>OX422188.1:3038221-3778221 GCA_949130485.1 Agelas oroides
GAAACTGCTCCTGCTACATGTTATCACACACTCATGTCTGGCTCAGGTCCTTTGAGGGTGAAGTTCGCTTTGAGTGTCATCATCATGATGATCAGCAACAATTGCTCATACTTGTCATTTTAACTGCTACAATGTTAATACTTGGCTTATAATAAATCAATATCAATGTTAAATTAAGCTTACAATCGCTGTCCTGGATTATGACAGTAGCTACATCAGGTGACACTGTCACACGATTGCCAAGTCTAGCTCGGTCAGCAGGGTCGAGGGTCAACCTGGCTCTGAACAACTCGGTATCCTCTGGTATATCATCATTCACAATAGACACATTAAAGGAGAGTTGACGCACATCACTATTGAATGGGTCCAGACGGAAGATTGTGAGGAAACCATAGTCACCAGGGGCTATATAAATAAAATGCGTGCACACATGTGTGGGCAAATGTGGGTTTGTATGTGTCCAAGTGCATGTATATATGTGTACATGTCACCCCACTGCAGCTGATAAGGCCTGGTATAGCCCAAAATGCGTCCTGCACAGTGGGTGGCATTGCATAACATCAAGTATTTTTATATGATTCCTTGATTGTTCATGTATGCATATGCATGATATGTGTATGTGTGTGTGTGTGCATACACATATGCATGTCAAACAACTTAAGGCTAAGGTAGCATTAACTAGTCTGAGTATCAAATAAGTGTTTGGGTACATGCAGAAAATCAAACTCCAGTCTAGACCTCATGCAATGACAAACCTGTTGCTGTTCCGTCCAATGTGCTCACAAGCAGGACAAGGGATGTTTCAATTTGAACTGCTTCACGAGGCGATGAGATAGCAGCAGTCAGCTGGGCGACTCCATTACTTTCAAGGATAGTTACAAATGTATTAACATAGCCCACTGCAATCTCTGCAAAGAAAGATTGAAAAGGTGCATCTCACTCAATATATCACATGTGCTAATATTGGTGCAGTACTTATTGCTTTACCATCATTGTCCTGGATTGTGAGTGTTGCTACATTGGGTGACACTATCACACGATTGCTTTGGTTTGCAGGTTCAAGGGTCAACCTGGCCCTGAACACTTCATCATTCTCTGGGATATTATCATTCACAATAGACACGTTGAAGGAGAGTTGACGCACATCATTATTGAATGGGCCCAGACGGAAGTTGGTGAGGGCACTATAGTCACCAGGGGCTATACAGATAAAAAAAATGATGTGTGCATGTACGTGTGTGTGTGTGTGTGTGTGTGTGTTGACTGTGTGGCCAAGTGGTTAAAGGCACTTGACTGTGAATCGAAAGATCACAGGTTCAAGTCCCACCAGTTACCACAGGAGAAAAAAAAAAACATCTTTCTTTCTCCACTTGGCACCCAACCCAGGCCCAAGTAAAATTGGGCCGTTTTATAGGAAAAGGGCCCTTAGGGTGAAATTTATGAATATTCAGTAGCTCTAAATATGTGAAATACAAAATTTTTGACAAAACTGGGATTATTGCAATTTTGAGTTGCCACAATTCTGAGGTTGAACATATGTATACTCGATGTCAGAAAGCACTCACTATGTGGGAAATATCCACATGGCATGTGGAATGCAGCTGTATCTCTGGTAAGTTGCCTAGCTATAACTGTAGAACATTTAGTAGTGTCACCACTTTACATGTTCTATACAGGTTCTATGAGCTATAGCTACTACTAGTGATGACATAAGCATTCTAGCATGTGAAGATGAAGCACTCTTAGCTGCATTCATTGAACAGGATGAGGAATATTCTATGGGCTTACTTTGGAGGTCCCAGAAACACTTACCCGTCATGGCAGAGGTTCTGATGTGGACATTGGGAGTGAAGATTAATTGGATCTTGGCATTGTGATTGCTAGAGGTGTTTTAAATGAGGGTGACAAGCCAAATGTTCTTATGCCTAATTTTGACAATGCAAGGAAACTAGCGCAAAAAGGGCTAGAAAGTGAATGTGTTTGCCCAAACAGTTGTTACAGTCAATTTCCTGAGGATGAGACTCAATTCAATTGCAAATGACTAAGCTAGGAGAACCAGAACATGGTATGCACACATGTCCACATCCAGCATCAAACATTTGTCAAACTTTTAAACTGTTATTTCTCAAAGTTGTCAGTTGTCTTTGTACACGAGTTGGTTTTAAGAAATATAACTTGGCAATGATAAGTTATTTCAACAAGCATTCTTTGCCAGGAAAGTGTTAAGTATTGAAGTATATAATTTGGTGCATAAACGTGCAAATTTCCAGAAATCACCCCAAAAACCCATTTCCTATCAAATGGCCCAAATAGTAAATTGGGAACCTGGCTTAGGCTGGGGAAGGACAAGACCACTGGCTGTGCCTAATTCCACTGGGGTACAGGTGGGACTTTGGGTGCCCACACCACAGTGGAGGGGCATAGTCAGTGCTCCTGCGAGTGCTTGGCCCGGCTTCAGGAGTTTGTCTAGCGCTAGGCCCAGTGTTCCCTGAAATAGTGCACAGGGGTCCCAGCCTTAATTGGTCTGGGGGGGGGGGGGGGGGCATATCCCCATTAGGGGAGCTCCTTACGTTTGTCCTTTGTTTGTGTGTGTATGTGTGCATAAACATCATAGGCATTGCACCTGGGGGGTCAAGGGGGGGGCATGGCCCCCCAACTTTTTTAGCCCTCAAAGTAGGCGTGATCATGTGTTTAACTAGGGGCACATGACATGCAGCAAGCCTCACACAAAGCAGAGCCTGGCGACTACAAACATGCAGCGAATGATTATGTTGGAATGAAATTGTCAAAAAATAAATGAAGTAGCAAATTTAGGTGTTACTGTGTGTTTATTGTTTATGTAATCTTCTTTTTTCTAAAAGTCTCTCATGTAGGTGCCGTGTTTGAGAAATTGATTCCAACTGCAATACCTGAGAGTCTTTGAACAGCAGCGGTTGAATGGCCTTCATGGAACACCAGTGCATGACGTTCTTTCGTAAGCGTAAATCCCCACAAATAGAGTCCAGAAACTGCTGATCGCTGGAAGTCGAGCTAGATTGCTATGCGGAGCTTGCTCAATACCATTAACCGACTGACAGAAGTTTGACTGGATGTCCACTACGAACTCGTTTGCTTGCTATTGCCATCTAGCCTTGAGGTCAAGAGCGATGGACGTCGAGCTAAAACTACCTCGCTCGATCGCTTATGTAGTTACTCACGCCCAGTAACAGATGAAGATCATGTGTGCCAAACTTGCATGGGGGCCCCTGGGGGCCAAAACTGTGACATACATTTGACGTTCCTGGGGCCGAGACTGCAATGCGGCTACCAAGTATCACCGTGTGACATCACCACCGAGGCGCTACGTCACGATTACCAAGCCTCGCTGCGCTTGGCAACAATAATTAGCTAGCTAGCTAGATGTTGTCGATCAGTCGATGATTATTGTACTGTCTTGCAATTTTTTGGACGAAGGATACTTGGTTTGCGCTTGCTGAACTTGCGTTTTTCGCACGTATGGCTGGTTGTACACAGTATGTATGGACCTCGCGCTAGTGCACTGTATACACACTTTTGAGGGGTGTGGCAGGGGGTGTAACCTCAAATTCTTCGCACGCACTTACTGTAAGCTATAGCTCCCCAACTCTCAATTAGCTTCCAACGCCTATCCACTTGCACATGTGAATCAACTTGAGGGTAAGGTAGCATTAACTAGTCTGAGTATCAAATAAGTGTTTGGGTAGCTACATGCAGAAAATCAAACTCCAGTCTAGACCTCATTGACAAACCTGTTGCTGTTCCATCCAATGTGCTCACAAGCAGGAAAAGAGATGTTTCAATCAGGACTGCCCCAGGAGGCGATGAGATAATAACAGTCAATTGGGCGACTCCATCACTCTCAAGGATAGTTACAGATGTATTAACATAGCCCACTGCAACCTCTGCAAAGAAAGATTGAAAAGGTATGCGCATCTCACTCAATATATCACATGTGGTAATATTGGCACAGTAATTTTACCATCATTGTCCTGGATTGTGACAGTAGCTACATTGGGTGACACTGTAACACGATTGCCAAGCCTAGCTGGGTCAGCAGGGTCAAGGGTCAAGCTGGCACTGAACATTTTAGCATTCTCTGGGATATTGTCATTCACAACAGACACATTGAAAGAGAGTTGACGCACATCATTACTGAATGGGCCCAGACGAAAATTGTTGAGGGCATCATAGTCACCAGCAGCTGTACATGGATGAAAATTGCAAGTGGTGTGTGGCAAAGGGCAAACTAAGATTGCATTAACTGTGTGCATGGTAGTTTGTATGTCTGTTACTAACGAACTCAAGTCAGGCCTTTTACCAGTCAGTCAAGCTTGTGAACACCATCTGTAATTGTTTCATTCAGACAAAGCTCAAAAGTAATCTCTGAGCATGCCTGTAGATCCCTCGGCCTTATGCTTATGCTTGCTTTGCCCTCACCATGAATACATTCCCTGCAGTATCACTCCCCTCCCCCCACCCCCCGACCCTCAATCAAATAAACTCCTATGAGTGTGTGTCCAGAAGTGCACAAACAACCTACTGAGGTGAGTGCGCGCATAAAGTGACAAGTGCTATACATGTACATAAAGTGACCTCATCACACACCTGATGCAGTTCCATCCAAGGTGTTCACCAGCAAGGAAAAGGATTGATCCATTTCATACGTTTGAGAAGGCACTGAGACAACAACAGTCAGTTGGGCCACTCCATCATGTTCAAAGGCAGTCACAGCTGTCCGAACATAACCGACTACTGTCGCTGCCGAGAGAGAAAAATTATTACTATTATTATTATTAGCTACAACACACCAATACATAGGTGTAGTAGGAGACAGAGAAGGAGATAATTACTAGTTTAAACAGTGAATTACAAGATCAATTCCTGACATTGACACTCCCTGGTTTCTTTGAAGCCAGAAAGAGTAGCTATATTATAACATCAGCTTTTGCTGTTGCATAGAAGTACATAGCTACAGTTTGAGGTGAGTTTAGCAGTGTAGCTAGTGAGACTTCTCAACCACTGCACTGGTTAAATTGCTTTTAATCTTCACTTTCACTTTATATCCGGGCCTAATAATGTCAGACCACTGCTGCTGCATGCACTCCTTCACTTTCAAAGCTGTTTCATGCTGTTCACATCTGACAAAGTCAATGTAATGTCAGTGAGATTCTTTGGTAGCTAGCTGTAACACCAGATCTTTAGAATTCACATGAGCTATCTCAGATGAGTAACCAGGCACAACACCAACAGGGTCAACAGTAGACTGAGCATGTTGTGAAGTTGATTAATTGTGTAGCTGAACTGATTGTACATACTTGCTTTGCATGACTTCTTGTACACATAGCAATAGGGCCATGTCCAAATCATCATCGTGTGAGAATAGTAGTAAGGGATTCAGCATCAGTAGGCCCATGGTCATGCACACATGAATATCTGGACCAGCTGCAGCATGAGTTGCAGAGTCTTTACATGCAGAAGTAACTCCAGCCTCTGACTCTACTTTCACAGGGTTCCTTGCTTCTCTGCTAGCTTTGTATCAGCCTTCTTAGCAATGAATGATTCCATTTTTCTTTTGCCTCTACTACCACCCTTTCCATGGACATCATTTTGGGTGAAGGAACTGTTCCGCTTATCTTTCCTGAACAGCTTAAACCTGTAGCCATTGGCGTGTCTAACAAAACTCCAGACACAATTAATACAACTAAGAACAGCAACAAGCTCCTTGGGAAGTTCCAAGTTACTGCGAGACATCTCAGCATCTATTTTCCCAATTCTGTTATTTAATATTTGTACCGTATGTTATCCTGCTGAAACTGTACATATCACTCACTAAGTCATGCACTAACATCAGTAACCTCAATGTAATGAAACGCATCCCATTCATATATTACTTTCACAAGCTGACAGCTTATTGGATTGGCAGTAACAAACATGGGAGCACACATGCATTAGCATTAAGATGTCCACAAGGTTTTGACTTGGATCTAAAAGTTGTTTGCGTCCTAGATAGTAAAAAAAATGCCAGAATAGTCATGTGATTCATTGTGGTGTTAGTTGACAATAAGTACCATCAGCTCGTTATCCCCTTTTCCACAGGGAGTGGGTTGGTAAGAGCTTACAATAGTACTTTACAACTTGCACTAAATTGGGTGATAATGTTTTATTGTCACTTAACCCTTTAAACCCTATAGTACACTTTTGATAACGTCATACTGCGCACTGCGCAGAAAAGATAGTCGGCAGCTGCTAGGCTTGGCTGCAAAAGGACCGTGGTTGGCACCGGGTGGGCCAACTCTTGGCCTGGCTGCATGAGCAGGCTTAGAAAATGCTACTCTCACCTTTCAGGGGGTTCATTTCTGGCAGGGAAGGCTTCTTGGGCCCTAAGCGGGTGTTTGCCAATCGAGAGTGCTGACCATTGCATGCTCGTTAATGAGGGGGCGTGGTTAAGGTCACGTGTCTGCTTGCTAAGGCTGGAAGTGGAGTTGGGCTCAGTTTTGGAGTCAGAGCTTTGACACAAATGGAGATACGGTGCGTTAAAGGCATGTTTAGGCTAAAACTAATCTCCAGTGAAAAAAATTCAGTGTTCAAAGGGCTAATTTGTCAACTTTGCATTTTGCATTGTTGTCAGATATATCATTTTGTGCTTGCTCATGGAAGCAAAATGAATTTGATTGCAGCTCTTTCTGCTATCGCATCGATCTGGTTTCTTCACATCGATCTGACTGCGAATTTATGAGGTTATCCACTTATACTGTAACATCTTAGATGTGAGTGCTTATGTGTAACTGGTCAGCCTATACCCCCGGTATTCACTTTTTCTAAGTTACTATCTCTTGAGAGATATGCATAGCCTTCGAATTATCAGTAATAAGGTAGTGCCAATTGACAACTGCAGAAAAAGGAACTGAACGATAGCTACTGTTCTTAAACAGGAAGGATGCATCAAAAATTGCTCATGGTAGGTTTGCCTACAGGCATCTGACTCTGTGTTGCTCTCATCTAAGATGTTATGTTCTGAAAGTTCCATTTATGGTTTTAGGAGCATACAAACTTTCACTAAATCTCAAGATGCATGCAATATTTACCTAGGGTTAGTTAACATTGTTGTAGTACCTTACACAGGTCATCACATTTTCATGGCTATTTGACAAAAAACTGGCATGAGTGCACATACAATTTGTACACCTCTCTTCTGGCCAAAAATGTACAAATTTATACACCTAATTCTAATTGTACAATTTTGGGGAACCTAGACCTACTAGTTGTACACCCACACAAGTATTGCACCTAAAATTGTACAAATGAAATTTGGTGCATTGTAACATGCAACCATTCACATGAACTGGTGGTCAAATTACCACTAAGGTAGCTCCCCATATGATGGGTCAGGTATACAATATCAGGTGAAATTCATAAATTTAACACACCTCATTTCATAAATACTTTAATAATACCTTACCTATTTTTATCTTTATAAAAATTATACGCTTAACATAACATAAAGCTGCCGAGCCCAAGAACTGGAAGCATATGTATACATAAGTATAGCCGGCACAATTTTACGATTAATTTGGGTGTATGGTAGCATGTATGGAAGCAACACAACCTGATAGTGAAGACATTTCACACCAGTCCCTACTGTTAGGCCTGGATAGCATAGGCTTTGAAGGGAGAAAATGCCATTGTAACTGTCCACACCAGGTGTAAGTAGCTACCTATAAATCTACTCCATAGCTGAACATACTACCACTTCTTCATTTTTGAACATGCAGTGTTGCACAACAAATGAAGACAGTATAGATATGGTGCATAATTATTGGCTGATCCCAAGCTTCTTAATTGGAGTTTTATTACCACAGATGAAGTCAGGAACATGAAGTACCTGTTCTATAACTTGACAAATAAAAATTAGCCTGGGCAGTTTCTTGTGTAACAATGAAGAAACATCAAAAAAAAAAAACTCTCTTGCCCGGCATGACAAATTAATGCCATTAACATCCTCTCTCAAAACAAGCAATTGCACATAACTATACTACTCAAAAGACATTGTTTTTGGATGTTACTTTCTGCTTTTCTCTGATACCAATCCTATAGTTATTTTTCCTAGTCTTGAGCAACACATTTGATGTAATTTTCTCTAAACCAGATTCTATTCAATGATATGTTGCATGCAGAAACCAATAGATACAAGCTGTAATATTATTAGCAAAAAAATTTCAAGTCTAGTATTCTGACAGTACTGCAACAAGTGTAATATAGATTCTTTTGATACTGCAGGGTTCAGCTGAAAGGCTAGGTAAGGTTCAGCTCTTCCGTTTTCTCAGAAAAATCATACACATAATAAGAAAATTGCTGGCACTAAAATGGAGCACTAAAATGGAGCACTAAAATGTCATTCAGAATTTCAATTTGCTGGAATCTGATCACATTGCTACAATAAATGAGAAAAACTATACATATTTTTATACTACTGATGCTGTAAAATGACCCGAAACTTCATGAAATACTAGCTAGAGGTTAAATATGAAGTACTACAGATCGAGAATAGTTCAATAGAGATTATTGCTGAACAGTTTCAGCAGATAACATTCTGAGTCTAGGGCAGTATCTTGTCATTAATGGCTCGGCACACTCACAAAAGAAATGAAAACCAAGATGTATGCCAACTTGTTGATGTAACTGAACTTACAAAAGTCATGTATTCTGACAGTAGCCACAGCAGGGGTAACATTCACTGCTCTTGGTGGGAGTGAGGGGTCTGGCAAAAGAGACAGGGTGAGGTTAAACTCTTCCACTCCCTCTGGAACATCATCCACATATATAGGTAATGTGAAAGTTTGCCACCGGTGTGTTTCATTAAATGTCTCATTCAGGATCCCAAATTGCTGGAATCTGTTCACAGCCATCTCATCAAATGTGTAGTAGAAACCTCCAGCATTAGGTTGACGACTGAAAATCTGTGGAAAGTCATCTGCCCCAGGTACAGGAGGCTGCCTACTGACATTGACAGTGTCTGATCCTGTGCAAGGAAAGAACATCTACATAAAAGCAGTACCAAGGAAAACCTGATAGTCAAAGTTCATTATGCATGTGGAGGGAGTGCCTCGGAATTGTTTATAGAGAAGTACACTCATGATAAAATACATTGAGAAATGTCTTCCATACCTGCAGAGCCTTCCATAGAAGCCACATTGAGGCTGAACATGATCTCAAATAGAAAAAAGGGGTTAGGTTGTGGGGAACTGATACTGACATTGAGAGTAGCTTGTCCATCAGTTTCGTTGACTTCAACCAGTGTGTCCACAAATCCAATCACAACAACTATAGGGTAAGAGCAATAGGGAGTGGAGCTGTAAAAATGATCATACACATGAGCTAATACTTGACCAAATGTAACAAAATAGGTATCAAACAGTTCCATTTGGTGTGTACATTCATAATCTGATGTTTGTTTTCATTTTGGAATGAGTATTCCAAAAAGAGCCTAGGTACGGCTGTGATTTTACCTCTTACATGTATCAGTTACTTATACTAACAATTTCATCCCTGAAACAGCTACTTGACCAAACTAGACAAAATAGGTATCAAACAGTTCCATTTGGTGTGTACATTCACAATCTGATGTTTGTTTTCATTTTGGAGTGAGTGTTCCAAAAATAGTCTAGGTACAGTTGTGATTTTACCTCTTACACGTATCAGTTACTTATACTAACAATTTCATCCCTGAAACAGCTACTTGACCAAGGTAGACAAATTTGGTATCAAACAGTTTCATTTGGTGTGTACATTAATAATCTGATGTTTGCTTTCAATTTGGAGTCCTGGAAATAGTAATTGTGTTTGTGATTTAATTTATTGTATCACATATTATGTCAATATTTCCATTACATGACAAGCATCAGATTATGATTGTATATATACACAAACTATAGCATATGTGGTGTGTCACACAGCTTTTAGTGTTGGTGTGCTGACGAGGAACTAGCACACGTGGTGTGCCACACAGCTTTAGTGTTGGTGTGCTGACAAGGAACTAGCACACGTGGTGTGCCACACAGCTTTAGTGTTGGTGTGCTGACGAGGAACTAGCACACGTGGTGTGCCACACAGATTTAGTGCAGCCTCGTTCCCAGGCCTACACCACAGCTACCATCACTTGCAGTACGAATAACGCGGAGAAGGCCTGGTGAAAATTATCACGTGATGTATGCCACTTTCTAGGTCACAAATGCTAGTTAGCAAATTTTGTAGCTTTGTACCCCAGCGAACGGTATCTTGGGAACGAGACTGAAATTTTAATACAGCTGTAGCCATGAATCCATGATATCGATCGATAGCGCGAGCATGCGGATAGAAGCAATATATGTAAAGCGCGAAGAACAAAGAGCAAGCTAGTGTCATAGCGACTTCAAAATAAACCTCTGGAACCGTTGGCAACAGCTGGTCGCACTCCAGGTTCGTCATACAGCTTCTAGCGCTCTGCAACCGTCAACTTTCGCTCGTTTCCAATCGAGCGTCCTTTTTTTCTCTCGTTCTATTCTTATTTAAACATGAAATTCGTTGGGTAATCTGTCCAATTCGGCTTACCCGGTGACGTAGCGAAAAATATTAAATTGATGTTATTACGTCAGTGGCATACACACGTAATAATTTTCACCAGGCCTTCTCCGCGTTATTCGTACAGCAAGCGACGGTAGCTGTGGTTGAGGCCTGGGAACGAGGCTAGCTTTAGTGTTAGCGTGCTGATGAGGAACTAGCACATGTGGTGTGTCATACAACTTTAGGGTTTAGTGTGCTAATAGGGAAATTACCACTGGCATGTGCTAATTGGTTCTGCAGCACAGCAGAACATGCCCATTTTAGCACACTCCAGTGCTGAATTTGACCACTCCATGCTTACCTGGCACACAAGTTTTACCCAAACAGCACACCAGTCTTTTTTCTGTGCAGCAATGCATGAACTACAGAGAAACTACCGCACCATCCTAGCAAAAAGCTTTACATCGAGGCTTCTTGGTGGTTTACAGAGAACTGGGAATTGTGTGTCAACCTCACAGAGTGCACAAGGTAGGTTTGGTGATGTTTTAGTCCTATGTGGAGTGTACTTAATATACAATAATGATACAGCTTCACTAGTATTGAACACAAGTGTTGCTACGTCAGTAAAGAATGGCTGGTTCAGTTGTTACAGATGATGGGCTTAAAATTATGACTCATGCAGCTGAAGAAATTTAATATCTCATCACTCACCATCATCATCAATGATCACTATTTCAATTTGCTGATAGCACCCATTAGTAACAGAACAGCCAAAAGCTGGACTGCCATTGGCCGGAGTGATAGACAGCTGGAAGACTTCTTGGTCCTCCGGTGTGCTATCTCCAAAAATGAGGCAAGCAAAGTAGATAGAACTTGTACTAGGAGACAGTTCGCGATGAACAAAACTGCCATATCCAATTTCAAAATCTTCACCTCGTGTAGCCCTTTGCCCAACTCCAGAAAGAAGACTACTACTCCCAATTAGAAGTTGGAAGGTTTGTTCAGACTCAAGGCTTTTATTAATGAGTATACCAAACTGGTAGAATATCACCTCAGTGTGGTAGATTCTTTGCCTTGTAAACCCAATTTCAATAGCTGTATATAGATAGTTGGGGGGGAAGAAAAAGCAATCAACACAGAAATTGCCAGTCATTGTTGTGGTTAGCCTGCAGTGAAATAAACGCTACCAGTATGTTCTTTACCTGCAGTGCAATCATAGCTACTATTGGAGATGATTAGTTGGTACTAGGAGTTCATGTACTCCTACTGTGTATTAGCAATGTAGCTAAAAATTTGTAGCATGCTGTTGATATCCTTGCCCCTCCATCTTGTATGCGAGCATAGGTTTGAATTTTCTATTTCCACACAACCTAGCTATATGAAGTATGTGCCTGACATGCTTAACAAAGATTATCAAACTGCCCATTGAAAAACATAGGCATGTATGTGTTCCTTGAGGACACTACTATGCATGCATAGATCTAGGAAGCACCACTCAAATCAGGTACATCTATGTATGTACAGTGGCGTAGCCAGGATGAGCAAGTTAGCTATGTGGGCACAGCATTGGCACATGCAGTGCGTGTATATCTATCGTGTTTCTTCCAACCTTGTGTGTACTCCGTGTGGGTTCAACCGTCTCCGTGGACATAACTATAAGAAGACTTATTATCCTGAAGACCTTTTTTGTGCTAACATAATTAGAGATATTAGAATTAGTTGTGTGTCTAGCAGTGACTTTGAATATGTTATCTCTTCACACTAACTTAATTTACATTTTAATTTAGTTGTTTGTCCTTTACACCTATGTTGGTGTGTTTTCTCAATTATAATAATAAAACGCCATGAAAATTATACACTCGCTTCTGTGGCCGTTTTCGGCCACAAATCCCATTCTTTCAGTCCTACCTATATGCTCGCTTCACGTCCACATGAAACTTAATTTGCAATCACACATTCTGATAACTGATCTTTGACCTTAGCTTTCCACATTATTTATACCTGGGAACAAGCGAATTTTATGTGGACACAGGCCCGGGTGTGTAGTTACGCCACTGTGTATATGTACATAGCTCTGCTGTTGCAAGAATACCAAGTGACACCTTCAAGAGAAGTGAAGCAGACAATCTCACACTTTGTTTCATTTACGTAACATAATGCATCCAGTTTGTTCCATATAAAAATGGATGACAGGATAATTTTAGCTACCTTTAAACACTCATAAATTAATATATAAGTAACAAGGGCAAATAACAGGTTACTGTGCATAACTTTAGTTCAAGAAAAAGCACTAATCCATAGCACAGAAATTATTCACGAAGACCAGCTACTAACGTTTATCTGCTACCAGTACCGTACCTAGCATAGGAGGGGGGGGGGGGGGGGGGGGGGGGGGGGCAACTGCCCCCCCAGAGAACTTGAGTTAATTAATCCCGCACCTAGCTACTGACCGTGCTTACCGATGGCTGTGTTACTGTTCGCTAGTCTCGCTAGCCAGACCCACAACTCCAGCGCGGATCGCTTCGAGTATACGTGCCTCGTGTGATCCGCTGTGGTTGATTGGGTCTAAGCTAGCTGGACTGTTGAGAGACTAGTGGTGCCGTGACTATGCAGTGGCTTTCAAATCCTAATAACGCGTACTATTACATCATCAGTAAGCCATGCGTGCATGCGTTGTGCATGCATGCGTTGACCTGTGCATGCATACTATGGTACAGCAGTGGTGTAGGAACCGTAGCGGCCGTAGCGGCTTTGGCCGCTACACTTTTTTAGGTCGTAAATTAATATTCATCACCTGCTAAGTTAGCTCAAGCTAGCCTCGTTCTCTGGGAGCGAGGCTAAGGTCAAGCAGCCTCTTCGTTGCATCAATCTCATATGCAGTTACATGCGTACATTTCCGATTAAAGTACACTATAAGGTGATCGAAATCTTGGCAGTGAGATGGCTCGGAACGAAGCTAAAGAGACTACTACAAGGGACAAAAGCTAGCGGGTGGTCTCCTGGGAACGACGACGAAGTCAGTATATTCTGTTTTCCACATAAATTGTATATTGTACTGGAGGGTTGGTAAGGTCTGAGAACGAGGCTAGAATATTATACACCGTTGAAAAAAGGCTTCATTTAGCAGTCTAATGGTGCACACTTTGAAAAAACTTACTTTCCATTTTTCTAGCAGCGCTTCGCGCGGCACAGCATGGCCTCTACACTTCAAATTTGCTTCCTACGCCTACATATAGGCATATAGATAATACACCTTTAGTATGGACCCTAGCTGATAGAGATGGTTTCCAGTGTTCCAGTAGCTCGGCAAGCGATGATGATTATGATGATGAGCCTCTATCTTCTCAAGAAGCTCTGTGTGCTTCTTTGTATGCCTCAGAATGCACCAGAATGCGCCTCAGAACACCAAAAATTGCTAAAATTTCCTGGGGGAGCATGCCCTCCTCCCCCACCCCCCCCCCCCCCCCCAGACCCCCCTAGAGTAGCGAGTCCAAATAATATTCATAACAGTGAAAAATTGCGTAACCCTTTTCGGAGCGGAAGTGCCATATTGAATGCGGCACCGTTGTACGTGTCTTGCAAAAACCCGCACCCACAGTCGAAATTTCGGCCAATAGCCTTACAACCTACATCAAATTGAAGGGGAGAGGCTAAGTTCACCACGATCCGTGTTGTGGTTACGTCATCTATTGAATATTCATAAGTAATCCGTCGCGCACTTTAAATACCGAACCACCGAAGACGAGAGTGTTCACCACACTTATAAGACCAGGGGGAAAAAAAAGTACAGCTAGTGCATTCCCGGGCCCAAGCCCTAACCCTATAAACCCTTACCCTTAACCATTTAGCCAACAAGCCACGTGGCACAACAGACGACAAGCACACTATTCGTAATAATCCATGGCAGCACAACGGACTATAAATATTTAACAAGTGCGCGATGGATTGCTTACGAATATTTAATAAGATGACGTAACCGCAACATGGATCGCGGTGAACTTAGCTTCTCCCAAATTGAAGCGCTTTCGTTCTTCTTTTCAATTCTGCTGGTAAGAACAATCATTTTTTAAGATTCTTCCTTTTTTAGGTGTTTTAGCTGCTTTTTACAAATCTCACTGGACTTCTAAGGTATATGCAACTTTTACCATGGGAAATAGGTTTCTTTGGGTGCAGATATCAATTATTTGGGTTGTATTTGCCGTCAAAACAGTCACACTACTGTGGCAACCAGCAAAAGCTCAGGACATTGCAAGCGAGTGTCACCTCAGTACAGTCATTTTCTGCTGAAACTTATTCCCATTAGGATTACCAAAGGTCCTCAGCTGATCTCAGAAATAAACATTCCACTTCTGATACCTGAGTGGTATCAGAAGTGGAGGCTGTATACTGACATAAGAACTGCATATGCTTGTGTGTGCGGCAACGAGTCTGTTCATGTATAATAGAGCTAAAGAGTGTATGAAATCCACAACTGTAGCTGCTGGGAGATAAAGTGGGCCCACAGAATGATGAAGAAGAGAAGGGAGTGTTTGCAGTTGCAAAGAAGATGGACTATTAAGAGATGCACAAACAAGAATGTGATGGTGAATGACCAGTGACTGGGTTGAAGGGAATAGGTGGACAAGCTGTACTGCCCTTCCTATAGAGACTCCAGGCACTAAAGTGCAGATTATGATGACCATACATGCATGTTGGTGACTCCCATCTGCAGGTTTGGGGACTCACTGGTAGCTACACTTAGACTTATTAGCCAAAAAACATCATCATCAGAGTCATACCCATGTTAAAATTGGTATTGATGTTTAAAGTTTGTTTCTTGAAAAAAAAACAACTTTACCATAATATGCACTGATACCACTGCTGTGAGCTGTTGTGCTCAAAAAAAAAAGGCTAGGATATCATAGCACAGGACTCATTTAGATCCCCAGAAAATTTAAAACTGGATGAGGTGTTGCATGTACTTGATCTTTAAATGATGTTGGGCGGTGCCACCCTCTCCATCGAATTTTGTTGTAAAAAGTGGGTACGGTACCATTTGACTTCGGAAAGCCATGTCTTGGGAGAAAATATAGGTAACCCAGGCAATATGCATATCGTTCAGTTGCTCTAAGGCTGCTCTTTAAGCCTGTATTACTAACTTTTTTTGATTGCAAAATTTTGTTTTTTTGTTTGGACTCGCTACCTAGAGTGAACAACTGCAGGACGGCCATGTTCTGGCAGCTAATGTGACGGCCCCCCCCAGATGGAGAAAGTTATGTACGGCCCTGGCTACTATTAAAAATGCTCTACCTCTTTTGCACAATCTTGTAGGGAGACTATAAACACTGGACGCAGGACCCGAGGACTGGGGACCTGAGAACCTGAGGACCCAGAGTCTTGAAAGGATAAAGGAAGCTTCAGCAGATAATGTGAAATAGCACAATCTGTTGTGAAGAGCATCTTTTGTGTGTATAGGAATGTGGACTCTATGACTCACAATGAAACAGCCGTACATTTGAGCTTAGAGCATTGATACAAGTTACATTTCTGTCATAACAGTTAAGTGCAACACAATTGTAGTTAACTGGACACCTGACAAAATTGTGATTGAAATAGAACACATGCAAGACAGCTTACGATCACTTTCTGGAATCCTACACACAGCAGTACGTATGAGATACAGCACAGTTAAGTTGCCCTCAACTGTCAGAAATACTTCAAACTCTTCTCGGGCTTCGTTGATATCATCATCAAATATTTCGATTCCTTCCTCCAGTCGAGTTGCTCCTACAGGAACTTTGGTTACAATTTCTGTAGCATTGAAATCTCTCACTGCATAGAACATAATATTGCTATTGATTTCAATCTACAGAACACCAATTAACTTTTTGTAGTGTGTACTTGTTAGCAAGTGCACTACATATCTTACCAGTAGCATTTCTTTCTGTGGGTGTGAGTCGGATTTGTAGAGGGATTTCAAGAGTCCTACCAGTAACTATGACATTAACATGACATGGACAGTTTGTGTTTTCTTCAAATCCATCATAGACATCATCAAAAAATCCAATCACCACATCTGAAAATGATAAAACCACTGATTAATGATTTCTGATCATAGCTTTTTATGTAACTAGGTATATGCATTGTGCAGAGTGGGCATAATTATACCAAGTTTCCTCAATATGCACATATTGAGGTAGAATTTTACCAGCAGGCAGTCATAAATCAAGTGGGAATGGAAGCATTTCGAAAAGTGAGATGGGTATCATACAAGGTGCTGAAAGCAGTGAAGCTTTTCCTTCTATGTTTCCACTTGTGCACTTTTTCCTTCAAACAATGGGACCACCTGCACCACTCAGCAACTTTACTAATTAACCAGTACTGAAGTGTATATTTACGTTTTTAGGTGTAAGAGAGGTTTGCAGATGTAAATAATGCATGAGTACATATCATGCATTATTTACATCTGCAAACCTCTCTTAAATCAATAACAAGCCTATGCAGCAAGGTTGGTAGTGGTGTTAGTTGACAGAAGCCTCATGCTAAGGCACTTACTCAGCAGTCTACATGGTATATGTTTCACATCCCAACAGTCTTGGATTCAGTAGTAGCTAAATTGCGGTCTCATTTCATACCCAATTTTATGTCACTTGTCGAGAGTAGGAGACAGTAGAAAAGCTATTAATACATATGGGTGAGTGTGACATAATCTTTGTAAAATGCTCATGACTGTATTCTGGGACTAGACAGGAGTGTAGTTAGTGAAGTCGTATTTCCATCTGACTTGCTGCATTTTTCTTTTATTCAAGGCTGTGCATTTGGTTCATGTATGTTGATCTATGAAGCTTCACTATTGCCAACTGAAAAATCAATTTGGGCTGTTCATACTGTTATGTCGAACTTGGTAAAATTATTTGGGCTGTTTGGAATGTGACCACACCTTTTGACCATCTTCATGTACCCTATTTATTTATGAGGTATTGTTATATACCTGTCCTATCAATAGCCCTGATGGTTGATATATCCCTGAAGAAAATGTTTCCAGCATTGTTGATTGTATCTTCTGTCGGGTTTGTTAATGTGAGCTGCAGTGTTAAAACTTCAGTTCCCTCTATTCTGTCATCAGCCCAAAAGATGATGCCCATTTCCGAGGTATCAGGTACAGGAGCTACTATTAGCATAATAGTGCTATTACATCCTGTAGCTGTAAAGTCATTTAAATCTGTTGAAAGAGAATTTCACAGTCATCAGTTTTGTTCAAGGCAGTACTTTAAGTGATATTTTGCTGTGGATTAAATGGAAGGTAATCTGCCCTGCATTCAATGTTTAACTGATCCAAACATCAGACCCCCTCCATTTGCAACATATTCAGATAAGTGACTGCCTACTGTACTTGGTTTGCTAGCTGGCCTGGACAAGAGGTCAAATATTTCGGATCACAGACTAGAACACCTAGTTGAATTGTTATCAAGTTTCTATCAACTTGGTTTTCTGCAATGTTTACATGCATCCTTGACTTGCTTATCATATCAAACTAAAAACAAGATTTTTTATTGTTTAAGCCTTAAATTCTCTCGCATAAGGTGAGGGTGTCAGTATGGGCGAGTTAACTTAACTGAATGGATACATTCATTCAATTGTTAAATATTACCATTATGCTAAACTTGTATCTTGTGGCATCTTTGTGTACTCTGTTTGCAATTGCAGAAAATCCTACACTTAGGAATGGAGGCTCTCACAACATGAATTCATGACTTACCAGGTACCCGAACACCACCACCACTGGAAATGCCAAGGCATGTGATATGGAAACCAAATGTAAAAATTGGAGAAGGGTCCAGGAGTGAACTTCCTTTAGCATACAGAGTAATTGTGATTATTCTCTGCGTCTCTCCTTCTGCCACTGACAAATTAGTTGAATCATCTCTGAATCCATGAACTGAAAGAATATACAATACAGTGCATCATCACATAACTAGTCACCAAGAAAACAATAAGACTGATATGTACCTTGGAGTAAATTCACTGTATAGCAGCAGAAATTACTCTGTGGTGTATTTACCAAGGATTTTACCAACAAATGCGGAGTCAATGCTTAAAAATATTTGCAAAAAAAATCTGTACTCTTAATAACTTCCAGTGATTAACAGGTGCTGGTAAAACTTCTGGCAATTTCATAATTTAAGCAGTCTTCAAGACACAGCCCGCACTGCTTTGTTATGACAGGATATGTCACTAACAGCTACCTATACACTGCTGTGAACACATGTCCAAAGTACGCATATGCCCCGTCTCTGCCATATCTGAGTTGTTGACCGAGAGACACTATCAACGTTAAATAAAAATATCTGGAACTTCTTTGGTCTCCATCAGGTACTCACATTGATTTTCTTTATTATTGTCAGCTTTAGCAATTATTTAACCCTGTAACTGTGCTGAGGTGAATTTTCACTGGACAAACATGACTGACAGACAGACAAAAAAAATTCGTTTAACCCCGCTTCATGTATGCATGTGGGGAGTAATTAGATCCTTTGCACATTTCTGCAAATTTGCTCCTGTCCACTGGCTGGAGAGACTGTGTTGCACTAAATATACGTAGTCTACTCGTATAGTACAGTAGTATGACACTGACAGTACCTATGTAGAACACGACACTCTACACTTCGTAGTAGTAGAAGCACTGACAACCATGATCATCAAGTATATTTTAATAGATTGCACAACTGATTATTTCTGAATTCCGGCAAGCAAAGGTAAAATACAATGTTTTGTCCAGCAGAGATCTACTAATTACCTTGTGCACACTTGTGCACAGTGGGATTCAGCAATCATTCTGTTAATTTATGTTGAAACTGACCATGAAGGAAAGGAGTGGTACAGCAGGCCCCAATAGCTGAAAGCTAATACTGAGGGGTCACGGAATAAAAAGCAGAAAAGGACTAAGACAAGTGCAATAACAATAACTTAGCATCCATTAGGCAGTGTAGTCAGTTAACAAGTAATGCATACAGGTATGTGACAACCACACTGTAAATTAGCGCATGTATGCGTGAACATTGCTGTATTCCTAATTTTAGGACCAAGATAAACAAAGTAGGTCAATTATACTAGCTTCGTTCCCAGGCTCTCACTGCGCGCGAACGAAAAAGTAAAAAAAAAGGGAGAGCTGCTAAATTTTATCACATGAGCCGATGAAAGGTCACAAGTAGAGAACTTGAGTACATGGGCAAACAAATGAATTACTCGCCCACGCTTTATTATACTCGCTCAGTCACGAAAGCTTTACGGGCGAACAAATGAACTCGCCAGTTGCGAAAGCTTTATCATGGTGTCTTATGGTGTCTCGTGGTGTCTCACGATGTCTTATGATGGCTTCATGGTGTCTTATGGTTTCTTGTGGTGTGGCTGACAGAACAGGGCTAGACGGCACTACGCTACATTGCCTTGCAATACGGCAAGCTATGGTGAGAATACACAGACCCGCACATTTGCTATCAATACCTTACTCGCTTACCTGGCAAGCTGACCACGGTACACCCGGAGAATGGCTTTCAAGGCGCTATTAAACGCCAAGGCGGTCCTTTGCTAGGCTTTTCTCAAGCCTTCTCACAGCCAGGCTCCTTCTAAAGCACGGCTATACATGTACTTTGACTTAACCGAATATCTGCGTATAAGCTAGCAGTATGTCCACATCAAGGGAGAGAACTAGTAAACGTACTATCAGTATAGTGTTACGTTCTCAGTATTGAATAACGGAGAGCGAATTTTTATCTAACGCGCCCTTTTTTGGACTTGCACTTAGTCTGAGACTAAGTGTAAGTCCAGAAAAGACTCTCTGCACGTAGTTCAAACTGGCAAACTGCGCATGCGCGAGTGGGTGGAGTTGAACCTTTGAACCTTGAAGCAAACGGCTCTATTTGGAGTTTCCAACCTTGCACACCTATTGTTGAAGCAGTCAGGCCTTTACATGGTAAGTGCTGTTAACATTAATTTTACATAATCGCTCCCATGCATGGGGCTAAGTTTGCATCACAACTGCTGTGTATGTGAACTATGTGTACAAGCTGTGTTTCACTGGAATGCAGTTAGTTGAACGATACCTATAATGAACTTGAAAGGCCTTTGTGAAGTGTGCACACACCACAAAAAGTTTAGTTTGCTACAGCTGCAGTAGCAGGAAATATATCCTGACTGTCGCCATTATCAAAAGTTATTTACACTCGTGCTACAGCATGGTTGGACTGCACTTGCACTGTATGGTATGGTGGGACACAACTTGTGTGCACAATTTTTTTTTCTTGAGAAAGTGGGTCTAGCTTGTGAGACGAGGATTTGCTTATGACAACTAGTTCATCTATAGTAGTCTTGTAGCTAAACCAAAACGCAGCTAGCCTCATTACTATATGGGGTGCCGTTTGTATCCAAACTCCTATTTTAGCGAACATTTATGAAACACACCGATGTTTACTGAATATCGCCTCCCGGATGCGATATTTAGTAAATATCGACCCCCTGTTACCAACTTCCGTGCGATATTTAGCAAACACCGCCTCGAGATACACGGATGCGATATTTAGCAAACATCGCCTTGGATGCGATATTTAGCAAACATCGCCTCGAAATGCACGCATGCAATGCTTAGCAAACATCGCCTCCATAGCTATTAAAACATCGCCTCGAGATGCACGCATGCGATGTTTAGCAAACATCGACTCGAGGCGCACTCATGCGATATTTACTAAACATCGACTCCACATGAGACAAGGCGATATTTAGCAAACATCACCTCGCACCCGTTTTGGAGTGGAATTAGCCTGAGCCTGGAACCAGGACATGCAATAAACTTGGTTCTGATCGTGCCTGTCCAGACGTTCTATGCATAGCGTCTCTGAAGAATGACCTTTGTACCCGAACGAAGAGTTGCAAGATTGTCACTGGAGAGAAAGGCTAGACTCCTATTTATATAGGTACAGACCTGTACCGTAAAAGGTCTGTTGGTTTGAAAACTGATTCCCTCTGATTGCTGGGAGCTGTTCTATGGTCTGAGTGATGACCTATGACACAGAGTTAGGTGGGTGTAGGGTCATGCTTCTGCATGAGAATTAGACATTGAGATTACTTGGCTTGGTCAAATTGGGACAAACCTTACCTGTTGTGTTTGTATACAAAGCAAAGTGCCTTGTGATTTTGCTATGTGTGCATAGTACTCCAGTGCAGAATGAAAGGATAGGGCCAGTGGTTATGTATAACTAGACTGAGAGCCAACTATACACTGTTGTGAGGTAGCCGTGGAACCAAACCAGTGTATAGCCCTGAGCCTCAAGACAAGGCAACATTTGCAGTGAAGTATGCTCTACAACTAGTAGAAAATTGGGGGTACTGAGCCCCTCCCAATTTGAAATATGGCTTCCCCATATCTCTGCTCCTGATTATGTTAAACCCTCCAGTGAACTTCACCCAAGTTGTATTGTACTAGATACAAGTCTATAGGAACATGGCATATATTATGATATGAACTTTCATCCAAGACCGGAACAGCTCCTAGCAATCATTGAATCAACCCTTTCTGAGGGAATCAGTTTCAAACCAACAGACCTTTTACGGTAGGTCCTAACCTTTCTCTCCAGTGGCAATCATTAGGTTTGCAACTCTTCGTTCGGGTACAAAGGTCATTCTTCAGTGAACCACTTGCTGGGTATATTCACGATCAGAACGAAGTTTATTGCATGTCCTGGTTCCAGGCTCAGGCTAATTCCGTTCCTAAACGGGCTCGAGGCGATGTTTGTTAAATATCGTCGATGTTTAGTAAATATCGCATGAGTGCGCCTCGAGTCAATGTTTAGCAAACATCGCATGCGTGCATTTCGAGGCGATGTTTGCTAAATATCGCATCCGTGTATCTCGAGGCGATGTTTGCTAAATATCGCACGGAAGTGGGTCGATATTTACTAAATATCGCATCTGCATGGGAGGCGATATTTAGCAAACATCGGTGTGTTTCATAAATGTTCGTTCGCTAAAATAGGAGTTTTGACACAAACGGCACCCCATATTACTAGGCCTTCCCACCATCCAGTTTTTGATAGCTAATCCCCTCTGTTTTGCATCCTGTAAGCAATCAATAGGTAGATTGTGGGAAGACCTGGAAATGTGAGTGTGGATCACTTTCAGTACTGCAAAACATCTTCAGACATTTTCGTGTGCACATGAAATACAGTAATGCGAAAATTATATTGCCAAATCTATAGGTGACGGAAGCGGGGGGCCCGGGGGTTGCAGCGAGCGCGAAGCTCGAGGTGCATAAGGCTCAGATGTTTAACATGCTCCAGACCTGACAGTCAGACCTTAGCCTAAGTCAAAGTCAGAGAGAAAGGCGTGAAATAAAGACAAGAAAATAAAGAGGGGAAAAAAAGACAGTGACTCTGGGAGGGATTCGAACCCGCGACCTGGCAAATGGCCTGCCATGCTCTAACCAACTAAAATAGGAGTTTTGACACAAACAGCACCCCATATTACTAGGCCTTCCCACCATCCAGTTTTTGATAGCTAACCCCGTCTGTTTTGCATCCTGTAAGCAATCAATAGGCAGATTGTGGGAAGACCTGGAAATGTAAGTGTGGATCACTTTCAGTACTGCAAAACATCTTCAGACATTTTCGTGTGCACATGAAATACAGTAATGCGAAAATTAGACTGCCAAACCTATAGGTGACGGATGCGGGGGGGCCCGGGGGGGGGCTTTTGAGGCTGGGGGGCATGTGGGGCACACGAATTTTTGAGCCGCGGCCGCAAACGACATGCGCGCTCTTACGCGACCACGTGGTGCAAATTATGGCTAGCCAGAGAACGCTTGACACTTGGCTACCTGCAGCCAAGAAAAAGAAGACAGCATGTGACAGGAGTAGCGATGTCAGGGTGAAAATCAAAATTCGTTTATCACAACAACAACCTTTATTTTTGAAAAGAGCTTAAAATGGCGATTCCAACGGTACCCATATCAATGAGATTGGGTGAATACAACAAGCGGTATGGTCTTCGAAATGTAACTGGTTTGCCAAATTTTTTCTACGTCATTTTAGCGTAATATTCCGGTCACTACCATTCCGGAAGCGACTGTAAGCCCGATCAGAATGAAACTCGCTGTGAAGGATAGTCTGTACCTATTCAGTCCAATGAAGGTTGTGGATTTTAGATATCTAGTATAATCCTTGCACTAGGCTTGATAAATGCTTAAAAAACGGCATTTTGTGGCCATAAATAGTTGCATTTCCGGGGAAGTTGTAGCAAGGTTCCAATCAAAAACCTGTACCATCCCATTGGACAACTACTCTAGTATACAGAACTGGTTGTGCTTTCTTGAATATTGAAGTGACTGTAAGCAGCATCACAAAATGTCTTAATACTTCAACAATTTGCAGAAAAGTAGCGAGATGTGACAAAAACTTGTGTGTAGTTTTGATCGAGGCATATATTTTTAACAAAGCTGTGCAAGGAAATATGCCCAAGCCTCTAAGGAACCTCTATATCAAATTTGATGTGAATACATTAAGGCATTGTGGAGAAATGGCCTGTGTAGAAGAATATTTACATACTTTTGGAAATTCTGACATCACTAACAGGAGGTAAAAAGTACACGCCTTGTAACGTTACCAGGTTATGAATGGAAGAAGTGGGTTAGCTTCCTAGTACGGTACACTCTCTGAGCTACCGCGCTGCCTGCTGGAGGGGGGAAACCCCCTTCCGCACCCCTCCCCTACGGCCGCCACCCCTCCCCTACGGCTTCCCCGCTGTGCTACAACTGTGCCCCCCCCCCCCCCCCCCCCCCCCCAAATTCGAAGTGCTTCCGGCGTCTATGAAACCATAGGTGATGGAAGATAAGTTACAGTATGTACCTATACCATTCATGTTCTGATCAATTTGCACTCTAGAAGTCAATCTACTGTGGTTTCTTTACACAACAAAACTCTCTGATACATCTGATGTAGCTGTTTGAGAGTTTTAAATACCTGCTTGTAATTGCTAGAACACAAGTAGCTGTGAAGAATCACCAAGTCTGTTTTCCCTAAGTGTGGTACTAATTAGAGGTGATCTACATTGTGGTTGGTCAGGGCTGTGAGACTAGTAATATGAGAGTCTAATATTCACTGCTACAGAATCTTTCTTGTCTCAACACAGACGGTGGAGTATCCTTCATTTTACTTTCATGCTGACTTGGTGTTTCAGTTGGAGGAGAAAAAAAGGCATCCAGTTTGTGTAAACATTGCGTACTCAATCTGTTGATATGTGAACTTGAGTGTTTGCCGTTTCCTACCACACAATTGTACTGACATTTTCTGCACCCAATATATGCACATTTTTGTAAAGTCCTCATGGCTGCATTGTGACTGAATCATTTTCAGAGTCCTTACATTTTGTTAGTCTCAGCTTAGCCTCATACTCAGGCCGTTCGTAGGAGAAACGGCCTCGCAACTTACGCGGGTTCAAACTGTATACGGATATGACGTCAAAAAGATTACAGCTGCACCCGTACAAGCCATGAATATTGGATAATGCATGTGATATTTGATCGAAGCCACGTGACTGTTCGTAATGTGCAAGCGGGTTGTTGTTGCCAGCGGAAGTCGCCAACTCCATGTGGTGACGTCAGAGGTTCAAAGTTTAATTTGCACTGGCTCCTTACGCAAGCGCACAACTGCATGCGCTCAACTGCATGCTGCAGAAAGCGGTACTTAGTGCGCTGGTTGTCTGTTGTGGCTTGTTGGCTAAATGGTTAAGGGTTAGGGTTAGGGTTAGGACTGGGGCCAGGGGATGCACTAGGTGTACTTTTTTTTTTCCTCTGGTTTATAAGTGTGGTGAACACCTCTGTCTTCGTTGGCTCGGTATACAGTCTCCGTAAGTGCGCGCGACGGGTTACTTATGGATATTCAATAGATGACGTAACCGCATGGAGTTGGATCAACTTAGCGACTCCCTGTTGCCAGCGGGAGTCGCTAAGTTGATCCAACTCCATGCGCACTTATAAACCAGAGTCACTTCATTACTCACGGCAAACTCGCGCGCAGTGAGATTAGGGGAGCGTACGCGAGACTTCGTTATCAGAATAACTAAGTTTCGCACGCCCCCCGATCTCACTGCACGCGATTTCTGAGGATATGTGCAGATAGCTATCTGCGCTGCTAGATTCAAGACCTTTGTGCACCCAATCGCGGTCGACAACGGCACTTTCGGCGTCGATAATTTGCAAACGCGCCTGCAGTGGCCAGTTGGGCACGGCCTCCGGTTGCTGGGGTACGTGCCCCAGTGTGCCCCAGTTTGGCTACGCCACTGGCTTTTATTCAAATACCTTCAAGCTTGTAATCTGTACCATCCTGGTATAGCTTATAAGCATGCAAAATAAACCTCTGGTACACAGTATGCACCTCTATTTCACAGTGTACAAGAATTTTTCTTGCTGGAGCAAGGTTAACAACTTGATACACCGACAAATGGTACTAGAAAACAGCCAAAGGTGAAGGTCGAAGTTCATCAAACAACTCCACCCACGCGCGCATGCGCAGCTTGCCAGCCTGCAGGGCGGACATGTCCATCGTTGTTGAAGTGGAAAGGGCCGTTGGCTGGCGACCTCGCGCTGGACCATGGCCCAAAGTGCATTGATGGCCTCAGAAACTTGGTGAGAGTGATTACGTTTCCACCCCATGCTTTGTCTGCATGCCCCCTGTGCGAGGAGGAGGACATTACAAGAGACTCTCTCCTTTCTCACGTTCTCACCACTCATTCAAGAAGCCCCTGTAATAGCAACAAACTCTTACCATTACTCTTATCAGTCTCTGACTCTGACTCAGTTCTGTTTAATTACTTGTTCTTTGGCTAATTTATTCTGAACCCTCACTTTAACTCTGTACCCTGCGGCCCACTGGGCCTTTTGCAAAGGACCTTTGACCTTTGGCTTGAACTCCGTCCAAAAAAGGGGTGCGTCAGATAAAAATTCGCTACCGCTACACCGTCCACACATTTTCTTACCAACGATGGAGTTCTTTCGATCGTTCATTCTCCTGCGCCCTCCAACTGGTAGGTACTTCTGATAGAGTCTGAACACAGTACAGGTAACTTCCATTTTGGACATTTGCTGGGGGAAGTACGTGTTTATATGGCTACAGTGGAACCCCGCTTAACAGACACCCCTCAACAGCGGACACCCACGATATAACGGACAATCGTGAAAGTCCCGACTGTCCATCCATTCACTTCAATACTTAAGCAACCCCTGAATAGCGGACACCCCGCTACTCCGTATAACGGACAGTTTTCGCGGTCCCAATTGTACGCGAACAATACTTAACGACCCCGATTTAGCGGACACTAGTCGACCTTTTCAGCAAGATTGTCCACAATTGCTGCTGTAGTTAACAACGTGACATTAAATTAGCGCTGTTACTCGTAGTACTAGCCTCCGCTTATCCTTCCCTGCCAGCGTACAGCAAAGTAAAGCTCTGAAAACGCAACCACGTTGTGCTCAACAGCCCGATTACGCATACCACGCCTACCGGAAATATACCGGAAGCCCCCGAGTTAGGGACACCTCGCTATAGTGGACAAAATGTTGGTTCCCAATGGTGTCCGTTATAGAGGGTTCCACTGTACTGCCTGATACGTCTGTGATACGAAGTGCTAACGTTTTTCATAGACAGTAAGTTATAGCAAGAACTGAGGGCGGTGTAGCGCTAGCTGTAGTGTAGTTGTTTCGCTCTTCCAGTCGTTGGGCCATCTGCCCAGATAATTGGATTTTAACTTCAGTACCGGAAGTCTCTGAGTGTGGAATTTGGCTACTAATTAACATGGCGCTTACTTCCTGTCTTTTCTACAGACCAGCTCCCTCCTGCAGGCACAGATTCAACCCGGACTTGCACCAGATTGTGTAGAAGAGATTTTATAATTCACAACTATCTACTTTTTATAAGCGATATACGTGAGGTACTGACGTACGAGCGGCATCTGTCGACCTACCCACCAAGCGATCGCGATAGGCGGTACTACAAGTGGTTACATTTTGTTTCGCCCCATTCAACCAAGCCGACATATATATCGCCGGATAGCTGCAAAATATGCAAAAACAAGCCGTTTATACCAGGTAGTTTTCGCGCTATGGACGCTTTTTTGTAGGTAATTGCCACCTGTTTTAGCCACGCGGAAGCTCAGATCAATGGAAATTTCGAGGCAAACAGAAGCAGAGCAGCCCGTGTTGCGACTTGTGAACCAGCAAACATCTAAGCTTGTGCATCTGCTGGATGGCTCAGACAGCATGCAGACACCTTACCTGCCCAGCGCTTGTAGTGTGTGGCTACACTACACAATGACAGACAAACTATCCCCTATCACTGCCTCAAACTATCCTCCTTGCACTCATGAAGAGTGTAACACATGCACTTACACTTACACTTGATTCTATGAATGTTCTATAATCCAACATGGTAGCATGCATACATGCAAATTTTATTTTGCAATTCTGTCCACTTCATCGTTCTCATAAACATTAATATACTGAGGCAAATACACACTGCAGTGGTGCTAGCAGGTTTGTCAATTATGCTTTTAATACAATTAAGTTTTCTTACTGCCCATGAGAACACAAACTTAGACCTTCATAATGATCACCTCAATGAAAATTCCCCCTTCACAGCTACCAGAAATGCACCCTTTCTCTGTTATTCAATACTGGGTCCTTATACTATACTGGTACCCCATTTACTTGTTTTATTTTCCCTTGATGTACTGCATGCAAACTCTCTGAATACATGCTTGTATGCAGAAATTCAATGAAGTTGAATTTCGCAAAAAGTGGGTTAGAATCTAAATTTGGGGTAAACCCGTAATATTTTTCTCATGAGCATGTCTGTACATAATGAGATTCCTCTACCCTCTACGTCACTTACGTGTTATTCCTGGCCTTCCACCATTACATGCAGTAAAATTTTGTTGCCATAGCAACAAGTATTTGGTAAGGACATCTTAGCCATGCCCACTGAAACCCCTCTATTCCACATTTACCCTGAAGAAGGCTATACAGCGTTGTAGTGAAAATATTGGTGGCAATTTATGATGTTGAAACCACAAACTCATGAATACCAGCCAACCTAGACACTCCTTGAAGATTACTTTTTATGTTGATATGCTTTTATATTGTCAGTGTGGTGCTTTGATCTACATCAGTGTTGCCACATTTACAGATATATCCTAAATATGCCATTCTGTGTAGGAAAACAGAGGATTTGATTGATTTACAGAAAAAGCTAATGAATGGCAGAAATGTACGGATATCCGGATACCAACATGTTGCTCATCCACTGCCTTGTGGCCCTTGTCTAGTCAAGTATAGGTAGTGAATCTAGTGATTCAGAGGAAGATCTGGCTGAAACTTTTGCTAAGAGAGCAAAGTGCACCTCTAGTCAAGTAAGTTGTGAGTTCGCTGTACAAAGCATTGTGGGAGACTGAAGGGTTGGTTGAAGCCCAGTAAGCGTGGAGCAGAGTTCGCACATTGCAAGCTGTGCAACTGTTGTGCTGCTGTGTGTTTCTTCAGGGGGAAAGAAGGACTTGCAACATCATTCTCAAATGGGTGTGCACAAGATGGTGGTAGACTGTATATGCAGAATCAGGCAACTCTTGAGGGGCTAGGAAGCCTGGAACCCAGCGAATGGAGTAGCTAAGATCTGCTGAACTGATGCTCTGCAACTTCCTTTGTGAGCATAATTGCTGATCATGCATCTTATTTAAAGGGATTTTCCTAGACTCCAGAATCACTCAAGGCTTTAGCTAGCTGTTAGAGAACTAAAGCAAGTTGTATGCCATTTTGTACAATTTATGAAAGTGAGGATTTGTCTTTCAAAATGTGGAAAAAACAGGATTTTTAGTTACAGTATTAAGATCTTCATACTCTCAATGTGGCAACACTGATCTAAATGACTTTAGTAAAATAATTTTGGCACTTGCTACATGTATTTAGCAAATGCAGTACTACATATGAACTAGCAGCAAGTAGCTAACTATGCATGCAACATGTTATAAACAACGTTGTACAAGTGTTCACCAACTTGACTAAGATGTGATTATAATTTAAGCCTGCCACCAAACCCTATGGCTCTTTTTGGAAGTGGCTATAGCTATGTTTTCTACACCTTCAGCTGCTAGCTTCAGCAAATTGGAGGCAGCTGTAGTAAGGCAGAAACTTTCAAAAAAAATCACATCATGCACCTTATAGCAACAACTTACCAATGCACTGTCGACAGATCCCACCACTTTGAAATGATAAGCCACTTCCAAGGCAGCATTCTTCAGCAGTGCTCACACCAGTGACCACATTTCCTCCATAGCCAGTACTGTCATAGCATGACTGGAACTGTGCAGTACCTGTGACAAGACACAAGTCAAATCATTAGTTTACAGCAAGCAACTAGCTCTTGTTGACCATAGAACCACCCTTTAGAACTGCTGCTAGATGCTATGCACAGCACTACTGTTGGAGATATTTGGCAATAATCCCAATGCCCAGTATCTTATACTGTGTTAAAATAGACATAACACCGATTGTAACAAGCTCGTAGCTAGGTATGTACAAAAAAAAAAACTTTGTCATTCTCAATTTAGCTGCAACAGTTACATAAAAATCCTGCAATTGCCATAGCCAAAGGCTCTAGCTCTCTTCTGTCTGAGGTTGGTCTTATAGCTGGATGCTCTGCAACATTCATATATCAAGTGCAATGCAGCATATAATAAACTGAGTCATTGAACTGTGTCCTTACCTGTTTGCCAGTGTTTCATGAAGACAACGAGAAAGAGAAGCTTTATAGCAGCTGTATCCATTATGTTGCTGCAACAATCAAGTTGCTGCAAGCGACTCGCTCGTTTCCACGTTGTTTTATATTAGCGCTCGAGCAGCAATTACTAATCACGTGCATTGTGTACACACAGCCTGGTGTCATGCGCGTCTTGCGCTATGGGTGCATGATTTTGAATAACGTCTAGGCTTGCCTTTTACATCCAGGGAGATGTACTTCATTGGTTGCCAAGTTTATGCATGTTCAGTGCAAGGACGCGCATGCAATCCAACAGACTTCTGACCATAGATGAATTAACTTTCATGCCCCGTCCTTTAATAACGTGCCACGTTCACAGATAGAAGACCCGGTGATAAACTCGAAGAAAATAACCAAAGTGTGCTGAAATTCAAGGGCCAAGTGACCTTGTTTGTAAACGACGGTTATAATTAGTAAAAATGCACACTAATAGCGTAGCGAACAAAAGCATTTTTCAGTGAAGGGGGTGTATATGAACATACCTAGAACAGATATCCACGAGAGTGCATGGTCTAGGTATTTTGATATTCTACCAATGCACTGGTGCTTACTAAATTTACTTGTGAAAAGTCATGCCCTTCAAACTATCCATGCATTGTTCTTTTATGGGAGAAATGCATTGCAATTAATATATATTTAGAGGCATTTGTGCGCAAGATACTTCAAGTGAAATCCATTGTTTTCACTGTAAAACTTCAAAAGTCACTTGAACAATTATTGACACTTAAGTGAAAATCGTTTCACATCCAAGACAAACTGGCCAAAATGTAGCTTTGTGCATGAACTGGCTAATATATATCTCAGATAGATATTTAGTTCTAGTATAACAAATTTTTTCTGTTGGGAGCCCTATATATCGTTTGCACTACTATGCAAGTATTCTACTTGAAGCCTCAGCTTCATCTATAAAATCATTCCAGTTGCTTTACATGTTATTGTTGGATTGTTATTATAGGCTCTATGAACAATTTATTTAGCTCTCTGTCAATGGATTTAGCCAGGTAATGGTGTGTATAGCTCAGTCCATCCAGATGCTATAGTTCAACATGACACTGTTGTTGTTGATTTAACTCTCCAATAGTATCTGGCTGTTGTCTCAAATACTGTCTCTTCAGATGTGTACTCAGTAGCACCCAATTTATTGGTATCACTCAAACCAGTAATAACAGCCACACATTTTCACCTATTCAGCACTATGCTACTAAGTTGCTGTATTATGTAACAGCTGAAATACATCTGGTTGCACTGTTACTGGCCGTTTTTAATTGTAGATAAAGGTTTAAGCCCATTTGATTAACTGAAAAAAGGATTGCCTTTAATTGCTGAACGCCTTAGCGTAATCGTGCAGGCGCAGCGGGCGCTAGTGGGGTCTTAGTCTGAGGTTGTTCTTGTATGTACGTATATGGTATGTATCCGTAACGGGTTTACGATTGAAAAATACGGGTTTAGCATAGTTTACGTATCTTTTGGCACGTGCCGCTCATAATGCTATCGCGATGGAGCCGGAGGAGGTCGAGGACTGGGAGGACAGAAGACGACGGCCGGCTAGAGGACGAGTACAGAGATATAGAAGACGATTAACTGCTCAATATAGATGAAAGACGACAAGATAGCGGTGACAGGAGACGACTTGCGCGTCAGCATCTGAGCGATTTACTTCGCTCGCCGACCCGTGAACGGGATAGGCGGAGGACAGCACGGCGTTGTCTCGACCGCGCTTCGCCATTTCGTCCGATTTAACTTTCCACGTGCTCTGCGTGAGGCACATGGTGCGCATGCGTATACGTAATAGTCCCTTTTAATGTGTGGATTTAAAACCATGTACCTATGCTATTCAGCGATAAGATGTTCTGTCTCAATGTATAATGTTAGTATTTACTTTCGTTGTACATCTTAGTGTAGCTATTATGAGAAATGGTGCCTATTCTGAGACCTCTCACCATTTTACTATGCACAGGGGCGGATCGGGGGATGAGGGGGGGCGAGCGCGAGGCGGAGAGATGCTCCCGACGTGGAGGGGTGCATGCCCCCCCCCTCCCCTTCCGATCTGAGCCAGCGCGAATCGCGCATACGTTTATGCGAACATAAAGCGCTCAAAACAGCAGCTTCCAAGAGACAGTTATTTGAAAGCTGCCAAGAGAGAGTACTATGGCAGTGCCTCAGATACAGGAGGTGATTCGAAAGGAAGGAGGGAAGGGGCTCTGGGAACACGTCCTCTTCACGCATGCCGAATACCTCATAGCTATAGCTCGACGGCCATGAAAAGTGATATGCGGCGTAGTATTGCTACAGAGAGAGATGACAATGTCGGCTCTTTATTTCTGGATGAAGCGATAAGCTGGCAGAGCCTGAGTAAGTGTAAGGGGTATTGCTTGTGCTCTCGGTCGCGCCGCCGTCCAGCTTCGTTCGTCTATAATAATAATAATAATAATAATAATTTTCGATAAACACACCAAATTTAGGTGTACAGGAGGGTATATAGAAGTAAAGGTAAAGGAAGACACTAAAATAATTAAGTGAAGATAATTAGTTACAACAAATAATTTGTATCATTGACTCAATGTAGTCTCTTACACTGGAGTCACTGATGCGCAGGTATCTTGCAAAGTCAGCACAAATAAGGTCTTCCTCAAAGTACAATTTCACATATTTGTGAGCACAGTAGCGATTGCTGCCAACTGGAGTAAACACATTGGTGTTGAATAGAGTAAAGGAGTCATGAAGCAAATAGGAATTCGACTCGCAGGTCTTTCTTGAAAAACCGTCAGATAAACGTATAAGTCGATTGAGAACACTATCAAGATGTGCAATTTTATGCAGAATTCGAGTGTGGCAGTTTCTTGGGACACTCCAAATTCGCCTGAGAATATTATTGAAGGCAACCTCCAAGGAAGTAAGCTGTCTGCAAGTGATGTCCCAGAGAGCACCACCATACAACGACAAGCAGTGTGAGTTAAAGAGGACCGTCTTGACATGCGGATCACACGAAGAAAAGGTACTTAGGATAATATTGGCTTTTTTACACATTTCAAGTGTGGCTCTCTTGATGTCATCACTGTCATCAAGTGAACAATGTAAAACATGACCAAGGTGGGTAACAGTGTCAGAGAATTCAAGGCGACCTTAGAAGAAAAATTTGCCAGTGCATTTAATCTTAGGTGAAGATCGAAAACAGATTAACTGAGTTTTGGCAGTATTGAAGGTAAGATTGTGATCAGTGGCAAAGAGTTCACATTCTCTGAGAAGTATTCTGAGAGCAGAGGGTGATGGAGCAAGAAGGGCAATATCATCAGCATAACATAAGGAGCCAACATAATGATGGCCAACATGACAACCAATATCGAGAGTAGACAAGCGCTGGAGCAGCTCATCCAGATAGACCGTAAATAAGACTGGTGATAGTACCCCACCTTGACGTACACCATTTGTTACACCAAAGGGGTCGGATACATAGGAGTTCCATTTAACAGTGCAAGACTGGTCTTTGTATATACCAAGACCAAAGAAAGCGCAGTAAAATAGGGGGTACATCTCTCCTCTCAAGGATATTGAACAGGGTGTTATGACTTACTCTATCAAATGCTTTACTGGCATCTAGAAAGCAGCCATAGACCTTAGTCTTACGATGGATGTGAAGGGCAATAGTGTTCTTTAGCAGACCTGTACAAGAATCAGTGGAAGTGCCACTTTTGAAGCCAAACTGCAAATCAGACGTTGATAAGTAGGAGCCAAACTGTAGTAGTATACACCATTCAAGAACCTTACTCGGATTGGGGGCCAAAGCAGTGGGTCTATAATTGTCTGATTGAGACGGATCCTTCCCTGACTTAGGAATAGGAATCAGTATGCAGTTCCTGAGTAGCTGAGGCATATACCCATGTCTAATAATGACTGTAATACCTCTACGCTTACTGCAGCAAGATTTCCGATTGGCATTAGCACTAGCCGTCAATGGTGCAGTCTGACAGGACGGTGAGTTAAGACAGTTCGAAGTGGCGCCACATTGAAACGTGACTTTGTGCTTACGTGCGAAACACGCAAAAAAAAAAAAAAAAAAAAAAAAAAAAAAAAAAACCTCGCGAAAATTACCAACCATCAGAATAAGATCGGGGACTTAGTATTAAGAGGGACCGAAAAACCTGTCCGTTTTACGGAATAGCGCGGGTTGTCCGCATTTCAGGTGTTATAATGTAAGAATACCTGGACTGTACAAAATTGACTTGATAATGTGGACACTCGCAAGCCTCTCACGCAAGATGTCCACAACCGCTAACAACTGTACATTGTAATAGCACTGGAACGCACACAGTGGAAGCCCCACAGAAATGGAGTATAGGACAAATAACATGTTAATCTGATCAAACATTTTGGGTTCAGTTTTTTTGAACTATAGTTATATTGTCTATATAGCCACACTGCCCCTTTGATTTTTGTGTGTCATATGCAGGCCCGTAGCCAGGATTTTTGCAAGGGGCGTTACATGGGTGTCTGTTGTGTATGTATACATGTATAACCATGCAAGACTAGGGGTGTGGGGGCATGCTCCGCCAGGAAATTTTTAGAAATCAGATGCTCTGAAATTGCTTCTGAGGCCATTTTGGGGCAGAAGCAGAGTAGTAGTAGCAGTAACGCTACATGGCTCGCGGAGTATTGTATCCAATTTTTGGCTGTCCACGTATGCATTTTCTAAGGCAGCTGACATCGAATTTCTACGAGAGAAGGTACTACGGTTGAAAGAACAGCAGGTAGGGTGATAGATGATGAAATAGTATGCAGAGAATACTGAAAATATGTCAGAAAAGCATCAAGCTTACACGACAGCAAAATGTCTATAAGACTACCATAATTATAATATACGTTTCCATGCATTTTCAGAAAGTTTGTGTGACTCAAGGCTGTTCAGTTGCCGCTTGATCGTTGGCGGTGACTCACTAGAAGAACAACTGTTGAACTCTTGAGCGCCTGCAATAGCGATTTATTTACGCACGTATTTACGCGCTTCCTTTCGGGCATCGCAGCGGCGTAAACCTCTTACGGGCGCGTTCCGCCCTGATCTCCATGAACAAACCCGCATAGCTGCAACCAGACTCGTTTAGACAATGGTGATTTTTAGTAGCATCGAGGCTAGTGGACCGCTTTTAAACGGTAGGGGGCTTAAAATGCACAGTTAAGCGGTGTTTAAAATCTTTTTGGAGGCCAAAATGGGGGTTCGAGCGAACCCCCTCGAACCCCCCCCCCGCGGGCCTGATATGAGAAGTGTTCTCTCTCAGCAATACTCTGTCAGATATCCAGTGTGCCTATGCAACAGATCAGGCCTCTTGAGTGGAGCTTGCAAGGAAGAATACAGTCTGGTACTAGGCACTTCTTGTCTTGCTCATTCCTTTTGTACTGACGGGGGTAGTACTGGACTTTTTAATCCTTATCTGCAAGCTGACAGTAGCTAGCAACAGTAACACTCAGTGGGCTAGTGTTCTATGCCAATGTTGTTTGAGTCAATTGTACTATCTTTCTACCAGTGGAATCTTTGTCAGTCTTCCTTGCATGGCTAAACCTTGACTTTGAAATTAGGCATGGGCAGCTTATTAACAGTGCATTAAAAACAAAATTTGTAACTCAAAAACTATAATCACAATGGGCACCAAACTTCACAGTGCACTAGAACCAACAAAATTACGAGGCCACGCCCACTGTGGTGATCACGTGACTTTATATTGGAGCCAATGATGGCCTAGTCTCGTGCCCAGACCCCATCCGCGAGGAGAGGGTCTGGTGACATCCGACCGGTCCCTCGGGCTTCATTAACGTTGATTGCTGTCTGCCGGTAATTTTCCAACTGCCAATCACATTGCAGAAAACACAATCTGTGGTTGCAGCACTGGAAATTCTTGGCTACTTCAGCACGATGACACAGCAATTTTTTGGCGCATAAATTAGTTATCAGTTCGCAATTATGCATCAAGTAAGCTATGAATTTTTAATGAAGTCCGAGGAATCAGTCGGACCCTCTCCTCTCGGGTGGGGTCTGGGCACGAGACTAATGATGGCCAAGCCAATTTCAGCCAAAAACCATTTTTAGCACCTTAGCCACCAAATTTTGTCTAGCTTATGTGTGTTAAAGCACATCCTCTTCACTAAGAATCTTGGATGGGAAAGTATATATCCATTCGCTTTTGGAGAAAGCAGTGACTTTCTAATTAGCTAGTCCACACCATCAAAATGAGGTTTTTGCCCATAATTAATTTTGTTCAGCATGGTTTTGTTTCCCATGCAGGATCTTGGTGATATCAACCATTTACTTTTGCTTCACACCATTTTCAACCTTACAACTGAAGGAAAAGAAATGGTATTTTGGCAATGTATTTTTAGTCCCTTTTTTAAAGTAGTGATGTCATAATTGGTTATGTGATTACCAAAGTGTGCGTGGCAATTAAGGTTAATGAGATATATTTTCTCTCTAAATTTGGATCATGTACGTATGTTAAGCTGAAAGAAAGTTATGGAAACCACCTACTTTTGTTTTCCGGCCACCCATGCCTTATATTAATACACCTGATAATTGAGATCTGTTTCTACAATGGCTTACAGCAAAACATGGTTGCAGTTTGTGCTCACAGTATATATTTGGGCGCTAGGACTTATGATTCTTGTTAGTCATTATTCACAGAGGTTTGCAAACTTTGTAGGCAGTAATCCAATTGCTGTCTTGGCAACACTCATTCTCCTCTCATATGCAAAGGTCCTCTGCACATTGTTCACTGCAGTCTCTTTCACTCAACTTAGATATCCAATGTACAGGACAAGGGTGTGGCTGCACAATGCAAAAATTGGCAACAAGTTGATTTTCTCCTGAGTGTATTATACACTCAGGAGAAAATCAACTTGCACTTGGGTACGCCTCTATCTCCCTATAGTAGTTTTGTTTTAGGGTTTATAAGCTTTTATTATAGTCATTTAGAATTTGGAATAATTTGGTTCAGTTTTAGTCATAGTTTCCAATTATTTCAGTCAATTACAAACTCCATAAACCCTTAATAAGAGGTGTTTGGTTATAGTTATCGGTGGAAATGGGGAGTTTTCAATTTTAGTACAGTTATAGGATGTTTTAGTTTAGTTATAGTTTCCAGCTTGGCCACTAATTTTGATTATAGTTTAAAATTTAAAAAGGCCATACTAAAAGGTATTTAGTTGCAGTTATAGTTAACTTAAACACTGATCCATAGCACTTGCAATATTTATTGGGATTTTTGCCTACCACATCTACCAGCAACTGAGGGACACCAACTTAAAGCTTGTGGAGAAAGGTGCCTAAATTCTAGCTCAGAGGCTACTGTGGGTCGGCTGTAGCAGGTCTTCAAACCAAGGTTCACAAAGCTGATCAAGGTTCACAGATTCTGTGGGATCATTTATAAGATTATCTGCTCTTGGTGTTCAATTCAAGTTTGGTTTAGGCATCCAGGTTGTTTCTTGAGACCTAGGCAGTGGCGTAGCTACACCCGGGCATACCCGGGCCTGTGCCCACGTTAAAGGTTGTTTCTTGAGATCTCTGTTCAGTAAAATTTGACTTCCTGACTAACAGTGGATCAATGACTAGTAAGCTAACTTTTTGTACACTGTTGTCACTAGAAGTCACTTGTGACATCTTATGATTTAACAGTAACATTTTATTCATGATTTTACAAGCAAAATTTCACTTATAATCGTGCTAAAAACATCCTGTTGAGAACCTGCCACTGGGCCATTAATTCCTCTTCTACCTGCATTAATATGTACCAAGAATATGTCCACATCCTTGACAATATCCCCCAGTACAGTGACATTTTCTGATCACGAGTTGGAGTCTAAAGCATGTAAAGTAGTAATGTTAGTATGTTTCACTTGTGATGACTCTTGTACAGGCTTGAGTTTATCATGTGCATTATGTATTTACAGTTTATCTATGAGTACCAGCTCTTTCATACAGTTTCTCCAAGTCTAAGCATAAACTAGACAGCAGCCCATTAGATTACTATATATGGTTATCAATACTATAAGCAACTGTTTGTCAAAATTCAGTCAAAAGCAGTCCCGGTGTAAATACTTTCAGTTTTGTTGATAAACGCATATTTATGCAAACACAGGCCTTTTCTAATCTACGAAAAAACATAAATAAACAGGACTATCAACACAATAACTGATATTTAAGAACAGTTCCCAGTACACAAGATCGAGCCACAAGAGGAAAAGTCATTCATTTCAAGTCTAGACAATTATCACCAGGACAGTGTTTTGGCTGTACGCATTCAACTTTGGATCAGGTGACTGTAGAACTTATTTCTTACTCTGAAAAGCTCTTTCTGTAGTCCTCAGGTACTATATTTTCTGTGCTATATAGATAGGGTACAAGTGTGTAGCTAATGACAAAGCTTGTAACCATATATACCTGCTATTCCAAAAGATTTCTTAATACATAGGCCACAGGTGAAAACATAAAACTTCTTTTCTGCAGTCATTTCACATCATGGTTTGGTCACCATTCATCGTTCTTGCAATGGCACTGCTCATCAACACCCTTTTCTACTGCTCTGCTGAGAATGTGTACTGTGTCACACCCGCTGCCACCTCATGCTCATCCTGCCCTCACAATTCAACCCACTGTGCTACACTGTCAGAGTATGCACAAGAAGCTGAAATGTATTTTACTTCCAACACCACTGTGATATTCTTGCCAGGTGACCATGTTCTTGATAGGAATATCACAGTTGCCAATGTAGCCAGGCTGACCATGCATAGAGATCTGCCCTCAAGCAACATAGCAACAGTTGTTCGCAATGGGTCGTTGGCTTCAATTTCATAAATATTGTAGACCTCAACATTTATTCTTCAACTTTTACCTCTAACAACATGTCTTGGAGTTATGGTAGTAATCCATTTAGTAACCCTACCCTACTTTTGCAAACTACACAACGTGCTAAACTAGTCAACTGTTCCTTCCATGGCAACCTTGGTACTGCATTTGCTGTATGCAACACAGGCATTACTCTGGCAAATAGCAAGTTTACACATAACCAATGTGCATGTGAGTCATTCAGTGAGACGCGAGGATTGGGATGTGGTATCACTACCTTCAACAGCAACCTAACATTCACTGGGAACACAATTTTCCTGGCAAATAATCAAACAGCCTTTTACCCCTTCTTATCCCTTCTATTGTGGTGCAGCAATTTGGGCATCAGCAAGCTCACTACACTTCAGTGAAATAACCAACTTCATTAACAACTCAGCACAGTACAGTGGTGCAGTCCATGCACAAACTAACACAATATTGAGTTTCAATGGTACTAGTAATGTTATTCGTAATTCAGCACTCATTGGTGGTGCAATCTATGTTGTACTTACATTCAATGGAACTACCAACTTCACTGGCAATTTAGCAGACAGTAGTAATGGTGGTGGCGCAATCTTCATTAGATACAACGTTGTACTTACCTTCAATGGAACCAACAAGTTTCTCAACAACTCAGCAAGGTTCATGGGTGGTGCAATCTACACAGGATACAATGTTGTACTTACCTTCAGTGGGACTAGCAGCTTTTTTAACAACTTCCTCTACAACCAAAAAGGCTATGGCGGTGCAATCTATGGAAAGATGAGCACATCATTGATTTTTATAGGTACTAGTAGTTTTATTCATAACTCAGCAGAGTATGGTGGTGCAATTGCACATATTCTAGTGTCAGTGGAATCAACAACTTCACTGGGAACTCAGCAATCAGTGACGGTGGTGCAATAGATGCATTCAGCAGCAAGTCATTAAGTTTCACTGGTACTACCAGCTTCTGTAGCAACTCTGCATTGACAGGTGGAGCAATCTCTGCAAATTATAACAGCACATTTGATGGAAGAATTAGCTTTACAAACAATGAAGTAAAATTCAACAATGGAGTTAGCCATGGAGGTGCACTGTATCTGTCTATTAGTTCAACTTTCTCAAGTTTGCCACTCACAACTGTGCGTTGGGTGCACAACCATGCAAATTTAGGAGGAGCCATCTATGTCTCTGATGTTAACTCTTTCCTTTACTGCACTCAGATTGCACCATATAGACCAAGAGAAGAATGCTTCTTCCAACTCCCTGGCCAGAATTTGTCCAATGGTGTTGATGTTCAACTTGTCTTCAAGAACAACTCTGCTGATGTTGCAGGAAGTGTGTTATATGGTGGCACAATAGATAACTGCAAACTCCCTGGCTTGGACTCACACAGTTTTGGTGAAGTGCTTGACATGTTACTCCACAACAATGAAACTAATTACAACCCAACTTCAAACATCTCCTCTGACCCACTTCAAATATGCCCATGTCGACACAACCTTCCAGACTGTAGTCAGTTTCGTGCATCGTATTACAGTGTTCCATTTCCTGGTGAAACATTTCAAGTTTCTGTGGTTGCAGTTGGTCAAAGAAATGGAACCATTCCTAGCACAGTGCGAAGTGCAGTGAGAACCAGTATCATAAACACCCACCCCATCAACCTCCTAGATGATCTTCTATGACATTAACCTTCTAGATGATCAATACCTCCAACAAACAAACAACATTTGCACTAAACTCAACTACACTGTGTTTGCACTGTCTCAGTCTGTGACCATAGTGTTGTATCCAGAATTTAGCCCATGTTCAAAGTAAATTTACTGATGCTTCATCAATGTTTATTGCATGGTTAAAACTTGATTTTGGTATTGAGACCTGCTTCTACAATGGAATGGATTCTTACAGCAAAACTTGGCTGCAGTTTGTGTTCCCAATATATCTCTGGGTGCTAGTAGGACTTGTGATCATTGTTAGCCATTTCTCACAGAATTTTACAAAGCTGCTTGGCAACAACCCATGCAGTTTCTGTCTTGGCAACACTCATCCTCCTCTCATATGCAAAGATCCTTCGCACATTGGTCACTGCTGTCTATTTCACCCACCTTGAATATCCAACATACAATACAATTGTGTGGTTGCATGATGCAAACATTGACTATCTCAATGGCAAACACATTCCACTCTTCTTAGTGGCAGTGCTTGTCTTCCTCTTCCTCTTTCTTCCTTACACTCTCTTGCTTCTCTTTGGTCAGGGTTGCAGGCCATATCACACCTTAGGCTCTTTTCATGGGTCAACAGTGCCAGGCTGAAACCTTTTATGGATTCATACCATGCTCCCTACAAAGGAAAACATCGCTACTGGCCTGGATTGTTGCTTGTGCTTCGCTTTGCTCTTCTGCTAGTGTTTGCTTTGAATTCCCAGCAAAATTAACCTCCTGGCAATTCTAGTTGGGACTGGGATGCTACAACTGTGGACCTGGGTCAGTGATGGAGTCTACAAGAACTGGTGTCTAGATGCGCTGTAAGGCTCATTCATGCTGAACATGACCATCTTAGCTGCTCTCACCTACCATGTCAAAGTCTCAAAAGGAAATCAGTTTGCAGTTGGGTACACATCTGTTACAATAGCTTTTGTAACATTCATTGGCATCCTTGCTTACCACATCTTCCAGCAACTGAGGCACACCAAACTCTGTAAGAAGTTTCACAAACTGAACCTTGGCTTTAAGAAACTGAACACCAAGCAAACAGTGAATAATCTGAACCATCTTATAAATGATCCCACAGAAACTGTGAACTTTAATCAGTTTTGTGATCCTTGGATTCAAGAACTGAGACAGCCCACCCAGTTCAGTTTAATACTCTATTTAAGTAGCAGTGGATTATGCTTGTATGCTAACGTTACGCTACTTTCTGTTTGAATTGTTGTAATAATGCTCTTAATTAGCACTGGAGTGTCTAACTTATGAACTACTTTGGCTTTGAGTCATTAATTGCCACTTGTTGTTAAGCAACTTGTGTGTTTTATCATAAGCTCATGTTGATATAATTATCCATTTCTAGCAAACACCCTCATCTGACTTTTTCTACTTTCTACATAAATGCCTCCTGTCAGTGAGTATGAGTATCTTTTGGAATATCTCACATGCTATATGCATAGCTTTAGTGGATTGTTATATGCAATACTGTAACTATTATACAACCAAGAGCGCATAAGAACGGGAGGCTAGAGTAAGAGCGTGTAACTACGTAAAATTCGAAACTGGGCGGAATTTACCGTCAGTACTAAAAATACAGTATTTATCTCGATAACAAGGTCTATCGATGTCAGAATTGAATGATAGTATCTTCCAATTTATTTATCAAGATAACGAGCATAACCGCATCCCACAAGATGCTCATAAGAGGTTTGTGGTGCAGGTTTACCTTGTCTTGAACACTTTAGAGTGTTCAGTGCTACATAGGTAAAAGCTTTGTTAGTAGGCTTTGTGGTTCACATTTGCTGAAGGGCTCACTGCTTCACCTTCAGAGTTCAAGGGAGGAGCCAGACATGAGCATAACCTTTAGTTCAGGCTTAAAAAACTAAATAAAACTGCTGCTACGTATCTACTGTTGTCTGCAAGGAAAGGGAGCCCGTAAACAGTAATACAGGAAGTGAAATAAAAAATTTTAAAAAAGCGCGCTGACCAATGTTGACATTGAACCCTAACCATTAGACCACCACGTGCTGCTAACATAGTAGTGTTAACTGCTTCACAGGCTATTTAGCACCGATAAATCACAGGATACAAGCATTTTCCATCTGCAAGAATTTTCTGACCAATCAAGGAACTGAGGAATTCACTCTTGCAGCAGGATGCCATATGATGAGAAAAGATGATGCCACAAGATATCCCCTCAACCTGAACACCATTGCATACCTGTACAAGTTCTAATTGAATGAATGTGACTTTAGTACATTGATCCTCTGAGGGAAAGTGATAAATTGTTTGTGGGGCTGGCTCTTATTCCTTGACAAAGGGTTTGTTCCAACATGTCTGGGTACAAGACTAACAATAATGTCAGCATTTTGTTTGGTAACCTTCACTACTGATAGTTGTTAGCAGTTATGACGACTTAGTGTATTATAGTGATCCATTTTATGTTCTATGCTGTTCATCAATTTTTTTCAAGACAATAGCTTCGTTGAAATTGTCACACAAATTAGTGTAGCAATTTGACTACATGACAAGATAAGGTGAGCCTAGTTCACACATTATGTGTTACAATGTCTCCCTGCTAAGTATAAACTCAATAGTTTTAAATCCAGTTGTAAATACTTGTGCACAGCAAATTAAAGTTTTAAGCGACAGCAGCGGATAACTACCTATAGCAGCCACACAAATGTTTGTGGATGAGTAAAAGAGTAGTCTTAGGTGTTGGCATGTACATTCTCAATTCTTGGCTCATCATATTCACTTGGAGATTGAGGAACATCTACCATCTCATAGGAATGCTCTTTGTTTGGTTCCACATTCTCGTATGATTCATCACAGCCTTCTTTCACAGTAACCGTTGCGTAAGAAGCATCATTACCAATTTGAGACACTGTTAGAGGACTCAGGTCACCAGAGTGGGGAGGGAGAGGTGAGATAATAGGTGGCTGGCTGAGTTGGACCATCTGATTGTTCTCATTTGGTTGTTGGCACGTTCTTTGGTGACAGATACCATAAGCTTCATTGGATTTCATTTCTTGGAGAGAGACAGCACCATACGCTTCATTAGATTTCATATCAACAGTCCTAGAGTATTATTAATATTGTGTGGGTGTGAAATGAAAGTATTAAGATAATGATGAATTCATCAGTGAGATGTAGCATGGTATAAATCAGTTGCTCTAGTTGTCATGAGGGCAAATAACAAAGCTATCATGTAACCATGCAGAAGGAAGTGTGATGACAAGATGCTTACTGTAGTATTAATGCAGTTTTCGGAAGTATATAATTATATGATTTAAGCTACCACAACTGATTGGGTCATATATACTCAGTAACTAATCGACGTCTGCTTAAAATTATTACTATAGTGCATGTACTGCCATAATGGGAGCTCTGGCCAAGCTTCACTGATGTACAGTTGAGTGTTGCATGTGGATCATCTTACCTTCTTTTGTGCTTGTATCTGCAGACACACACAACTGCTGCAAGTATCATAATTCCAATGAGTACCACTCCTCCTACTCCTCCCCCGACGGCTGTGATTCCAACTCTTTCTGAGACTGTATCAGTAGTGGTTGTTCTTACACAGTCTATTTGGGTTGGTAATGAATTGACTTCAATTGGACAGTTAGGGTACACTCCAGTATTGCTGCCCTGGACAAGAATATGTGTCTGACCTGCACCAATCCACTGCTCAATACGTGATAGCACTTGTTCACAGTCCAAATGTCCAGACAGTTCTGCTCGATATAACACCACACGTTGATCACTTGTGCAGAAAAAATGTTCAGCACTTACATGGTTCACTGTTAATGAACACTGGCATCTTGAATTGACGGCAGATATTATGGAGCTTGTGATGTCAGCTAGCTTTTCTCTCGTGTTCTGGACCTGTAAAGAAAATGTTAGCATATCTCCTAAGTACAAACATGAGTAACAATGCTGAAGAAATATATTTTTCCTTGGTCCTCCAATGTTGTTGTGTACGTCTACCAGTGAAATTAACAAATTCCCTAATGACTTGTCAGAATGGTTATTGCATATACCTACCCATTCAGGCCTAAATTGAGTGAGTATAATAACATAGCTTGTGGGCTCCTCTGTGCATGTACCATCTACTGAAAATTCCTGTTGAGAACTTTGAACGATGCACGCAACAAATTCAGATAATATAATGTTGGTAGAGCGTAGGAAAATGGTCAGAAATTATGTTTGACATAACCATGCAGTGTGTGATAGTCTGGGTGTGCACTTCTACCCTATGACTTTATACGAACATTGTGCAATCAAGGTTAACATTACAAAGCTGTGTGCATGGCTATAAACTTTCAGTAGCAACTATAATGAACTCTTGTTTGTGAATAGCATGCAGCTAGTGTGAGAAAGGAGTCAACAATCCTAGGTGTGTACACTGTGGCATGTTTCAAGAGGATTTTTGCAACTGAAATATTCCCTTGAGAAGAAGGGGTACTTCAAGGCTAAGCTATGTGTGCATGCCACATGACACATATTGGTGAGTTATAAATTGGGCACATGACCACCAAATTGCCAAATACAACATTCTCAATTTTCTCCACTTATTGTAGAGTATTACTCACCCTCCATTCAGTGCAGTCATTCACTTCACCAAGCCAAAGCTGAAAGATCTTAATGCAAAGAGCTGTAAAATACAAAGCATAAACAGTTCTTTAACAAAACAGTATTTCTGACAAAGATAATGTGAAGGTGAGCACGCATGGCCAGTTGAAACACAAGGTATATCACATTCAGTGGGAAATGCAATCAACTAAAAATACATTGAACCATCAGCATACGTAACAGAATCACACAAACTTGATCAATAGCAGTATACAATCATACCCCCATCTTCAGTCATTGCAGATATATTGGCAGGTGGACTGTTTCCATAGAGATTAGTAGCAAACACAGAACAAGCATAGAGTGTAGCAGGTGTGAGACCATTTAGAGTGTGGGCACCAGACGTTATGAACACAGAGATCACGGGTGGTAAACCTGATTCAGCTGGTGGTATGCATGTGAGTGTGTAGTTGAGGTTTGCTCCAGTTTGGTGTGCCAGTGGTGGTTCCCATGACAGTGTCAGTGATGTTGAGTTGACAGACTGAACAGTCAGACTCAGGGGTGGACCAGTGGGAACTGAAAGATAAGTAGGAAAGCAACACAAGTTAGTCATCAGTGAGCAGCAACTGCACTATTTAATGTACTGTTTACCAACTTGGCTGTGGCTAGCTATAAGCTTCTAGTGTAGCTAGCAATACCTGTGCATGTGCTGTAGCTGTAAGGTGATAGCTTACTTGTTACAAGCATTACTATATCAGCCCACAGAAAGTGCCAGAGGATAGCTAACTTGGTTCTATCAGCAACTCTCTAAATTGAGACATTCACAATATAACTGCATGGGCAAATGTGTTACCTTCTTGTTTTGGTAGTATTGAACCTAATGACTATGTAGAAAAGCACAGCAGTCCTCAGAGTGTATTGGTATTGAACCATCAGTTTTATGTAGCAATCTAGCCAACCCATGTATATCACTCCCATAGTCTACCACTCTCATGCGTAATCCAGTGAAACTGCCTAGAATTGGTACAGTGTGAAATGTATGTCTCACTACTTTCATGGAAGTATTGTGAGTTAGCTGAACTTGTGGTCATTGTCATTAATCGTAGCTTCAATTTCCACACAAACCTAAATCTTTCCAACACTCATCCACACTGTACAATGGTTCTTCAAATGCAACTAACACAACTAAAGGTGATGTGTCAATATACTGTTAGTGGTGTAGCTAATATACTGTTAGTGGTGTAGCTAATATACTGTTAGTGGTGTAGCTAATATACTGTTAGCGGTGTAGCTAATATACTGTTAGTGGTGTAGCTAATATACTGTTAGTGGTGTAGCTAATATACTGTTAGTGGTGTAGCTAATATACTGTTAGTGGTGTGTCAATACACTGTTAGCGGTGTAGCTAATTATGTACCATCATTGTCTTGGATTGTGACAGTAGGTACATCCGGTGTTACTGTCACACGATTGCCAAGTCTACCTTGGTCAGCAGGGTCAAGGGTCAAGCTGGTACTAAACGCTTCATTATCATCTGAGATATTGTCATCCACAACAGACACGTTGAAGGAGAGTTGACGCACATCATTATTGAATGGACCCAGATGGAAGTTATTGAGAACACCATAGTCATCAGGGGCTATAGAAGGAGGAAAAGTGATTAGTATGTGCATGTGTAAGCATAATGATTGTAAACACATACGTAATGTTATGCAACTTTACTGGGGCTAAGCATTGATTTGTGACTGAGTGTATGGGTACATAATCAAATTCCAAACTCCATGGCACACCTGTTGCTGTTCCATCTGATGTGTTTACAATCAAGGAAAAGAATGTTTCAATTGGATCTGCTCCAGGAGGCATTGTGATCGCAACAGTCAGTGTGGCCACTTCATCACTTTCAGAAACAGTCACATCTGTCACAGTGTAACCCACAATGATCTCTGCAGAGAGAGAAATTACTCCAACATTATCAATACGATCATCTGCTAACATCAGTAACCACCCTTGCATACAGCGAGAATAACAACAGATCAACATGTTTATCATCATCATTCTGAATTGTCACAGTCATTGCTATAAGAAAGTTATTATTGTAAGTGTTTGAAAGCGTTTGAATATGACTACCTAATACACTTTTGATGCTTAAGTATGTTTACCATCATTGTCCTGAATTGTGAGAGTGGCTGATGTCGACACTGTCACCCGATTGCCAAGTCTATCTTGGGCAGCAGGGTCAAGGGTCAAGCTGGCACTGAATGTTTCGTCATCCTCTGGGATATTGTCATTGACAATGGACACATTAAAGGAGAGTTGACGCACACTATTATTGAATGGACCGAGACGGAAGATTGTGAGGTCACCATAGTCACTGGGAGCTGTGGTGGATGAAAGAGGAGTTTATCTGAGTGATATGATAAACAAAACAATTGTCTCAGTTTATCAATACCATACAAGTCATAATATTGGTTCCTATATGAGTGTATCTAAGCAATTCTAAACTGTTATGCTATATTGTTTAATGGGCTTTTCCTGGTCATTTTTCACTGTGATCTTCACACAATCGCATGCTATCAACTCCTTTACTCGTGACCTGTGATATTAGCTACAGAAAGAGTGCTGCTACTCCCGTAAAAAGTTGATCTCATAGTTGAGGCATGTTGAAATGTGAGTTTCCTAAAATACATGTAGGCTTACTAGTCTTTCAAAAGCTTTCAATGTGTATTATGATTGTAGACAGTGACATCTACATGTGTGACCTAAACTGAAATCATCGAGACTCAAAGCTGCATTTGTTTTTCATTTCTCTGCAGCAAAAATAATGCCAAGTTACTTCTGTAATTTATCTGTCAGGAAAGCTCTGGATGTAACTAGCTTTATTGGGTTCTCTCTTATTCTGTATACATGTAACTGTACCATTTCTTTCCCAATGGGGGCTAAAATTGCTAATTACCGTATACATATAGTGTCTAAAATTCGGCACCTCCAATTTCTTGGCACCCTTCTCACAAAATAGAATACTGTATTTTTTCAAATAAAACGCATGATCCAATCTAGCGCAAGAAATTTAATTCTGAGAATCTATTGGTGGATCCAACTTAGTGCAAGCCACCACTAATTGATTTTGGGTTGATCCAATTTAGCGCAATATCAGGAATGAAGTCTCTCAGTTGTTCCTGTCAGTTTACTTTGTGACAACAAAGGGCGGTCAAGAACAATTTCCAGGAAAAAGAGCTATCCCATAGATGGTGTTTGTAAGACTGCAGCTTCTACTACCTATCAAGAACCTCACTTCTGGACAAGACTGTGAACTGAAGGCCAAGAGCTCTTTGCATTTCTGTTTTGATAGAAATTTTTCGCATTTGAATCCGTTGCAACGCATGATCTAATCTAACGCAAGAAATTCAATTCCTGGAATATATGGGTGGATCTAACTTAACGGATCCCCACTCAAATTTTTTAATTTGCATGTGTTTTATTTGAATAAATATGGTAATAATCCAGCAAGGGGAATCCCAATATGTTGTCCTTATTTAATGCAATGCCACGTATTTGGCATCTACCACATGCATGTCAGTGGTGCAGTGATGGATACTCAAGAGCTCCAAGCGGCAAATGGTTACAGACTTTTCCAGAAGTTATCCTCTGTTTCAAGGCCACAGGAATTTCCTGGATGTCTTAGGCAGTACCAACATGCATCTTGTGCAGGTATTTTGACCTTCAAGCTGTTCAGTCTCGCGTAACCAGACTCTTGAGTTTGTCTATGCAAGACTTGCAGTTGCTTCGACTAACAATTCCAATTGTTTGGTACCCAAGACTTTCAGCAGCAATTTTTACAATTTACTATTTTGGCAAGATCATGAATAATCAATTTCACTATGCCAAATTTTTAGACAACGTATGATCATGAAGGGATTTAGTGTGTGTGTGTGTGTGAACTCCAGTATGGCAAACCTGTGACTGTTGCTGTTTCATCTAATGTGTTTACAAGCAAGAAGAATAACGTTTCAATTGGATCTGCTTCAAGAGGCACTGAGATGGCAACAGTCAGTTGGGCCATTCCATCACTTTCAGAGACATTCACAGCTGTTTCCACATATCCTACTGTAATTGCTGCAAATAAATCATTAGTCAAATGTGCATACTATTACTTAACCAGAACACACCATCACATACTTATTGAAATTTGCATACTAATCATACACACCACAAGGTGTGATGAAACAGATCCTCATGTACATGTGTGTTATGATCCTGACAGTTCATCATTAAGTTGGATAACAATTGGTAGAACATTGTTGTACTTAATAGATGTAACCACGTGTTACCTTCATCATCTTGGATTGTGACAGTAGCTACATCAGGTGACACTGTCACACGTGTACGATTACCAAGTCTAGCTTGATCAGCAGGGTCAAGTCTCAAGCTGACATTGAACTTCTCCTCATCCTCTGGGATATTGTCACTCACGATGGACACAGTAAAGGAGAGTTGACGCACACTATTATTGAATGGGCCCAGACGGAAGTTCATGAGGTTACCATAGTCACCAGGAGCTACAGATGGATGAAGTTTGCACGTGTGTGTGTGTATGCATGCGTGCATGCATGTGTGCGTGTGTGTGCACATGTGTGTGTGTGTGAGTGTGTGTGTGTGCATGTGCGTGTGTGACACAACTTCGCTGGCCTAGTATGGAACTATGGTTGGTGACTGAATGTCATAAAATCAAACTCTAGACTTCATAACAAACCTGTTGCTGTTCCATTTGATGTGTTCACATGCAGGTAAAAAGCTGCATCAAGTTGGGCATCTAAGATAGCAACAATCAGTTGCAATTGGGCCACTCCATCACTTTCATAGACAGTCACGGTTGTTTGAATGTAACCCACCGTGATCACTGCAGGAGAAAATCATGTGCTAATACCAAAAAACCTTCATGGTCATCAATAGTTTACCATCAATATCCAGGATTGTGACAGCGGCTACATCAGGTAACACTGTCACAATATTTACAAGTTCAGCTTGGTCAGCAGAGTCAAAGGTCAAGCTGGCACTGAACATTTCGGCATCTTCTGTGATATTGTCATTCCAAATGGGCACATTATAGGAGAGTTGACGCACACTATTATTGAATGGGCCGAGACGGAAGTTGGTGAGGTTACTATAGTCACTGGGAGCTACACATGGGTGAAATGTAATGTGTATGTGTGTGTGTGTGTGTGTGTGTGTGTGTGTGTGTGTGTGTGTGGTCAGTACCCCCACAGTATCGGCAAAGCAAGCTAGTATCTGAGATGATTGTGTAGCTATGGGTGCATAAAAGCTAATCTATTGCAAACCTGTTGCTGTCCCATCTTGTGTGTTCACAAGCAAATAAAAGGATGTTTCAATTGGATCTACTTGAGCAGGTACTATGATACTAACAATCAGTTCAGCCTGTCTATCTGCTTCAAAGACATTCACATATGTCCGATTGTAACCCACCACAATCACTGCAGAGAAAGAAATCTCAGCAAGTCATGTGCTAACATCAATACACTTGTAATCTCACACAAATCAAATGTTACTGTAAGTACAGTAAACATTATTGCTTGTAAATTTATAATTTAAATTTTGAAACTTGATGTCTGTGCTAACTAGATACTCTTTTTTGCCAAAACGTCTTATGATAAATGAAATAGTGAGATTCTGACAATTTGAAAGCAATACATTGGGTAACAGTGTATTAGCACAGCTCTACTACAAATAGGCACTGTTACTACTACTTACCATCATTGTCTGTAATCTGCACTGTTGTTTCAGGTTGATCAACAACAATCTGGCTTGCATTAATAGTTGTTACTGAGGCTGGTATGAGTGTCAACCTTGCAGTGAAATCTTCAGTTCGCTCTATAATAGCATCATTTGTGATTGATACACTGAAGCACTGTCTTGGACACAAGCTGGTAAAGGTACTCAGGGTCATTGAAACACTTGTGTAGTCGGTGTTAGAGACTGTGTGTGTCCATGTGTGGTGCGTAACATAAAATGTGTGTCTATATAGAATATTAACACACCTATGCATGTTCAATGATTGAGGCCAAAAAGAGGGAAGTGAAAAGCTGGCAGTTGCTTGGAATAGTTCATTTCTAAAGTCATCATCTGTTACCAATACTCCTCGTGGCCATTGACTGCAGAAGATATCATGCACACTTGTGGAGTTTGATATGTGTATGTATAGGAGTGGGGCAAGTTATACATTACATACAGCATCCCTCCACTCAAAGTAAAATAGATGGCATTTTTGTTCCTACTGTATGATATACCTGCACTGCCATTTTGAGTCTCCACAGTGATGTTGAAGGTAACAGTACCAATGTCCTGTCGACTTGGTACTGTTATGTTGACACACAGTTCCACCAGTCCATCTTCTTCACCAACTGTGTATACGAGCCTCTCAAATCCCACAACCACAGCTGTAAGAAAACAGTCATATAAATATTCACGCATATCTGCATGTTGACACAATCTACTGAGACATGAAAGAAACCATGGTTACGTACCATATCAGAGACTCTCTATAGCTATGTAGCCTCGTTCCCAGGCCTACCCCGTTTTTTTGTTCTTCGGTTTGCGTTCAGTATAATACACAGAAGCAGAAGAGCGCGAAAAACGGGGAAGACCTGGGAACACTTGTCACGTGAATGACGTCTGGTGGACGCGAGGTGGACGTAGGGGGGCGGTGCCCAACTACAAATTTGTGTGCAATAAACCATAGAGCGAGTTTCTTACCGGTGAAGTCAAGTACTGTCGATCTCGTGAACGCCTGGAGTCCGGGCTATCGTTGGACCGCTCGATGATGAAGTCTAGTACGGTATTTGTAGTTGGGCACCGCCCCCCCTACGTCCACCAGACGTCATTCACGTGACAAGTGTTCCCAGGCCTTCCCCGTTTTTCGCGCTCTTCCGCTTCTGTGTATTTTACTCAACGCAAACCGAAGAACAACAAACGGGGTAGGCCTGGGAACGAGGCTAATAGCTATGTAGGGATGGCCGACGCGCAATATATGCAATACTTAAGCAAAAGCCGTATAACTTCACCACAAACACGCTAAAAGCTTCCTCTTTGAGTGCCTTTGTGATCAGCAAGACTCATACAAGTGGCCAAAAGCCACGCGGAAGACAGCTAAACACAAAAGTGTGCGCTAGCAAAAGGCCATTTTTCTTTTTCTTTCTTCGTTACGACTCTTGTTCAAACAACAATAACTCAAAAACGGTTCAAGCACTCACCGTAATTTTAGCACGAAACTGATGTTTATCACAGCGCGGAGCTCTACGACCACTCAGCGTCTTCATAGCTTCAAATTCACCCTGGTCAAAAAAAGTCATTCACAACACTCTGACTGCTGTGCGTTGCTTAGGACGCCATTTTCTAATTGTGTACGCAGGCGCACACGAAGTCTCGTTCCCAGACCAAAGACCACAGTCATTGGTCTGGAAGCGAGACTAGTACACAAGCGAAATCGCCAGCGGGCAGTACGCATGGCTGTCACGGCCGGCATTGGGCAAGGCTTATGAACACTACGTACGTAAGGCGCTGCATTCAGCTGCCTACTTGTAGCTACACTAAAAAGAGCCTACTCACAGCTTTATTGTCAATATTGAACTGGAAAGCTAGGATGGTCAGTTGTCAGTATGATAGTAGTTTCTGTGCTGCAGCTGGTCAGTCGTCATGTGATTGACAACTGAAATTGGTTTCACAAAGTTTGGTAGGAAGAGTGGTTGGCCCTTCATCAGGTTCTAGCTGGCTATATTACACATAATTATTTAATACATGCCTGGAACCACTACTAAACAGTCAACGCCGTTTCAAGTTCTGGTGTTGTGATTACACTTGAAATAGGCTTAGGTCTAACTGTAACTGAGATTAACATCAAAAAAGTACAGAAACAAGACTTAAAAACGTAAAATTATGTAGGGATGGCATGCCAAAAAGTAGGCAAACAAGGTAGGGATAACGCATGCATGAAAGCAAAGGTCAACATATTGGCAAAGCCCCATCCCTACATCTTTTTCACACTACAGCTGATGCAATGCTGCTAGATCAGATTAGCCTCATTCCTGAGCCAACATGTGGGAGAAGGAATGTGGCCTGGGGACGAGGTTAAAACCATGCCATGTACTTTAATGACACTATCATAAGTCTGCAGTCTACTCCAACTCAAGTTGTTGAAGAGGTTCCGTATAACATAATGCTACCAAGAGGGTCATACTAGCCTCATTACCAGGCCATGTGGGAGGAGGAAGTGGCCTGAGAACGAGGCTACAGCCATGAACTGCCAGTAATAAAGGTTGTGAACTTGTGGTACATTTTAGGAAGACCCCCATGCACTAACTGTAGTGTGAAAAAGATGTAGGGATGGGGCTTTGCCAATATGTTGACCTTTGCTTTCATGCGTTATCCCTACCTTGTTTGCCTACTTTTTGGCATGCCATCCCTTTTATGTTTTTAAGTCTTGTTTCCTAAATAGAACTGCACTTGAACACAACGTGCAGGTGTGTACTAGATGTGTCTTTAAGCTTGTGGGCTAGTCATGCACATTATGACCTTAGTGGTTCCAAGTCTCCGAACACTGCCAGTCTGCAAATTAGACTTTTTGCTGGAAAGTTTGGTTTCAGTAACATTCTCATCATGATGATTGTACCCAGGCTGGAGTCTATTTTAATCAGTTGCCATTTGATAGAGAACATTGACTTATATTTCATATCAAATTTGCGCTGCGCATATGCAAGATGTGTGATGGAAGACAGGGTAGCCAAGATAAACTTCAAAAGTATTGGTCAGTTTTCATCATCACTGGCTGGCTGTTTGAGCTACTTTTGGAAAATCATTACATTGCTGCACATTCTCTGGACATAGCTTGACATAGCAAGTGTAAGTAGCAAACGAGTGCAGTAATAACTCTTGGCATGAAAAATGAATTCAAATATGCGAATGTGTTGCTAGTTGTGCAGCCACACTGAATCTATGGCCCAGGAACGTTTACACCACTGCACACTTCCTTTATATAATTTGCAGTCCGAGGATTCACTAAGCAAGGGTGCACACAGCAAGCACAACTTAGTTGTTACCTTAGTGTAAAGGTTACTCGAGGGTGGAAGCAATTGAGGGGGAAAGAGATGTTACATACAAATATATCCCATACTGTAGGTTGTGAGGGAAACTGGACTCATAATACTAACCACTTCCCTGAGTGTGATTTTTACTGTTTTTTTTTTTTTTGTGTTTCAATGGTTGCAATAGCTTCAGCCATTATCGTGCTAGCCTTGGCTAAGACAGAAAGAAGAAAGAGACGATTACGACTTGCCAGTACTTCAGCGACGTCTCGTTCATGGAAGCACTCGATAATGACTGATAGTGCTCATGGAGGCCTTTGACTAATCTAACGTTTCAAGCATGTCATTTGTTCACTTCAATGAGGTCGCCATTTACTTCAGGGCCTTCCCTACAAATGGCGTACTACTGGTGGAGGTTGCTGTGCAGAAGAGAAAATGAAAGGAAGAAACAATGCATGAGACTATCCCATTTCCAAGAGTACACCATGATTCTCTGCAGAACATCAATCAGCACGAACTAAGTTCCGAGATTGCAGCCATTCTCCCAACCTTCCCATCCATCCGTTCAAGCGTATACAGACAACGCCGTGAAAATCTTCCACCAATGCCAGCTACAGCTGATGACATTAATTTCGATGGTGAGTGGTCACAGACGCTGAATGGAGAGGAGTTCATGCTAGGATATAAATTCTAGTATGTAAATTCTGTAAGGTGTTGGGTCCGATTTTAGTTCTTATATATTTTTTGGTATTGTACTCTGTAATCTACATCAACATTTTTGAATTTAGACGAAACACTACATTTGACAAAAACTTAGACGAACTGGCATTAGACGAAATGTCATTAGACGAACTGGGTATAAACCCATGATATGTACTGCACAGGTGACACTGAATGCATCAGTCACACACCTGCCAGCCACTCAGTCCTCTATTTTTGCTCCATTACATCTAAACCTTTTTGTTTCCAACACAAGGCAAGATGCCCAAGCATGGTAGTCACTATCTTGGGCAATAACAATGGCTTGACACCAGATGACATGACTGACCTTGCTTCTTGAAGAGGTGTGAATAACTGTTCCTAAAAGTTGTTGTCGGTGCGTGCACTTTTCATCCAACTAAAAAATCTATTTTTTTCTAAAAAATGGATTTTAGCTGATTTTGTCGTCCTTTGACCTACCAGGAAATGACAAATCAAATTCGCATGGCATATTTCCTTTTTCCTTTCCTCGGCAAAAAGAAAAACGGAATTCAGAAACGCGCGTTCCTTTTGCCTTTTTTCTAAAGAAAACAAAGAACAAATTCAGACTGATGCAGTCCTTTTTCCTTTTTCTGAAGGAAACAAAAAAGGAATTCTAAATCATGCATTCCTTTTTCATTTACCTGAAGAAAGCATAAAAGGAATTCTGATGATTGATCCCTTTTTCCTTTTTCTGAAGGAAACAAAAAAAGGAATTCTCAATCATGCATTCCTTTTTCATTTATCTGAAGGAAGCATAGAAGAAATTCTGAATGATGAATTCCTTTTTCCTTTTTTCTGACAGGAAATTGGATTTGCCTGCACCTTCCAGGTAGCCTTGTTCCCAGGCTCTCCCCCGCACGCAAATGGGGATTGGGGACAAGGCTACCCTCCAGGAGTATCCAGTTGCACTTGATTAGTGATCTTTGACCTCAAGATCTTCCCATGTGTGCATACATTGATTATTGATTACCTAGCCTCATGGTGGAGGAGAATGGGGGTCTGTGAGATCTCGTCACATGCAGTGCATGATGTCATCAGTCTGAATTTTTTTTTGGTTTTCTTTAGAAAAAGGGCAAAAGGAACGCGCGTTTCTGAATTCTGTTTTTCTTTTTGCCACGGAAAGGAAAAAGGAAATATGCCACGCGAATTTGATTTTTCATTTCCTGGTAGGTCAAAGGACGATGAAATCAGCTAAAATCCATTTTTTAGAAAATTGATTTTTTGGTTGGACGAAAAGTGCACGTACCGTTGTCTTACCTGGTGGTTAACTTGGAGAACAGGGCTGTATGATCCATTTCCTTCCCAGTCCAGCAACCAGCTACCACATCCTCAGTGTAAACCTGAGCTGATGCTATCTACTGTTGGAATTCTACCAAGCACTGTTGTGGCTCACAGCCAATAATCCACTTTATACAGCTATTACAATTCACAATCAACCACCTCCTCAGAATCACCACCCAATGATTTTACAACAATATCATGTTAATGGTGACTCTGCATGCAAGACCTTGAAATACAAATTGACCAACAGGTGCTACTCCGCACATCCTTGATAAAATATTATACTGCACATAGAGTAAGTTAGCAATCATCGGACGACAGGTATATTCGGACACTCAAACGCGGAGGGAAAACTGCGTAAACATTCGGCGATACCACAAGACTGTAGCTGAGGTACGTGGTACCTGGTGTACCAAAAATGACGCCCGCGCATTGTTTCCTGTTGGCGCTAGAAGCGATAAAATGGCCGTCCGAAAAACATCAATATTCGGAAAAGTGTATGTATTTTCAGACACTGTTGTTTGTGCCTTCTCTGAAGCTGCTTTTGGAGAGATTTTAGCATCGATACGATGCCCCAAGACCTCCCCAATTCGCAATATATTTTGGTAGCGGTAGCTGCTTTGAACACTCAGGGGCGCAGCTGAACATGGACCAGTCCGATTCGATCGATATCGGACGGTGAAATTTGTCATTTCTTGCTATGTTGTCTCCAAACAAGTTGAAGTCTCCACCATATTAGCATCAGTAGAATCTACAGGCTCTTGGCTACATGCTGGTACTTGTCCGGAGTTTGTGCGTTGAGTAGTTCTCGAGATATAAATATATTTCATGTTTCTTTCCATAAACTACGCTGGTTGATTTATGTGCAGCATAAATAGGTGAGTTCAAACGATATCGTGCAATAAATGGCCCACCAATTTGTCATAAATGCCCCACCCATTTAAGCCATAAATGCCCCACCCATTTAAGCCATAAAATGCCCCATCCATTTAAGCCATCCCCATCTCCCTTTATGTTTTAACTTCACACTTTATGTATGTGTGAAATTTTGAACATCGATGTGCCAGCAGTGTTGGTGCTCCCCCATTCGACACACAACTTCTGAACATGCAGGTACAGATAAAGTCTGTCAGCCTTGCCAAATGGGGAACCCGCAGCATCCTTCAATGGATCCACCCGAAGACGCACGTGTTCTAACAACCATAACACCTCAGGCATGCCTTAGACCTAAACAGCATAACAATAAGCACCAGACTAGACTTCTCACTGTGCATGAAAGAATATCTCTCTAATAATAATTACTTGTCCCAGCCCCATTCCCACTTTCCAAAGTTAACCATAGGATACCCCTTGGTGAAGAGATAATTGAGCCGGAGGCTGAGGTGGTGGATAGTGAGAGTATCCACTCAGGCAATGTGCTTGTACAGTCAGCCCACCCAGGCCCGCAACCCCGTCCGCAGGGGATCTCCACCTAGCTACCACAGTGTATTTAATTGCGAGAGGAAGGACAGCTGTAGTCAAAAAGACCCCGTCTTTATCCATCTCCACATAGATACATGTGTATAAACTATAAAGCCCTTATCCTAACACAGCCCCTGACCCAGCCCGTAGATAAACCTACAGCATGCACACAGAGAGGTTTTAGTATCTGAGCTTACTGTTGTAACTAGGTCACAAGCAAGCCTTCTACAGCTTAGTCGAATACATCTTTACAACCCCCAGCCCCATTCCCATTTTCCAAAGTTAACCATAGGATACCCCCTTGGTGAAGAGATAATTGAGCCGGAGGCTGAGGTGGTGGATAGTGAGAGTATCCGTTCAGGCAATGTGCTTGTACAGTCAACCCACCCAGGCCCGCAACCCTGTCCGCAGGGGATCTCCACCTAGCTACCACAGTGTATTTAATTGCGAGAGGAAGGACAGCTGTAGTCAAAAAGACCCCGTCTTTATCCATCTCCACATAGATACACGTGTATAAAGTATAAAGCCCATATCCTAACACACTCACACTCGTAATTTGAAATGCGAATGAGCTTCACAACCATAATGTAACAGTGGTAACTCAAGTGTGAATGAGGTTCACACTCGTAACGTAACTGTGAGTGAGCCTCACAGTAGTAACTCAAGTGTGAATGAGCTTCACACTCGTAACATAACTGTGAGTGAGCCTCACAGTAGCAACTCAAGTGTGAATGAGCTTCACACTCATAATGCAACTGTGAGTGAGCCTCACAGTAGTAACTCAAGTGCGAGTGAGCCTCACACTCGTAATTTTTAGTGTGAATGAGCTTCATACTGAGTGAGCCTCGCAGATAACACAAAGCAGCCCCAACCCAGCCCTAGTCCTGGACCTAGCTCAGCCTTATGGAACCGACTACACCCCTAGGCGTACCGTTACTTTAGAGTATAGCTGTATGAAATAGAGTAATCTGATTGGTCAGTAGCAGGTTTCTAAATCTCATAGACACCTGGTGAATCTCATAGTCACCTGGTACCATGGGCAATTTTATTTGAAAACAACAAGATTACATACAATAATGAAAGTTTACATACAACTGAAAATGATAGATTACATACAACAGTGCAAGAATGCATAAACAATGTCTAGTTGTTGTAGTTGAGGTTAATGGTGACAGAGCCACAGTGGTTGAACTGAAATGTTCCTGGTATGGTGTTGCATTGTGTCTTTGTGAAGGCGGAAGATTGGGTTGTGAGTCCAGAGTGAGGAAACAGTGCTGGATGTTCACTTGATAGTTGAGCAGAGTCCTGTGTTGATGGTACTAGTTGTTGTTGTTCAGACCTTGGCTTTTTGCTCCTGTTTAAAATGTCCGAAATGGCAATCTGTTGCTCTTCAGAAGTACGTTTATATGGCCGTACACCATCAGTGCTTCGATGACCAGTTCGCTCCATTATCAGCTGTTCATCAGTGCCTGATGAGTAGAGGCGTGTCGCATTTGTGACCCTTAATGAGTGGTTTGTTTTAAACCCTTTTATTCCAGCCGATTTGCAGAGTCTGGAAACAGTGCCTGCCAGCTTGTTGTGTCCTAGTGGCTCTTGAGAGTACCAGCAGTGCGGAGTGGGGTTCCTCAGGGGCTGCAAGTAAAATGCGTTCTTTGATGTTTTTGGTGGGCACAAGGTGGTATAGCGCTTGAACAGTGTCACGAAACACCTGCTTGGATTTTCGATGTTTGCATAGTGACGAACCACTTTTGGTTTGATTCGTCTCCCTTTCAGGCCACCTGGGTGGTTTTTTGAGAGGTCTTCTGTGTACAACAGGTAGGGCCGTTCTCCTTCATTGTCGTGAACCTCTATCTGGCATGGTGAAAAGCGCAGGTTTCGATGTTCATTGCCACTGCGTAGGGCAAAATACAGCCCATTCATGAACACCATTGTATCGAGCAGTGCTTGAGGGGTGTGGTCACCAAGTAGCCCTTTCTGCCATAGTACCTCCTCCTCCTCCTCGGTCAGTGGTTCAGCTTGCCTCTTTTTTGAACCTACTCCTAAGGCCTGCAGACGCTTCATCTCGGCATCTAGTGTGGCACGGAATTCAGTGAAGTCTGAATCCTTGAAGATGTCAATAGATGGGCAGTTGTTTGCCCGCAGAAAACGCACAATCCCACTGCAAAGGTGGTGGAGGGAGTCTGGCGGATACTCAGAACCGTCCTCGGGCCCTCGGGTTTCTAAATAGTGTAGATCCCTTGGTCTCGGCGTCTAACTACTATATAGTAAAGCACACGCCATAACTAGCGTAACAATGCCGTTACTAGGATTGATACGCCGTTACTAAGAGAAGCAAGATTAAACAAACATGTATGGAGATGGTGCACTCCTACAAGTACCTTGGAGTCTGGCTTACTTCCACCCTGAATTGGTCTATGCAAGTCAGCGAAATATGCAAAAAAGCAAGGCAACAAGTGGGTATACTATACCGAAAGTTCTATCCCTCAGCAAATACGTCATCACTCTTGCAACTGTACCTGGCTTACATCCGTCCACATCTGGAGTATGCAGCGCCTGTATGGGACCCCCACCAACAGGGACTTATCAACTCTCTGGAGAGAGTGCAGAAGTTTGCACTTAAGGTGTGCACCAAAAACTGGAGTTCTGGATATGAGTCTTTGCTTCAGTCATGCAACCTGCCCACCCTTGCCAGCAGAAGACACTATCTGAAACTGTGCCTCCTCTATCAAGTTATCAATGGACATCTGAATTTCCCTACGGCACCCGTTGTACCACGAAACCTGTCCAGATCGCTCAGAAACACCAGTACACTAGCCCTTGAAGGGCCAGTAACACGCACGAATGCCCATCAGTCATCATTTTTCCCACATACAATCGCCCTATGGAACAGCTTACCTCCACCTGCACAGAACTGCCAGTCATTGCGTTCTTTTAAACAGACTGTATTACGTCATACACTTAATACCTCACCTAATACTTAATACTTAATACTTAGTTATTTAGTTTTCTTTCTGGGTGCATTATTATATTAGCGATTTGCTATTTATGTACCCTTGCACTATTGCAAAATTGTTATAGAAAAAAAAAAAAAAAAAAAAAAAAGCACGCTCCCATTTAAAGCCCGTCGACCGAGTATCACACACAAACAACTAATAATACTCACCGTGAGATAGTCGCCGCAGTACGGACCCGAATAATCTTCGGTACAGGAGCGCCTACCAGCGAAGAACAAGCCTCCCAGACGTTCCACCAAGACGACACGATAGCGAGCCAGAATCCCGTACGTTAACCGTTCGCCCATCCCCTAGTTATTATAAGCTAATATGGTAACTCCACCCATTGAGCCCCACCCCCAATTTGTTTAGTAATTTGAATATTTATAGCACTGTGAATGCCCATAGCACTATGTGCCAACCAAAAGCTGGGCTCCTCAAAGCAAACCTTAGGCGGGGAGTGGTCCCGCCCTTTCTGCACTAGGCCACGGGTCGGGAGTTCAAAGGGACCGAAACCCGTGGTCATGCGAGGACCGGAAAGGGTACTCCCCTGAAGACCAGTATTTTTTGAGCATATCTCCCAAAAACAGTAAATAATACAACCACCCCATCCATTTGAGCCATAAATGGCCCACCAATTTGTCATAAATGCCCCACCCATTTAAGCCATAAATGCCCCACCCATTTAAGCCATAAAATGCCCCATCCATTTAAGCCATCCCCATCTCCCTTTATGTTTTAACTTCACACTTTATGTATGTATGAAATTTTGAACATCGATGTGCCAGCGGTGTTGGTGCTCCCCCACTCGACACACAACTTCTCGAGATATAAATATATTTCATGTTTCTTTCCATAAACTACGCTGGTTGATTTATGTGCAGCATAAATAGGTGAGTTCAAACGATATCGTGCAATATCTCGAGAACTACTCAACGCACAAACTCCGGACAAGTACCAGCATGTAGCCAAGAGCCTGTAGACTCTACTGATGCTAATATGGTGGAGACTTCAACTTGTTTGGAGACAACACAGCAAGAAATGACAAATTTCACCGTCCGATATCGATCGAATCGGACTGGTCCATGTTCAGCTGCGCCCCTGAGTGTTCAAAGCAGCTACCGCTACCAAATTATATTGCGAATTGGGGAGGTCTTGGGGCATCGTATCGATGCTAAAATCTCTCCAAAAGCAGCTTCAGAGAAGGCACAAACAATAGTGTCTGAAAATACATACACTTTTCCGAATATTGATGTTTTTCGGACGGCCATTTTATCGCTTCTAGCGCCAACAGGAAACAATGCGCGGGCGTCATTTTTGGTACACCAGGTACCACGTACCTCAGCTACAGTCTTGTGGTATCGCCGAATGTTTACGCAGTTTTCCCTCCGCGTTTGAGTGTCCGAATATACCTGTCGTCCGACGATTGCTAACTTACTCTACAAGATTATGGCATGACATCTGGAAATGCAAGTTACTACTGCATACACCACATATAGCTACAATCTTGAGACAGACATTTTTATTGTCCACTATCGTAAGGCTAACTCACGCCTAATTATTAATGACCACTTCCACACACACGTCAAGACATATCAAGTCTTTTAAAGACTGCCTTGTTAGGGCTAAGTCCGTGACAAAACTGCTCAATAAACTTACAGCTAAAGTCATGTATTCTGACCGTAGCCACAGCAGGTGTAACATTTACTGCTCCTTCTGGCAGCTGCAGGTCAGGCCGAAGAGACAAGGTTAACTGCAGCTCTTCCACTCCCTCAGGAACATCATCCACAAAGATAGGAAATGTGAAAGTTTGTGATCGTCGTGTCCCATTAAACATCTGATTCAGGACACTGAATTCTAGGAGGTCGAATGGCTTCTCCTGAAATGTATAATAGGTGCTATCAACAATCTGTGGAAAGTCCTCAACCCCAGGTACAGGATTTCGTAGAGTGTCAATGGCTGAGTGCGATGCTGCATAAGGCAAGTACAAAAGGAGTACAGTAATAAACACTAGACTTGTCTTCAGGCCTCCACCTACGTAGTTTCAGAAACTGGTAATGAGGGTACACAGTGGAACACTATCATTATAAAAACTTCACCATTGAGAAATGCAACCTCTAGCTACCTGCAGAGCCATCCATAGAATCCACACAGAGGGCAAACATGATCCGAAGTCCAGGTACACCAGGCGTTGGTTGTGGGGAGCTGATACTGACATTGAGAGTAGCTTGTCCATCAGTTTCATTAACTTCAACCAGTGTGTCCACAAATCCAACCACAACAACTGCAAGGTGAGAAGAATACACTTAATTGTAGAGAGCTGAGCTTTCCTTGAGCATCACCTTACGGTGTTCTACAATATTCAATGAACAATAAATTTAAGACGAACACAGTAGTTGGCAAAATTCATATTTGTAATGTTTTACTCACACTCTGGTGATCTTCGGTAACTTAGTAAATACTGTGACAGTCTGTTTATTGATACAGTGGTTTTAGTGCTCTTTGCAACACGGGTCAAAAAGCGTAAAGCTTAAAGCGTAAAGCATAAAGCGGACATTAAAATTCGTGCTTTTTGGCTTCTTGTGTTCAGACTACCGTGCGCTTTCTTGACCAATTTGTCCTGTTTATACAGTCATGCAAATTGCCCACAAATGGGATTAATCGCTTTCCGTCTGAGCACTCATTGCAAAAATCACTAAAACCACTGTATTATTATCACCTAAACTGTACCCACACTTAATTACACAACAAGTGCATGAACCAGACTGAAAATGAATATACAGAAAGGTCGGGGCTAAGGTATAAGATCATAACAGACACCACTAACTGGTCTGTTGACGATGTTACTACCACAGTGATCAGTGGACCAAAGTGGCCAAACTGTATTTGGACTTTTTGCACCAAAAAAGCGAACTTTCCACCTTAAATGAGCAGCATTTCATGTTGTGGGGGTAAATTAAGTTGGTTAAAATGTGAGATCTCTGTGTTGGACCAAAGTGGCCAAGTCGCTTTTGGGATTTTATAACAGTCAAAAAGCTCTGTTGGACCAAGTGGCCAAGCTGGTTTTTTAACAATGAAAAAGCTCTGTTGGACTAAAAGTAAGCAAAAATATTGCACAAAATTGAATTCTCTTATTTTTGCTTATTGCATGCTTGTCTTTTCATGATTTGGAGGTCCTTCTAACTAGCGACTTGACCCCAATGTAGCCTTTTCATTGTGACTTGGCCACTTTGGTCCAAACTAGCTTTTTGACTGTGAAAAATCCGAAAAGTGACTTGGCCACTTTGGTCCAACAGAGCTTTTTGACTGAACATTATAAAATCCGAAAAGCGACTTGGCCACTTTGGTCCAACAGAGCTTTTTGGCTTTTATAAATCCCAAAACCAGCTTGGCCACTTTGGTCCAACAGAGAGATCTCAGATTTTAACCGACTTAATTTACCCCCCAAAACCTGAAATGCTGTTGTGTGAGTTAACATTTGAGGTGGAAAGTTGGCTTATTTTGGTGCAAAAAGTCCAAAGCCAGTTTGGCCACTTTGGTCCACTGATCAGCATTATGTTCTGTGGAACCTCTCCAACAACTTAAGCAGTGAGTTGGAGTAGACTGCAGACTTATGATAGTAGGTGTCGTTAGAGTACATGGCATGGTTTTAGCCTCGTCCCCAGGCCACTTTCCTTCTCTGACATGCTGGCTCAGGAATGAGGCTAATATGATCTAGCAGCATTGCATCAGCTGTAGTGTGAAAAACATGTAGGGATGGGGCTTTGCCAATATGTTGACCTTTGCTTTCATGCATTATCCCTACCGTGTTTGCATACTTTTTGGCATGCCATCCCTACATTTTTTTACATTTTTAATGTTTTTAAGTCTTGTTTCTGTCCTTTTTTGAGTTAGACCTAAGCCTAAGAAGAATATCTAAGTGTAACTACAACACCAGAACTTAAAACGGCGTTGGCAGTTCAGTAGTGGTTCCAGGCAAGTAATAATTGTGTAATATAGCCAGCTAGAACCTCATGAAGGGCCCACGTCTCTCCCTACCAAACTTTGTGAAACCAGTTTCATGATTCAGTTGTCAATCACACAACGACTGACCAGCTGCAGCATAGAAAACTGACAACTGACCATCCTAGCTTTACAGTTCACTAAAGCTGTGAGTAGGCTATTTTTGGTGTAGTTATACAAGTAGGCAGCTGAATGCAGCGCCTTACCTACGTGTTGTTCATAAGCCTTGCCCAATGCCGCGGGGGGAAAAGACCCTGACAGCCATGCGTACTGCCCGCTGGCGATTTTCACTTGTGTACTAGTCTCGCTTCCAGACCAATGACCGTGGTATTTGGCCTGGGAAAGAGACTTCATGTACGCATGCGTACAAAATTAGAAAATGGTGTCCTAAGCAACAGACATGAGCCTCAGAGTGTTGTGAATGGCTTTTGTTGACCAGGGTGAATTTGGAGCTATGAAGACGCTCAGTGATCGTAGCGCTCCACACTGTGATAAGCATCAGTTTCGTGCTAAAAAGATGGTGAGCGCTTAAACCGTTTTCGAGATATCATTGTTGAAACATTTAAGGCCGAACAAAGAAAGAAAAATGGCACTTTCGCTATCGCACACTTTTGCATTTAGCTGTCTTCCGCGTGGCTTTTGGCCACTTATATGAGTCTTGCTGATCACAAAGCCACTCAAGGAGGAAGTCTGGGCGCTTAAATAAGTAGTGCATTTGTGGTGAGGTTATACGACTTTTGCTTTAGTATTGCATATATTGCGCGTCGGTGCCATCCCTACATTGAGAGTCTACCGACTCTTTGATAGTCCAATTAAAAATTGTATGTAGCGGATAACATGAAGGTAGGGTTGGTGACCTCATTGTACGATAATACAGTACAGCTTCACTGTTAATTTTTGCTATCTTTGTGTGAAGAATGACTGCTTTAGCAGTTGCTTCTATATTTATGACTCAATCAGCTGAACTATGATATATGGCAAAATTTCCTCACTTACCATCATCATCAACAATCACTATTTCAAGTTGCTGAAAGCATCCATTAGCCTCAGTACAGGTAAAAGTTGGGCTGTCAATGGCTGGAGTGACAGACAGCTGGAATACCTCTTGGTTCTCTGGTGAATTATCTCCAATAATTTGGTAGGAAAATAGTCCGCTGGGTTGAGGTGGGTCTAGTCTTAAAAGCACAATTGCACCTCCCCAGATTAGAAAATCTTCACCTCGTGTAGCACTTTGCCCAAATGGTGAGTTAAGAGTACTAGTTTCAACTTGAGGAACAAATGTTTGTTCAGATGCACGACTTTTATTAATGAGGGTTTCAAACTGTTGAAACACTACTTCAGTGTGGAAGATTCTTCGCCGTGTAAAACCAATTTCAATAGCTGTAAATAGGAGGAGAAGAAAGGAAACAGTAACCAACACAAGAATGCCAATTGTGAGCATATAATTACAGAAACTCTTCATAGCAGGAATGCACTAATTAGCCCTAATTAACTAAATCCTCTGATGGTGAAGGCATGGTGAGAACTGAAGTATTACCTGCTGCAACCAACGAACTGCATGGGTTCTAGCAGCAGTCATTTTGTGTTGTCAGAATCACCATTAGGTGCCAACCAGAAACAGTGGCAGTGGGAACAGGGGGAGCAGGGGATTGCCCCCATCAGTTTGGTAAGTATGTAATGTCACACATTATTTGTTGTATAATGAAAGTTAGACTAATGATTTGTAAAGAAGTGACTGATTCCAGTAGTCAAGTGTGCAGGCTAGGGCTGCTAGGCATACAGGCCTCACTTTCTATTTAAAGCTCACTCATCTGTAATATCAATCTCAGACCATATTTTCTTCACACCTGCCGGAATATTTCTCCCAGCAAAAAGTGATCTAGGCATGGGACTAGCTCTTTTGCACATCACTAAATTTGTGAATTTGAGATGATATGTGGACGTGAAGCAAAGGGAGTCAGATTCCTAGTTACTTCTCAGGTACCACGGGTAAAACTCAAGAAAATATTCTACTGGCAAGGTTTGGCCCAAAAGTGCCTCAGAAGTGATCTCAGACAATCCTGGTTTTGAAAGTTTCCTTGGGGGGCATGCCCCTAGACTGCCCTACCTGTTGCATGCTTAGCGCTATGCACACAGCAATTGTAGAATTTGCAGATCAGATGTTGAACAGAAAAAAAAAACAGGATTCAAGCCTATATGGCCTTCTGAATTCTGGTCAGATGCTCTTATCAACTGGGTTACGGCAGACGATAGCTAGATGATATAGATCTACTCTTTGATTCTCAGCTGTGCCATACCTAGCATAGGGGCGGGGGGGGGGGGGGGAGCAATTGCATCGGGAGCATCTCTCCGCCTCGCGTTCTATGCTTGGCGATGCCACGATCGCGCTTCGCATGCATAAATTGCCTACCGGTTGACGTCACATGCACGCCCTCTATAGCTCAGCAAGCAATGGTAATTTTGATGATGAGCCTCTTAAGAAGCCCTGTGTGCTTCTCTGTACGCCTCAGAACACCTAAAATTATCCAAATTTCCTGGGGGAGCATGCCCCCAGACCCCCCTTGAGTGAACAACTGCAGGGCGGCCATGTTCTCTACTTCAACTAATGGCATTGCCACCCCATATGGAAAAAGTTATGTACGGTCCTGCTCAGCTTGATTTCTGATAGGTATTGAGTAGGCATGGTAAGTACCAAAGTCTATCTGCTGCAACTAATGAGTGAACTGGGTATATAGCTTACAGCAAAAATGTTCCATTGCCAGAAATGCAAGGACACGGATTTCGCACTCTTTGGATACTTCCATTACATTTCCGTTACACGTACTTCATGTTTTACTATGGGAGCCTATGGCGGTTCAAACTCTGACTTTAGTAACGAACTTACATTGTACGTAAATGTGTTGTTAATGATATATTCACCTTCTGCTTTCTCTCTACTAGCCACAGATACCTACAGTGCTGGCTCCTGAAGGTCACAGAATTTGCCGTTCGCGATAGTATTTCTACCGTATTTTCACACATTGAAGTGTGAAAAAATAGGCATTTCAAATTTTCTGAAATAAAAATATACACTTTAGCAGTTCATTTTTGATTGGTTAATGATATAATTCATTTATTTTTGATGTCCTCTGCCTGACTGGCCGTAAAGTTTTTACAGATTTTGTTGACAGAATTTGCCAAATCACACAAAATAGGTACAAAAATGTACACTAGCATATACAATTACGGATAATTGCAATACGGTACAACGTAAACTTCCGCGTTTTACCTATAACTCCGTATGCTATGGAAATAACGTCGTGACCACCGCGCTATTCAAATTTCTGGCAATGCATGGGAAAAAATTTTCACAAAGTGTTTTTTTCTCAGACCTTGAAAATTTTAGCTATCTGCAAAAATTTTAACCATGAAAATTTTACCCACAAAGTTTCGAACCACGTGTGAAGGCTGTTGTATAGTGACACTTCAGCTAAAAGTGAGAAGCGTGCGGCTACATTCGGTGATGGTGGGTAATGACTGTTTGCAATTACTGGTAGTCTGGCCCTGGTTTTTTTCACAGCTATCAAATATAATTTGCTATGCATGTGTGAGATATTTATCGCTGGGAGCACACATGATTACAGAGTAAAACAAAGAGGCAGCTGCCTCCTGTGCCTCAATGCTAGCTATGCCCATGATTGCTTGTTCCTTGGTAAACTGTTACTTGCAATCGCTTCACCAGTCCAAATGACAGAGAGTGGGTGGGGGTTTTCCAACCTTGAATGGCAAAAATTTTGGCTCGAAAAAACCTCTTTGCTATATGGTGCATATTAGCAGAGTAACTTTCTGTGTGCTGTTTGAGGAAAAGCGTTTCAAAGATTCTTTTTGCCCATCAGGCTCAAATGTTGAAAGTGAACTAATATCTTTTTTCTCTTCAACATGCTCTCTGCAAATAAAATCATTGTTTGTTTGTTCTTTACATTGTAGTAATCACACTTTGGCTGACAATAAATAACTTAATGTTTATGTATTTTATAGTATCACCAAGTGAACATACACAGCAATACAATGGTCTCCATAGCCAAGCATAGGGAGGAGTTTTCCAGACAGAAACACTTGTGACATTAGCAGTATATTTGCCCTTTGCCACTGTATTTAAATAATTCCCTGTGCACAGCACTCAGAATGGAGTGGAGAGTGGCAATAATAAGAATATAGATAAAAGAAAGCAATACACTGCTCTTACAGACAGCCTTGCTAGGGTAGCATTGTGTGAGGTTAAATCACACAGGAAATGGCAAGTATAGAGATGGTAATTTACATCCACCTTTGCACTCTTATGCAGCGTGAACCTGACCACATCAAGTTCAACTCTACCCAGTCTTGTACAAGCTTGGTAGTCAGCTCGTGCCTTATCTCTGCAGTTAAGGCAGTTTTTAACAAAAAGGGTAATTTAAACAACACAAGTGACAAGGTAATAATTCAGTTCTAAGATCTGTATGAACATCAAATGCATGCAATTTTGCAAGATAGCTTACGGTCACTTTGTCGAATCCTACACAGGGTAGTTCGTATCCTGTACTGCACAGCATTAGAGATGTTGCCCACAACTTCCAGAGATACATTAAAAACTTCTCGCCCTTCATTGATTTCATCATCAAATATTTGGACTGCTTGCACCAGCTGGGTTTGTGCTACTGGAACTTCTGTTATAATTACTGTATCATTGAAATCCCTTCCTGCATGAAGATATGGATGAATGCACACACACACAATAATAGACGTTAAATGTAGCTACAGTTGTTTAACAATATGTTTTAGGTCTAAACCCCCCCCAAGATGCTCACAGAACCTAGCATTTATTTTGCTGCAGGTTACCTTTGCCAAAAACACAGTGCTAAGAGCTAATCATAACAAGAATCACCCTCAGATGAAGAGTCAGACATATATGGGCTTACTCAACACCTCTACCATGACATGCTTTACCTGTTTTATGTATGCATGATTAGCATGCTCAGTACATGAGGAATATACAAGGTCATGTGTTATCATGTAAGTGGGGAAATAATTTCTACGGTCACTGAGAGGTGGGGGTGGTACAGCTGGTTTGTTTGTGAACAAGACTTTCATTTATGGAGTAATTAGTGCACCATATGCTTGAGACTAAAGAATTAATATGCACTTCAGGGCCGTAGCCGCTGGTCCGGTTAGTCCGGTTTCAACCGGGCCACTTTCTCCCTTGCTTGACGTCGCCAATTAGCGCAATTGCTCGGCGGACACCCACGCAAGGCCCCCAAGCACACAGGTGACATGTTGAAACTTGCGAGATGAACTCTGCAAAAGAACTCTTCCGAGCCTTCCTCCAACGGCTTTCTGTTCTTTGATTAGTCTCGCAAGCCTCATCGGTCGGAAGGGTGTGGCTTGAGAGTAAGCGAACGATTGGAAAACCGAAACCAGTGCTGTACGACGCAATGGGCAGAAAGGTAGATATTCATACATGTGAAACTCTGTCGTCTGGTCTCCGAGAAGCATCTTATTGGCTCAAAAATGGTCTCAGAAGCAATCCATAGCCTCTAAATTCCAAAAATCTTCTGGGGGAGCACGCCCCTAGACCCCCCTAGCTGTATAGTGTGCTTACGCACGTACTACGAACCTGACCACTCCAAACTTGATGGCTACGGCCCTGGACTTGGATTGAATGTTCATTGCTTCCACTTATCTGCCAAGTCAATACCACACCCCAAAATGCAGCTTGCAACCTGATGGGTTATTGTTACACCCTAATCTGCAAGACAAAGGATCCACGTAACGAACTAATGTAATTGCCAGGCCACACAAAGCAATGGACAACCAATTTGAGCACATACTTGTTAACTTGACCAGAGAATAACCCTTTTTTTGACCAACAAGCCTCCCTTCACCAGCTGCTTACACCACATGCAAAGCCAAACAACTTATACGGCTATAGCACAGGCCACTCAATGTTGACTGGCTGGGCAGACAATAACCAATATGTATCTGAGTTGTATAGGAGATAAGAACATCACAAGTAGCCAACTTGAGAGATGTGTCAGTAAGTGTTGTAAAAAAGTGCCAATGCCATCAAAAGCGCTGTGAATACACATGATGTGCTGCAGTGCAGCAAGCCAGTAGCCAAGTGCACACTTTACTGAAGTGTCTAAGTGACTTGTAACTCACTGTGACTGTGCTGAATGAATAATGTACTACCAGAAACTACTAGCTAATAAATCTATGAAACTTGTTAGCAGTGTACCTACCTTAGCCTTTTTATAGAGCTCCCTAGCTGCAAGTTGGGATGAAGTTTGTGTTGTCACTGAAATGTCAACACTTTTAGCCACAACTCAGGTTGTACTTCTGATAATCATAGATTTTATATAGTAGGGTGTCCAACCTGAAATACGAAAGTGTGCGCATTGCTTCCAAAACAGTGGTTTTCATAAGAGCCAACCCAGGTAAGAAAGAAACCACAGACGGATTGGGTTCGCATGTCATTTCTTTCGGGATCGGTGCACTTTTCCGGAAGTGGTAAATTCCGAAAAATGGCACGTGACCAAAAATTTAAGTTCGCCGTAACCGGTAAGATTATTTCGTTCCTAGACCACTGACCACTGCCAGCGAGGCTACTTTAAACATGGCAGTGAGTTATATATTAAGTCTGTGAAGGTAGGTTTTTGGGGAGATAACTAGGCCCTTGGCTTGATATTGGTCACATACCATTTTGCGGGACTTACCACTTCCGGAAAAGTGCACTGTTTCCGAATAAAATTGACATTCGAACGCGATCCTTCTGTGGTTTCTTTCTTACCTGGGTTGGCTCTTATAAAAACCACTGTTTTGGAATCAATGCGCACACTTTCATATTTCAGGTTGGATACCCTATATATAGATTTAGCAATAAAAATGATAAGGCAGTTAGCTTGGTCTATGCAAAACCCTGCTTGGCTGTGGCTCCTGTTGGGTTACGTGTACACTTGCCATCCATTAGTTGTGAGCCTTAGATGTTAGGTTGAAGATACTTGACCAACAACTCCTTCCATCCATGGTATCAAACTTAAAAGAAGAGGAAGGTCAAAATACCTGGCAAAATGCAAGCACTTTTTATGAAATTTACTATTCTACACTCTACTCTTCTCTACTATGTTATACTATACTATACTATACTATACTATACTATACTATACTATACTATACTATACTATACTATACCGTAGTCTCGCAAAAAGGGCCCAGTATCAAATATCCGCCCACCCCCCATTATTGCTTCAATTTCCTGCAAAGGTCTAAAGTTTACTCCAAAAAGCGCCCACCCAATTGACCTCGTGCGGAAAGTTTTCAAATGCAACATGATGCAAGGTTAGTCTATAGTTACACAGAAAATGATGTGATATAGGTACTATACAATATCTAAATGTCACTTTGCCAGCTTCTGAAAAATTCTGATTAGCTTTTCTACATGACTAGGTTTGCCAGTAAAATTAAGGTGGTGGGGAAGTCTTTCGGCGGAGGTTAACGAAAACATAAACTTGGGTTACAGTCAGGACCAGGGTTACTCCTAGTTTCAAGGTTAGGGTTTGCTTTAGGGTAATCTTGCTTTGCCTAATTTTAAAAAGGGTTTTAGTGGGTCATTAATATTTTCATAAACCCAAAATTGCCACTCAATGGACACATCTACACACTCACTCTAGGTAGTGTCCTATCCACCAATGTATCTCAAATCAATCTGTGCCAGCTTTTGTTCAGAGCTACTCTCAAAGTCAGGCAAGACTCATGTTTGTCACTACTCTTGGAATGGACAACTTTGACTGCACCAAAATGAATGCACATTTCAAAAAATTCACAGCTTGTCTACGGGAGGGGCTCATTCACGAGTGGAAGCAAGCATCACTAGCCCCACCTCTCCTCCTTATGTCACTAAACAACTCACGGTTCTGTTCCACACACAACTCCTCTGCAGCTTTTCTTGTGTACTGCGCAGCCTACTACCAACGATATATTGCGCATTCTAGTTAAAGCCCAGCCCAGCATCGGAGCACCAGGCCATGGTCACCTACTAGGCTTGGCATACAATCGCAAGACCTGGGCCTACCCAGTGAGTTCAGTCTTGGCCACTGTGGCCTTTCTGCTGCGTCTAGACACAAGCTAGCCTTCACAAGCAGGCATTACACACTACTCACAGCTACTGACACTACAGCACTCTACTAAAACTCCTCTGGTTTTTTTTTTTTTTTTTTTTTTGTTTAAGTCGATCTAAGCTTATCTTCAAAGTTCCGACCACCACATGAGGGGTCCCGCCAGGCCACATCTTAATTATAAACTGATTATTGGATGTCAATGCTGACAGGAAATGGGGAAATCCCCAATTTTACGGACAGTGAACGGATGAAGACTCCCAAAACGGACTGTGCGCTAAAAGTTTACAAAGACAAAGAATTCTATCAGCTTTAATTCCAGGTTTGTTGACCTTGAAAACACAGGGTTCCCTGCCACCTTAAAGATGCATGGAACTTCAAGTCCTTTTCCTGGAATGTTAGAACGCTGCTGCTTGTCTGTAACTTTGCATGTAATTGTATTGTTCCTCTCCAAAATGCTTTTCGTGGTAAAATGCAGCGATGTTACATATATCCGCCCACCCCCTTGTCTGAGCACAAAGTAATGTGTACCACCCATGGGCCCTTTTTCACGAGACTACAGTACTATACTCATAGTTTTTTCCCTTCTCACTTGGGGTGCGACCAACCACTTTGGCTGTATATAACTTTCCACCTGAGGTGTAATTTGCATCTTGGTGTGCAATTACAGTTTTTCACTGATTTTGGTGATGCTAACATTCATCTTCTGGAAACTATAATCCATTAAAGACCTTGGGCGCTTGATTACTGTTGATGGAGCTCCTAGTTTGCTCAATATGCTACAATCCACTGATCAGCTCCAAAGCTATGCATGGGCCAAAACAGTTGCATGCAGTTACCGCAAGTATCCCATTTCACGATAAACTGTCTGCAGCATATACCTACTGCATGTTAAATAGGCATAAATTCAACTTTCTTACTTGTAGCATTTCCTTCTCCGGGTGTGAGTTTGATTTGTAGAGGGATTTCAAGTCTCCTTTCAATAATGTTAACAGTTACTGTACATGGAGTGTTTGGTCTCGATATATCACCAGGTTCACCTTCATCTCCTGTGTAGTCATCTTCAGAGAATCCAATCAACACAGCTGAAAATGAAATGCACTGTAATCAGCACTGATTAGCAGTTGAATGTGCTGCAGCATGCAGTCAACAAAGTTGTGTTTATAATTACCATAGACAAGCTATGGTAAAGTAACAAGCTATGTAGCCAAAGCGAATAGAAAACTCAAATATTGGTGCACATTTCTATGGCAAAAGAAACATAATGGCCAAGTTACAAGTGGTAGAACCTATTGAAGTTGACTTTTATTATGACTGAATTAATCTGGTGCATATGTGTAGAAAGATATATAGGAACATCGATGTGCCGGATAGTGTTCGAGCTCTCGGCCCCACCTTACACAACAACAACTTACCAATACACTGTCGACATTCTCTACCAATTTGAAACGATAAGCCACTTCCAAGGCAACAGTCTCTGACATTGCTCACATTAGTGACCACACTTCCTCCACAGCTAGTATTGTCATGGCATGACTGGAACTGTGCAGTACCTGTAACAAGACACAAAGTTAAAAGTGTAACAGTAATTTATTTGGGCACGCAAGCAGCCTGACATTCAAGACAAGTTAAATGAATGATTTTGCCCAGCCATCCCTGTGTGAAGCATCTTCTTGGAAATAGCTTAAATTAATATAAGGGTGTGTCTAGCTAGCTTGGTCAGATTGCATGTATGCTAATAGCTACTGGAACCTTCTCCGCAAAACAAAAACAACAGAAACATAATGGGGAAAAAAGTACACAAAAAATGCCATTACGCGAGTTTATGTTTAATGGAAAAATGTAAGAGGGTCATGTATTAAAACTTAAGCAAAGTCTGAAAATTGATCGTATCATGGTATCGTCCGAAATCTGCAGTTTTCGGACGCAATATTCGTTAGCCTGTAGTATCGCGAAGCAATACCGCAGCAAGTTCATCTTCGGATTACAAATAGTACGCAAGTAGGTCTACAAATTGGCGCAAGAACGAAATGCAGAAAACCTTTCGTTCGCCTGAAACAAGCGTCCGAATATTAGTCCGTCCGACAATTGGTCGAGTACTCTATACGTGACGTCACGCCTGGGGTGCCTCGGAAGGCGAACAATTGTCGGACTTGACTTGTATAATCGACAAGCGTATACTCATACAAGCATATACCATGAACTTGGCTTGTCAAGTTGACAGCTGTATCTGTCGTTCAATCCTTCCTTACGTTGCCTTGACCTAAAGCTCGGTCAAAGATGACATGTTGTCGCTGCAACAAAACCGGTAGTTGCAAGAACTGCTCTTGTGTGAAGGAGGGGAGACTCTGTGATAATTGTCTGCCCGGTCGCCTCAATAAATGCCAGAAAACCTCCGGACACATGTCATGTACAACAACAATTACCACTCCTGTTGCCACTAGTTCAACCGTGATAGCAGGTCCTCTCTCACTAGGCTCAAAGGCCTTCACCTCAAGCTCATGCTCCACTGTTGTACCTCAATTAGTGCCCACCTCAAGTACCATGGACGCCACTACCTTTGAGATGAATTGACGTACATTGCCATCTATGACCGCGATCACCACTGCATCTCCTGCTAATGATACAATACCCACAACCATTTCAGTCACCTCTACGATTACATCCGGCCAGCTGCATTCACCTGATAGTCAAATGCCTCGATCAGTAAGTCCACTATCTTCCATCAGTGCTCAGTCTTCTTTGCCAGATATGCCATACATAACTGCTCACGATCTAGCCTTCACCTGGGGCAACTTCAGTGGTTCCGAAATGCTCGCAATCATTAACAAGGTTTATGATGAAATTGTCCATTGGAGACACAACCTCTTCCTTGTCCCAACTGGCTCTGCTGGTAACTCCTTCGTGCAAGAACTAGCCCGTTTGCTACAAGCTTTCGCTGATGGCTCGAGTTTGGAGTGTGTGAGCATGAAGGCTGTAATCATCCTACAGGCCCTAGTTCTGCAAAAACCGAGCCGTACAAGCAAAACCAGAGATCACATCAGTCACCTGAAGAGGAGAATGGAGTTATGGAAAGCAGGTAACCTAAATGAGATCCTATTGGAGGGAAGATGTATTCAGAAACACCTCCCAAAGCCCAGCAAGCGCCGTGACAAGACCGCTCTTGCCAAAACCTTCCAGAATCTGATGTCCCGTGGAAAGGTGAACAAAGCCTTGAGATTACTATCCTACAACTCCTCAGGTGGAGTTCTTGGTCTGGATGATGTGAACCCTGCCTCCTCTCATGTCAACTTACCACATACTACTCGAGAAATTCTTATTGAGAAACATCCTCTGGGAAAGCCTGCTTCAACAAACAGTTTGCTGCAGGGCTCCCCAATGCAAGTGAATCCAATCCTTTTTGAGAACCTGAATGCCGAGACCATTCGAAAGGCGGCCCTCAAAACCAATGGTGCTGCTGGCCTATCCGGTCTCGATGCCTATTCCTGGAGAAGACTCTGCAGCTCTTTCAAATCCTCCAATGATCTCTGTTCTGCCCTTGCATGTGTTGGAAAGCGCCTGTGCTCAACTCGTGTCAACCCAGACCATCTCAGCGCCTTTGTCACTTGTAGATTGATTCCTCTTGACAAATGTCCAGGAGTGAGACCAATAGGCATTGGGGAGGTCCACAGAAGAATAGTTACCAAAGCTATTCTCGTCCTACTGAAGCAAGATATCCTGGATGCCTCCGGCCCCCTTCAGGTCTGTGCCGGCCAAGAAAGTGGTTGTGAGGCGGCCATTCATGCGATGCGTCAGATCTTCGCTGGCGAGGAGACCGAGGGTGCTCTGTTAGTTGATGCCACTAATGCCTTTAATTCAATAAACCAGCAGGCAGCCTTGCACAATATCAGCATCATGTGTCCATCCATTGCTCAAGTCCTGTTTAACACCTATCAAGCCCCAGTCCGCTGTGTGATACAGGGAGGTGGTGAAATATCCTCTTCTGAAGGTACCACCCAGGGAGATCCCCTCGCTATGGCGATGTACGCGCTTGCCGTCAAACCCCTCATTGATCACCTACAGTCACTTTGTCCCACCGTAAAACAGGTCTGGTATGCAGACGATGCCACTGGTGTGGCCACCTGTTCAGAGTTGCGAGCATGGTGGGATACCCTTGTTGCACTTGGACAAGATTTTGGTTACCATCCAAACACAATCAAGACCCATTTGATTGTCAAAAACAATTTCTCAACAATGCGAAGCGTCTGTTTGAAGGCACGAATGTCAACATCACCGTGCAAGGAAAACGACATTTGGGAGCTGCCATTGGGTCCAGAGAATACACTGAGAAATATGTTGTTGACAAAGTGAAGACACGGACCCAAGAAGTGCTCCTTTTGGCTGAAATTGCCACCTCACAGTCACACGCCGCTTATTCTGCCTTTGTCCACGGACTCTCAAGTCGTTGGACATACCTATCCAGAACCATACCTGGGGTTAGTGACCTTTTTCAACCCTTAGAAGATGCCATCCACCAAGTGCTCATCCCCTCCATAACGGGATGTCCACCAATGTCAAAATTGACCACAGATCTACTTGCCCTTCCCATAAGGCTTGGTGGTTTGGGGTTGGTCAACCCCACGGAAACTTCAGACAAATTTCAGGCATCTATGAAACTGACAGCACCATTAGTAGCCACCATTGTCTCACAAGATCAGACCTGTGAAATCAATCCTGATCCAGACTATATTTATATTACGAAGAAAGAAATCAGGGCTTTCAACCGTCAGTACAGCGAGGATCAAGCTAATGTCATTTATAGCCAGCTGACGCTACAGCTGAAACGCTGTGTTGACCTAGCCAGGGAACGTGGGGCTTCCTCCTGGCTCTCAGTATTACCTCTTGCAGAACAAGGCTTCCATCTACACAAAGGCGAATTTAGGGATGCCATATGTCTGCATTATGGATGGTCCCTCTCTAACACTCCCCGGCTCTGTAACTGTGGTAAAGCCTTCACCATTGATCATGCAATGGTTTGCCACATGGGGGGTTTCCCCACGATTCGCCACAATGAGATAAGGGACATAACAGCTTCCCTGCTTACAGAAGTTTGTCCCAATGTGGCAACTGAACCACCTCTACAACCATTGTCTGGAGAAACCTTTAGACTGGCATCAGCCAATACCGACGATGGGGCACGACTTGACATACGTGCAAGAGGTTTTTGGAACACTCGCCAGGATGCCTATTTTGATGTGAGGGTTTTCCACCCCAATGCTCGCAGCAACCGCTCCAGAAGTCTGTCCGCCACGTACAAGAAACATGAAGATGAAAGGAAAAGAACATATGCCCAGCGTGTACTTGAAATCGAACATGGTGTTTTTACCCCACTTATACTCTCAACTTCAGGTGGTATGGGAAGAGAAGCACAAACCTTTTACAAGCGCTTGGCCGACTTGCTGTCTCTGAAACGTGATGTGCCATACAGCACCCTCATGGGCTGGTTGAGATGCAAGCTGTCTTTCGCCATCCTCAGATCTGCAGTCATGTGCATCAGAGGGAGTAGATCCTCCATGCACCATGCCATCAGAGACTCCTCGGAGATAGTCCTCGCGTGCTCAGAGGGTTGTGTGCCACGGGAATTTTAGCAATGAACAAGTTTTTCACAATCTCTGAAACTTCTCATACTGCAGAATTATATTTATTGTTTTGTATCTCTATGTCTATATTACAGTTTTGAGACGGTTGAAGGCTTGCTGGGGCGAATTTTCCATTGTTATATACGGGAACATAGCCTACGTTCAGACGGCTGCTTCCTTCGCGTACAGGGGAAATACCGAGCTGCCTTGACACCGATCCAGAGTTCCAGCATCGGCCTTTTCAACAGTGATAGTTTGAACTCCGTCCGACTTTGTTTGACACCGGACAGAGCGGTCGGCTACTACCAGGTACAGGAGGGATTACTATCGGCGAGCGGAGCTGTAGAGCTAGTTAAAACGTCTAAAACGTACATTTATACGTAGTAGTTACTAGTCACTACCTATAGCTTAGCTTCGAGTATGTACATGTAGTTACTGGATAGCTTTTCTCGAGTACGTAGCTTACTCGCACGCCTTCGCGGGTCAGGCAGCGCAAAGCTATGCTACGTATGTCAACACTGGACGACAGACACTTTGGGTTGGTGCACACCGTTGTAAGTCATACTCGGCCAGAACTTACGACGTTAATAGACACTTAGTAGCCACCACAAACCGTTGGGTGCACAAAAGACACGTTCATCTAACAGCTCCACGGCGGTGTCGAAAAAAGTCGCACGGAGTTCGAACTACCACTGTTCAAAAGGCCGATGCTGGAACTCTAGGTCGGCGTCTAGGAAGTTCGGGATTCCCCTGTACGCGAGGGCAGCAGCCGTCTGAACATAGGCTACATTCCCGTATATAGCAATGGAGAATTCGCCCCAGCTAGCCTTCACGGGCCGAGGCACCCAGACGTGACGTCACGCATTCCGCACATATTTTGGTGTTAGTGGGAAAGGTCTATTGTAGAATTTGCAGATCACAGTCGTTGGGCCAGCGGTCCATTTTAATTTTAGTACCGGAAGTCTACGGAGTGTGGAATTTGGCTACTAATTATCGTGGCGCTTACTTCCTGTCTTTTCTACAGACCAGCTCTCTCCTGCAGGCACCGATTCAAGCCGGACTTGCGCCAGATTGTGTAGAAGAAACTTCGTACTTCACAAATATCTACTTTTCATAAGCAATATACGCGAACGACTGGCGTACGAGCGGCATCTGTCGACCTACCCGCCGAGCGATCGCGATAGGCCGTACCACTCTAAGTGGTTACAATTTGTTTCGCCCCATGCAACCAGGCCGACCTATATATCGCCGGATAGCCCGCAGAAAACGCTAAAATTATGCAAAAAAAATTGGCCGTTTCTACCGGGTAGTTTTTGCGCTATGGACGCTTTTATTTGTAGGTAATTGCCACCTGTTTTAGCCACGCGGGAGCTCAATTTCGAGGCAAACAGAGACAGAGCAGCACGGGTTGCGACTTGTGAACCAGCAAATTTCTGTCTAAGCATGTGCAAACTGCTGGATGGCTCAGAGAGCATGCAGACAGGGGTGAGGTGAGTGTACAGCATGTTTTGCATCATTGGCATGCAACACAGCTATCCTGAGAGGCATATGTCATTCACTTATGGACAACAAACTGTCTAGTTTTTGCAAGCTTGGATTACTTAAAACCAGTTTGCACTGTAGAGGCACACACCCTGAACGTTTGGACCAAATAATGGTCGAAAGAGACTCTTCTAGTATTTTGTTGAATCGGACGAACTTCCACTGCTAAAACCTGCCATATCAATCAATACTACATATTGACCATAAACCATATACACTTGCAGCACAAAGTTGTTATACGGTAACTAGATGAAAGTACTGCATAGTGCTTCTTGAAAGTACAACACCAGCTACTGCTCACACATGAAAGGCACACCATTGGCTTAGTGTCTCAATCCTATACCACAAAGTTGGTCAATATAGATGTGACTAATGGAATCTAAACCTATACCTATTGATAGCAGCTATTCTTCATCTTGCCTGTGCACACACTTGTCTAAACTCTACTAAAACCCAAGTGCAACTCATTTGTTACACTTGCGTTTTACATAAAATGTATACAGTGCCGAACAATGAGTGGCTTGCTGGGCTAAACTGACTGAATATCACTCTGATATCCAAATTGCAGACGGCTAAACGGCTATGCAAATTGTTTGCGTGGCCTCTTTATGCGACTGACTTAGCATACATCACCAGCTTTTTCATGTGTGTTGACACACCCTAGCCCAAAAGTGCTTGACGATGTCTCACAATTCTTGGCCCCAGCATATCACAGAATTGCTGCTTCTGTGATGCTCAGAAACTGTATCCAACAAGTTTATATACCCTAACTAGTATGGCATTCAGAAACTGGCTGTTCTGATGGTCGTACTGAAGTCAAAGCTGCTGAAGAAATGTTTCACTACCACATTCATGCACTGACTATCCCAATTTAGTGCCTCTCAAGATAGCATGCCAAATATGCAAGTATACTCAGACGTCAAACCTGTCTGCAGGCTCTCTGAGCCATCCAGCAGTTTGCACATGCTTATACAGAAGTTGCAAGTCAGAACAAGGGCTGCTCTGGTCTCTGTTTGCCTTGAAATTGAGCTTCCGCGTGGCTAAAACAGGTGGCAATTACCTACAAATAAAAGTGTCCATAGCGCAAAACTACCTGGTAGAAACGGCTCGTTTTTGCATATTTTGTAGTATTTTCTGCGGGCTATCCGACGATATCTAGGTCGGCCTGGTTGCTTGTGGCGAAACAAATTGTAACCACTTAGAGTAGTACCGCCTATCGCGATCGCTCGGCGGGTAGGTCGACAGATGCCGCTTGTACGCCAGTCGTTCGCGTATATCGCTTATGAAAAGTAGATATTTGTAAAGTACGAAGTCTCTTCTACACAATCTGGCGCAAGTCCAGCTTGAATCGGTGCCTGCAGGAGAGAGCTGGTCTGTAGAAAATACAGGAAGTAAGCGCCTTGTTAATTAGTAGCCAAATTCCACACTCCGTAGACTTCCGGTACTGAAGTTAAAATCCAATGATCTGGACCGCTGGCCCAACGACTGATCAGATTTTGAAGAAAAAAAACACAAAAAAAACAGGATTCAAGGCCTTCTGAATTCTGGTCAGATGCTCTTATCAACTGGGTTACTGTAGACGATAGCTAGATGACATAGTTGATTCAAAGCAGTGCCGTACCTAGATAGGGGCAGGGGGGCAGTTGCCCCCCCCCAGAGAACTTCAGTTAATTAATCCCGCACGTACTGACCGTGCTTACCGATGGCTGTGTTACTGTTCGCTAGTCTCGCAAGCCAGACACACAACCCCAGCGCAGATCGCTTCGAGTATACGTGCCCCGTGCGCCATGGTGAAAGCGATCTGCGCTGTGGTTGATTAGGTCTATTAAGCTGGCTGGACTGTTGAGAGCCTAGTGGTGTCTATGCAGTGGCTTTCAAATCCTAGCTATCACACGACCAGTAAGCTATGCGTGCATGCGCTGTGCATGCATGCATTGACTTGTGCATGCATACCCGTGATACCGTAGCGACCGTAGCAGCTTTGGCCGCTACACTTTTTAGGCCGTTAGTTAATATTAGCTCAAGCTATCCTCGTTCTCTGGGAGCGAGGATAAGGTCAAGCAGGCTCTTCGTGCTAATGCAGATTTTCAAAGAGACTACTACGAGCGACGAAAGCTAGTGGTCTCCTCTGAACGACGACGAAGTTATGTTTTCCACATCGTCGTCATCGATTGAATATTGCACTGGAGGGTTGGTAAGGTCTGAGAACAATGCTAGAATATTATACACCGTTGAAAAAAGGCAGTCTAAAGGTGCATACTTTGAAAAAATTCGCCGCCACGCGTACTTTTCATTTTATAGCAGCGCTTCGCGCGGCACAGCATGACCTCTACACTTCAAATTTGCTTCCTACGCCTATGTATAGGCATGCATAGATAATAGACCTATTGTATATAGACCCTAGCCGGTTGAGATGGTTTCCAGTGTTCCAGTAGCTCAGCAAGATTTTGATGATGAGCCTCTTCTCAAGAAGCCCTGTGTGCTTCTCTGTATGCCTCAGAATGCACCAGAATGTGCCTCAGAACACCTAAAATTATCCAAATTTGCTATCTGCAAAAATTTTAACCATGAGAATTTTACCCACAAAGTTTCGAACCACATGTGAAGGCTGTTGTGTAGTGACACTTTAGCTAAAAGTGAGAAGCATGTGGCTACATTCGGTGATGGTGGGGCAATGACTAGTTACTGGTGGTGTGGCCCTGGATTTTTTTACAGCTATCAAATATAATTTGCTACGCATGTGTGAGATATTTGTGAGCCAATTTGTGGCTGGGAGCATACATGATCACACAGTAAAACAAAGAGACAGCTGCCTCCTGTGCCTCATTGCTAGCTATGCCCATGATTGCTTGTTCCTTGGTTAACTGTTACTTGCAATCACTTCACCAGTCCATATGACAGAGAGTGGGCATGGGTTTTCCAACCTTGAATGGGAAATTTTTGGCTCGCAAAAACCTCCTTGCTATTGCTATATTAGCAGCAGTAACTTTCTGTGTGCTGTTTGAGGAAAAGCGTTTCAAAGATTCTTTTTGCCCTCTCAGTTGAAAGTGAACTAGTATCTTTGTTCTCTTCAACATGCCCTCTGCAAATAAAAGCATTGTTTGTTTGTTTTCTACATTGTAGTAATCACACTTTGGCTGACAATAAATAACTTAATGTTTATGTACAGTATCGCTAAGTGAACATACACAGCAATACAATGGTCTCCATGGGGAGGAGTTTTCCAGACAGAAACACTTGTGACATTAGCAGGATACTTGCCCTTTGCCACTGTATTTAAATAATTCCCTGTGCACAGCACTCAGAATGGAGTGGAGAGCGGCAATAATAAGAATATAGATAAAAGAAAGCAATACACTGCTCTTACAGACAACAAACGAGCCTTGCTAGGGTAGCATTGTGTGAGGTTAAATCACACAGGAAATACCAAGTATAGAGATGGTCATTTACATCCATTTTTGCACTCTTAGCAGCGTGAACCTGACCACATTGAGTTCAACTCTACCCAGTCTTGTAAGTCAGATCGTGCCTTGGACATTGTTTTGGTGGTTTCTTATAGTATTTATCTCTGCAATTTAGGGCAGTTAAGGTAGTTTCAAGAGTGGTCTTTAGTAAAATAAACAACACAACTGACAAGGTAATAATTCAGTTCTAAGATCTGTATGAACATCAAATGCATGCAAATTTTGCAAGATAGCTTACGGTCACTTTCTCGAATCCTACACAGGGTAGTTTGTATTTTGTACTGCACTGAATTAGAGATGTTGCCCACAACTTCCAGAGATACATTAAAAACTTCTTGCCCTTCATTGATTTCATCATCAAATATTTGGATTGCTTGCACCAGCTGGGTTTGTGCTACTGGAACTTCCGTTAAAATTACTGTATCGTTGAAATCCCTTCCTGCATGAAGATATGGATGAACGCACACACACACAATAATACACTTTAATGTGGCTACAGTTGTTTAACAATATGTTGCAAGTCTAAAACACACCCCCAAGATGCTCACAGAGCATTTTGCTGCAGTATTTTGCTGCAGCTTACCTTTGCCAAAAAACAGAGTGCTAATGAGCTAATCATAACAAGATTCACCCTCAGATGAAGAGTCAGACATATATGGGCTTACTCAACACCTCTACCATGACATGCTTTACCTGTTTTATGTATGCGTGTAGGAATATACAAGGTCATGTATATAATGTGTGTTATCACGTAAGTGGGAAAATAATTTCTACGGTCACTGAGAGGTGGGGGTGGTACAGCTGGTTTGTTTGTGAACAAGACTTTCATTTATGGAGTAATTAGTGCACCATATGCTTGAGACTAAAGAATTAATATGCACTTGGATTGGATGTTCATTGCTTCCACTTATCTGCCAAGTCAATACCACACCCCAAAATGCAGCTTGCAACCTGGTGGGTTATTGTTACACCCTAATCTGCAAGATAAAGGATCCACGTAACGAACTAATGTAATTGCCAGGCCACACAAAGCAATGGACAACCAATTCGAGCACATACTTGTTAACTTGACCAGAGAATAACACTTTTTTTGACCAACAAGCCTCCCTTCACCAGCTGCTTACACCACATGCAAAGCCAAACAACTTATACGGCTATAGCACAGGCCACTCAATGTTGACTGGCTGGGCAGACAATAACCAATATGTATCTGAGTTGTATAGGAGATAAGAACATCACAAGTAGCCAACTTGAGAGATGTGTCAGTAAGTGTTGTAAAAAAGTGCCAATGCCATCAAAAGCACTGTGAATACACATGATGTGCTGCAGTGCAGCAAGCCAGTAGCCAAGTGCACACTTTACTGAAGTATCAAAGTGGCTTGTAACTCACTGTGACTGTGCTGAATGAATAATGTACTACCAGAAACTACTAGCTAATAAATCTATGAAGCTTGTTAGCAGTGTACCTACTTTAGCCTTTTTATAGAGCTCCCTAGCTGCAAGTTGGGATGAAGTTTGTGTTGTCACTGAAATGTCAACACTTTTAGCCACAACTCAGGTTGTACTTCTGATAATCATAGATTTTATATAGATTTAGCAATAAAAATGATAAGGCAGTTAGCTTGGTCTATGTAAAACCCTGCTTGGCTGTGGCTCCTGTTGAATTAAGTGTTTAGCCCAGTACACTTGCCATCCATTAGTTGTGAGCCTTAGATGTTAGGTTGAAGATACTTGACCAACAACTCCTTCCATCCATGGTATCAAACTTAAACCAGCCCTCTTAAGCTAGAAGAGGAAGGTCAAAATACCTGGCAAAATGCAAGCACTTTTATGGCGTTTACTATTCTACAATACTCTACTCTTCTCTACTATACTATACTACACTATACTATACTATACTATACTATACTATACTATACTATTATACTTTTTCATAGTTTTATCCCTTCTCACATGGGGTGTGACCAACCACTTTGGGTGTAACTTTCAACCTGATGTGTAATTTGCATCTTGGTGTGCAATTACAGTTTTTCACTGATTTTGGTGATACTTCTAGAAACTATAATCCATTAAAGACCCTGGGTGCTTGACTACTGTTGATGGAGCTCCTAGTTTGCTCAATATGCTACAATCCACTGATCAGCTCCAAAGCTATGGGCCAAAACAGTTGCATGCAGTTACCGCAAGTATCCTATTTCACAATAAACTGTCTGCAGCATATACCTACACAGTAAATAGGCACAAAATTCAACTTTCTTACTTGTAGCCTTCCCTTCTCCGGGTGTGAGTTTGATTTGTAGGGGGATTTCAAGAGTCCTTTCAATAATTTCAACAGTGACTGTACATGGAGTGTTCGGTCTCGATACATCACCAGGTTCACCTTCATCTCCTGTGTAGTCATCTTCAGAGAATCCAATCAACACAGCTGAAAATGAAATGCACTGTAATCAGCACTGATTAGCAGTTGAATGTGCTGCAGCATGCAGTCAACAAAGTTGTGTTTATCATTACCATAGACAAGCTATGGTAAAGTAACATGTAAGCTATGTAGCCAAAGCGAATAGAAAACTCAAATATTGCTGCACATTTCAAAGGCAAAAGAAACATAATGGCTAAGTTACAAGTGGTAGAACTTATCAAAGTTGACTGCTATTATGGCAAGGTTAAGTTTGCTCTGCTTTAATGATGACTAGCTAAGTGAAGCCTAAGACTCTCCATTTTTTGCTTCATTTTTAGCTGTCGTACAGGTATGAACTTGTGGTGTTAAGTAACTGTATCAGCAATCAGAACTAGTATGAGGATGTGGTTCACTCCGGAAAATTAGATGCACTTGATGCTTTCAATTGCCACCACAATGCTACAAAATAATATGAGGCAAAAATAATAATGCAACTTGGGGGTTTGATTGCTGTGAAAGGATAATAGTGGCTGACCATGCTTCCAGCTATGTTTGTCAGCTAACCACCGCAATGCCTCGGTACCAGTGAGGCTAAGTAGCAGACCAGTTGACTAGTCTACGCTTATGAACTGACCCACTGCCACACACACGAATCTGCTGCTCTTGAACACCCTATACATGTAGCTCATGCAATCATCCCAGCTGCCATAAAGTAGTATCTCCCCAGTAGCATGAGCTCCAATGGTGCTGCTGCTCCTGGAACAGTTTGGTACTGCTACCTATATCATGGTCTTTGACAAATCCCCACCCAAAGACGTATGCCCATTTTGGTTGCTGTTTGAACACTTTATAACTTTCTTGTTGCTAGACATGCTGTTGCTGACATCGAGACTCAATTGAAACAAAGCCCAGATTTCATGTCAGGTTTCAAAATGCAACACACAAGGCAATTATCTTGTGATTCTGTTTATTTGACCAGTTAGAATTGAATACTAAAGTAAGTATTATGGATTTTACAATCAATTCTAATGGCATGTAGCAGGACACGTCCTGTTAACTCAAGAAAGAAATCACATCTTAATCTGATCAAGATGCATGTGGTTACTTAATTGCTTCATTAATCATGCTTGTTAGTAATATCAGGATAATAGGCACCCACATAAAATGAGCACCCAATGAATATAGGCACCTATTTTGATTACAGCAACCTTATCACTTATACAAGCACCCATACAAAAACGGGCACCCCACATAAAAAGGCATCCATTTTCGTGCAAACAGAAGTCGATTTGGCTTTTTGAATGTAGCTAACTTTCACTGGTGTATTCACCTCCGATTGTAAGCAAGTTATCGACACCAGATAAAAGCTAACGTACAAGCAAGGCCTCTCAATAAGATATATCCAAGCATTTGATAAGACACATCCAAGAATTAGCAATATGTACACGTGTTTATTAGCACCCCATGAATATATAAGCATCCACACAACCATCAACACCCATTCAGTCTCCTAATTTCGAAAATAGGCACCGGTGCTTAATATCTCAATTTTACGATATTACGTTCTCTGATTAGAAATACATTCCAGAATGATGACCGTAGATAGTAATCAACACAGTATTGATCATCACCCCCATAATTATATGTTTGTAGTTACCTGTCACATCTATAACTCTGATGTTTAATGTATCCTGAAAGAAAATGTTTCCAGCATTGTTGACAGCAGTGTGTGTTGCACTTGTCAACACAAGCAGCAGCATCAGAACTTCAGTTCCCTCAATTTTATCATCAGCTACAGCATTGATGCCCACTTCAGACCTTCTTCGTGCTGAAGGAAACAGTCGGAGCTGAATATTGCTACCACATCCTGTATCAGTGAAGTCACTTCGATCTGTTGAAAGAGAATTTACAGTCATATCAACTTTGTTGAAGAGAATCATGCAATTCATAAATATTGACACATGCAAGTTGTATCATTACTGCAACAAGGTGCTAGCTGGCCTAAAAAAGAGTTCTATGCTTTCATTGTTCACTGTTGAACTGTTGTAAGTTGATTTAGAAACAGTTTTTCTCACATGGATCTATACTTTGGTCTTTGGTTCATTTATTACCACTTGAATTTGTTGCTTGCAAACTGATCATGGGTAACCTCGTTCCCAGGCTCTCCCCACTAAGGAGGGTAGATATTATCATGTGCATGACGTCAATGGTAGACACAAGGTAGACACGACTTAATTGCGTGCATGTGGGCACGCATGAAAGTCCACCCACCTAATTTGGAGCTCGTGATCGAGACAAGTATGCAAGTACACACGTAGCTACAATGGCACGAAAACCTCTGGCTACAGCAGCCGGAAAACTGAAAGGTAGACTGATGTAGTAGATTCTGATAGTGATTTGTTGGATGTTGTAAGCTTGAGTCACTAGGGTTGACCAAGTTGTTGGCATTGACTCAAGAAATCGACTAGTTCTATGTGGCCAACTATATATCGCTGACTGCAAGACGAAGGTAACACTACCAGAAAAGAAGACAGTGGTAGTCTTGAGAATATGCTTGCGCTTGAACGAGCATGGGTGACTGTCTTAGTCCAGCCCCATGTGATTGAGTTGTGTCTACCCTTGACGTCATGCACGTGATAAAATTACCAGGCTCTCCTCCTCCATAGTGGGGAGAGCCTGGGAAAATGAGACTAGATCATGGGTACATAGAGATGGTACAAGATGCAAGTTTGAATGCCAGAAAACTTAGTTTACAAAGCAGTGTTGTTTTAGTTCCAAGTTTTCTTGGCCTCTTAGTTCTTAGTTTAATTAACACACACAACTTTGTAGTAGCATAGTTTGTAGTTTTAATTAAGAAAGTAAACAGCCACCAAATTAGTTTTTGGTAATTAATCAATGCTATCAGGCTTCTTATAGTTTGTTTTTAGTTTTAATTACTAAAGGGATATTAAGCCATATATTTAGTTAGTTTATGATAGTTACCATGCACAGCATGCACAACAATTGTGTGCAAAAACTGTATCAAAAAGCTTTCCAAGACAAGTCATAAGCACACAGGCAGGTACAACAACAAATCAATAAGAGATGAACTGCAAGAGGTGAACTTAAAGAAAAAAAACTGCCTACAGGCTTTGATACAACCACAAATCAATAAGAGACCTCAAAGAGCTAACATCAAAGAGAGCACTGCTTTGATTTGATATCAATACAAGATGACCTTAAGTAACATAGTCATAATTACTGAAATCACTACTCAATAAATCCACAGTTAAGATAAACTTACAGAAAGTGTCTATTCCTCCTTAGCAATATTTCACATTCAAGATTTCGATCCGAAAGACGATTGCGTTTACCGGCTGTTGATTCGCCAGCAGTAGAAAATACCCGCTCAATGGGTGCAGAAGAGGCTGGGATTGTTAATATATCCACTGCAACTGAGCTAAGTAAGGGGTAATTCTTTTCATGGGAAATCCAATAAGTGATAGGGTCAACTTTTTCCACAACAGACTCGACTGTCTGAAAATACCGCTCAACCTCTGCTTTTTCTAGAGGGATGGCGGATGTTTTTCTAAGTCCCTCCTTCCATTTCTCTTCCAAAATCCGATTGAGGTGTCTAAAACGCTTGGTTGGAGGTTCCTCGCAATCTTGAACGATGATGTCATGAGACGTCAATTCATTCTCACTTGAAGAGCTAGCATCATTTTTCTCTCTTGCTGCTTCCTTTAACTTCTTGACGAGCTCTTGTTTGACACAATCCAATTGAGCTGCACTTAACAGCAGTCTATACCTCGGATCAAGTGAGGTTGCAACAATGAAGATGCTCTCATGGTCTGTGTCACCAGGATCGGTATACTTCCTAAAACGTCTCTTAAGCTCCCTCAGCAGCAAGGCTGCTGCTTCACACACTTCTGGCTCTGGATTGCGCTTGAATTCCTCAAGATGAAGGCAAAGGTCCATTATAGCTGGAACAACACAAGATAAAGTGGTAAATTCTTCACCCTGAACAAGCGCTGTGAAAATAGCAAAAGGATGGAGCAGATCCCGCAGCGCCTCAAGTAGCTTCCATTCACTGACTGCTAGATTGTCCCATTCTAACTCTTCGAGGACAGAAGTCAAGGAGTTTCGTACTTCCAACATACGATTGATCATTAAATACGTTGAACTCCATCGTGTTGGGCAATCTCGAACAAGCTTTTTACCGCTGAGCAACACCAAACTCTCAGTAGCTTTTCCTGAAGAGTTGACCTTTCTTATGAGAGTGTGAGCACGATTCAAAACACCTTTGAAAGCAGTAATTTCGGAGAACTTGTTTACAACGAGCTGTAGCGTGTGTGCGAAGCAACTGATACGACCAAGTGAATGAAAAGCAATTGCTTGATCACATTCTCGGTCTTCAAAATCAATGCTCTCAAAGTCTGACTCTTGCTCTTCCAACTCTTGTTCTTCCATATTTTCCTCTTCGTCTTCTTCATCATCTTCATCATCCTGAAGAACCTGAAGTTGCACACGAAACGCTGCCACCATGTTGCTGCCATTATCTGTCAGTGAAGCTAACACTTTGGTAGGATGAATCTCCCACTCACCTAGCACCTCATCTACAACCTTTCTGATGTAAGCTCCTGTGTGAGCTGACACCATCCTTCGCACAGCAAGTGTGACACAGTGTCTGCGATGGTCTTTTCTCGAGAAAAAATGGGCCGTAATGCCTAGATAAGACGACGTAAGGCCCTTTTTTGACCATACATCAGCGCAAATGCTGATTTTTCTTGCTTCATGCAAGAAGGTGCCAATCCTGGCTTTCAACTCAATCAGAACCTTCTGCACTTCTTTGACAATCAGTGTCCTACTAGGAGTGCTGTAGCGATTGTCAAGTGTGGCCAAGAGGTCACGAAATTCGAGATTCTCAACAATACTGTATGCTACATTGGAACTCCCAACAAATATTGCCAGCTTTTTTGTAATTTCGGTTTGTCGCCGGCTACTTTTCTCATAGGTTTGTCCGCTTTTGAGAGATTCTGCCAGTGTTAACTGATGGCTCACCTTCAAAGATGCCGCCTTCCTCTCGCACTCCTTTTCTGCTTTGGTCTTCTTTTCTGCCTCCTCTTTTTCAAGAAGTGCTGCGTACACCTCGGGGTGTGCTATTCGGAGGTGGTTTTTCAAATTTGTGGGAAATTTTCCGGGAATTTGCTTTCCACAGATTTGCTGGTTGTCTGTCTTGACAGTGCAGCTGCTCTTCTTTTCATCAGCATCAAATTCAAAATACTGCCAAACTTGACTTTTTCTTCGACCAGATGTACCAGGCGTACCTTCGCTGCCAGCTGACTCGGAAAATATCGGTGACACTGGCGGCTCTGCCATTTCAAGGAACGAGTCAATGTCCAAAAGCAAGTCGTCGTTTTACAGAAACAAGTAACGAGTATAAACGAGTTTAAACACGCACGATTGTAGACCACGTGTTACACGTGTTGGAACGAAACAAGAATGAATTGGTCTTGTTCCCAGGCCAGGCCCACATCGGATGGGCCGGGGATTCAGGAAAAACTCAGCCTCGTTCCCAGGCCTTCTATCACAGCTAATGCGCGCGTTAGTACTATATAGAAGGCCTGGGAACGAGGCTAGGAAAAACTATTAACATGTGTAGTTGTGCCGTGTAGTATTGGTAATTATAATTACAAGACCATGGTGCTTTGGTTTAGTTTTAGTTTAATTAGCAAATATATTTCATGCAATAGTTAGTTGTTAGTTTTAATTATCAATATACAAAAACGGCAAAAGGTGTAGTTTTGGTAATAGTTATAGTATAACTAAAACAACACTGTTACAAAGGCATGGTTGAATATAGTACCACCTACCTAAATGTTGTTCTCCCAACATATATTTAATGTTGGTTATATAACCACTGTGTGTAAAACCTAGGGTCATAGCCTACAGCTATTTGAGTGTTCTGTATGTATAATATGTACAAATACTTATAGATAAAAAAATTACAGCCCGAGTGGAAAGAAAAAGATAAAGACTATACAGGGCCAAACATTGGACCTATGGTGACATGGGATTTTACAGGGGCCAAACTAGCTATGCAATTTGGGTAAACCACTGCTGTCCTGAGTTATCACCAAAAATGTTGACACTTCAGTGACCACCTCATCTGACTTGCAGCTCTGGAGCCTTTATACAAGGCTCCAGAGCTGCAAGTCAGTTTGACACTTCAGTGAAGTGCACATTTAGCTACTGGGTTGCTGCACTACAGCACATCCCATGCCTCTACAGTGCTTTTGATGGCAACGGTGGTTCTTTACAACACCAACCGATGTCTTTCAATAGGTTTTGTGTGGTGTTCTTAGCTCTTACACAACTCAGATACAAATACACAAATTAGTAGCATGGCCATCTTCTGCCCAGCCAGTCAACACTAAACGAGGCGATGTTAGCTGCCTTTGTTTATCATCTCACCTCTACATGGCTTCAATTATCACCAACTAGCACCTGCTGTTGGTCAGCAGGCATACAGTGCAATGGCAAGTCAAGTACCCTACATGCAATGGTATATGCTTATTATTGTGCACCTAAATCCAATTCCCTGTCCCCTGTTCCACATTTGCCCAAAACTAGCTAGGCTTCCTCACTGTGTGTGGGTTAGCTTAATGACTTATTTATGGCAGGACAAGCTGAATTGTCCACCTGCATTCAAGTCACTGTTTCTTAGGGTGTGGTTAGCCTCAAAAAAAGAAAAAAAACATTTATGACTCACCAACTGACTGAGGACCACCTCCATTGGAACTGTAAATACACCTGAATGAGAAACCAAAACTTAGAACTCGAGTACTAGCAGGTTCCCTGAGGGTATTTCCTTTAATATCCAGAACCATTGTGATTACTTCCTGTGTGGCTCCTTCATTCAGCACCAAATCAGTTGTGTGAGCAAACCCATGAACTGAGGAACAAACAAATACACAATTTGTCACAAATTAAGAACAGGGGTAGGTTCAATGTACTGAGGTGCATTAACAACTGTACTGAAACTTTCAGGCAGCATTTATCATTCTGTGAATTTGATAGTTATACCAATGTAATACTGATAATGATATTTGATATTTATTATTTATAATCTCACTGGTTACTCCAAGATCATCATGGGGTGAGCCTCAGCCTGGTTTCATATTTTGTCATGGCACACAGATCATGGTGCATGCAACATTAGCCAGAGGGTTGTCAGCCAGGGCAGCTACACACATATGTGCTAAACTTCACCCTCAAATCATAAGCTGAATCTCTGCCTCTTATGAGCATCATTCATTGTATGAACTTTTACCTAGCTGACGTGCTGCACTGGTGGCCCTGGCAGAATGAAAATCTAGGTGATAACTGCATTCCAAGTGCAAAGTATCAGCTTGTCCTGCCATAAAGAAATCATTCCCACTATACACAGGCCCACCTAGAGGGGGGAGCAGGGGCTACTTCCCCGGGGCCACTTCCCCGGGGCCACCAAACTTGTTTCGAGCCGGAAAAGAGGCCCCACGAGGCTTTTAAATTAATTTTATTTTTACCTTTCTGGGCTGCATCTTCACACTATTTCTTTTTCTTTCGCTTTCCATTGCATTGTCTGGATCCAATGAATGAACGCTTGGGTAGAATAATCAGTAACACTTTCTTCGACGCGCGCTTGTAAACGGGAGGCTGTCTTTTCACCCAATTCCATGCGGATCACGTGATAGTCCTCCAGGACGAAAGGTCATTGATGAAGGCAAATGTGTTGGACACTGCCCTTGCAAACGGCAGGAGCAGCGTGTTCTCCTCGACAGGTAAGGCAGCTTATAGATTTAGTGATGTTTTACTTTACGTATAAATGAGAGAGGGTAGCTTATTGGATGTACTGGGATGGGGACAAGGATTGACTCCTGAAAGTGGCCAGATGTGGTAAGAAGTCTCTTGTGTATGAATACAAGAGACTTCTTACCACATCTGGCCACTTTTGTCTGCTCTCCAACCCTCCTGGTAGATTGTGAGTGTGGCAAGAAGGAAAGGGAGGATTTCATAGCACTGATAGAGGGTGACTGGGTGTTCCTTTGTGCTAAAGTGTGTCCTCATCACATAACACAAGTGGTTTTAAAAGTGTAAAAGCTAGTGAAAGTAAAATGCAGACAGAAGCATAAACGTAATTAGTATAAGGCCCTTCTAAGGGAGCATCTACAAACTATTTTTCCCAAAGTAACATCACTGTGACGTTGTGACCCACCACCCTCAAATATCAGCCGCACAATCTGAAGCTCTGAGTGAAAAGTCATCGAATAGTAGCCTTGGGTTATCATCCATCCACCAGTTGGAATAACTTAATCCTATGCACATAACTTCACTACTATTATTTGATATGTATACACATGTGTCCTGTTATCACAAGTGTCCATGAGTTAATTAGTCTCGTTCCCAGACTATTTTTCCACATGGTGAGGGAAAAAATAGTCTGGTCAATGGCCTATTCCGTTTTTGTTCCGTGCAGTTTAAAAATTGGTGACGCAACATCTTTAAAAATGCATTACGTGACGTCACACAAAGCTTGAAACTATGAAAGAACTCAAAAGAGACAGCTCGTTGCAGGGATCATCCTTCTCGGAGCTTCCGAACGCCAAGAAACGGAGATTCACAAAACTTGAAGCCTCTGTCAACGTCAGAAAGCCAGGACAATTTTATCAACATTTGAAGCTCAGGAACTTCACACTGCCAGTTGTCAAGCTCAGAAATGCACACCGCCGTTCACAGAAGTCCTAGCATTCCTTCGCTAGTCCGTTCTCTGGTTCTGTCTGGCTTAGTCTCCTGATAGCGCTTCTACCGCCTAGCCTTCTTAAAATTAGTTATTGCAGTACGTGACGTGATTCGCATGAAGCAATGTGATTGGAGTGCCACCATCGTGGCACTTGGATCAAAAACGGAATAAGCCATTGACCAGACTTTTTTTCCCTCTGCGTGCTGAAAAACAGTCTGGGCATGAGACGATGTTGATAGGGAACTTTTCTATATTTCTCTTTGCAGATTGAGAAGTGTAGAAGCTTCAGTCAAGATCTGCCTGTTGTATCCTCCCACGTGAAGACCTAATATATGATGCTTACATGCAAGAACTCAATGCTGTCATGTCGTATGCAGTCATTTTTGTACCTAGTCAATTTTTGTTAGCCTCAGTCCTTCTTACTCCAGTGCTTGTCACACATACTGCAAGAAACTAACGCATGATTAGAAGGCCTGGGTATGAGGATGTTATTTTTTTGTAAGTATTCATGGTCAAATTTACAATGAGTTCTGTTTTGCATCAACTTGCATGGTTGAATTTCAGCAGAACAACTTACAGTAAAACTTAACCTGTAAAACGATTAATATCAGCCTTATTCTTTATGCAGGCAGGGTACTTTAGTAAAGAACATAATTATAACGTCATGTATTAACGCTGAAAGAAGTCATCTAGCTAGTTCCATGCTGCAAGAGTCTAGCCTAGGTCCACCGCGAGACTTACGTAGGCAACTGACAAGCCCGACTTCACTGTACTGCAGGCCGTGTAAGTTGCACCGGAAGTCACATGACCAATTAGGGCGGTACCACATGGGATTGGGTGAAAAGACAGCCTCCCGCTTGTAAACACGCGAAACCAACACCGTTAATTGCCACGCCTACTACAATAATTAATGCAAAATTTGGGCGCGCTTCTCGCGCGTGAAGTCTTTTCCCCGCCCCCGCCCCCCTGCTCTCTCGGCGGCCCTGACTATAGCTACGGTTAGTGTGGTAGCCTGGCTAAATTTGGGCAAAAATGGAAGAGGGAATCAGAGTTAGGTGCATAATCCAGCTTTTAGCAATGGTTTAGACCGTAATTTAACGCAACTGCGCTCTCCGCGTGCGGACAATAAGTAGCATTTTCGCTCCGCAAAATACTTTTCAGCATGAGCAGTGCAAAGACGGCGAGAAGGATGAAGTAGCTGGAACGGGAACGTTTACTGCACGAGAGCTGGAAGTTGTGAAAACAAACCTGGCTACTTACAAAACGCGGAAGGCGGCAGAGATTCTTTGATTGTCCAAGTTGAGCACTGGCTCCTCTTTATGCAAAGAACTATGAACGACAAACCAGGCAGTGTGTTCAGAGTCAATATGAGTCAGCAGGAGGCCTTACGTTTCCCTGCTAGCTGCAGACATGCATGATCTGTATGCTGTAATCTGGCAATGCATTGGTGAAGTCTTAGCTAGCCAAACGATGCTCAGCTGCTGTGCGTTGCTCGCTCAGGCTCGCCCCAAAATGTTCTACATTTACACTAGTATCCTTGCCAATAATAAATCACTGGCTCATGTGTATGAAGGCATGGGAGGTCCGACAAAGATCCTACAAAGTACTCAATTGCTCACAGATGCCTAAGGCATACTGATTGTGTATGGAGCTTGGTGAGAATGTTTATGCACCACACTTAATATTTAGAATGACTTAAAACCACACCTAAACTAATTAGTATTGTATAAACAACAACATGCGGACTACTTCCTACTCACGATACGTATACGATGCGCACTAGCCTGGCTCGTATCCAGGCTCTTGGTGGGCGGGAAGAGAAAGAGCCTTATATCCAATGTTTGCGTATGCGTGTAATTATCAGTTTTCCTTCTTCAAGGATCACCTGTCTCCTACCTAAGACGAAGCAACTCAGATGCAGTTTTCACACTCAAGGACTTTGTACTTTATGTTCTGTGTGTGTTAGCTGGGTTTTTTGTTGTTGTGATTTTCTGCATTCTCCAAGCCGGGCGAATGCAGACAAATGAACTTTGAACTTTGAACTCTGCCGAACACGTGCTCCGACATTGAAACGTTAGGATTCTTGCAAGTAACTGCTGAGGATTGCTGTGGTTGGATTTGTGACTGTTCCATTTATCACAAGAACTGTTCCTAGTTGTTATATTTATGAATCAATGAAGTGCTGTTAAAATATTGGTCTTCTGCTCCATGTACTTCTTTTCATTCAAAATACCGTCTTCATGCAGATATCTCACCAGCTCAAAGTTTTTGATCCGTAGGTCTACAGCTTTACTGGGAGAAATTCCAGGGCCCATGCAATGTACCAATACGTTGTGGGATTTCTATAGCTTCTTTTTTTTTGGAGTCAGATAAGGCCCTAACAATAGCAACAGTAGCTCCACCAATTACATCACTAAAAGACTCATGATGTACTCTCTTCGGTGTTTGTGTTGTGTTGGGAGGACTGTCATAATCATCATGAACTCCTGAGACAATACATGATTTAATCAAGGTACAACCCATGTCTGCTGATGTCACTTAACTCCTTGTACACAGATTTAACTTCCCATTCCTGCCGACTCTACTTAGATGCCGTTGCGTCTGCTTCTTTCTGACTACGTTTAGAGCCAACACAACTTTCAGCTCCCACATCACTGACACCATAAAAGCACTTCACCACCTTTGGGATCATGGATCACCAACCAAATTTTTGACTGTTGCTTGCTTCAAAGTTATTAGCCAACATCAAATGTTGCTGTTGTTGGCACATGCTCTTGAATTCAGCCATCAAATGTACACGTAATCCGTTTACTGATTCAAACTTAGAATTCACCTTATGAAGATGCCTCTTTATTACGTCACTCTTCCCGTGTGGGGTTATCTTGACCTTATAGGAGTAACGTGAATTAGCAGTCCGGGACTGCGGTACGGGATGAGCGGCATTACTTAAGACCTGTAAAGAGATTGCAGTGTGTGAGCCCTGTCCGTTCTGCTGCTGCTGTCCAGCTAAATGCGAAAGGCCAAGATGTGCTCGTTCTTGCTGTTTATCCGGCTGGGTAGTTGCAGTTTGTGCTTGACGTGGTTGCGCCGTTTGTCTAGGCTGGCTCTGGGACTGTCCTAGCCTCTGCTGCTGTACCAGTGATCTTTGAAGTTGCTTGAGCAGCTTTCCAGTGAGAGGAATGACAGTAGGCGGCTTGGGGCGATTTCCTTCCATTTTGACCACGGTACAGTTCACGTGTGTCTTACGTGACAACAAATGGTGACAGATTCCTGCGATTTGATTGGTCGGGAATCTCTACATCCAGTTTTCGAATTGCGTTGCAAGAGGGAGACTATAAACACTGGACCCGGGACCCGAGGACCCGAGGACCGGGGACCCAAGGACCAGGGACCCAACGATCTAGCTCTGTTGCACTTAGCTTTTACGACAGAAATGCAACTTGTGTCAGTGTTCAAACGTACGGCCGTATCGTTGTGGGCCACAAGTCCGCATTGTTATACACACAGTAGACGCTCTTCTCACCAGATTGTGCTATTTCACACTAGACTCTATCTGCTACCTTTCACTATCAATTCTTCACTCTGCAAACCCAAGAATACTTTATTGCATGCAAGACTACAAGCGTATTCGCACTGAGGTCCAAGGGTTAAACTGAGGTCAAATGCAAATAGTCTCGAGACTCTCTCGCTTTGTGTGTCCTGGCTTTGCAAAACTGACAGTAGACTACTCTGAGGATCAAAGAAGTCAAAGAATAGCGATGTCTGTTATAAATAACGCCTTTGGTGTGCATAGCGACCACGTACGGGACATAGCTGTGAGTTAGGCACGTAGCATTAGCACTGACCTGTATAGCTAGTTGTATTTTAACTGCTACAGTGCAACACAGCCCTCAAAACTCTGGGTCCTCGGGTCCCCAGTCCTCGAGTCCTCGGGTCCTTGGGTCCCTGGTCCAGTCTCCCGTTGCAAGAATTCAGAAAAGTGCAGTAGTTGGAGGGGAACGCGTATAATACTTATATACGTAGTTTATAGTGTGACTCGAGACATACAATTTAGCAAGTATACTACTATAGTATAGCAGAGTGTAGTGAAGAGCTAAACAACTACACTACAACCAGCGCTACACCGCCCTGATTCGCTATAAGTTTTGCTAACATACAGCCATCCTCAATATCAACAGTGCTAGCTGCATCTGCCATATAGCTAATTTAATTGCTATTTGTAAATATGCATCACATTAGCAATAAGTCTGACACAACATAGTACGTAAAATGTACTAACAAAGTAACAAGAAAATGTTCATCAGGTTGCAGACATGAAACCATTAGGGCTGCAGACTGATAGCTAGCACTTAGCACTTTGCTACTGTTCAAGTTATGATTTCTGACTCACAGTTTACTGTGGCATAGAAAGACGGCAATGGACAGCAGAGTAACTTCAGGGTGTATCTATCCAAAGGCATAAAGTTCATCTGGCCACATTCAAAGTCTATAACATAGCTCATGAAAACATACCGAGTATTAGTCTCATGCCTAACCTGCATGTGCCTCTCAGTGAGAAACAGTCTGGTGAAAAAAATAATAAATGTCTTGGGCCTACATTCCAAGAATGTGGTAAGGACCAATGAGATTGCAAGATTGTACACAGTGGATCTGAGCATAAAACTAACTGAGCATCAGCAGAGCCTCCCATTAACATGAAACAAAACTTGATGAATCTGTCATACCAATCATATAACCAATACTAAGGCCACCACAACTTGTGCCCCCTTAGTAACGGGTGTGTCACATTTAGCAGCTCGATCCAACCTTTAATCTTAAAACTCATCTTGCCTGCCAGACCATGCAGATCTCTTGTAGTTTGTGAAATTGCTTTCACTTCTACACACACAACACTGTAACACTCAAAAGTCTGTCAGGCAAGACTACTCTGTCTAATCTCGTCACCAGATTTTGATTATCGTGCAGGAGAGCCTGGGGACAGGGCTAGTTGGCCGGTTAGTTGAAGTATATATATAACTGAGCCGGCTACCAAGACATACATGGAACTCGTGCCACACAACCAACACTTCCAACTGCACCACATCCACTACAAGAGTAGTAGCTAAATGTACTTTGTTTACCTCCACATGGAGAAAGAGCTTGCTTCAACCTTTTTGGACATAAGAGAGCATTCAGGACAGTAGAACTATGCCGTCAGAGTTTGCTACAAGTGCATGCGTGGATGTACGCAGTTGAAATAAGGAGTTGTGAATAATTTATTAGCGACATTCTGTTTGCACTTTACAAGAACCTTTTGGGAAATTAAGCACATGCACAAACAGTAGATATCAGGCTCTCTTTCTCCCCACACACCGAGAGCCTGGGTATGAGGCTAGAAGTGCACTACATATACTAAGAAAAATTAGGAATCAATCATTTCAAATCACGGAGGTGCAAGTTGCTATACTGTTTTTACATCTGCCAGAACTATTTTAGCTAAGATGAGTTGTGCTCTAAATAGACCTTTTGAGCACATAATCACAGCATGAAGCGGATGATTTATGGTCTGAGAAAGTGTCTACGAGCTGAGAGGAAAACAACTTCTCATGAAGTGGATGACTTATACTCGTCCTTAGATGTATCTAACATGAAGTAAGCATTGAACCAGCTATAGGCCGAGGTTGAATAATAGCAGTAGCTTGGTTCAAAAGTTATGAGAAGTTGTTTTCCTCTCAGCGTGCAGACACGTTCTCAGACCATAAATCAGCACCAGAATGAGAATTGGATGTCTCCTGCAAATGCAATCTAGGCAACTCCGCACTTCCGGTTAACCCTTTAACAACTGATGACGCCTTTTGGCGTTGTCAGTTGTTAAAGGGTTGAATGTGATGGTTGACTATTTGTGTGTGCAAAGCTTGCCAGAGTGGGCTTGAATGTTTCTGAGTGTGGTGGAAAGGCAGAGAGCCATCCTGGAAGATGGGTGTCATCACACAGTTGTCTGACCGAGGCACTGTAGAAAGCTGACTTTTCGGGCTTGCAGGCCCCACCAGATTTTATGCTAGCGGGAATGTGTGTAACTTGGCTCCATTCTAGGGGCAATGACAGGGAGTAGGTTTGTAGGTATAACTCCCTGGCCTGGAGGTGAGCAGGAAAAAGCATACGTAGTTTAGCTTTCTGAAACTGTGCTCGTTTTGGTTGGTTTTGAGTGGAGGTGTGTCGAATTTTTCTTGAAAGCCAGCATAGCCTAAATTACTGTTTTTGAGGTCAAATGTGTGCTTTGGCCTGTAGACTGGAATTGAAGTGGTCCCAGGACAAATCCATACGCAAAGTTTGTACCTTTTTTGTGTGTGTGTTGATAATGTGGTCGGAGTAGGGTGGAGCCTTGGAGAGGGTGCAAACGTTTATTTTAGCTGAGGGACTAAAATTGAGTTTTTTTTGGCAGTTTGGTGCAAACTTTTTGTGAATCTCGTGTACACTTAGACATTACCCATACGTCTGTCCACATGACTCGGAGATTTGTGATTCAAGGTTGTCCTACCTTGAACACTTGCTAATGAGTGGGTGTGTCCAACGTCAAGAACCCACAGAGAATGTGTCAATAAAGCTTTGATTCAAGTTTCCAGTGCTAGCTCCAAGCAGAAGTGAAAACATGAACCATGGAAGGTAATCCATAGCCTAATAAAGACTTCCAGTAAATAGCCTGTGCTTGTTAAAAAGAGTTAACCACGTTTGGGTGTGTCACCCAGCCTCCTGTGCAGTGGGTGACTTTACATAACACCTAGCCCTATTTTTTAGGGAGATATCGTTCGTGGATTGTTCATGCACTGTGCTACACAGACATGTCTTAATAGACAACCTGAGGGCCCTTAGGAGTGCCCTTAAATGCACTCATGTCACTACAGCCTTAGGCCCTCAGGTTTCTAAATTGTATATAGATCCCTTGGTCTCAAAATCTACCTTTTACGTGTACACACTACTTTGTATTTTCATGCTACCTTTCACATGAAAATACTATGAATTTCTCTTCACAGGGTGACCTATAAAACTTTATGATTAGGCATTATATGTTTGAAGAGTAGCACCTAGACAAGCAGCACCCACAGCAGTTTGATCATTTCTTGCACACAAACAGCACAGTGGGTCATAATAATATTCATGAGACCCTGACAAGCATTATACAGTGAATCCAGGATAAGACAGAGGCTTAGGGCTTAGCCTGCCTAAGCTTTTGATCTCAGATTTTGGTTCTCACACCTACCACTGAATTTAAAAAAAAAAAAAATTTTATGGGTCATTCATGGAGTTATTGGCAAGAAATACTCAACAAGAAGAAAACATGGTAAACATAAATAAGCACTGTACTTATTAAATGCATGCAAATAAAACATACTAAATTCACCAACATCACCATGTGCACAGGACTGGAAGTAAGTGCTCTTGATTCAAGACAGACAATAGCTAATTAGCTACACCAGTATGCACTTAAAAATGGCTGAAGTAACCGAACAACCTATCTAAGAGGATCTAAACCTCTAACATTTTCTGGGGGCATGCCCCCAAACTCCCCTAGATAGCTACTGCTGCACTTTTGCACAAAAGTTCTCACAAATTTAACATGCCAGTTTTGTGGCTGGGTGTAGTGTTTGTGTGGACTTTTATGTGATGACTCCATTAGATTTTTGTCAGTCAGTCTTCAAAGTGATGTGGTGTTGGTATGTGTAACCTGCGCGCTACTCTGTCAAGATGCCACATTAACTAGTGACGAGGACAATTCACAGTACGCCATGGCAGTTACCTTCGGTAGAATCGAGGAGTTCGATGGGGCCAAAGAGGAATGGTCGCAATACGAAGAGCGGCTAGGCCACTTTTTCGCAGCCAATGGCGTGGAGAGCGCAGAAAAGAAATGCTCCATTTTCCTCTCAGTGGTGGGGGCAGCTACCTACAAGCTCCTACGTAGCCTTGTGGCTCCGGCGAAGCCGGGCGATAAAACCTACGAAGAACTCGTCAAGCTCCTGAGCGCACATTTCAATCCGCCGCCGTCGGAAATCGTCCAGCGTTTCAAGTTTCACAGTCGAGTGCGGGAGCCGGGAGAGAGTGTCGCCACGTTTGTGTCCGAGCTGCGTTCGCTAGCAGAACACTGCAATTTCGAGTCGACATTGGAGGACATGCTGCGCGACAGAATTGTTTGTGGTATCAATGACCACGCTATCCAACAGCGCCTGTTGGGCGAAGAGAAGCTCACGTTCGAAAAAGCGATGAGTACAGCGCAAGCGATGGAGACGGCAGCACGAAACGCCAAAGAGTTGCGTATCACGTCGGGAAGTGCGGTGAGACCGGCTCTCAGTAATATACTGCAGGTTCACAAGGTATCACAGCTAGCAAAACCGACGACCACAGGACAGTGCTGTCATCGCTGCGGGAAGGCAGGCCACACGGCACCGAATTGCCGATTTAAAGACTCTAAATGTTATCATTGTGGCAAGAAAGGCCATCTGAGGAGTGTTTGCAGAAGCAAGCAAGACGGAAAGAGACAACATGCCCACCGGGCCATACAGCTCGTGCAGGAGGAGGATGTGTGTCCATTGTATAAAATTCGAGGAAGCAGCCAGGCGCCGCCTTTGCGAGTTTCAGTGGATATCGACAACCAAGTTGTGGACATGGAAGTGGATACAGGCTCACTCATGTCAGGGGTTTCATTCCGCGAACTCTGGCCCTCACGCAAGCTGTCGAAGGCGGATCTTCGTCTTTGTACGTATTCAGGGGAGCCCATACCTGTGCTGGGAACCCTAACCATCAATGTCAAGTACAAAGAGCAGGTGTGCCGGGAGCCACTCCTTGTGGTCAAGGGGGGTGGTCCAGACCTCTTAGGTACGAACTGGCTTGACCACATCAGATTAGATTGGCAGGAAATCAAGTACCTGCAACATAGCCCACTGCAAACTGTGCTGAAGAGACATCAAATTGTTTTACGTGGTGGGCTGGGGGGTTACCAAGCCACAATCGTGGTGGATCCTAATGCCAGACCATGCTTCTGGAAAGCTCGATCTGTCCCCTATGCATACAGGGGATTGGTGGAAGAAGAGTTGATCCGCCTTGTCCGAGAGGGCATATTGGAGCCAGTGGAGATGTCAGATTGGGCTTCACCAATAGTCCCAGTGTTGAAGAGTGATGGGAAAAGTGTCAGTGTGTGTGGAGACTTTAAGCAGACTGTAAATCCTGTCTGCAAACTCAACCGTTATCCGATACCAAAGATTAAAGACCTTTTCGCGACCTTGAGAGGGGGAAAGGTGTTTTCAAAGCTTGATCTCAGTCAGGCGTACAGCAGATACCTCTTGACGAGGAGTCAAAGAAGTTTGTTGTCATCAATACCCAAAAGGGGTTGTTCAGGTACACTCAGCTCCCGTATGGTATTAGTTCAGCTCCAGGTATCTTCCAGCGGGTGATGGAGGGTCTGCTGCAAGGGATTGAAGGCATCATAGTGTACATTGATGATGTGCTAGTGTCTGGAGCCACTGCAGAGGAACACCTGAAGCGACTTGAAGAAGTCCTCTCTCGGTTGGAGAAGGCTGGGCTGTGTCTGCAAAAGTCAAAGTGCCATTTCATGGTTAGTTCAGTCACCTTTCTGGGGCACAAGGTAGACAAGGACGGTCTCCATCCACTGCCAGATAAGATCAATGCTGTTCTGAATGCCCCAACTCCCAGAAACGTTCAAGAACTGAAATTGTATCTGGGACTGCTTTCATACTATAGCAAGTTTCTCCCGTAGTTGTCCACAGTCCTTGCACCACTCTATAGGTTGCTTCGAAAGGACACTCACTGGAGGTGGAAGGCAGCAGAGGAAAAAGCCTTTGAGTTGTCCAAAGAACTGCTGACCTCCTCTCGTCTATTGGTTCATTTTGACCCAAGCCTACCCCTCATTCTGGCCTGTGACACCTCGGATTATGGAATGGGTGCTGTACTAGCACACCAGATGCCGAATGGGGAAGAGCGTTCCATTGGATACGCCTCAAGATCGTTCTCAAAGTCGGAGCGAAACTACCCTCAGTTGGAAAAAGAGGGTCTTGCCTGCATATTCGGTGTTAAAAGATTTCACTCGTATTTATTCGGACATCACTTTCACATTATCACAGACCACAAACCCCTGTTGGCACTTCTCAATGAACACCGTTCGACCTCACCACAGGCATCTGCCCGGATCCGACGATGGTCCTTGTTTCTGTCCTCATATGAGTACACCCTGTCTTTCCGAGACACACACTCACACAGCAACACAGATGCACTGAGCACGTTGCCTCTCCCCACAGCACTGGAGGAAGAGGAACCCCCTCCTGAAGTTATTCTGTTGATGAGACATCTGGCTGAGTCTGCGGTCACTTCCCGAGACATCCGCATGGGAACTCAGCAGAATCCAGTGTTGTCTTCAGTGCTCCGCAATGTGAGGCTAGGGTGGCCAAACTCAACTGATTCTGCTCTTTCACCCTTCTATTCCCGTCGTTAGAACTTTCGGTGCAAGATGGATGTTTGCTCTGGGGAAGCCGAGTCATTGCACCACCCTCAGGCCGCAAGGAAGTTCTCAATGAGCTACATGAAGCTCACCCTGGCATTTCACATATGAAAGCCCTCGCAAGGATGTACATATGGTGGCCAGGATTGGACAAAGACATTGAAGAGTCGGTTCGTCTTTGCCGTGAATGTCAAGTAAACCAGGCCTCACCTCCTGTTGCTCCTCTCCACCCCTGGCAGTGGCCATACGACCATGGTCAAGACTGCACATTGATTATGCAGGTCCAATATGTGGACGAATGATTTTGTTGGTGGTGGACGCCCACTCAAAGTGGGTCGAGGCTTTTCCGGTTACTACTGCTTCTTCTGCTACAACCATTGAGAGGTTGCGGCAGGTACCGTATAGCGGGAAATTTTCGCTGGGTGCAAATTTTCGCGATTTTCGCGGACGGACCTGCTTCCGCGAAAATAAAAACCCCCAAAAAATGAAAAATGATGACGTCATTACGTGCATACGTCGAGTACCCATGTGAACAAGATGGTTCTCTACAGTCTGTCTGCCCTCTAAATGGTTGCTGTAAAGAAGAATCAGCCTCCTACTGTACAAAATACCAACGAAACCGTAAGAGACGCTCCGAAGATGTCGCATCAACTGGTAGGGGTGTGGTCAGAGCGTCCCCGTTCCGCGAAAATAAAAACCGCGAAAATTTCTTCTGAAGGGTCTGGACGCTTTTCCGCGAAAATTTGCACCAGCGAAAATTTCCCGCTATACGGTATTTGTTCAATTTGGATTACCCGAGACAGTGGTTTCTGACAATGCTGCATATTTCACAAGCCAGGAATTCGAGTCTTACTTGGAATTGAATGCCATTCGTCATGCCAAGTTGTCTCCATACCATCCGTCATCAAACGGATTGGTGGAACGAGCAGTACAAAGTCTAAAGAATGGGCTGAAGAAAGTCAAGGAAGGCACTCTTGAAGCTCGCATTGCCAAGATCCTTTTTCAGTACAGGATCACTCCGCATAGCACTACAGGCATTGCACCTGCCGAACTCTTACTTCGTGCGAGGCCACGTTCAAGAATGTATGCCCTATTTCCGAAAACAGCAGTCAGGGTGCAGGCAAAGCAGGAGCAGCAAAAGAGTACGCATGACACCACTGCTCGCAATCGTTCCTTCTCTGTTGGTCAGTCTGTGTTGGTTCGAAATTTTGCAGCAGGAGAAAGACGGATACCAGGACACATAATAGAACCTGTTGGTCCTGTGTTATTCATGATAGAATTGGAGGATGGTCATATATTCAAGCGACATCAAAATCATATCCGAAATCGTCTCACTTCGCAAGTATCCACAGACATTCCGAACATCTCCAGTGATTTCATGGATTTCCCATGCCCAGCTGCTGAGAGTCAGCAGTCGTCATCGAACACACAATGAGCTCAGGCAGTGAGTGAGCCTGTTGAGCTACATGGGAACAACTCAGGCACTGGCCTTGAGGAGCCAGTCTCTCGTTACCCTCGCAGAATGCACAAGCCACCGGATCGATTTATTGACTCACAACACTCCCTGAATTAAGGGGGGAGGAAGTGTAGTGTTTGTGTGGACTTTTATGTGATGAGTCTGATGTTTTTGTAATTACATGTATTGTGAAGTTGTGATATAATGTGATGTAATGCAAATTGTATATAAGTCACTATCCATTAGATTTTTGTCAGTTCTTCAAAGTGATGTGGTGTTGGTATGTGTAACCCACACGCTACTCTGTCAAGATGCCACACTGGGCATCTTGTGTATCCTGGCTATAGCTAGGTGATAGCCTGACAGCAACATAATCCCATCCTAATCTGTAGACATGTACACCCAAGACAATCACCCTGTGCATGGTTAGAGACACCCTGCATGTTCATGGTTGTGTTATACTGTACTGTAGACAAGATAGCTAGACATTGATTTTTAAAATTTGCTAAGTCACATCCCTGTACATAGCTACTCCACTGAGTAAGGGAGTAGTTATTTTTAAATCTGAGGGGCTTTTGGATAACTGGAAGTATGTTTATGAGGTAGTTATCAAAACTTTATAGCATTCACAGGACTGTAGCCGTCAGTCTGGTTAGTCTGGTTTCAACTGGACCACTTTTTCCTCTCACGGCTTGCTTGGTGTCACACCCACCTGAGGGCCACACACACACACAATGCACATTAATAGGTGAGATCCCATGTGTTGAAACTTGTGGGATGGCTTTAAACAGTGTGAAACAGTATCTTCCGAGTGTTCCTAATGAGCTCCATTCTCCCAACAACTTTCTTCAAGCATGCAATTGACTGGAAAGCCAAAACTAGTACCATACGACACAATGGGCAGAAAACAATGCATGTGGACATCTGTCGTCTGACCAGCAGTTTAGTCCGAAAACGTTATCAGAAGCCATCTCAGAGCATCTAACCTTCAAAATTTTCTGGGAAGCATGCCTCCCCCTAGCTGTTGTATCCTTATGCACATGCTAGTAACCTGACCACTTCAAATCTGAAGGCTACCAGTGCCTAATATATGGGGGTATCACTGTTTGACATTTAAACCAGTGCATTGCTGCACTGCATTGCCAGGTTTGATGTAAGGCAAGCAATAGAGGAGTGGATTTAAAGAAAGCCACGGCAAAATAGATCATGAGATTCATATGCCAAGACTATGTTGCCTAATTTTTTTAGAACTGATGTTACCAATGACTCAAGTTGTGCACCACCCAAAGTCAAATTTTAATGTTTCATGTATGTGTAGTCCATATTAAATTTCCTCAACATGGGCAAGCATGTATGACTCTAACCTTGTACCCAGGCCATTCGTAGGCCCTGGGTATAAGGCTTCTAGATATTATATCTTCCTACTCAAATGAACTGGGCAGTGATACATTTCTCAAATTTTAGGTACTGATGGCTAATATGTTTGTATCACCCCCAATCTTTGCATTTGAAGAACAATGACTTTAGATTACTACAATGTATTTACCTAATGTAATCAACATAGCAACTCCTTACCAATGCACTGTCGACATGTCCCACCATCTTGAAATGATAAGCCACTCCCAAGGCAGCAGTTTCTGGCAGTGCTCATACCAGTGACCACATTTCCTCCGCAGCCAGTACTATCATAGCATGACTGGAACTGTGCAGTACCTTTAGAAAGGCAAGTAATCTCATTAAGACTCACACTAGCAATTTAAATGGAGATTTTCCCAGACACATTGAGGGTGACATGTTTGCATTCACATCCTCTGCATGCATTGGGAACTAGAGTCCTGTAGAGCAAGGGATAAAGTGACGCGCCACGTAGCTATACGTGTACTTCCTTGAGGATAGAAACAAACCGTCGTCTCACAAATGCACGCTGTATGGTGAACCCTAGGAACACTGAAACCGTCATCTCACGTCATACAGGTGGCGAGGTACCTGGGTGTGGTCGATAGGCATGCCCACAATGCCAACTCCAAACACAGGATTTTAAAGCCCAGCCCAGCACTCGGAGCACCAGGCCATGGTCACCTACTAGGCTTGGCATACGATCGCAAGACCTGGGCCTACCCAGTGAGTTCAGTCTTGGCCACTGTAGCCTTTCTGCTGCTTCTAGACACAAGCTAGCTTTCACAAGCAGGGCTACTGACACTACAGCACTCTACTAAAACTCCTCTGTTCTTTTTTTTTTTTTATGTCGATCTAAGCTTAACTTCAAAGTTCCGACCACCACATGAGGGGTTCCGCCAGGCCACATCTTAACTAACTTAATTATAAACTGATTATGGCTGTCAATGCCGACAGGAAATGGGGAAAATCCCCAATTTTACGGACAGTGAACGGATGAAGACTCCCAAAACGGACTGTGCGCTAAAAGTTTACAAAGACAAAGAATTCTATCAGCTTGGATTCCAGGTATGTTGACCTTGAAAATACAGGGTTCTCTGCCACCTTGAATCACACTAAAATTTTTCAGCGCCGAATAATAAGACAGTCAAATTATTGACTCCTCACGTACTGTGACGAAGTGACCAAGTGACGTTGGTTCTACTGCGGTACATGAAACCTGTCCATGGTCTTCCAGACACTCGTGAATCGCTCTCTAATTCCATCCGACCCCAAACGATTGCTCAAACGTGCCAAACAGCATAGGAATATTCGTTTTGCTCAGTACATCGCGTACGCACTCCAGCGGTAGGTGAACTAATTTTCGGCGCGTTCAATTTTCGTCGGTGTGTTCTAGCGACGATAATATAACTTGACGAAAATTTTAACGATGAAAATTTCTACACAGACAAAAATTTCCCTATTTACGGTATATTTATACAGTAAAAAAATAAACACTCAAATATTTTTTGTTTATAACAGAAAATTTTCATTTGCGAGTACAGTGGAAAGGACCACCGCTGCGTATCCCCGTTATGCCTTATGGGCATTTGGTATACTTCCGGTAGGCGTAGTAAGGGGACACTTCCAAACTATTGTTAAAAATTTAGCGTCATCATGACGCTAAGGGGGGGGGGGAGATATACATGTAGGACATTCTATATAACATCATGTGTAGCTACGTGTAGACACAAGCTCAAGACCTATTATTAAAAAGGATGGTTCGAGTGTTCATGCTAATTCTCAAGACCTATTATTAAAAAGGATGGTTCGAGTGTTCATGCTAATTTTAGCATGAACACTCGAACCATCCTTTTTAATAATAGGTCTTGAGTTTGTGTCTACACGTAGCTACACATGATGTATTATAGAATGCATGTATATCTGCCACTTGTCTTCAAGTCCAGGGGTTAACGTCATAATGACGCTAATATTTTAAAAATGTGTCCCCTAATGCATGTAATATATGCACGGGCTGTTGAACACGGTGAGGTCGCATTGTCGGACCTCCCCGTTGCTGTAACATGGCGAGAAAGGCTAGCACGAAGAGCAACAGTGCTAATATAAAAATCCAGGACAAGCTTACGAAAGCGGTCGAAAAGCGTTCGCATTATGTACAAAACTACTGGTGCATGGGTGTAGTTTTACTGTCCGTTTTCAGAGGTAATTTTGTATTGGCTAAGGTCAGTCTGGGACTCATCAGTGTCCGTTGCACGGAGTTGAGAGGTGTCCGCTTCTCGCAGGTTCGAAATGTATAGTTCTAAGGTAATATCAATCGGGGGCAAGTGATCTGTCCGCTGTAGAGAGGTACAATGGAGCCCCTCTATAACGGACACCATTGGGAATCAACACTTTGTCCCTTATAGCAAAGTGTCCCTAACTCAGGGGTTTCCGGTATATTTCCGGTAAGCGTGGTATGCGTAATCGGGCTGTTGAGTGCAACGTGGCTGCGTTTTTAGAGCTTTCCTTTGCTTGTACGCTCCCAGGGAAGGCTAAGCAGAGGCTAGTACTACGAGTAACAGGACTAATATACTGTCAAGTTGCTAACTACAGCAGCGATGGTGGACAATCTTGCTGAAAAGGTCGACGGAGTGTCGCTACATCGGGGTCGTTGAGTATTGCTTGAGTACAATTGAGACCGCGAAAAGTGTCCGTTATACGGAGTAGCGGGGTGTCTGCTATTCAGGGGTTGCTTAAGTATTGCAGTGAATGGAAGGACAGTCGGGACTTTCAGAATCGTCCGTTATAACCGTCATTATAACGTGGGTGTCTGCTGTTCAGGGGTGTCCGTTAAGCGGGGTTCCACTGTAGTCCGCTTTTCGGATGGTCCGTTGTTAGAGGTTTTACCGTATTTAACTCCGAGACCGTATCTACTGGGTCAGTGACGACTAGATCTCAAACGACCGGTGTCACAAGAAAACGGACAGCAAGGCTTTTATATTGACGCTTTTGCTAACCATTATGAATTTGATTGGCCTAGGTACAAAATTATTAATATTTGCTGCAATGTTGAAAAGCAATCTCATAACAAGCATGCTATTCAGGAATCTTCCTTGCTTTTTCACAATTCTCGTACTTTATGAAGTCGCTTGAATACTTTTCTGTATCAAGCAAAGGTTCGGGAATCTTTACACTTCGTCTTTATATATACGAGTGTTATATGTGTTTCCCCGGGAAACATGTACCCCGAACACATTTCTGTAGTGATATCTGTTTCTCCAAACTGATATCACTAGCATATTTGGCAACCTTACGTAGCGTCAGCAATGTATGATTTCGTTTCCCCATGATGAAGTAGTACCGTAAGGACATGTTCTATAGACTTCAATATATTATCGTTAACCTCACCTTGCCCACAGCATTCCACCAAGATGACAAAACAGAGTAGCTTCATTGCAGCCCAGACCATATCGTTGCCGCCAACAGATTGCAACCTGCCCAAGACACAACAATTACATCCTACATATAGCCCCGCCCTATGGAATTACAAATAGGCGTAGAAGCTTATAACCTTCGCGGGACTCATAAACACACATTTATGGGTTTGTCAGTATATACCGCATCCAATGGTTGCATGACATCGCATCGTGCACACTATACACAAGAAATATGACACATAGCACACTAATAAACTACCTGCAGCACAGCCAATCAGCATGTATTGAGTGTTTGTGTGGTTAAATGCATATTTAGAGGAGAAAACTTAGCAGTTCCTCCCAAAGTACTCATAATTATAAATTTTTAATTACACAGGTAATGAAATCGTCTACAAGCTGAACAGTGTACACAAGACACAATAATATGGGTATAAACCTAACTCCGTGTGGTTGCATGCACGCGGGTGAGGCCTAGTGTTGTGCATATTGACGCAAAATTGAAACGAAGGATTGAGAGGTAGTGACGCAACTCGTTGCTGCATAAAATGATATGTTTAAATTGCAGAAGGATAAAGGCTGGCAGTCCTCCCTCTTCACCTGACCACGGGGACAGGAAATCTTCTCTCTTCACCTGACCACGGATTCCCAGGGGAAATAGCTTAACCACTAGGCCACCAGCAACCCTCGTTACTTTTAAATTGCAGTTGTCATGTTCCTTTCAGCAATTCGGTTTTCAATTTCCCTCTTATCCTTTGTTTATCAGTGTGTGTGTGTGTGTGTGTGCAGTATGCACAAACAGTGTGTGCATACACAAATTTACATTCACAACTTACATACATGGGAGAGGAATATACCGTATTCTACGTATTATCCGCCCACCCCCTTCTTCGGCCAAAAGTTGTGTGGAAGCGTATTTATATATATAGAAGATCTTGGCTAAGGGAGTATCTCCAACCAGGAGAAAGGCTATACGCAGATCTACCGAGATTGAGAGTTACTGATAACCCCCTATCTACCATCCCAGCTGAAATCCTGGACACCTCAGCCCGCCCGGACATTGTCATAGTCAGTACTAGCGAAATCATCCTTATTGAACTAACTGTTCCGTATAACTCACCTGACTGCCTCCATAATGCAAGATCGAGAAAAGAGAGCCCTTGCCAAGCCCAAGTTTTATACTTGTTTATCTAGAGTTCTGGGGTTCGTCTTCTGCATGTACATGTATATATTTCACTCGAAATGAAGTTGGTTTCCCCCCTCCGCCCACCCTTTACCGCGGGACTGCTCTCTATACCGGGAACGACAACGACAACAGGCAAGTAGGTGACAGATTCTTCACATGTAGATGGCTTTGAGAATAGCCGATTTCGGCATTCCAGTTTAGACCGTCAGTTACGTTTGTCGATCATACCGTAGATCGGGAAATTTTCACGTTTAAAAATAATTCGCGTTAAAAATTTTCGTTGTGTTAAATTTTCGCGGTTCGTTCCATCCGCGAAATTTTTTTAAAGGTTGACGGTTACAATATGGATGAGTCCCTGGAGCGTTCCTAGCGTTTAGTCTGCTACCAGGTATCGGGAAAACCAGGTATCGCTGGCTGTAACGCTGTGGCTGTCAGGAGTAGTCGTCCATCGGACATTTACCTCGGGAGGTGTGGACGTGCACGCAAGCTTATTCGTTATTTGCGTGTTAAATTTTCGCGGTTGGTTTCTACCGCGAAATTATTTTAATAGCGAAATTTTCCCGATCTCTACTGTATGTTTATACTCTGCTTGATTTTTCAATGATTTCTTTACAGTCAACAAAAGACTAAGTACATAAACACATAATTGTGGATGAACTTCCTGGGTGGGCGGATACTACATCGCGTTTACATGGCCTGAGGTGCGACATATGCCATCATCAACAACAGCTGGGCGCACTGTAGAAGTTCTTGAGAATGTTTTTGTAACTCATGGGTTTCCGAGACTCCTAGTGTCAGACAATGGGCCACAGTTCACAGCTGTGGAATTCGAGAACTTTCTGAAGAGGAATCGAATTTCTCACCGGAAGTCACCCCCTTATCATCCTGCCACCAATGGATTAGCCGAGAACATGGTGAAGAATGTCAAGCAGTGGCTAAAAAAAAAACAAGGGAGAGTGACCAACATTAACAGTGCCCTTGCTGCATTCCTTAGAACATACCGGAATGTTCCACATACCAGCACTGGCAAGACACCGGCGGAAATTATATTTGGACGAATTCCCCGCACAGATCTCTCGATGGTAGTACCCAGCTAGTCTGGCGAAGCCAGACCAAAGCGCGCAGCGCGGGGGTCTGGTCTAATGCCTATACCTGACCTGTGCATCCTGGAATGTGTAATAAGTGGTTATTATCAGCTTATGAATGTCATTATAATGCGGGAATCGATGTACAACCCTTCTGCCTGCGTCTGAAACGCTATTGACAAACAGTACGATATCTCGGCCGTGTCAGTAGTCAATACCGGCGGTGAACTCCCAGGGCTGACCTTATCAAACGGAAGGGGAAGGAGCCAAGCGGAGACACTTCCCTTAGCCCTTCGGAAGAACAGCGATGCCATCACGCTCTTGCAGGAAGGTAGTTTGCTAACTTTAGCTGTTCTTCTTTCAAGCTATGGTAGCCTAAAGAGTCGCTAGTAAGCAGCCTTTGCGCTTTGATTCAAAGCTATGACGTTATCAACCGGTAGCTTCGTTCCCAGTCCTCCACCACAGCTATCGTCGCTTGCAGTACGAATAACGCGGAGAAGGCCTGGTAAAAATTATCACGTGATGTATGCCACTGACGTAATAACATAACCTTAATATTTTTCACTACGTCACGAGGTAACTGCACAAAGCCGACTTAGACGGACTGGAGCTCGTGCGGGACGTTTATCTAACGAATGTCATGTTCAGACGAAGACGAAAAAATAGAACGCGAGAAAAAGGACGCTCGAATGGAAATAAGAGCGAAAGTTGACGGTTACAGAGCGCTAGAAGCTGTATGACAAACCTGGAGCGCGACCAGCTGTTGCCAACGGCTCCAGAGGTTGGTTTTGAAGTCGCTATGACACTAGCTTGCTCTTGGAACATCGCGCTTCACATATATTGCTTCTTTCTGCACGCTATCGATCGATATCGTGGCTACTGCAGCATTATGATTCCAGTTTCGTTCCCAAGATACCGTTCGCCTGGGTACGGGGCTAAAACATTTTAGAAGTAACGTACATTCCCGTGACGTTCTGCGATCTGATTGGAGCTGCAATATATTTGCAGTGGGGACAGGTCAGGTATAGGCATTAGACCAGACTAGTACCCAGCATGGTGGACCGAATGAGGGATAGTCTTGAACAGCCAGAGAGTTCCACCCCACGAGTGTTTGCTCAAGGTGGCAGAGTGTGGGTGCGGGACTGCAGGCCTAATGCAGAGAAGTGGCAGCCAGGCGTTGTGCAGTCATGCATGGGATCCTTGAGCTACAATGTGGAACTGGAGGGTGGTCATCAGCGGAAGGTACATGTAGATCACCTAATTCATCAAGCTCCAGGATGTGCCCCAGTATCGTCAGAACCAGTGCCAGTGGTCACTAGTGAGGAACCATTCAGACTGTGACACGGTTACACCACTAGATCAACCAGTGACACCTCGGGAGTGTGGCACAGTTGGGCCACATGAACTGCCAGTACGTCGTCAGTCGTCTCGGACAATTCCAATACTACGTATTATCCGCCCACCCTCTCTTTCAGCTAGCACTTAAGTGGCCCGCCCATGGGCGGATAATACGTAGAATACGGTATATACTGTGCAAGAGTTAGCTGACTTATATAGTGCAGGTGTGCAATTGCGTATGTTGTACGGCAGTGGTAGAGGGGTTAAGTCTCAGGCTCAGAGCCCGGACGCTTATGAGGGATTGTGCGTGATTGAAGTGGGGGTAGAATACTGTAGTAAATGTACGTATGGGAGTAGGATACTGTAGTAAATGTTCGTAGGCTTGTGGTGGGATGGGTGGCTGTAGGAATGCATTTGGTTTTGGGGCCATGGTGGCTACACATGGTGGAAAACGGGGACTACACACTGTAGGAGAGAGGGAAGCAGAAAATGGTAATGCAAATTGGAGTGGATGTGCATGGTTTTGAGAGCTTATGTACGTATGATGGTTTTCAGATTCATTATATGTATCTCAAATTAGTAAATAACCCCTTTAACAACCGATGACGGTTTTTGGCGTCGTCAGTTTTTGGCCGCATGTTATTAGTTGGCGCAATCCGTTTTGAAGATCGCTAGCAGAAAGGGTGGGACAGGGGGAGGTAGGTGGGTGCGCCCCTCTGGCTGACAGTGCATGGCGGCTGTGCTGTAGAAAAACCCTGGTCAACGCCGGGTGGGCCATTTGTCTGCTTTCTTGTACAAACGGGCGTAGAAAACGCTCCTTTCACCTTGTGGGGACTCCATTTCTGGCGTTTTAGGCAGCTTTTAGTCCGGAGGAGCGTTCTCTTGTCGGAGGGGCCTGACCATTGAACGCTCGCTAATGAGTGGGTGTGGCTAAGATCGTGAACCCGCAGAGGATGTGTCAATAAAGCTTTGACTCAAGTTTCCAGTGCTGGCTCCAAGCAGAAGTGGAAATACAGACCAAGGAAGGTATCCATAACCGAATAAAGATATCCAGTAAATAGCCTACGGTGGTTAAAGAGTTAAGGAAATCACCCATCTACCTGCATAAAAATTATGTGATATATAATTGTGTAGTGGTTGCAGGGTACAATACAAGCGTGGGTGTGCAGTAAGACTTTACAGTAGGGACTTATGCTGTGTTGACAGTTATGGGTGGCTGTGGTGGAGGGAGGGTGCGTGGCGGTGGAGTAGTGTGGGTGGCTGTGGTGGAGGGAGGGATGGTGGCTGTGGTGGAGGGAGGGATGGTGGCTGTGGTGGAGGGAGGGATGGTGGCTGTGGTGGAGGGAGGGATGGTGGCTGTGGTGGAGGGTGGATGGCTGTGGTGGAGGGAGGGTGGCTGTGGTGGAGGGAGGGTGGGTGAGCAGCAGACTCTCGTTGCTGGAGATAAATGATGGCATTTCCTCCAGATTGGGGTATGCCTGAACTGCATGTGTCCAGTCCATCTCCCATTCAGTATGGCTTGAGGTCAGCATTACATTGGCACACAAGCATCCATTCCTCGACAACTCTGTTAGGAGGTTGGCTATAATGTGTTTCAATCAGTTCCTAATGGATGAAGGCAAGCTAGCTATTTGCTAGGGATGGCAGTTCATGCATATCCCGACTTTGGGCATGCAGGTACAGTAGGCAATCACATGTTTAGTCTTACAACACTAACAAGGTTAGCTAAATGTAGTTGAATTAGGCACATACAGGGCTGCCAAGATACCTAAGCACAGTCATCGTTTGAAGAGTGTTGGCTCTGCTGCTCAATCGTGCGAATGTCATCTTCCAGGGAAGGAGGAACATCGTCAGATTGGAGAAAGGTGGCATATGCAGCTGCATAGTATCAGTTTCTCCTAGGAGTTCTTCACGATGGAAGGGTTTGTACAGCATCAACTTCTGATGACAATACTGCTCGTAGTTGGGGCCATTTGTTCAGGAGACAAGTAGGGACACATAGTGACCACGATTTCCTTTCTCCTGCGGGATGGGTCTGAACCCAACTCCTTTGGCATGGTGTATTGCTGAGCAAAGTGAAGAAGCTTCATATTTCTAAATTGTGGGGTAGTTGGGCGGGCAGTGTAATGATCCAGTATTGACAAAGCAGTTACAGGGTGGCCCTCATCCAATTGCTCTTCTACTGCACGTGATCCATCCAAGCTCAGCACAATGAAGTCCCGAGATGCTTTGAACATTGGTAGCTAGAGGAGCAGGTGGCAGGTTTCTTGGGCTGAGTAGTCAGTTTCTCCTACACTGTTAATCAGGAGCTTCTGTATACTATAGCCTTGAGGGAGGTGTTGTCATCCTTCAGACTCCTCACTATCTTGACAATAATCTCTTTCATTGGCTGGGAGCGAGGTTCACTCTTGGTGGCATACTTTGCACAGTATTCAACAACCCTGTGACAAGACACACAGTACTGCATGTCCACATTGACACACCAAGCAGACAGCTGCACATGCAGGGTTGAAGCTGTTGACAAGACCATCATTTCATACAGTTAACAGTTCTGGCTCTCGATCCTCTATTACAAGTCTTGTCTCTTGCTGCAGTGGCTTTGGATAGCCAAAACGGCACTTTGTTGGCCATTGTGAGTGCATAGACAGTAAGCCGCTGAGCAACGTCTCAGGTCTTGGTTGAAATTCCCTTCCCTGTCATAGGCCATGTTGCAGATGTGAGGATTTGTTTTAGAGGGAGGTCTGCATTACTTCCAGCAGGTAGAATTGCTGGGTTGAGAGTAGTCACAATCTTATCTACATATTTGATCAGTTCTTCCTTCGTTGTACCAGCACCATCAGCTGGAGCTACGATCTGCTCCATGTTAGGTGCACCTGAAAGCCAAGCCAAACCATGAACATGTGGGCTGCCACAATGCTGCCACTCAAAATGCATCCAGTAGTCAGTAGCACCAAGGACACCAACATAGAATGCTTCAATGAACTTCTTGATGCGATGGTAGACGAACCAGTCTGCAATGGCTGGATTCTCCAACACAGCTTTATTCAGGGTTGTCTGGCCAGATGAGGCATGCTAGTTCTCGCCATTGTAGGTCAGCTGAACTGTGAGTGAAGAATATAGTCAGTGGACCAAGTGTGTCAACCATGGCAATGAGTCAACTCCGTTGCTTGAACCAGTATTGTCGTGTTCCTCATAGGCTGGCAGCATAGTGCAGCACACGGTTAGAAAAGGCTTCTCCCTCACGGCCAACCATATCACGCAGCTCTTCTACAGAGAGTCGAGCATCATGAGGGTGTTGACGAACGTAGATTTGGCCTGCCTGAAGAGCACACCAGCACATCTCAATGTTGAGTGTAAAATAGCAGAATCAAGGGTGTCTGGCAAACCGACCATCATCATACATGAGAAGGTGTTTGAAGTAATAGCCGGTATAGTGACTGCATTTGGTCGAGGAATTACAAAGTCGGCAACTCCAGTTTGAGAGTGTGGGAAAACGCACAAGAGATGTAACCCTCTGTCTTGAACTCATTGATGGGTGTCCCACTGCTAGGCCATGGTACTGTGTGAGGTGACTGGTGAGATGGTCTCCTGCTCTGTCAGTCTCTGGGCAGTACTGGGAACAAAAGTTCTTTCAAGGTGGGCATCATAAGGGTCTGGAGGTGGCAATTCGTGGTCATCAGAAGACTCCAGTATCATGGAGCACAGGCCAGTCAAGTCCCCATCTTCTGGAACAGTGCAAGGGCGTCGGAGTCAATACGAATGTTGCGGTAGTAGATGTTGTTAGACACCAACCATTGAAGTGCACAAAGCACTACAGACCTCCTCACATGAAAGTCGTGGTGTGATTCAGCAGCTCCTTCCTTTCTCACCACTATGATATCCGAATTGCTGCGTAGTCGTGGTAAGGTATTTGCAAACGATGCAACATCTTGTGGCTGGTTAGTGACATGTCATACTGTCCGTGAGGCAAGCGATAGATGGACATGATTGGCAAAACACCAGAGATTAACATTTCTCAGTGTGTATCAATCCCTGAAGAGTATAAAGCTACATAGTCACTCTCTAAAGAAGAAAGTGTTGAAACTACATGCATTCGCGTGTTAATCGAATGTCCCGGAAGTCAACACAGGGTACACATGTGTTGCCTAGTGTATGTGTTGTTCTAACTTATGTGTCACTGCTGTTGTGTTGAAGTAGCATCTGTGCCGAAACAGCAGTGGTAGCTATGTGTTGCTTCAGTACAGAGTATGAGTAACACACATGCAACCCCTGTTGTTTTTTTGGGGCATTCTATCAACACGTGAATGCAGGTAGACTGTTAAAAATAGGCTGCATAGTATACACCTTTTAGGGTGTTCTACTTGTCATGAATACATAGCTCCTTGGGTGTTAAACATGTTGAGATCAGAAAGGTTGCAAAATGTACAGAACAAGTTTCATTAAAAGGTACAATGAATAATGCAGCAAGGCTAACCATGTTCAAAGTTTACTGGCTGAAAGTTGCACTGCACTGTCTGATATAAAATGTTGTAAGTATATAATAAATGCACTCAGTGGCTTGGGGTAGCAAGTGTCATACACATAATAAGTCACAATGAGGTCCAGAAGCGCGTCCTTGAGCGACTTGCACTTGCACACTATGAAGTACTGTGCATTTTCGGTGCCAGGCTGACCAGTATTGGCCAGGTACAGAGCTTTCAGTTTGACACACATAATTTTCACTTCAAGTTTGACATCACAGTCCTGCAGAAGAGCAAGTATTGCTCACTCAATGGTGCTCTATAATTCAGACATACATCAGAATGCCTGAGTCTATACATTGGGTAAAAACCTAGCACATGAATTCTCAATACCTAATCAGTGTCGCTAGCACTTAACCCCAGTCTATTGCAACAGTAAACTAGCACACATACTGTTCATCTCTTCTCATTATAGACAATGAAGCAGAGAACATGATTATTTATCCAACACTTCAAAAAATGGGAACGTTAGCAGTCAAAAAAGCCAAGTGTGATTGTGGTGACTCTTCAAAAGTCTTGATCAGCACACATCTTCTAACTATCCTTGGGTACAGCAACTTCATTAGGAGATCCAGAAGTAGTTCACATCTGTCTATATTTGGATTGAGGGAAAAGGTGTCACTATTACAAACTCTAAGTATACAATATCAAGTTACAAGCAGAGTTTAAATTAACCCAATGAAAACAGTCTCATAAATATGCACAATGCTGTAGCAGGCTACTTCTATTACAGACAATGGCTATGTAATCAATACAAATACAATACTTAGGGGCTGTCAACAACAAATGCAAATAAATGGCTATTATACTGTCATTTATCTGTATGATCCAAGAAATCGACCAGAACTCTACATTGGTGAGTATCAATTGCTTAGCTTCACTCTCAGGCTCTCTCAAGGCAGGGGCAGCAAATTTTAAATCGCTTGCACCTTCAATTTTTCCATTGGGAGCCCTATATACCGTTTGCAAATATTCTGCTTGAAGTCTCAACTTCTCAGCTTCATTGTTTACATGTTATTGTGAACCATGGTGGATTGCTATTATAGGCACTATGAACAATGGATTTAGCCAAGTAATCATGTGTATAGCTCAGTCCATCCTGATGCTATAGTTCAACATGACACTGTTGTTGTTGATTTAACTCTCCTATATAGTATCTGGTTGTTGTTTCAAATACTGTCTCTTCAGATGTTTACTCAGTAGCACCCAATTTATTGGCATCACTTGCTCAAACCAGTAATAACAGCCACACATTTTCACCTATTTAGCACTATGCTACTATGTTGCTGTATGTGTAACAGTTGAAATACATCTATAGTTGCACTGTTACTGGCCGTTGTTAAATGTAAACCCATTGATAAAGGTTTAAACCCATTCATGAAACACAAATGCATTTAATTAACTTAAAAAAGGATGGCTTTTAATAGTTGCTTTTAATGTGTGGATTTAAAATCATGATATTCAGTGATAAGAAACACATTGATGTTCTGTCTCCTTGTAAAATGTTAGCTTTCACTTTTGTTCTACATACATCTTAGTGTAGCTATTATGAGAAATGGTGCCTCTTCTGAGACCACTCAGCATTATACTATGCATAGGGGCGGATCTGGAAGGTGCATGCCTGCCAGCACGAATCGCGGAGGCATTTATGCAAACATAAAGCGCTCAAAACAGCAGCTTCCAAGAGACAGTTATGTGATAGCTGCCAAGATAGAGTGCTGTGGCAATGGCTGGATACAGGAGGTGATCCGAAAGGAAGGAGGGAGGGGGGCTCTGGGAACACACCCTCTTCACGCATGCCAAATGTCTCATAGCTATCACTCAGCGGCCATGAAAAGCGATATGCTGCATATTATTGCTACAGAGAGAGATGACAATGTCGGCTCTTTATTATAATAGCACTGGAACTCATACAATGGAATCCCCACAGAAATGGAGTAGGACAAATAACATGTTAATCTGATCGATCACACATTTTGGGTTCAATACAATCAGTTTTTTGGTATATTGTCTATCCACACTGCCCCTTTGATATTCGTGTCTCATATGGAGTGGTCTTTTCTCTCAACAGTACTCTGTCAGATATCCAGTATGCCTATACAACAGATCAGGCCTCTTGAGTGGAGCTTGCAAGGAAGAATACAGTCTGGTACTAGGCACTCCTAACTATATGAAGAAAGTGCATTAACAGCCATCCTGTCTTGCTCATTCCTTTTGTACTGACAGGAGTAGCACTGGACTTTTTGTTCCGTATCTGCAAGCTGACTGTAGCTAGCAACAGGAACACTCAGTGGCCTAGTGTTCTATGCCAATGTTGTTTGAGTCAATTGTACTATCTTTCTATCAGTGGGATCCACACATGCTTTGTCAGTCTTCCTTGCATGGCTAAACCTTGACTTTGAAATTAGGCATGGGCAGCTTACTTAAAAGCAAAATTTGTAAACTCAAACTATAATCACAATGGCGCAGCAAACTTCACAGTGCACTAGAAGCAATGAAATTACGAGGCCATGCCCACTGTGGTGATTACGTAACTTTATATTGTAGCTAATGATGGCCCAGCCAATTTCAGCCAAAAACCATTTTTAGCACCTTAGCCACCAATTTTTTTCCAGCTTATGTGATAAAGCACATCCTCCTAACTAAGAATCTTGGAAGGGAAAGTATGAATTCATTCGCTTTTGGAGAAAAGAGTGACTCTCTAATTAGCTAGTTCACACCATCAAAATGAGGTTTTTGGCCATAATTTATTTTGTACAGCATGCTTTTATTTCCCATGCAGGATCTTGGTGATATCAACCATTAATTTTACTTTAATTTCACTATGTGTAGTTAGTGGGTTTCTCTTAGGCCACTCCAACTTGTATAATTATGTTTCTGGTCCGCCGTCTGCCGCGTACTAGGCCTCCCAATGTTAATGTACCCTGTATTGCCTGCATGACGTATGGGACTAGCCCTATTTGAATAATGCTCTACTGCACATGTGCAGTATACCACATCATTTTCAACCTTACGTATAAAGGAAAAGAAATGGTTTTAGTATAGTGACAGTAATTGGTCACATGATTACCAAAATGGGCTTTGAAATTAAGGCTAATAGTTTGTCTCTAAATTTGGATCATGTATGTTAAGCAGAGGAACCACCTACTTTGTTTTGTGGCCACCCATGCCTTATATTAACCCTATAGTGTTTTGGTAACATCATGGTGCACACTGCTCAGAATAATAGTCTCTGCTGGCTTGCGCACAGATTCTGCGTTAGCAGAAAGGGTCGGCCAGGGGAAGGTGGGTGTGGTCACCCGCAGGGTGACATGCACATGGTGGCTGCTAGGCTTGGCTGTAAAAGTGCCATGGTTAGGACCATGTGGACTAATTCTTGCCCTAGCTGCATGAACAGGCTTAGAAAATGCTACTCTCACCTTGTGCAGGGAAAGCTGCTTGGGCCCTGAGCGGGTGTTTGACAACCGAGACTGCTGACCATTGCAGGGTGACATGCATGTGGTGGCTGCTAGGCTTGGCTGTAAAAGCACCATGGTTGGGACCGTGTGGGTTAATTCTTGCCCCGGCTGCATGGACAGGCTTAGAAAATGCTACTCTCACCTTGTTGCGGAGTTCATTTCTGGCAGGGAAAGCTGCTTGGGCACTGAGCGGGTGTTTCACTACTGTGTTAAGGATGCGAAGGTCTTTCCTCTCAACAATACTAATAATCAGTGAATATAACAGGTCAGGTCTCTTGTGTGGACATTGTAAAGAAGGTTACAGTCTAGTACTAGGCACTCATCAATGCAGGAAGTGTACTAGTAGCCATCTTGCCCTGCTCATTCCTTTTGCACTGATGGGAGTAGCACTGGTAATCCTGCTCCTTATTGTGAAGCTGACAGTAGCAACAGGAACACTCAGTGGCCTAGTGTTCTATGCCAATATTGTTGGAGTCAATCATACTATCTTTCTACCAATGAAATTTACTGATGCTTTATCAATGTTAATTGCATGGCTAAATCTTGATTTTGGTATTGAGACCTGCTTCTACAATGGAATGGATGCTTACAGTAGGACTTGTGATCATTGTTAGCCATTTCTCACAGAATTTTACAAAGCTGCTTGGCAACAACCCAGCTTCTGTCTTGGCAACACTCATCCTCCTCTCATATGCAAAGATCCTCCGCACATTGTTCACTGCTGTCTTTATTTCACCCATCTTGAATATCCAACATACAATACAATTGTGTGGTTGCATGATGCAAATGTTGACTATCTCAATGGCAAACATGCACTTTTCTTAGTGGCAGTGGTTGTCTTCCTCTTCCTCTTTCTTCCTTACACTCTCTTGCTTCTCTTTGGTCAATGGTTGCAGGCCATATCATACCCGAAGCTCTTTTCATGGGTCAAAAGAGCCAGGCTGAAACCTTTTATGGATTTATACCATGCTCCCTACAAAGGAAAACATCGCTACTGGCCTGGATTGCTGCTTGTGCTTCGCTTTGTTCTTCTGCTAGTGTTTGCTTTGAGTTCCCAGCAAGATTCCAGTATTAACCTGCTGGCAATTCTAGTTAGGACTGGGATGCTACAACTGTGGTCCTGGGTCAATGGTGGAGTGGTTCCTAGATGCACTGGAAGGGTCATTCATGCTGAACATGACCATCTTAGCTGCTCTCACCTACCATGTCAAAGTATCAAAAGGAAATCAGTTTGCAGTTGGGTACACATCTGTTACAATAGCTTTTGTAACATTCATTGGCATCCTTGCTTACCACATCTTCCAGCAAATGAGGCACACCAACCTCTGTAAGAAGTTTCGCAAACTGAACCTTAGGTTTAAGAAACTGAACACCAAGCAAACATGAATTATCCTTTAAATGATCCCACAGAAACTGTGAACCTTAATCGGTTTGGTGATCCTTGGCTTCAAGAACTGAGACAGCCCACCTACAGTAGTCTCTAAGGCTTCACTTTAAGACTTGTGTTTATAGTTTAATACTAGCTATATTAATGAAGCACATACAGTGCAAAACCCTTGGCGTTTGATGCATGTTTTGGTTCATTGGGTGATAATTATTTTTTTGAAATGAAAATGTTCAACTTTAAAAATTTTGTGCTAAAGCTGGCAATAACCCTGTCATTATGCTCTTATGTAACGAGCAAAGTAACCGCACCCCAAGATGCTCATAGGAGGTTAGTGCTGCAGGTTTACCTTGGCTCAAACACTTTAGAGTTCAGTGCTATACATAGGTGAAATCTTTGTTAGTAGGCTGTAGGAAAACAAAAGTTCACTGCTACTTGGCTACAAGACCTGAAGTAGAAAGCCTTAGAGTCTTGTGGTTTCTTAATTAAAAAAGCTTTACCCTCAGGGGCGGAGCCATGCAGACATCAGTTTATCAACCGTGAACAGCAAGGCATGCCTTCACCCGCATTATACTCGCGCGTTACGTGCATAATATTAGCTAGCTAGCTAGCTAAAGCTAGTCTCGTGCCCAGACCCCACCTTTTCCTCCTCGTGAGGTGTGGCGTCTGGGCACGAGACTAGCTTAAAGCTAGGCGCGCGCGAAAAAATAGGTCTGGGGACGAGACTACAGGTGCATAGGAAGTTCAAAGTTCAAAGTTCAAAGTTTCATCGGAAAGCCCAAGTGAGCACGAGTGATGGTACAGAACATAAAACACATGTAGTTAAATACATGTACAACAGTGTAGAAATATGAAAGATACAGTAGTGTGAAAATAATATTATTATGAATAGGGCTTAAAAATGTTTTTGAATTTAGATAGCACCTCCAGTTGAGAACTACTCAGCATGTTCATCAGCCTTTCCATGTCCATCTCTGTGCCCAATTGCAGTTCCTTCCAGTGAGCTTTGAGGATGTGGTCAAGCAAAGAGATTTGTAGAGGACCATCCTCCTCAAGACATAGGTGACACGGGTGGTTACCTCGACCATGATGTCCCATGGCTCTACTTAACATCTGCAAACCCATGACTGCCTTCCATCCAAGATCCGAAGCCATATCCCATAGCTTGGACCAGCCAATGCTTTCTGCCACCACAGTGATCTGGGGGGCTTTCTCACTGCATCTCTCAAGTAGCTAGCCTCTTCTTATCCTCCCCATGCAGCGCCTTCTTGACCTCCTTCAGGCTACGTGTACTCCTGTTGATAATATCATCAGTAGAGCCAGTGCCAAACTCCTCTTCCAACTCTCTACATTCCCGAACCAAACATGACGAATCAAAATCATCACACAGTGACAAGACCGCCCTACCACACAGAGCATCAGAACCTTTTCTCAACACACGTGCCAAGAAGCCAAGTTTAGCCACCAGAATCCTACATCTCATAGTTGTACCTAAATGTGAAACACACACGCACGCGTGAGTCTCTACCGACTTTTGAATAAGGCCAGCCACCTGACTGCATTATGTGCATGATATGGCAGTCCCCATCTCCCGGTCACCGCAGCGTAGCTGATGAGGCCTGGTATTGGCTGAAACGCATCCTGCGCAGTGGGTGACTTTACATAACATCTTATAAGGGAGATGTAGTTCGCTGATTGTTCATGTATAGACATGTATATATCATGTGTGCCAGCATAGTGACAGGTCAGCAGTGCAGATACACAACAATGAAAGCCAAGAAGCTTTTGAGGATAGTGGCTATTCTAGTAAGATCAGTGACAAGTCAGCTGTGTTATACGAGCTATCATTATCCCTACACACTAGTCTGTCTGTTTTATCCATTGAGAGCTCGTCAAGAAGCCAGGAAGGCAGTGGTGGTCAGAAAATCACACCAGAACTTTTGAACAAAGCGTTTTCAGCAAAAGCCACACGACTAAAATCTTGAAAACGCCATAAACAACCCTATGACACCTCACTTGAGACGTATAAACGAGGTATGTAGCTGCTAGCGTGGTAACAGACTGACACACCACACACACACACACACACACACTGTCACACACAAAACGACTACTGTAACCCGACGGCGCTTGCGCGCAGAGGGTTAACTAGCATTGCTTCGATTATGCTTGTATGTTAACGAGCAAAGTGACCGCACCCCAAGATGCTCACGGAAGGTTAATGCTGCAGGTTTACCTTGGCTTGAACACTTTAGAGTTCAGTGCTATACATAGGTAAAATCTTTCTTGGTGGGCTTTAGGAAAAAACGTTCACTGCTACTTAGCTACAAGACCTGAAGTAGAAGGCTTAAGAGATCAGGGTTTTGTGCTGCAAATTTAGCTGAAGTAGGAAGACTTAGAGTTCAGAGTTTTGTGGCTTCTTAAAAAAAGCTTTACCCTCAAGGGAGGAGCCAGACATCAGTTTATCAAATCGTGAATAGCGAGGCACCCATTCACCGGCTTTATACTCGCGCATTACGCGCGTAATATCAATCCGAAGCACGGTAAATTGATAGGGCAGTTATCGCAAAAAATGAGTTACAGGATATGCTCGAAGAACACTGTCTTCAGGGGAGTACCCTTTTCTGATCATCGCATGACCACACTGGCACAGGTTTCTGTCCCTTTAAACTCCTGACAAAATGTTGAATATATTTTTTGCACACACATTCCATTTTTATAGTGGCACTACTTGTCTTCCTCCTCTTTTGACCTTACACTCGCTTGCTTCTGATTGGCCAACAGCTGCAGGCCATATCACACCTGAGGTTTTCTCATGAGTCAACTGCAAGACTGAAACAGTTTATAGTCATTATAGATTCATACAATGCTCCCCACAAAGCAAAACATTGTTAATTGTCTGAACTTCTGCTTGGCTTTGCTTTGTTCTTCTTTAGTGTTTGCCTTTCACAGTCCAAGTACTAACCTGCTAGCAATTTTGCTTGGAGCTGGCAATCTGCAATCTTCAGCTTTGGGCCTGTGTTAGTGGTAGAGTCTACAGGTACTACATGGTGCCTGATGCTGTTGAAAGCTTATTTGCTCTGAGCTAGGAGCTGTCACTTACTGTGTTGAGAAATCAAAAGAAAACAAGGTTGTAGCTGGGCGCACCTCTGCCACAATAGCACCTTACCTGCCACATCTTCCAGCAATTATGACACGCTAAGCTGTGGAAGAAGGGGCCCTACCGACTGAACTTGAAGTCAAAGAACTGAACTTCAAAAAAAAAGGGACCAATAACAATCACCCAGAGTCTGCAAACTTTCATCAGCTTTGTAATTTTTGTTTGAAGACCTGCCACAGCCAACTCACAGTGTTTTCTGAGCTCTATTTATATACTTACCACGAATATACTACTAGCCAGAAATGCCTTGTGTATACTAGCTGCATTAAATTGTATTTGCAGTGTTAAGCAGTTCCTTCTCATGTAGTAAATGATGTCATACAATGCACCTGTCAGAAAAGCTCAAGATATGTTCACTATGCTTGGGATGATTCTTGTGTAGGCATGAGTATGATTAGCTACACGTGAAACTTTATAAACTTTTGACAGGAACTGCATGTGCTGCACGTGTTTGAAGTCAATCCTTGAGTATCAGACACATAGTTTACTGCAAATCTAGGCATAAACCATGCAAGTGTTATGGTATATCGTACATACTAGAAATATCAGGACTAGCCATAGCTAGCTTTTTGTCAAAACTTAAAACACCATCAAGTCCTTCTGTACACTTTCACTTTCGCTAGCTGAATTCCATAGTTATGTATACAGAAGTCATTGTTTTCAAGCACATGTGTACATGTATAGCATTGAAGAAAGACTAGAATAGCGTTGAAGGAAGACTAGAATCATCAACACTGTTAAGTCTTTACATTCAACAACAATTCTCATTAAAAAACAGTTCCATGAAGAAAAATCACTCACTTTCATCTAGACCATTTTGTTAGCTTCAGCTGCCTGTGTTTGATTTGAATCCTGCTTTTTAGATGTGAAAATCGCCTCATCCTCGATCTAATTTCAAAACTTGTAAACAGACTTTTGTCTTAACAAATTTCAGATCCCTTTACTTCCAGGTTTTGAATAGAAGTGTGAACCAAGTTGCAGAGCTGGCCACCATAATTATACAAAAGTAAAGGTATGTTACGTGATTTGCTATATCTAACTTCAGTAGCTAGCTTCTAAGTTGGCTCCTGCATAATGGAAAGAATGATAGTGCTACCAACTTCAAATAGGAAAACTTTTGCAAATGCTTGACTGAATGCTTCAGTCATCATCAGGGCGAAAGTAAAGAGAGTGTGAACAAACTCTAATATTTTAGCCATGCACTGCCTACTATATAAGGATACATATCTTTGGAGGTCATTAGCGTAACAGTCCGAAACATTCGATGATCGGTTAAAATAATAATGTATTTTCGGACGCCGCTTCCTGTTCCTTTTCTGAAGCAACTCTCGGCAAGATTTCTGCACTGTTGGCGAGACTGTTGGAGAGCTGCAAGACCCTGCTGCTGCACGCCTGATATTTGTCACCGTAGCTGCCTTGGGCGCAGAGGGGTGTTGCCGTGAGTCGCTCCATCAATGATCGGACAGTGGATTTTCGTGTGTTTTTTTTCTCTGTGGGCATCCCCAGCTACGCAATATGCTAGTATCATTGGAATCTACAGGTCCTTGCCAATATAACAGTGCAAGTCTCGTCTTTATGCGTTGTGTGGTTCTCGAGATACAATTGTTTTTCTGCCTTCATACGGGCCTAGTTACAGGAAACTAAATCTCTGAAGTACATGAATCAAGAACAATTGTATCTCGAGAACCACACAACGGCCCAATTGTAATGTAATAAAGAGCAACCTTTGATCTCCAATGAGATGCATCTTAGTAGTACACGGGTATAAATATTGCCATTTGTTGACACTTTCTCCATAATCACTGAAGCATTCAGTTGAAACGTGGTTTTTATTTCTGATTTTGGTTGGTTGGTATAACTTTCCTATGAAAGGTTTTCTTATTGGCTCATATTTTAAGATGCTACACATAACTTATTCAACATGTCACATTTGTCAAGTCAACCCAATCCAGTGCTACCACAGAACAAACACGACACCACTAATCATATTCTTGAGGACCAATGAACGGAATGTTGCCTAGGGGTGCCACACAGAGCTAGCTAAATTCAACCTATTAATATGCATGAGGGGAGAGATTGCCTGACTTCCACCCGGAATTACACGCCTTTAATGAGATTCATTGATCTCAATTCAGACATTAACAACATCCACAAGTATCCACAGAGGGTTAATGAGATTCATAGCCCTGTTCTGTTCGGGTTTGGGTCCACGAAAGGCTTAGGTCATACTCATGAATATTCAACATCATTTACCCATTCCTTTCAACCCCAAGCCAAGCTGCCAATGCTTCAACAGAAGTTCAATAATGAGGTTCATGAGAGTCAACATACTCTAACCCTCCCATTGGACAGTTGACTGAACCCAGGGTTGTTCATGGGTAATGCTGAGGTCTAGTTAAAGCCAACTCATTAATATTCATGAGGTGGACAGAAACACCCCAGATTGTAGAGTTCTGTCGGGCTTTAATTAGATTCATAGGCTCAATTAGGGTTAGGGGGTTCGGGTTAATGAGATTAGGGTTAGGGATTTTAGGGTTAAGGCAAACTAGGGTTAGGGCTAGGGCTAGGCTTAGGGTTTTAAGGTGGCACGGTCGTCCCTCGGCGGAGGTTAACGAAAACATAAACTTGGGTTACAGTCAGGACCAGGGTTACTCCTAGTTTCAGGGTTAGGGTTTGGTTTAGGGCAATCTTGCTTTGCCTAATTTTAAAAAGGGTTTTAGTAGCTCATTAATATATTCATGAACCCAAAATTGCCACTCGATGGACGCATCTACACGCTCACTGTAGGTAGCGTCCCAACCACCAATGTATCTCAAATCAATCTATGCCAGCTTTTGTTCAAAGCTACTCTCAAAGTCAGGCTAGACTCATGTTTGTCACTACTCTTGGAATGGACAACTTTGACTGCACCAAAATCAATGCACATTTCGAAAAATTCACAGCTTGTCTACGGGAGGGGCTCATTCACGAGTGGAAGCAAGCATTACTAGCCCCACCTCTCCCCATTATGTCGCTAAACAACTCACGGCTCTGTTCCACACACAGCCACCGTTCAGCTCCCTTGTCTGTCAGACTGTAGCACAAACGATAAATTGCGTATTCTAGTTAAAGCCCAGCCCAGCACTCGAAGCACCTGGCCACGGTCACCAACTAGACTAGGCATACGGCCGCGAGACCTGGGCCTACTCAACAAATACAGTCTTGGCCACTGTGGCCTTTCTGCTGCTTCTAGACACAAGCTTGCTTTCACAAGCAGGCATCACGCACTACTCACAGCTACTGACACTACAGCACTCTACTAAACTCCTTCTCTTTTTTTTTTTTTTTTTTTTTTTTTTTTTTAAGTCGATCTAAGCTTATCTTCAAAGTTCCGAGCACCACATGAAGGGTGCCGCCAGGCCACATCTTAACTAACTTAATTATAAACTGATTATTGGATGGCAATGCCGACAGGAAATGGGGAAAATCCCCAATTTTACGGACCGTGAACGGTTTGAGACTCCCAAAACGGACTGTGCGCTAAACATTTTAACAAGACAAAGAAGACTATCAACTTGGATTCCAGGTTTGTTGACCTTGAAAATACAGGGTACCGTGCCACCTTAAGATGCTACACATAACTTATTCAACATGTCACATTTGTCAAGTCAACCCAATCCAGTGCTACCACAGAACAAACACGACACCACTAATCATATTCTTGAGGACCAATGAACGGAATGTTGCCTAGGGGTGCCACACAGAGCTAGCTAAATTCAACCTATTAATATGCATGAGGGGAGAGATTGCCTGACTTCCACCCGGAATTACACGCCTTTAATGAGATTCATTGATCTCAATTCGGACATTAACAACATCCACAAGTATCCACAGAGGGTTAATGAGATTCATAGCCCTGTTCTGTTCGGGTTTGGGTCCACGAAAGGCTTAGGTCATACTCATGAATATTCAACATCATTTACCCATTCCTTTCAACCCCAAGCCAAGCTGCCAATGCTTCAACAGAAGTTCAATAATGAGGTTCATGAGAGTCAACATACTCTAACCCTCCCATTGGACAGTTGACTGAACCCAGGGTTGTTCATGGGTAATGCTGAGGTCTAGTTAAAGCCAACTCATTAATATTCATGAGGTGGACAGAAACACCCCAGATTGTAGAGCTCTGTCGGGCTTTAATTAGATTCATAGGCTCAATTAGGGTTAGGGGGTTCGGGTTAATGAGATTAGGGTTAGGGATTTTAGGGTTAAGGCAAACTAGGGTTAGGGCTAGGGCTAGGCTTAGGGTTTTAAGGTGGCACGGTCGTCCCTCGGCGGAGGTTAACGAAAACATAAACTTGGGTTACAGTCAGGACCAGGGTTACTCCTAGTTTCAGGGTTAGGGTTTGGTTTAGGGCAATCTTGCTTTGCCTAATTTTAAAAAGGGTTTTAGTAGCTCATTAATATATTCATGAACCCAAAATTGCCACTCGATGGACGCATCTACACGCTCACTGTAGGTAGCGTCCCAACCACCAATGTATCTCAAATCAATCTATGCCAGCTTTTGTTCAAAGCTACTCTCAAAGTCAGGCTAGACTCATGTTTGTCACTACTCTAGGAATGGACAACTTTGACTGCACCAAAATCAATGCACATTTCGAAAAATTCACAGCTTGTCTACGGGAGGGGCTCATTCACGAGTGGAAGCAAGCATTACTAGCCCCACCTCTCCCCATTATGTCGCTAAACAACTCACGGCTCTGTTCCACACACAGCCACCGTTCAGCTCCCTTGTCTGTCAGACTGTAGCACAAACGATAAATTGCGTATTCTAGTTAAAGCCCAGCCCAGCACTCGAAGCACCTGGCCACGGTCACCAACTAGACTAGGCATACGGCCGCGAGACCTGGGCCTACTCAACAAATACAGTCTTGGCCACTGTGGCCTTTCTGCTGCTTCTAGACACAAGCTTGCTTTCACAAGCAGGCATCACGCACTACTCACAGCTACTGACACTACAGCACTCTACTAAACTCCTTCTCTTTTTTTTTTTTTTTTTTTTTTTTTTTTTTAAGTCGATCTAAGCTTATCTTCAAAGTTCCGAGCACCACATGAAGGGTGCCGCCAGGCCACATCTTAACTAACTTAATTATAAACTGATTATTGGATGGCAATGCCGACAGGAAATGGGGAAAATCCCCAATTTTACGGACCGTGAACGGTTTGAGACTCCCAAAACGGACTGTGCGCTAAACATTTTAACAAGACAAAGAAGACTATCAACTTGGATTCCAGGTTTGTTGACCTTGAAAATACAGGGTACCGTGCCACCTTAAGATGCTACACATAACTTATTCAACATGTCACATTTGTCAAGTCAACCCAATCCAGTGCTACCACAGAACAAACACGACACCACTAATCATATTCTTGAGGACCAATGAACGGAATGTTGCCTAGGGGTGCCACACAGAGCTAGCTAAATTCAACCTATTAATATGCATGAGGGGAGAGATTGCCTGACTTCCACCCGGAATTACACGCCTTTAATGAGATTCATTGATCTCAATTCGGACATTAACAACATCCACAAGTATCCACAGAGGGTTAATGAGATTCATAGCCCTGTTCTGTTCGGGTTTGGGTCCACGAAAGGCTTAGGTCATACTCATGAATATTCAACATCATTTACCCATTCCTTTCAACCCCAAGCCAAGCTGCCAATGCTTCAACAGAAGTTCAATAATGAGGTTCATGAGAGTCAACATACTCTAACCCTCCCATTGGACAGTTGACTGAACCCAGGGTTGTTCATGGGTAATGCTGAGGTCTAGTTAAAGCCAACTCATTAATATTCATGAGGTGGACAGAAACACCCCAGATTGTAGAGCTCTGTCGGGCTTTAATTAGATTCATAGGCTCAATTAGGGTTAGGGGGTTCGGGTTAATGAGATTAGGGTTAGGGATTTTAGGGTTAAGGCAAACTAGGGTTAGGGCTAGGGCTAGGCTTAGGGTTTTAAGGTGGCACGGTCGTCCCTCGGCGGAGGTTAACGAAAACATAAACTTGGGTTACAGTCAGGACCAGGGTTACTCCTAGTTTCAGGGTTAGGGTTTGGTTTAGGGCAATCTTGCTTTGCCTAATTTTAAAAAGGGTTTTAGTAGCTCATTAATATATTCATGAACCCAAAATTGCCACTCGATGGACGCATCTACACGCTCACTGTAGGTAGCGTCCCAACCACCAATGTATCTCAAATCAATCTATGCCAGCTTTTGTTCAAAGCTACTCTCAAAGTCAGGCTAGACTCATGTTTGTCACTACTCTTGGAATGGACAACTTTGACTGCACCAAAATCAATGCACATTTCGAAAAATTCACAGCTTGTCTACGGGAGGGGCTCATTCACGAGTGGAAGCAAGCATTACTAGCCCCACCTCTCCCCCTTATGTCGCTAAACAACTCACGGCTCTGTTCCACACACAGCCACCGTTCAGCTCCCTTGTCTGTCAGACTGTAGCACAAACGATAAATTGCGTATTCTAGTTAAAGCCCAGCCCAGCACTCGAAGCACCTGGCCACGGTCACCAACTAGACTAGGCATACGGCCGCGAGACCTGGGCCTACTCAACAAATACAGTCTTGGCCACTGTGGCCTTTCTGCTGCTTCTAGACACAAGCTTGCTTTCACAAGCAGGCATCACGCACTACTCACAGCTACTGACACTACAGCACTCTACTAAACTCCTTCTCTTTTTTTTTTTTTTTTTTTTTTTTTTTTCTTAAGTCAATCTAAGCTTATCTTCAAAGTTCCGAGCACCACATGAAGGGTGCCGCCAGGCCACATCTTAACTAACTTAATTATAAACTGATTATTGGATGGCAATGCCGACAGGAAATGGGGAAAATCCCCAATTTTACGGACCGTGAACGGTTTGAGACTCCCAAAACGGACTGTGCGCTAAACATTTTAACAAGACAAAGAAGACTATCAACTTGGATTCCAGGTTTGTTGACCTTGAAAATACAGGGTACTGTGCCACCTTAAGATGCTACACATAACTTATTCAACATGTCACATTTGTCAAGTCAACCCAATCCAGTGCTACCACAGAACAAACACGACACCACTAATCATATTCTTGAGGACCAATGAACGGAATGTTGCCTAGGGGTGCCACACAGAGCTAGCTAAATTCAACCTATTAATATGCATGAGGGGAGAGATTGCCTGACTTCCACCCGGAATTACACGCCTTTAATGAGATTCATTGATCTCAATTCGGACATTAACAACATCCACAAGTATCCACAGAGGGTTAATGAGATTCATAGCCCTGTTCTGTTCGGGTTTGGGTCCACGAAAGGCTTAGGTCATACTCATGAATATTCAACATCATTTACCCATTCCTTTCAACCCCAAGCCAAGCTGCCAATGCTTCAACAGAAGTTCAATAATGAGGTTCATGAGAGTCAACATACTCTAACCCTCCCATTGGACAGTTGACTGAACCCAGGGTTGTTCATGGGTAATGCTGAGGTCTAGTTAAAGCCAACTCATTAATATTCATGAGGTGGACAGAAACACCCCAGATTGTAGAGCTCTGTCGGGCTTTAATTAGATTCATAGGCTCAATTAGGGTTAGGGGGTTCGGGTTAATGAGATTAGGGTTAGGGATTTTAGGGTTAAGGCAAACTAGGGTTAGGGCTAGGGCTAGGCTTAGGGTTTTAAGGTGGCACGGTCGTCCCTCGGCGGAGGTTAACGAAAACATAAACTTGGGTTACAGTCAGGACCAGGGTTACTCCTAGTTTCAGGGTTAGGGTTTGGTTTAGGGCAATCTTGCTTTGCCTAATTTTAAAAAGGGTTTTAGTAGCTCATTAATATATTCATGAACCCAAAATTGCCACTCGATGGACGCATCTACACGCTCACTGTAGGTAGCGTCCCAACCACCAATGTATCTCAAATCAATCTATGCCAGCTTTTGTTCAAAGCTACTCTCAAAGTCAGGCTAGACTCATGTTTGTCACTACTCTTGGAATGGACAACTTTGACTGCACCAAAATCAATGCACATTTCGAAAAATTCACAGCTTGTCTACGGGAGGGGCTCATTCACGAGTGGAAGCAAGCATTACTAGCCCCACCTCTCCCCCTTATGTCGCTAAACAACTCACGGCTCTGTTCCACACACAGCCACCGTTCAGCTCCCTTGTCTGTCAGACTGTAGCACAAACGATAAATTGCGTATTCTAGTTAAAGCCCAGCCCAGCACTCGAAGCACCTGGCCACGGTCACCAACTAGACTAGGCATACGGCCGCGAGACCTGGGCCTACTCAACAAATACAGTCTTGGCCACTGTGGCCTTTCTGCTGCTTCTAGACACAAGCTTGCTTTCACAAGCAGGCATCACGCACTACTCACAGCTACTGACACTACATCACTCTACTAAACTCCTTCTCTTTTTTTTTTTTTTTTTTTTTTTTTTTTTTTAAGTCGATCTAAGCTTATCTTCAAAGTTCCGAGCACCACATGAAGGGTGCCGCCAGGCCACATCTTAACTAACTTAATTATAAACTGATTATTGGATGGCAATGCCGACAGGAAATGGGGAAAATCCCCAATTTTACGGACCGTGAACGGTTTGAGACTCCCAAAACGGACTGTGCGCTAAACATTTTAACAAGACAAAGAAGACCATCAACTTGGATTCCAGGTTTGTTGACCTTGAAAATACAGGGTACTGTGCCACCTTAAGTGACAAAAGTTGGAGTGGAGGTCTGGGTAGCTATAAGGTATGCATATTAGGTTTGTCACACAAGTAAGTTTGTAGTTTGTTGAAAAAACAAGTTATGCAGGAGGTCCATGTGTGTACCTATGTAGCCTCGTACCCAGGCTCCTCCCCATGTAGAAAAACGGGGAGAGAGCCTGGAAGATTTGATCACGTGCCCCTTGACGTACCGTGCGTGGTTTTGTGCGTGGTTTTGATAATCGAATTACTGCCCACGCACTCTGACTCGAAATATTGCCCAGCATTGTAAAATGCTAGACCATCGTTGTTGTTGGAGTTGTGGATGTTGCTGGGACTTACGGATCTGCTGTTTTACCGTTCAAGAGCTAGCTTGTAGGCTACAATAAGGCAGCTTCTACCGAGGCTTTTACATAGCCGCGGGTCGTTCGGTTCAACGGGCGCTCGAGACGGTCGCCTTGTTGATGGTCACAGCGCTGGTTGCTGCTCACTGTGACAGCAAGGGGTCCTTCGAAGGCCACTATGAGTAACTGTGAGTGCTAAAAACTAGTTCTCAGGCTTGGTGACATAACTAACATGCAACAAGCTGGCTGGGGAACGAACTTTGTGGAACCTACACAGCTTATAGCTTTATTGAACACGGGGCACGTGATCAAATCTTCCAGGCTCTCTCCCCGTTTTTCTACATGGGGAGGAGCCTGGGTACGAGGCTATACCTATGTACAGTGAAGGCTTGAAAGTAGCTTGTATTAGTGGAGCCATAGTTACAACTATAAAACCACCTCTTTTTGCATTACATAGATGCATCAGTCTGTTTCATTCAATGTACTTGTGGCAGCACTGCTGATTTACACCCTCTCCTTCTGCTGTGCTGAGAATGTGTATTGTGTCACACCCACTGTCAGATCATGCTCATCCTGCCCTCACAATTCAACCTACTGTGCTGCGCTCTCTGAATATGCACAAGAAGCTGCAATGTATTTTACTTCCAACACCACTGTGATATTCTTGCCAGGTGACCATGTTCTTGATAGGAATATAACAGTTTCCAATGTTGCCAGGCTGACCATGTGTGGATTTTCCTTGGACAGCATGGCAACAGTTGTTCGCAATCGGTCAGTTGGGTTCAGTTTTACACATATGGTGGACTTCCGGATATATTCCTTAGCTTTTACCACCTACAACAGGTCCTGGAGTTACCACAGTCATGCAGCTAGTAGCTCTGTTCTGTTGTTGCGATTTACGCTGTATGCTAAACTAGTTAACTGTTCCTTTCATGACAACCTTGGTACTGCACTTACAGTACATAGCACCAACATTACTCTAGCAGAGAACAATGAGTTCAAACACAACCAATGTGCGTGGGAGTCATTCCATGGGTTTGCATGTGGTATCACTGCTCTAAATAGCAACCTAGTATTTACTGGCAACACACTGTTTTTTGAAAATGATCAATTAATGGTTTCTTTACATTGTGCTGGAGCAATCTCGGCATTTGTAAGCTCACTGCACTTTACTGGAACCAGCAACTTCATTGGCAACTCAGCAGACAATGGTTGTGGTGGTGCAATTCATGCAGAGGCCAACACATCATTGAGTTTCAGTGGTACTGGCAATTTTAGTCATAACTCTGCCAAACGTGGTGGTGCATTCTGTACAATGGACAATGTTGTTCTTGACTTCATTGGAGCCAATAACTTCATCAACAATTCAGCACCTATAAATGGTGGTGCTATCTTCACAAAAAGCAACATCTCATTGAGGTTTACTGGTACTAGCAGCTTCAGCAGCAACTCTGCAAGGCATGGTGGAGCCATTGCTGCAGGTCCTAACACCACACTGACATTTGATGGAAGTATTACCTTTACTAAAAATGGAAATGCTACAAGAGATAGCCGTGGTGGTGCAATATATTTGTTTATTGGTTCACATTTCTCCATTATGCCTAACACAACTGTGTGCTGGAATAACAATCATGCAGATTTAGGAGGAGCCATCTATGTCTCCGTTGTTAACCCCTTGATTTACTGCACTCAGATTGCCACGGTCATACCAAAAGACGAATGCTTCTTTCAACTCCCTGGCCAGAATCTGTCCAATGGTCTTGATGTCCAGTTCATTGTCAAGAACAACATTGCTGATGATGCAGGAAGTGTGTTATATGGTGGTGCAATAGATAACTGCAAACTTACTGGCCTGCACTCATATAACTCTGGTGAAGTTTTTGATGAGTTAGTCCACAATGAAGCTGAAGCTGACTACAAAGCAACTTCAAAGGTCTCTTCTACTCCTCTTCGCATATGCCCATGTAAAGACAACATTCCAAAATGTAGTCGGTCATTGCATTCCCTTGAAAATGTTCCATACCCACACCTGGTGTATCCTGGTGAAACATTTCAGGTTTCTGTGGTTGCAGTTGGACAAAGAGATGGAACAGTTTCTAGCACAGTGAGGAGCACAGCAAGAACTGACACTGCAATCTTTTGTGAAATTAACCTTCTAGATGATCAATACCTCCAACAAACAAACAACATTTGCACCAAACTCAACTACACAGTGTTTGCACTGTCTCAGCATGTGGTCTTAGTGTTGCGTCCCGAACATAGTCCGTGTTCAAAATATATTGATGGAAAACTGTATATTGCAGTCAAGTTAAATCAGACCTGTCCACCTGGATTTAACATATCTGAATCAGCAAGATCTTGTGTCTGTGAGCCAAGACTTGCACAATATACAAATCAATGCAATATAACAAATGGATTTGGACTAATAACACGTGATTCAAGCAAAAACTTTTGGGTTGGGTATGATAACACCTCTCAAGAACTAATTCTCCATCCACATTGCCCTTTGGACTACTGTGTAAATGATGCAAAGGTCTTTCCTCTCAACGCTACAGATATTCAGTGTGATTATAACAGGTCAGGCCTCTTGTGTGGACAGTGTAACGAAGGATACAGTCTGGTTCTAGGCACATCTCAATGCAGGAAATGTGCAAACATCTATCTCCTATTGCTCATTCCTTTTGCACTGATGGGAGTAGCACTGGTCTTCTTGCTCCTTGTCTGCAAATTGACAGTAGCAGTAGGAACACTCAGTGGCCTAGTGTTCTATTCTAATATTGTTGGAGTCAATCGAACCATCTTTCTACCAGTGAGATCTACTGATGCTTTATCAGTCTTCATCGCATGGCTAAATCTTGACTTTGGCATTGAGACATGTTTCTACGATGGAATGGATGCTTACAGCAAAACATGGCTGCAGTTTGCATTCCCTGTATACATTTGGGTACTAGTGGGACTCATGATTTTTGTTAGCCATTACTCACGGAGGTTTGCAAACCTGCTAGGCAACAACCCAGTTTCTGTCTTAGCAACACTCATCCTCCTCTCATATGCAAAAATCCTCCGCACATTGGTCACTGCTGTCTATTTCACCCATCTTGAGTATCCAACATACAATAGAAGTGCATGGTTGCATGATGCAAATGTTGACTTTATCATTGATAAACACATTCCACTCTTCCTAGTGGCAGTGCTTATCTTCTTCCTCCTTTTTCTTCCTTACACTCTCTTGCTTCTCTTTGGTCAGTGGTTGCAGGCCATATCACACCTTAGGCTCTTTTCATGGGTCAACAGTGCCAGGCTGAAACCTTTTATGGATGCTTACCATGCTCCCTACAAAGGAAAACATTGGTACTGGCCTGGATTGCTGCTTGTGCTTCGCTTTGCTCTTCTACTAGTGTTTGCTTTTAATCGTCAGCGTGATATTAGTATCAATTTGCTAGCAATTCTACTGGGAGCTGGGATCCTTCAACTGTGGGCCTGGGTCAGTGGTGGGGTCTACGAAAGTTGGTATCTGGATGCACTGGAAGGTTCATTTGTTCTAAACTTGATTGCACTAGGTGTTGCTACCTACCATGTCCAACTTTCAGGTGGAGATCAACTTGCAGTTGGCTACACCTCTGTTTCTGTAACGGTTACAACATGCTTTGGCATCCTTGCCTACCACATCTGCCAACAATTGAGGCGTACCAGGATGTGGAAGAAGATTCCCAAACCAAGCTTTGAGTTCAATAAACTGATGAACACAAAGCAAACAGAGAATAGTCTGAAGAATCCCATAAACAATCCCTCGGACTTTGATCGGCTTCGTGAATCTTTGCTTGATGACCTGCCACATGCACAGCACAGTCACAGTGTTGTCTGAGCTTCGGTGTGAGTGTTTATTTCTGCATGTATGAATATGCAGTAGATTTATCACATTGTATGCTAACATTTGAACAAATAACAATTTTGAACTTAGTTGCTGCTATAGAGACAAATAATTGTGTGTTTTCTATCAATAGCCACTTTTGTGTATGGCTAAACGTTTTTGCTTTTTAGCATTGTATTTTGAGTCCCACTCATAAAGTGGTAGTATTGTACCTGTCACAAGTGCATGCACATCAAGTACTGGTCATGCATGGAGGTACTTTTTCAGATTAATACAGCAACAGTTGTTTGCAATGGGTCAGTTACTTGGTTTTACCTTCACAAATATAATTGACTTCATCACTTCAATATTAATTTGAGAAAGAAAGCATCAGTAGATCTCACTGGGAGAAAGATGGTATGGTTTAATATTAATTTGAGAAAGATGGTATGGTTGACTCAAAAATAGAACACTAGGCCATTATAAGTGTTCTTGTTGCTACTGTCAGTTAGCAGACAAGGAGCAAGACAGTACAACTAGTCAGTACAACTTGGATGAGCACATAGCAATGATATTTGGTGCATTGGTTGCCATGTGAAGTGCCTAGCACCAAACCATATTCGTCCTAGCTGACCTGCATGATGTACGCATGCATACCGCATGCATGTCTGTGTTGCTAAGAGAAAAGTTCACATGCAGGAAGAGAGACACAGTTGTCAAAGTGGCAGTGTGGTACATTGAAAGTTAGTCCATGAGATTGAACATAACCAACCAAGATTGAACCATAACCTACTATCTTGCAGTGGTTTGTAGAAACGCCACAATGTCAAGCTATAGGACTACTTTTGGATTCTTATCATGCTCCCTACAAAGCAAAACATTGTTAGCTACCAACCTGAACTGCTGCTTGTGCTTCACTTTTTTCTTTATCTAGTATTTACTTTCAATCGTCAGGTCTGCAGCACTAATCTGCTAGCAATTCTAGTGGAACTGGGAGCATATGGTATGGACATGGGTCAGTGGTAGATTTACAAGAACTGCATGGTGTGTGCACTGGCAGGCTGATTTGCTCTGAGGAGGGAATCAGCTTGCAGTTATAGCTATATACACCTCTGTCTCCATAGTACTTGTGACACTCACTTGCCTACCACAATTGAGGCACACCAATTAAGCTGTGGAAGAAAATTCCTAAACTGGGTCAAGGGTTCACAAAATTGAGCAAAAGTTAACGATATAGTGCTGCTTGCCCATATGCGGCATATGCCTACTGTAGCATTGGGGGCAATACCTTATACGTACCATTGTCATTCAGTAGTCTACCAGTAAGAAATACTTCAGTGCCATTCTTATCCAAAATTGGCTCACAGCACTTATTTCCTTGGAGTCATGCCCCACAACCCCTTTTGTGCTGTGTGATCGTGCATGCACACACAGTGGAATGTCCTCACCATGCCCTATGAAAATGCCAATGCACCAGTTCATTCTAGAAATTTGTACACTACGTACATTCAAATACTTTCATTTGAGGTTTGAGAAAGTTCTTTGGTTGTTGTATGTAGAGCAGGCGCATGGTCACTCATCTTGACAGAGTGCTACTCATTTCATCAAAAAAGTGAACCCTATACTCCCCCCTACCACCATCTAACAATTGACACAAGCAGGAACTAGAGCTCTGTAGAACACATACCCTGCACGCCACGTAGCTAGCTATGCATGTGCATTCATGCATCGTCTCCAGATGCAACGGGTAGTTCTGCAGAGATAGCACCATCCACAACCACTTGCTGCTTTCTATCTGACAGGTAATTGCAGATTCATTTGAGCAGGTAGTGATCAATTCCTAGATTTTACAGTTTGCAGAGCAGGGGATAGTGGGGAACAGTATCAAAGGCCTAACGAAGGCCAAAGAAAACTGCACAGACCTCACTCAAGATATGTATTGATGCCAATCATGAAGAACTGAGAGCAGCACGGTTACCGTAGGTATCTTTGGAGTAAAACCCCATCGACTACTAGACCATGGATGAGAGAATACCAGGAATGATGTCTGTAGTTGGGCTCAATAAAATTGGATGATAATTTGAGGGGTCCGTAGCTAGTGTTAGCACTACACTTGGAGACAGGGACAACTGTGGAAGTTTTCCAGGTAGTAGGAACGCAATTGATAAATTAAAAAGTTTAGTTAGCACAGGAGTTATACTAGAAGCAGTCATTTTAAGCATTTTCCCTGTAATGCAATCTGGACCACATGCCTTAGTGGTGTCCAATGCATTTAACATATTGAACGCTACCACCTCGGCACATAGCATTTCAGTAGGACAGTCCTGTGGTGGTAAATCAGGTACATCCACTCGTGTAAGTTGAGGGAAAGAATGGTTGAAACAGGTCAAGAAAAATATGTTCAAAGCATTTGCTTTCTTCGATGCTGTGGACATAACCACTCCTCTAAAAGTAGTTCAGGAAACGCTGATTGTTGTTTATTCAAATATTTTAGTCCTTTCCAAAGACTCTGTTAAGAGAATCCTTCTAAAATAACTTTGCTTTGCCTGTCTCAACGTAGCTGTAACCTGATTTCAAAGTCTGGTGTACTTCAGTCAGTGTTAGCCTAGGGTCGTTGGCATACTTCTGTTTCCTGTATAGGCAATTTCGTCTTTTGATAGCCTGGATGATGTTCTTGTTAAGCCAGGGGAGATTGTGTCTCTTAGGTAGAGTACCTCTTGGAATGCAGTGCTCCATGCCCTCCATATGCTTTTTCTGCCAGATATTCCAGGATTGGTTTATGTTCACAGTCAGTACTTGATCCCAATTAACTACGTTAAGTAATGCGTGAGCTGTGTTAAAGTCAGCATGCTTGTATCTCCAAACCGATCTTTGCTTACTGGTAACAGACTTACGTGAGAGTCTCCATTTGAGAGATAGTATGATGCCATGGTGGTCAGAGTTTCCAAGTGGTGGAATAACCGAGCAATTTTGCAACTGGCTTGGTTGGGAGAGCAGAACTAAGTCAGTCAGCGAATCTTCATAAGGACCAAAGTGGGTATGCTGAGAGACGACCTGAGTCAGAAGACATCAATGGGTGCTGGGGGTTATAAAAATCAATATTAAAATCTCGGAGAGGTACAAAATTAGAAAACAATGCCGGGTCTAGTGAATGATTGAAGGGTGATAAAGTACAAAAAGGAGAACTGTACTGGGTGGTCTGTAAAATAGAGCGATAGCTACAAACTCTGCAATTATTTTTATAAAAACCTCAAGGTCATTTGAACCAGACAATACCGGCTTGTAACCTAGTGTACTCCTATAAAAAAATAACAAGACCACCACCATGTCTGTTTCGATCTAAACAACAGCTGTAGTAGCCTGAAGGTGCAATCCCTTGGTCTTCAATGACTCTAGTGTTAGACAGACAGCTTGTAACTCATCAAACTTGGGTAAGATGCTTCTGGCATAAAATAACAAATCCATACCTCTACCGTTAGCAGTATTGTTGCAAACAATGTAGTTTGAGTCTCTGCTCACAGGATGTGCATAGTTTGAGCTTTCACCCAGTTTGAGCTTGTTCTGGTTTCATCTTGCAGTACGAGTACCAGGGTGCATTGCACTAGGCCTCCCAATATGTATAATTAATAGCATGGTTTCGAGTGCAATTTGGGATTAATAGCACGAGTGAATGGCTATTAATTGCACGAGGCGAAGCCGAGTGCAATTATGCCAATCATGAGTGCTATTAATCCCAAATTGTACGAGAAAACATGCTATTGATTGCTAATCATAAACCTTGCCAAGTTGACAGTACACTACATTAAGTATGAGTATGTATGAGATAGGCAAGTTATTGTATACAAGTTTACAGCACACTGTATAGTTTACAGCAAATTGTTGTTACTTACAAGTTTACAAGTTTATAGTACATTAGATAGTTTACAGCAAATTGTTGGTACTTACAAGTTACTGACCAATCAGTGAGCTATTACACTTTTGCACTGTTGACAGTCTGTTTTTCAACCAATCAGAGAGCTATTACACTTTTTCACTGTTGATGGTCTGTTTTTCAACCAATCAGAGAGCTATTACACTTTTTGCACTGTTGTTCAGCCAATCAGTGAGCTATTACACTTTTTGCACTGTTTACATGTACAAGAAAAACACTATTTGGCATTTATTTCACTGTTGTTAATGGAGCTTAACTATGGACTTTGATATAGTCATATGATTATACACGGACACAATACGTATGTGGAAAATGTATGACGTCATAAGCCCCGTTTATGCGCAGTTTTAACCGGTTTCAAATCGGTTTAGGGCAGCTGTGTAAACGCCCCTAATACGCTTTGGAAACCGCTTTCTGTAAACCACATAAAGATGTGGTTCAACCGGCCTTAACCGTAGCCTCGTTCCCAGGCCTTCGCGCGTTCGTCGCTTGCAGTACGAAATAATTCGCTCAGAAGGCCTGGTCCATTTCATCACGTGATGTGTGCCGCAGCTTACGTCACGACCATTCTACTGGAATCAATGATGTCATAGATGAGCTAGAGCCCAGTTTAGCGTTGAAAGAGGCCCCCAGAGATCACAGTAATGGTTCGTGTGCGAACTTACCTAAGTGCTAAAAGTCTCGGCAGCGAAAGAGCACAAGCTGCCATGTAGTAGACGTCTATATTCAGATACCTTGGCCACATCGTGTTGCTAGGTCGAACCTGGATTTCGACTCCTCGTCTTCTTCAGCTCGAGTTTACTATTGTAGTCTATCGTACGCGCGTGACCTGTTTCAGGTTCTTCCAACTCCATTTGTGGTTATCTCTACAACCAATGCTGCAACACGGCGCGGCCATATCTGGTGTGACGTGTATTACGGCTGCGGCACACATCACGTGATGAAATGGACCAGGCCTTCTGAGCGAATTATTTCGTACTGCAAGCGACGAACGCGCGAAGGCCTGGGAACGAGGCTACCTTAACCGGACGTAAACCGATTTAGACTTGGACTAGTCGCGCGCGCCGAGGACGAGGGGACCAAAAATAGGATCCTATTTTTGGTCCCCTCGTCCTCGGCGCGCGCGAAACTAGTCCATCCCGTTTGACTGCACAAGCGTACTGTTCGTCCACCTGGTGTGCGTCTGCAAGGAAGAGTTGCCGACGCCTCACTAGTGTCCCGCTGGACATCACCACGCGAGAATTCCACCCAGCTAATGTTGACTATGGAGGAAATATCTTTGCAGCCCCACAGCAATGTGGTGAAGGATGGCGATCATACCACGCGCACAGAACCCCTGCAGCTGGATGATACTATGGACAGTAGACAAGAAACTTCACTCACTACTATAAAAAGGGCAGCATCACAAGTGGCTATGAGCCGATGGAAGAAAATCTTCACTACAGTGGCAACCTTGCTTGCCTTTGCATTTCTGAAGGCTGGGATCTCGATGATATCACCCTTTTATCCTATTGTGGTCAGTTGCATTTTCCTAGCATGTTTAAGATCTTGTCATTACAGCGCTAGCTATATCTAGTAGCTGGCAACCATGCCGAACAAATTAAGTATTCAAGGCTGCTGTAGTGCATTCAGTTATGGAACCTGAGATCCCCCATTGTCAGTATCTCTTCTGTAGTGATCTGTGGGCTGTTAATCGTGACATTTTCTTGCATCAGTGTACTCCCCACCACCACAGGCAAAGCAGCATGGTGTTCCAACATACATTGTTGGGTTGGTTATTGGCACAGCGTCACTGTTTGTGACAGTGATATCACCTCTTAGTGGATACTTTGTAAGTACCTTAGTACAAGTTCTGCTGCTCGTCTTTGTCACATTTGACAATTTTCCACAATTTTACACCATAGCTCTCTCATCTGGGATTGAAGTTTACACAGCTTGCTGGACTGTTGTGGGGTGGAGGATCTCTCATTCTCTTTGGGTACTCAGTAGCTAGTTAAGGAAATATCACAAGGTAGAGGTGCTTTAGTGGTATACACACTGAGGGCGAAACCTAGCCTCGTTCCCAGGCCACTCCCAGATTTTATCTCGCAGCCATGGAGAAAAATTTTTCTCCACGGCTGCGAGATAAAATCTGGGAGTGGCCTGGGAACGAGGCTAGGCGAAGCCCATAGTGTGTATACCACCCTACCAAGTGACTTGTAGCCTGGCAACACATTGCAAGGGTTTCACTTCACTGAGCTGTGCCTTTGATGTGTATGGCTTCCAGGTACAAGCTATTTATATAGTACATACATAGGAATGATGCCAAAGACTGATATATGGTTGTGTCTAATCACCTACTGGACTGGACTGTATACTGGATTCCTGGACTGGATTACTGGATTTAATTTGTTCATATCATCTTGCAAGCTAGTGAATGTACATGAGTACACACTGCACAAGCCACATGAGTTCATGGTATGGACACAGTAAGCTCACGGTACCCTCCGGCAGTACATTGTTTTTAGTAAAGAGGCCTTTGTCAGTACTTTTGATGATCTTTTGCACGTCAGACGGTGCTTTGAGCTCACTGCGTGTACACCATGAATTCATGATGCATATCTGTCCATGTAGTTTGTGCATTGTGCACTCATGTACATTCCCTAGTATGCAGTGGGAAGATGAAGTGCAGTTAATACTGTAACCAAATTTACGACATTTGATTGGATGGAAGTCATGTGATATGAACAAATTAAGTCCAGTAATCCAGTCCATCAGTCCAGTCCAGCAATCCAGTCCCTCCAGTGATTAGATACGACCTATCATAACTGTGACTATCAGCAATACATGACAAACTCAATTAGTGGCTTGCAAAGTGCAACTTGGCTGAGACTAATTACCTGTTCACACAAATGACAAGCCACTAATTGAATACGTTAATGCTTACCAGTGCAAGGGGGCGTCTCTAATCGCTGGACTGGAATATGGAACCGGCGATGGAATGGAAATGGAATGGAACAGTGAACATACACGGTTATAACTAACTCGTGTAACTGGCGCTGCTCAGTCTAGGTTGAACTACCTAGTGCATCTTTATAGGGCTATTATCTCACGCAGAAGCTTTATGAGCAAGGACGGCATTGCCCACCGTCATGCTTCTATATCCTAGCTGGCTCATCATCAAATGCTTTGTTAATGTAATGTAAAAACAAAGGTCCGGCTTCGCAAGACTAACTTGAATGTGGTTGATGGCAGAAATTATAGTGCTCGATCCTTAGTCTCTTTGCTTCGGTCTTTGTCTGTGCACCTTGATCCTCGGTCACTCCTAGGTCTCACAACGTTAGTAGCAGCCTTCCTTAACAGTAGTAAGCGTGGCTCCTATGCATGGTACCATAGATGGTACTGTAGCTAGCTTGTCTCCGGGACCCTGAGTTCAGACCGTGACATCATGATACCAGACAAGGAAAAATGCTGGCAACATGCACTGGACTTGCTCATACAGCCTCTGCGGTGAGATAAGAGCTCTAGACACATAGTAGCTAGCTCAACCTTGAAGGACAGCACCAGCTACACGAGTTATGTCTGGCCTTCTGCTGACCTCCATTGACTCTGAACACACTGCCTGGCTTGTCATGCATAGTTCTTATTCATAGATCTTACACAAATACGTAGGAGAGGTGTCAAAAAGTCGCTACACATTATAAATACACCATCAGCTATTCAACTATCAGCTGCCTTCTGTGTTCTGTAAGTAGCCAGGTTTGTCTTCACAACTTGCAGACCTCATACTGTAAACTTTCATGCTCCAGTTACTTCTCCCAAGTGTCTCTCCACGCCGTCTTTGCCCACACTGCTCGTGCTGGAGAGTAGTCTAGAGTGAAAATGTTACCTTTTGTCCACACGTGACGTGTCGTTGCATTAAATTTCGTTCTAAACAGACATACAGAATACATACGACATATATTATATATATACCTTATTACACAAGTTAGCATGCAATATTGTGAGTTATTGCACGAGTCGGCGTGGTATTTTCACAAGCCGAAGGCAAGTAAAAATGCAGCCCATGAGTGCAATAACCGTGATATGTAATACATTACCACAACAGCGTCGCATCTCTTCTCACACAAAGTACCGAGTAACTTGCCGTTTGAGTGCACTGGTTCTGATTAGAACACAACGTGGTCGCTAGGATACGTAGCCCCGGCTCGTGCAATAACACTCATGTAATAATAACACCCGTACAATATCGTGTGATATTGAACAGCATGGGAATAGGAAAATACTGTGGTAACTGGATTATATCTATAAAATCCACTGTTCAACTCACTGGTGTGGGGCTCACTTAGGCTCGCCCCAGTCAGTACTGTCTAGGTCAACTGTCTAGGTCAAGTGTGTAGACTATGATAGCACAGTTGACTGATGTGCCCAACCATTATGTGCGAGATTGAATGAAATTCAAATGTGGAAATGGTCACGTGATGTTAACTTTTACAAACTTTTAATTCTCCCATGAATGAAAGTATCAGGGAAGTTAAACAAAGTGTCCTACAGCATGAAACAAGGAATAGGCAAAGGCTCGACAAGTGGATAATGCTTACCTGCCGTGTCTTGCATGTACCGTCTTTCGCTTTGTTAATTTATAACAATTAAGGTGCAACTCAAGGACTGTCTTGATATTTATGAAGCTCAGGGGCCGCTGTACCTATAGTTAGCGCTGTACTTCTGCTTATAGGCAATGAGAAGAAAACATGGCCCGTAAGTCATTTTCACAACTGCTCTTGGTAAATATTTCAAGTTAAACTTAACTACTGAACTACCAGCCAGGACAATTAGTTACAAGCTTTGTGTTCGGTCTGTGGTTAGGTCGGGGCTTTCCCTGCTAATATAAGTGGTTGTCAGTCAGTCTTGATGTGAAAACAACTTATTAGGGTAGTTCACAAATTGACTTAAACTTCAAAAATATACAATGTGTACATGTGGGACAAGTATAAGTATCCTAGCTATACCACATAAGCATCCTGTACCTAAACACAAGGTCATGTCTGCAGCTTGCAAATATGTACCTACGTAGTGGTATCCTCCATTAACACTTAGCATGAATATATTGGTGCATGGGCTGTGCACGGGCTGTACACGCGTAGTCTGATGTGCCAATATATTGGCGTGGGAGGGCTCGCACAGTAAGTAGCGAACCCAAGCGAGATTTTGGGGTAGATGTCTTCCTGTTGAGTAGTACTACGTGTAGACCACACCTTTCCACTTACATCACGGGCTGTACACGCGTAGTCCGATGTGCCAATATATTGGCGTGGGAAAGCTCGCACAGTAAATAGCGAACCCAAGCGAGATTTTGGGGTAGATGTCTTCCTGTTGAGTAGTACTACGTGTAGACCACACCTTTCCACTTACATCACCAACGGGGAAGGCGGAAAGGGCGGTGCTAGTTCGTGATCATTTGTAAACAATGAGAAGGGCCGTCAAAGTGAAGCTTTTTTTAGAACATAGGGAGCAAGCAACTTCCAGATTTCACTAAGGCTGGAGTACTAACTTGGAAAAGGGCCTAGTCCGTCAGAGCTTATACGCAAAATAAATGAGTAAATCGATAACATTTCAAATTGCTGGTAAGCTTCGATATACACCTACAGATAATGGCTTCAAACAGGTACAAATCGCTTACCTAGTGGTGATCAGCAATTTAGATAAACTAGTCCAGCCTTGTTACATGCTACCTATGCAAATCAGGCCGCTGGCAAGGCCTAGGGCTTGCTAAGCAACGCTTGTGACTTTGCATGACCTCAGACAGATAATTTTAATTTCCGCGGTGATGTGTACATAATTTCTGCGTGCAAAGTGTTAAGAACACTCGTTAAAGGTCACCAAGTCTTGTTCCCAGACTTCCGCATACAAATATAGTTGGGATTGAAACTAAAGGTCACATGCATAAAAGTAGGTGGGGCTGGGCAGCTGCAGGCAATGCACACCACCTGACAAATGGGGAAGTGGAGTTGTTTGGCAGGTGCAGTAGAGTAAATTGAAACAATCATGCAAAATGTTACTCTTAAGTGTTTCAAGTGCCATTTCCAGCCAGTCCTACAACCTTTGAGTCATGGCCAGGAATACCAATTCACGAATGGAACTAACCAAGGAGTACTGATGTGTGTTCCCTGCTGTACCATAACTCTGGTCACCATGCAGACTCTGGGTCTATTAAGGCATGTCCGTGCAGCGCAATGCGTGCATTAAACCAGGCCCAATATTATCCGGAAGTGCAGAGTTGCCTAGATCGTAGGAAAACTGGCCAATTGCGTTCACAGTACGACATCCATTCCCATTCTGGTGCTAATTTGCGGTTTGAGAATGTGTCTGCAAGCTGAAAGTATTAGAAAATAACTTCTTGCAAAGCGGATGACTTACACTCAGTCCTTAGATGTATCTCTGTTTTAAAACATGAAGGTAAGCATTCAATCAGCTATTGGCTCAGGTGTAATAGCAGTAACTTGGTTTAAAAGTTATGCTGCAATTTATGTGCTCAAAAGCTCTATTTAGAGCTCAGCTCTCCTTAAAATAGTTATGGCAACCGTTGTAAAAATGGTAGCAACTTTCATTCCACAGCACAAGATGATATCCCTGAAAAGCCAGATTATCCAGCAAACTGTATAGGTTTCCCAAGCGCACATTTGGGCAAATGAAAGCAGTGTCCCATGCCTTCCAATCTGCTTGGTTTAGCCAGTGGCAGTGGCAATGACTTCACTTCACAGCTAAGAGCGCACTAGCACGGAACTAAAGGGTGTGATGTCATTTAATTAATTAGGGGTGTGGCTTAACCACATCCATGGCCGGAACAGCTCCAAGGTGCTTGCTACGGCCCTGAACCTAATAGGCAGCTGCCCAGTTCATTTTACAACCACCAGAACGTCTGTGAAGGAGTCATTGCACATGCACTTCAAAGTTGCAGTAAGGAACTTTCATGCTTTAATGTAACCAGGTGAGGGAATCAGTCTGCAACCAGTTTGCAATCAGTCTGCAACCACTGCTTGCTTGCTTGCTGCTTGTGGCCATATACCATAGATTTGAAATGAGTGCACTTAAATTTAAATATTTCACGAAAATCGAGCTCATGCACTTAGTAGGTAAAGAGATATTGCCAGAGTGCAGCGTCGGTGACCCGGAGCAGAGACGACTGAAATTGGAGCACGAATGGCAACTTCTGGTTTGTGCTGCTATGGATCACTAATGGCAGGCTACTCACAGGCAGTTCAAATTCGGTGGTTGAGGTGGCTTCAGGTAAGGTCCATGCATAAACAGCACTCATAAACGCCAGAAATTCAGCTCATGATTTTAGTGTAAAGCTTAGTCCATGCATGTGTAGCCACAGTAGCTGCCCTGGCTGGAGAAATGGCTGCAATTTGTTGGCACATGTGATACCTAGCAATCTCTGGTGAGGACTTATCCATCATCAAATGTGGCTTATTACGCTCATGTAACAGTAGACAGTGCCAAATCCTGTTGTGTGCCATGACAAATTACTACTTAAATCAGCAGTTTAATTGCTGCATGCTCACCCAGGCTTGCCCCACGATGATGAATCATCTCACTAATTATGGTAATTATAGAACCAGGCTTGCCAAATAGCAAAGTCAGGCATATATATTCATTGAGCCTTATATGTAAATCTTCCAAGACACAGATTGTCTAATACATACAGGGTCTACCATTATTACCCCTTGACTTATACTGGCAGATGTAACTTGTGGTTTGACTTATACTTATCCAATGTGTAACACATGGTATAGAGTACACTTTACTTCTCCCACGTGTACACATGGTATATTTAAGTTTTAAGTCAAGTTGTGATATGCCTCCTGGGCTGTGATAACGCTAGCACTTAGCCATATCCATGATTCCACTTGGCATCTACAGCGCTTGGTGACATATATATGACACCCAATTGGTGTCTGTTGCGTATATTCAGCTAAAGCTGTTATATCAGTAAAGAATACGTAATTACCCCAAGTCAGAGTACTTTGAACAGTTAATAAACAAAAAGAATAACCTCTTGACAGCATTAAAAGACAAAAACCCTACCTTCAGGAACTGCATCTTGTGCACAAGCAGTGTGTCTCTAGCCTTGTTTCCCTGCCTGGTACAACATGTGCGTGTTTGGAAAACTGTGTGAGGCCCAGGAAGAACACTAGTACTGCATGCCTCCACGCTGCCCATTCAGGGCCGTAGCCACCGGTCCGGTTAGTCCGGTTTCAACCGGACCACTTTTTCCCTCACCCATGGCTTGCTTGGCGTCGCCAAATAGGGCCAATGCTCGGCAAACGCCCATGGCACGCACACAGCGTGGTGACATGTTGCAGCATAATACAAGATGGCTGCGAACAGTGCGAAAGACCGAGTCTTCCAACAATTTTCCGTTCTTCCAACCGAACGATCTGCGAAGGGTGTGGCTTGTGAGATTAGCGAATGATCGGAAAGCCGAAACCATGCAGTGCTATATGGCGCAATGGGCAGAAAGGGTAGATGTTCATGCATGTAAAACTCTGTCGTCTGGCCTCCGAGAAGCACCGTTTTGGCCCAAAAATGGTCTCAGAAGCAACCTCATAGCCTCTAAATTCCAAAAATTTTCTGGGGGAGCATGCCCCCAGACCCCCCTACCTGTTGGGTGCTTACGCATGCACCACTAACCTGACCACTCCAAATTTGATGGCTACGGCCCTGCCATTCACTGAATACATGTTACCTATAAAAGTTTCAATCATACAATTTTCACTTGCAATCAGTAACTATTTGAGACCCTTTGCTCTTTCAGACCACAGCAGCTGGAGGACGGACATCAAACTACACAACTGTGTATGGCCTTTTTATAATCTTTAGATATGATTGCACAGTTGGAAATGGCCAACAAATAGCTGGGTCAAAATGTTCAATTATAGCAAACTGGAATTCCACGATAGTTGCCACAGAATTCACTGGTAGAGAGCTCACAAGTGGATACTATTCTAGCCTATGGTAAGCACTGAACCAAGTTGAAGATGCATGGGTTGTCTCAGCTAAAAAGCAACACAGCCAAGCAAGAAGCATTGCAAATACAGGTTAAATTTTACCAAATAGAAAATTGCTGTATATACGTAACAAAAGAAGTATTCTGATAAGAGATCAGATTTTTCTGAAACAGACAAAAGTAACATTCATCAAGTAGATAGCGTACTCACACACAATGTACTTTTCCTAATCACATGGCAACCCCTAAAACTCCTAGTAGCACATCGTAAAGATCCCATCATGGTAGGAAAGAGAATTGAACACTGGTTATGAGAAAATAAAAAGCTTTACGTACAATGGAACAGTTGTTTCACAATAACCACAGTGAGCCTGACATTGTGTATCCAAACTTCTGATAGAAGACTGTATCATGATGATGATAAGAGAGTAGTGTGTTAGTGTGGAGCTTGCACTATTTCCGTTCTCTTGCTTTGATAACAAGGACCTGATTATGAGGCTATGCTCTCTTTTGCAAAGGGCATGGCTTTCAGAAGTTATCTGCATGGATGTCTGACCAATTTGATTATCAATGGCTTATCAAAGGGAACTAGCCTGCCTATCACGTTGGCACAAACACACATTAATAAGTCACATACTTCAAGGTATGACACCAAGGCAGTAGGGGTAGCATTGTTTCCACCCCCTTCGCTGCATCCCGGATTCGCGTCTAGTATAGACGGTAGCAGACTTCAGCAGACAGAGCTAGCCTCAAACCCTTGACTAACCATACCGTATTTCTTTGAACAGATGCTGCCATCAAATAGTAGCTGGGGCTAGTATACGTGGCACCCACACACGTGTGCAAATACTTTCTGATGACGGTCACCATGCTAGCACTAGGGCTATTCATGTTGTACGAGTCGTTTCCATGGCTGACAGCAGGACTGCATGAGAGGCTGTGTGTACTACTGACAGTGTCTAGCAATCGTCACTGTCTCACTCGTACGTACCTTATCAAGCCGTAGTTGATAACTGTGGCCTTTCCAAAGAAATAAATACCACCCTCGAATAGTAGCAGCACAAAACGAACAAGGAATAAATAGTAGCTGCGGCGTCTGATCGAAGAAATACGGTATCTTGCTAGAAAGCTAACACCTCGATCTACATGATTCTAGATTACATAATTTTTCCTTATAATTAATCTTCAAGCATATTCAGCGTGAGTGTGAAATCTAGTAGTAATAAACCACCCAATTATTTTGTCTTCCTGCAGATCACAGGAACATTCATATGCACAAAGTTTAATATTAAACTGTTGCTAATACACTGAAAAATGTGTAGGTACAAAACCTGAACTGGACTCTGGACTGAACTGTGGACTGGACTATGGACTGGATTATGGACTCGATTTTGGACTTTATTTTGGACTGGACAGCAGAACCTACACACTAACCTCACGTTTCCAGGCCTTCCTGCTGTCCAGTATTTGATTGCTTTCAGTCTTGTGTCAATGGTTAGGATCATACAGATTCCTATGGATTTTTTCAGTGTAGATGTCAGCATTTAAAGCCTAGACAGTGCGTTGTGAGTAAGTTAATTGAGCTAGAGGCTGAGTATAGTCTCACACACTCTTTGTGAAGGGTCTGGCTTGCAAAGACTAGAGGCCGAGGTGGCAGCTAGACAATACCTGTTCTGACAATGTGCTTGTACAGCCAATATACCCTGGTCACAACCCCCTCCACAGGGGATCTCCATTTGCAAATTATAGGCAATCTACCCTATACAGCTGAATTAGATCAGCTGAGGAATCTAACCAGCCTGGCTGTTACAAGGCTCACCTCTGCTGCAGGTCCAGTGGCTCAGTGGCAAGAGCATCCAACGACGTTCCAGGTACAACTTCAAGCTGGATCTCTGGATTTACTTTCTCGCTAAAGCTTACATTAAGCATTATAATGCAATTCCTTGCCAACCAGCTGGGCTAGGAAAAGCATACCGATACCAACCACCGAGTCTTGCTAAAAGCTGCACAGATGTCTGTTCCTACCATTAGGCCATTCCTCCACACACTGGGCAACCTAGTGTTCATAGCCTGCTTTAAATGAGAGCTACAACACTATCTACTGTCCAATCGAGTCCAAAATTGAGTCCATAATCCAGTCCATAGTCCAGTCCAGAGTGCAGTCCAGAGTCCAGTCCAGAGTCTAGAGTCCAGGTTTTGTACCTACCGGACTATAACTTGTAGTTTTCCATTCATGTAATTATAAATTAATGTACAAAGAACACAAATATCCATGATTTGCTAGCCATAGTGAGAGCATGTTAATTAACGTGCTAATATAACAAAGTAATAGCTGTTTTCATCCTAGAAGCAGTGAAATTTTCAGTGGCTTCTCAGTTGGCTTCTGCATAAATGAAGAGAAGGTTATCTGTTACCAACTTGAGCTCACAACTTTCACCCTGATGACGCCTGGAGCATTCAGTCGAAACGTCGGCAAGTTATTTTCCGAGCTCAAGTTGGTAACAGATAACCTTCTCTTCATGCAGTGAAATACTGGGCTTGGAATAAGGAACAGTGACTATAAGTAACCACACCACTTTGCACCCACAGGTTTGTCTCCATGATGCCCACCTCGACATTGTTCATATTGTTTAGCTTCCTGCTGAGGATAATGGAGGGTATAGGGACTGCAATGTACAGCACAGTGGCCTACACACAGATAACTCAGTTTTATCCTGAAAAGAAGGGCACAGTTGTTGTAAGTGATTACTGCCAGATCCTCTGCGTTTCTCCATCTTGGTATTTTCCCAGACAGCAGTCTCCAACAGAATATGATATGCAGCACTTTGTATTATACATACCAGAATAAACCACCTTATTCGTGAATGCCCTACAGTCATACAGTATGTAACATGCACCAAGCCTGTAAGTTAACACTAGTGGGACTGTACTGCTAGGGACATCAAATGTGGGGCTATTAAGTTAGGTTGCTCGGTTCAGCCAGCTCCAGATCTGATTCAGTCTATCCTCAAGATAGTGAGAATCAGTTAGAAAATAGCTGAGGCAGTGTACATACTTGACTTCTACTTTTCAGCTCGTGCAGAGTTTTAAGTGAGTTACTTCTAAGAGCATCGGACTAATATTCAGAAGGTTTTGAGTTCACTGAAAATTCTGTAATTTTCTTTTTCACTCTGTCACTACATTTCTCTGACATATGCTCCAACATTTCGTATCTAAGCTTACATGTAAGCTTCTCCATCAACTTAGTATATACGCAATTTTCACTCCACTATGTCTTCTCTGTGCAGGGTTTGCTGCAGCTTTCAACTACAGCGGGGTTTGCAATCGGACCTGCAATAGGGGGAGGTCTTCAAGAGGTACATACATACACCAAGCTGCTGTTAAATTAACTTGACTTGAGTCCTATGATTTAAGGTATGAAATTTTCTTGAACCACTCACATAATTGTGCAACTTGCCTGACAGGGCAGGATGCACAATTAATTGCATCCTCTCCACGTTTTAATCACATTTGATATGCGACAGTCTCACATAGAAATCGAATAGTAATCTGTTGCATATTTAAATCACATTACAGTGTTTAGAGTCCTGTTTTGCTAAAGTTCAGCGAGACAGTGCATGGAATGCAGCAGAGTAATTCCAAACGGAACTGCCACACTTCTGATTCATTTGACAAAACAGTTTATCAAGTCCCTTTTACTTTCACACTATGACAAAATTAATCATTGTTCCAATAAGGCTACCTGCTAGATATTGAGACCATACCGGCAAACAGACAGTTTAAGCTAGTCCACTTGTTGTATACAGACATTAAAAAATCCCTCTATATTGCAAACAATAGTTGCATGCATGAACACTTAATCACTTGTGCTATACTTCGTCTTGTTCACCAACAATCATCGGACAATGATGTGCAAATGTACTATGTTAGTACATGTATCTAGTATACTCTCAGACATTACACTCAGACAGTACAATACAGGAAGCCATGTTTTACTAAAAGTTTTTAACTGAGGTAAATAGCATTGTACCAGTAAATTCTGTCACATTAGCTAAGTCCTGTGAACAGCTTGTGATACCATTGGTACTAGAAAGAACTTCTTTGAGCTTTCTAACACAACTGTACACAACACTTTGGTCATGCACCTAGCCTCATTCCCAGGCTCTCGTGCATGGGCAGATAATTAAAAGAGCCTGGTACACACTGTTCGCACATGCTCAGTTCCCCAGGATTTCTGGGAATTTGCATAAAATCTTCTCTGTTACACTAACCTTCACGAGGCATGCTGACTTCTCCCATATATAAATGATGCCTGCCACTGACCGTGCTGTGTGTGGATGATGGAGCTACGTAGGTACTCAGCTCTTCGCTTGCAGGAATTGTCAACATCTTTGTCCATTCCAGATAAACACTGCGGCACGTGACTGATGCAACCTTTCCCTTTGAATTTCACCGATCACCTCGAATGAAGCAATACAGACCATTACCGTCAAAGCGATATTAATTGTTTTTGGCTTCAAAACCACCTGTATGTGTCCCACAAGGAGTATAACAATGCAGTATGGCCTTTAGCAGGTAAGCAGAAAGTGACTGAAATTTTAGTGTATGCAGGTTAATAATTACCAAGGGAACTTGGCGCCAGCGCGAACAGTGTGTACCAGGCTCTCTTTCCTCCTCCCCCGCACAAGAGCCTGGGAACCAGGCTAGTCATGCACCTAGACCTTTTGCAGATACAAGTTAAGTAAAATTAGTACCCACATCACATGGTACGCTTTGTACGTATATAAACAGAGACGCTTTGCAAGTATACAACTAAGTATACCTGAAATCTTTGTTAATTATATTTTGAGGCTAGGCATTGATGAATTCATCTCCCTACACATAGGTTGGTGGGTTCAAGCTTCCCTTCCTGTTTGTTGGTGGATGTATCGTCATTCTGATGGTGATCTTAATGGCCATACTCCAACCAACAGGTATATGGCATTGTGCACAACAGCACATGCTTCTACTAAATGCTTATTTGTTATATATAGTCTGTTATTCTGGCTCACATATTCTGTATATCTTTGAGGACCATAAAGTAACACAACCATGTGCCGTGTACAGACAATAATTTCACTCTGCAATCTACTATATACTGACTATTTAAAATCATTACAGAACCAGTACATGTGGTTCAGGAAGATGGATAGCTGTTACTGGGGAAACTGGAGCATAAGGATCGAGCATGAGGGATAGCAATTGTGTAGGCAAACCAAGCTATTACAGGACACAGAAGACAGCAGACATTGATCGAATAGCTATATGTCAAGTAAGGAGTATGCGTTAAGAGCCAGGCAGCTAGTGCATTCACAGTGGAGTTATCGACAGGAGGCCAGACTTTAATTACCCTGTGTGTGATATACAGCTAGAGAGAGACTAGAGTAGCCGCCTAGGGAGGACAAATGCTCCATCATGTGGTATCTCTTTATGTAAGGAATTAGCATGGGTTGCTTACCAAGTGTGGAAAGTTGCAATCTCAGCTAGCTACAACACTAATGCACCATAAAATGGACTCACAGTCGCCCCACAATGCACTGCATTCCCCTGGTAACAGTGGTTTTGCTCTTTTGGTGCATGCTTGGCCATCTGCCTGGTCACATAATCATCATGTGTAATCATAATGACTGCTTCTACTTTTACCATTCTAGAGTGCAGTGTTGATGTGTTGCCCTGGCGACTAGTATTGAAGCTACTCAGCAACATTATGTTTGTCTTGATAGGTAAGTCAACAATGTTTAGCCTGAATGGGTTAAAGGTAAGTCAAACAATGTTTAGCCTGAATGGGTTAAAGGTTGGCCAGATAAGTTGCTTTTGTACTTGTGTTAACCAATTAACCACTAACTTCCATTCGCAAGAAGTCTTTCTTAAGCTATAAATATATTATTTCATCCATGTTTTTCACTTCTGCTGGGAGCTAGCACTGCAAACTTGAGCCAAAGATTCTTTCAGCCTTTCTCTGAGGGTTCATGATCTTGACTACACCCACTCATCAGCGACCTTCAATGCTAAGGGCTCTCTGACTGGCGAACGCTCTTCCTTACTGAAAAATATCTACAACACCAGAAATGGAGCCCCTACAAGGTCAGAGGAGTGGTTTTTATGCCAGTTTTGCACTATAAAGGAGAGAAATGGTGCAGCCAGTGCCAACCAAGGCATTTCTATAGCCAGCCAAGACAGCCACCATATGCACAGCACACTGTGCCTAAACCTGCCTGTCCCACCCTTTTTGCCACTGCAAAACCTATCTTCAAAACTAATTGCGCTGATTGCTAGCATGCAGCCAGAATTGGATGATGAGTACAACTCATCATTAGTGGTTAAAGGATTAATGAAGCTAGTGACACAATGCTAAGGTTTGTTTGTCCAGACTAGACTATGCCTTCACATCCATCCTTACATGTTGAAGAATGGACTTGGACCAATTGCATTCCTTGCTTAATTCTTTCAGAAGTTGTGGGACAGTGGTCACTCAAAACACCCAAAAAGTGATTTTAAAATTCTGGATTACAATTTATGAATGGGTATATAGCCTCCTTCAAAGTTGTACATTGCTTTCAAAGCCTCTGCCTCAAAGAAGTGTGTTTTTGTTTCTTTTCATAGTATTGGCTCTGGTACTGTCGAATACTCTTGGATGTGCTCTCATGGCCTACTATGGACAGTTCCTTTACATGCAAGTGAGTTGAGGCTTTACTGTTGCCAATACTGACTATCTTGCCTCCTCAAATATACAATTAAGTGGACTAGCTTTCTCCGAGGCCTTTCTCACCTCCAAATATTGATCACTTGCAGTATGCAAAGATGTACAGATAAAACCCGGGTTTCTTATCATGTGATTCGCATCACAAGTCTTCTATGCATAGCCAAGCTATGGGAAAGACTGACCTTGCATTCCGTATCAGCCACAGATACAGGGCAAGCATTCAAGCATTGCCAGAAATTTGAACAGCGCATGCAGCGGTTATGACGTTATTTCCGTAATAATTAAAAACACTGAAGTTTACGATGTACCATATGTGCAATTATCCATAATTGTATATGCTAGCATACACTTTTGTACCTATTTTGTACTGATTTGCCAGTCGGGCAGAGGACATCAAAACTAAGTGGATTTCATCAGCAACCGATAAAAATGAACTGCAAAAGTGATTATTTTTACTTCAGAAAATTTGAAATGTCAAGTTTATGTCACTTCAGTGTGTGCTTGGACATAGAAATATTATCAGGAATGGTAAATTCTGTGATCTTTAGGAGACAGGAATGCAGATATCTGTGGCTATAGTTGAGAGATAGCAGAAAGTGAATATAACATTAACAACACATTTACGGACAATGTACTCATCTTTACTTTTGTCAGAGTTTGAGCCGCCATATGCTCCCGTAGTGAAACATGAAGTACATATAACTGAACTGTAACAGATATTTCCAAAAGATGCAAAATCCGTATCAATGCAATGTGCCAACAGAAAACCATGTCAAGCATACAGAACACAGCCAAGCTTGACGGTATAGCTCTGAAGTAGCGATCTCCAACCTCTATGATTCTACCTTTTAAAATTTGAATGCAAAAACTCACGATGTCTTCATTGGTTGAGCAGGAGAAAGCCCAGTCATTGCTCTTCCAAACAAAATTTGTTTCACGCAAATCGGGCGAGTACTTCCGGAGGGGAGCCAGTTTATTCACACAAGTTGGACTACTCTCACGTGACTCTACTCTTAGATACATTCAGAGGCTACCAAAGCAACGAAGACAAAGATTCATCACATTTTGAAAAAGTAGTGCATTTCCTGGCCCCAGCCTTAACCCTAACCCTAACCCTAACCCTTTCCCTTAACCATTTGGCCAATAAGCAACTTCAGTCAACCAACGCACTGTACAGCATAATCAACGGTTGCACGACAGATTACGAACAGCTCATTGTTGATATCAAAATTCTGACGTAATTTGTTGCGATACGTGACTTCCGTCTTACAACTTGTGTGAACAAATTCTCTACCACTTCTGGAGTTATGAGCTAACAATTGTAAATCTGCAATGGTTAACATAAAAATTATTTGTATTGCATTTGTGGCACCGGCTACTCTTCATTTGGCAATGTGATTCCGTAACTGGATAAGCTGTTTCTGAGCCGTTTGACTGCTCCAAGGCAAACCCAGGATGCTGATTTCAGATCTGGGAGTCGTTTTACATCAAAAAATGTGGATCTGTCGGTATACGAGTTAAAAATCGTCCAAAATCCGACAGAAAACTGTTAGCGGTGGAGTACTGCCAGTATTACAAGTAGATGTAGGTTCTTTCAGTGACTTCTCAGTTGGCTTCTGCATAAATGAAGAGAAGGTTATCTGTTACCAACTTGAGCTCGGAAAGTAACTTGCCGACGTTTCGACTGAATGCTCCAGTCGTCATCAGGACGAAAGTGAAGAGGTGCAGCCAAATGTTGCTATTTATAGCCATGCACTACTGAGGATACATGTCAATGGAGGTCAAAGGTCGGTGAGGATTGCTCTTCCCTCCCTGCCTCCTCATCACAGCGGTCCAGCAACCAAGGACTTCCAGTCCTCCATCTAGACTTTTCTGTATTGCACTGTCCATGGGACTAAATCATCATTTGGCTTGCACCTGTGGCAGTCCCGAATAGAAATCGAATATTATTCCGTTGCGTATTTCGAGCGCATCACCGGGTTTGACGCGCTATAGCGATGAACTTCCGCTAAGGGTGGGGCTCATATGCACTATGTAAATGCATGAATATCTGATACATCTACGAAGCGCGTATGAGCCCCACCCCTAGCGGAAGCTTAGCGCTACAGCACGTCAAACTCGGCGATGCGTTCGAAACACGTGACGGAATAATATTAGATTTCTATCCAGGACTGCCACACATCATGATAGAGCAAATGGGAATAGCTATTGGATCTGTGGAGCACCAGGTACTGTCTACACACTGTGTGGATGCATTATTTTACCAAGCAACTACTTGGTTCGTGTTCCTCTACAAGTATACCTATTTGGATCATAGCTACCTATAAACTCTTATTCAGTTGTAGGTGAGTACAAAGACGGGCATATAAAAATGTCAACCCATGGTCTTTTGTGTAATTACAAATGGCTAACATAATATTATGTTTACATTGACCCCATAGTGGTGTTGAGCATTCATTAAGGCATGGTTTCATGCAAGCTTTACATTACTACTTTTAATATGTGCTTTCAAGCTATCATAATTACCAGTGATGGGTCAGAAACTAGTCATGCAGCCACACTAGTCTATCGAGCTAGAACAATTTCCTCAATCGCCAGAAATTGGGACCCGCCCTCAATTTCTGGCAAGTGAGCTCAATGGACTAAACCCACACCCCAAGACACTCACAGAACCTAGAGTTTTAGGATTTTCTAAGCCCTTTAGTGCAACCATGGCAAGAATTGGGCTACCTATTGTCAACCAAAGCATTTTTTTAGCCAAGCCCAGAAGCCATCACGTTTTAAACCACCACTGTTGATCTCTTTTTTTTTATAATAGCTGAGAAATCTGTGCCGCCATCATTTTCCTTGTACATATTCCCTTTTTCCCTAGAATAAGTTCTTTCTTCACCTTTCTCCACTTATAGGCTTCAGCATATATTATGCCGGCATTAATTAGAGCTTAAACATTGCTGTCAGGTGTCAAGCATAAAGTGAGCATTTTAATTAGTTTTCAGGAATTGATTATGTCAAACAAATGAATGCGGTGCAGCTTGCATGCTATGGATTTATCTCTAGTGTAACTGGCAGTATTGCGAATCTGCTGATTGTAATTTGAGTGATCAAGTAGCTGAAAAGCAACTAGATCAAGCACCAAAGTGATCTGAAGTAGTCTCAAAAGCAAGCTGATTGAAAAAAAAAAAGGAAAAAATACTGCTGGCTTACAAGACTAGATCTAAATGATGCTCCCTTTTTTAAATATTTGTAAGCAATTACTGGACTACAAGAGCATAATGATGTAGTTTTGAAACCACAATAAGCAATGAAGCACAGCATAAATATGATAATGAGGAGCATAATATATGCTGTACATATGCAGTTACATCTCTGGAGAACGTTCTTGTTATGTTGGATAACTTCCTGTTCAGAGACTCTAAGTTAACACAAAAGTTATGTCATTCCTCTCCTATAGATAGCAGCAGCAAATTGACAATAGCTTCAATTCCAATATACAAGTGCCTGCTGTTTTGTAAACCTGATGCTGCTACTGTTTATTGGTTCAACACACAATTGTTTCATGCAGCACATTACATGTAATTGTTTAAGCAGGAAGTGTAATGTCTGGTGAGACAGTGACCTAACATGAAAGCAAAGTGTTTGCTTTTGGGGAGGTTAGTGAATCATTAGCTTTTGGATAGGGAAAGTGACAGAAACGACCTGTGAATGAGGCTAGATAACATTATGTGACATGTTAGAGGTTTGTTTGTTGTTGTCCTAGTACTTTGGCTGCTACTGTACTCTTCTAAACTGCAGTTTCATCTCAGTGTGGGCATTATAGGAGTTATCTACTTTGCCATGCTAGTAGCATATTCGGGGAGCACCATACCTTATGGACTACTAACTGATAAACTGGTGAGATATTATTATATGATGCATCAGTAACAGAGAAAGGCTTGCAAGTAAGGCTGCAGCAAATGCACACTTATCAGCATGTGGAGGAGAGAGATACCAGGCTGCATGCTAAGCCTCACCAGGTTACGCTTGATGTTCCGTGCTGTTGCAGCTTACTCAGGCTCACCTCACTATGCCATGCATTTTCCTTGTCCCAATCATCTAATTCCACCTTCCACTATTCCCACCACCCACAGAGGATACCGCGATGTCTGATCATAGCTGGTCTGGTGGTCAGTTGCATTGGATTTGTGTTCATTGGTCCTCCAAAGTTCGTCACCACACCGTAAATGCGCTCATACCGTAAACTTTATTACCGTTATGCCCCAAGATATTAATGGTGTGCTGCACTCACTTGCTAAGAGCTAAGGGATCAAATAATTCCTGTGCTCTAGCCTCAGATCCATCATCATCGTCAAGATGTGATATACGAAGTAAGCAACCAATACTTGGATACCAACAATAATCGTACACTAGAACTATATAAGCCATGCAGATAGTTGGTTATACAAAGGCCAAGTCCACTGTATCTGACAATGGAAAAATAGAACTCGAGTGTCAATTCCTGCTTGGGCTACATGCAATTAACAGGAAATTTTTGCAATGGTGCAAATATTTTGCGAAAATGCCTCCAGACCTTTTAGAAGAAATTTTCGCGTTTTTTTTAATTTCGCAGAATGGACGCACACGCTTGGACTACACACCCAACCAGTTGATTGCCACACCCCACATGCAACTCACAGAAACAATGCAACAAAGAAGCAAGCTGGTGCAACAGCAGCTGAGTCTTCCTTTTGTATGGAAGCCATCGTGTTTACGAAAGTATCTGGGCTGCCACTGTGGGCGAGAAAATAGCTTGTCGAACAGAAGGAGTCAGTGCTGCTGATCTCAACTTAGACGGCTTCAGAGTGTCTCCCAGGCTTTGTTGGCATCCTATATAGTAGCAGGCTGATTCTCAGCAGACATTTAGGTAGAGAACTATCTTGTTCACACAGGTACTTGTTCATATTGGCATGCCATAGATACTTTATACCATAAGTGGATGTGAAACGGTATGCATTTACACATAGTTCACAGAAATTTATTGAGCCAGTCCCCTGCACCGCTAGCTCATGGCAGAGTAGCCAAAATTGTTGTGTATGCACAACACTCTTTCAGTCTTGGGACAAAGTGAGTGCTATGATAGCAGTGTACATACAATTTCAGAGGATCACCAAGTACAATCATACTCTACAGATTCAAGGTTACAGGAAGTCTACACTTCACTACTAACTTGCAGTATTCACCCTCACATCTGTTGGAGGCACTGTGCTATGCTCTTTATGTGAGATTATCTCTGGAGATGTTTTGCTTTGAATCAGATGTTGGCTTGATACAAATGTAGTGTAGTTCCATCTACTGCGATATAATGCTGTGAATTTTTTTTTGGTTTGCTCAAAATCAGGCTCACATTGTGCAAGATTGAAATTTCAGGATACTTTGTGTGAGATTATCACCGCCTATAGACCAAGTTACTGTTACAACTGTGTGCTATACTAGAATGTACACTGGGAGAAAATATAAGTGTTCCATTGAAAATGTTGACATGAAAACGGTGTGAAATCTCGCATCATTCGCACATGATGGTACCTTGTTGCGTCTACATAGTAGATGCATTCTCCAGTTGGAGCACTATGAGGGTGAAGCAGCATGAACTCAAGCTTCCTGTAATCTTCTAGCTGCACAGTATGTACCTTGTCCATCCTATGTATGCTCTGTTCCAGCTGCCGTCACACCGCTCAACTGAGGTAAAATGACATTGACATCCATATATTCCTCCATTTCATCCGTGGCAAGGATTGTTTCCATCAAAATTTTAGTATGTGGAGATGTTTCGCATCCACCTCCGTGTATATATATGAACATTGTGGGGCGAGTGTAAGCAAGCAATAAACTGTTATAATTATAGCTAAGGCTTTATCAGCTCATAGTACACAGGCCATAGCATGTAGCTAAACAAAGTTTGTCACTCTACTGTCTACAAAAGTGCTTAATAAAATCATTGCAGAGAATAGCTTGTCACAGTAAATTAGCCAGAGTAACTGCTAGGTTGGACTAATAGTATGGTACCACTCTAAGGAGTGGTACCATAAAATGGAACATACAATGGAACTGTATTAGTCCAACCTATTAAAGTAGCTACTATGGCTGACTGTAGGCTAAGTCTAAAAACACAACCTGGCTTGTCATGCATAGTCCTTACTGAGGTATCTTAGAGAAATAGCAGATGGGATTCGCCACACATCAGCCATGAATTGAAGCAGAATCTCCGCCGCCTTCTGCTTTCAGCCTGTCTACACAACTGTTAGCCTTGTATACATACAGTACATACTCACACTCAGGAAGCTGTCCTTCCTGGCTGTCTTTCATAAAGGTTATCTTTCAAAATCACCTTGGAGCTAGCTGGCTGCTAAGTTGTGCAAAAATCTTACTGTCTGCATGCGGCCCGTAGCTACGTATCATGTTAAATTACAGCATCAAAAATATACAGAATGATGCACAACAGATAATGGTGATGATGATGATGATAATGGTATATCAATTCAACTACTGGTGTGGGGCTCGTTCACGCTTGCCCCAATTATCTATTGACATATGCACACCTATGGCCAACATAATGACATCAATTTCCACCATGGCTCACTTTTTCACAGTTTTTATTTTCCAGAAGCAGGTCAGTCCACGCAATTGCAAAGATTTGCACTCATTGAAAATTTCCCACTACGGTAACTGTCCGAAACATTCGATAATCGGCTTAGAATCATGTCATTTTAGATACAGATTCCTGTTGCAGTTTACTTTCTGAAGCAAATCTTTTTGCACTGTTGGGGAGCTACAAGACCCTGCTTCTACACACCTGATATTCGCTTGTTTGGATACAGAGGGATGTTGCTGAAATTTTGAGAGGGTTGTTCCCTCAAAGATCAGACAGTAAACTTGCATATTTTTTCACTGTTGGACACTCCGGCTACCCATTAGGCCTACGATACTGGCATCATTGAAATGTACAGGTCCTTGAGCTGGTTCATATGTGAACAGTGCAAAAAGAACAACGAAAAACTTTAAAAGTTCACTGTCCAGGGAGTGATCCTCTCAACATTTGAGCAATACCCCTCAGCACCCAAACAAACTACAAGTGACAAATATCAAGCATGCAGAGCAGGATCTTTTAGCACCCCAACAGTGCAAAACTTTTTGTAGAGAGTTGCTTCAGAGAGGGAAACATCCGAAAATACATGATTTTTAACCAATTATCGAACAGTTACGTTAATCATATGCAGCGCAAGCAGCAATTGACGCTCAAGCTCCATTTTTCAGCTGTCAGAGACGGTGGACTTAGTCTCCATTTATATGGTAAAACCAAGTATCTGCATGGCTTAGTTCTCCATGTACAATTAAGCATCTGACTGTTGGTGGTGTCTAAGTATTGATCACTTACTCTACATATTGTATAGCATAATAATATAGGTTGTATTCACCTTGTATTTAATGTCATATACACTTTCAACAGTAAATTATGGCTGTCAGTTCTAGCCTGTACACTTCTTGGAGCAGGGTGGTCACTTGCAATTGTACCCACCTATTTGGCTATGATTGAGACTGCAAAGTAAGCAACATATTGTATACCACATCATGGGTACTATCTTTACTAATGTTGAGTGTGTCTACTACCCACCTAGTAATTCCAGGATATTACACGAAGAGGCAGCAGCTATTATAGGTACACTTTCTGGGATTCTTGTTGGAGGTCTTTCTGCAGGGTAAGGAACTTTATTGGGTAATTCTTGTGCACTAAGAAACAGTTAATATTGAGCACTGAACAATAGCACAGAAATCAGTTAAGAATGTCATGCAGAATTTTGTTGCGACAAACAATGCAAGAAGCAGTGAAAAAAAACTTGTGCAGAACTGAGCCTATCATTGTAATGTAAAATATTTTATTGCATGTTCATATCAGCATAATTATCCCTAATGGGTGGTTGGCTGCTGTACATTGCACACGTTCATCACAATCAATTTGCTATTTATAAACATGCTTATTATCTCATTTGCAGAGAGTGTTTAGGACCTATCATTGGTGGAGCACTTGTTTACAGAGTAGGCTTCCGAACAATGACAGCAGTAAGGCGTATTGGTGTACCTAAGCCTGTCATATTGATGGTAACAGTAAAACATCACCCAGATGAAGTATAAATATGTGTCTTTTGCATGCTCAGTAGTGTTTGAGTACTCATGCAATGTTGTGGCCACTCATAGTATGTGGTGGTTTTAGCCTCATTCCGAGGCCTTTGCCGGCTCCAATATTTGACTGCTTCCAGCATGTGGCTGATGTTCATTGAAGTAATGTTGCTAAAGTACAGTATCAGCTAGCTACATGTGTTGATCACGTTGGAGCAGGGTCATGGCTCATGCTTACAAGACTAGGAGAGTTTTCAAGATGTGAACACATGCTAGATAACATGACCATGATTATGGAGGTGAGGGGGGAAGCCATCATTGTTCACAAATTAGCCACAACTGGACAAGGACCGTGACCTTTCATTTTTGTTATGTGTCAAGGCACCAATATACAGAACAAAATAGCATTCTATCCCAACAGGGACCTCAGAAGTGAGCTCAGAGCACCTTATTTTGTAAGAAAACATGCTCTCAGACTTTTCTACCTGCTGTGTTCTTGTGCACTCATTGCCACGTAGATGGCCTCACCACTTTGGAGATGCTTTCTTCACCGCAGGCAGTGCCCAACTGTCTCTTTGCATATTGATCACTGCCAAGTGTTTAACAAACAATAATAATTTGATGTTGGCAATACGTTCTGAACATTCAGGCCACTGGCCACCAGTTCTCGGACTGACAAAAGAGCCTCTAGATTCTTCATCAGGTAGCGCTCTCCATATGTTTACCTTCTGTTTACCCGCATGTAACCGCATGTAATGAGATCTGCCAGGCCTCCCCTCCTTACTTGCATACTGAAAGCAATCAAATACATTGTAGATCTACTTGAAGCAAAAGAGGCCTGGGAACAAGGCTACTGTGCTTTCACATGATAAGTGTATATCACTGTGCATGCGTACTCATGCAATAGTTTACACTATCTTAATGCAGTAAGGATGATATCTATACCAATTAAGCCATAAACTAGCATGCTGTAGCCACGCTACATCCATGAATGATTTCTGTTTCTCCTTGCAGATACTTGGTCTTATTGCCCTGGTATACGTAAGTCATGCAAAGTTAATTTAATCCTACCAATGGTAACTGTAGTCAATCTGTGTTAGTCACTGCAAAACAGCCTTCTTTCACTGCAGGCTCTAGTATTGGTGACTGCAACAGTGATTCAGAGAGTTTGGAAGGAATGCTGGAAGTATAACGGAAGTAACAAAAACAGTGAATGCTGTTGCTAATTGAGTCTGAACCACTAGCTACAACTGCTTCTTCTGTTATTGCATGAAGATTCTGGCAGGAATATTAGAGACTTGGCTACCATGTGGCATGCCTGCATAAAAGATGCATATTGAATTCCACCATTATCATGAAAATATTACTACAAACAAGAGAATGGGCAAGTGGAAAACACTGAAATGCAGAATTGTAAGTATGGAAGTGAGAAGAAAAGCCACCTGTCAATGAGTACGCCTCGAATACAGAAATAGTAATAGTCAATTGTGACATCCATTTCAAAAACCTGTTGCACTGCCAGATGTACGGTAGTACGCCATATGTAGGGATGGCCCCGAAAAAAAATGGCGGCCACATTAAGGTAGGACAACCTTGAATCACAAATCTCCGAGTCATGTGGATGAGAATCGAAGGCCTGGGAATGAGGCTATAATGGTGCTATCATCACAATATATTGAGATGCTCGCATAATTTTAGATGCAAAGAAAAAGGAGAAAAGATTACCTTGTTGTTTCGGTAAGTATCATGAATGTCCCTATACTGCTCTGTGCTGAACCAAATCCATTTCTAGCAATGACCCTAAAGTAGTAGGTAGTCCCTGGGAGCAGAACATCCAAGACCAGTGTATGAGTTACGTTCACAACTGATATGTTCTGGTTCCCATCCACTGTGGTGCTAGTTTCATTAAGCATGTTTTTTCTGAGCCCAAACCGGACCATGTACTGTTTAGGAGTGTATGAGATGAGAGGCATAGTCCATTGTATGATAGCAGATCTGGAGGACACATTGGCCACTGTGACATAGGTAGGTTGTGCTGGAGCCTGGGCAGCTGCAATAATACAACGATAATATGTCTAATTCACCACTGCACTTCAGGTATCATGCTAATAATTGCCTAGCACCTTAGTATACAACTACTAGTGCACTGGTTAGTTCTCAGCCAATTTTCATCATCCCACCTCCACCTGCTTAGGTGAGCTCAGTTGGTATGTACATATTGTGCATTGTCTCTCTAAGTGAGAATGTCTGATGTGGCAGCAGAGAGGCTAAGGAGAGTATTGCCATGCTGATATGCTGATGCTGATATATGGCATGCTAATATGGTGATCCTGATATCCCAGGATAGTGATGCTATACTATAGCAAGAAAAGTGGCCTATTAAAATGGCAGAGACTGCCAGCAGAAGCAGTCAGCTCACCTGATCAACTCAAAGGCCTTCTTCATTGTGCGTGAGACATACTATACACGTGTATTCCAAGCTATGATAGAAGCAATTAATGAGATGTACTCAGTGTCCTACCTCTGACAGTCACATTTGCTGAACTAATGGTTGGCGCATTGAGATTTATGTTAATGATCAAGGTTCTGTTGCCATTTGATGATACATTCATCTCCTGCATGCCCACCAAAGTGCACTTTCCAGTGAAATGTTTTTGGAACAAGTATGGTATCATACACACTGGCAGTGCAGTTCAGTGTGAACGTGTTGTACGGAGGTGTCACAAAGGCTGTGACTGTATGTGGCTGCACGCACGCTCACACCAACTACAGGTCCTGTAGATGAGAAGCAGAATGGTTCAAACCAATTAAGTAGAAACATGCAATGCCAAAAATGCATCTCAACATGTACAAAAGAAGCAATGACCAATTGTGCGTATAATCATCTACAGCATACTTATCAGATAAGTATCACAGTCTGTAAGTACTCACTGTCAACAATAAGGTACCATTCAGCAGACTTGGTCAGTTGCTGTGGAGGGGTGGGGCTGGTAATGTTTGCTCTGCAAGTAAATTCTCCACGGAAAACACGGTAGTGGGCTAAACACCAGAGCAAGAGTGGTCATGGTACCTGATGTCATTGCACTACCCACTGTAATATCTCCCCCAGTTGTGACTCGATTACCAGTTTCATCCAGCCACTCAACTATTGGTACATTCTGCAGACCATCAACAGTTCTGACAGTACAGGTCATGTTGAACATTTGTCCAGCTAGTATGGATGCATTGCTTGTACTGGTCGAAATTGTAAAGTCGACTGCATTTGTAAGAAGCAGGAACAATATTCTGAAGCAGAGCAAATAGCTAGATTTTGGTGTTATGCCAGTGTGCAACTGCAAATGTGCAGTTTCCCTTGTGAATTTTACCTGTACTGTACCATTGGTTGTGTAGCTATCTATGTACCCCACTTTTTATACAAAAAACCTCTCTCAATCTCATGTATAGACCTTATTCAGGGGGTGTGGCTTCAAGGTTAGCAACCGCTATTTATGTTGCCATGGTAACACCAATTTTATATAACAATTCTTACAGTCCAAATTACTCAAATCTCAAATATGAAAGTTATCGGCCTTATGGTTGATTTTTTAAAAATCATCAAACTTTGACTGTTAAGTCTATGGTGAGTGGCAAAAAGTTGCCACTCACCATAGAACTCAATACTTAAATGCCAAAGTTTGACAATTTGTTTAAAATCAACCATAAGGCCGACAACTTTCATATTTGAGATTTGAGTCATTTGGACTATAAGAATTGTCATATAAAATTGGTGTTACCATGACAACATAAATAGTGGTTGCTAACCTTGAAGCCACACCCCCTGAATAAGGTCTATAGTTTAAATATTCACCTAGACTAAAACCCATATATACCCCTCTCCAAAGAGGAAAGGGAGGTGTGGCAAATGTATACACAACATGGTCTAGCTGATGTTAAATCGTAATCCTTTGAAGTTGCTTGCTGGACTTTAGTAAATTAGAAGTGTGCTATAGCTAAGTGGATAGTGTGGATTCGTAAAAGTAAAGCTGCAGTGAAGAAGCCCATGCACACAATAGAGGTGAGATAATTGCCAAATCAGCCAATCAGGTCATGTACTGAAATTCTGCTATACCCACAAAATGTTGTACTACATTTACAAGACCCCCCTTTATATATTTGCCTTAATAATTATATCAATTTGATACCAGAACAAATTACTACTAAGTATGTATGGCAGCCATTCCACTATCATACTTTATCGTACAGTTCTGTAATAGAAGAACAGCTAGCTCTGTTGATACTTGATGCAGCTACTTAAACCTACCTTCAGCAGTGACAGTAATAGTCTGCTGTTGAGCACCATATGTACTGGTGACTCGGCAAGTGTATTGTCTGTTGTGGATGGTGTCATTGACTGGATTAAACAGCAGCTGTGTCTGGGGACCAGTGGAGCTCTGAACCACTCCCCCATTGTACAGCCACTCTGTCATGGTTACATCCAGGTCAGAGGAGCAGGTAAGTGTGGCTGCTCTACCAACAATCAGCACATCTGGCATTGTAACCTGCAGACCTGAGTTCAGAATATTCAGATAGAGAGAGATAATTGGGGGAATTATACAGAAAATGGATCACAGGATATATACAAGAGTGTACATGGGAGACAGGTTAAAGGAAGGAATAAATGATTGCTGGGACAAATGTTACATAAAAATGGAATGGATGAAGTAGCTAACCATGAAAGGCATGCAGAACACTCACCATTAATTGTAATATTCCTTGTCACTGTTCCAATCTCATTCAGAATGCTACACAAGTAAACACCAAGAAGCGCACTTGGAGTACCACTGACAACCAATATATTCTCGTAGGTTGCAGTTACCCCATCTTGCAGTGTCTGTGTCATCTCATACTGTCCTCCACTGCTGAGCACCATTTCATCTCTCCTCCATGTCACAGTGGTGGCAGGAGAACCCGTGAAAGTGCAGTTCAGAGTGAAGTTTGGTGAGTGCCCCATACGTGGTGCGTTGCAGTGAGACAAACTGACACAGGAGCTACAGAATGAGTACAGAAGACATAAATTGTCATAGACAACTAGCCACCTGACTGCATTTTGCGCATGAGATGGCAGTCACCGTCTCCCGGTCACCCCAGCACATCTGATGAGGCCTGGTATTGGCTGAAATGTGTCCTGCGCAGTGGGTGGCTTTGCATAACACCTTATACAGTGCAGACTTTGCAACCTAACAAGTTATAAACCCTCGATCTAATTTATGTCTGAGAATCACTAATGCACAGTCATATTATGTCTGGACTCTGCAGGTGCTGGTTTGTGGGGGACAACTCAACCTATCTCAAACAACAGTGCACTGATTGCTGACTCAGATTGGCACAATATACTGCCATTCTGCATCAGAGCAACCCCACATAGGCCGCTGGATCTCTCCAGCTGGAAATGGCATCACATTTACCTCAACAGATGCATGCGTTTGATGTTGGCCTACATAGTGGGTCATTCCACAGTTACACCACCAGTCTTACAATATCAAATGGTTTCTCACTGTTGGGTGCTGACCAGGGAGTGCATGCATGCATGACTGCAAAAACAAAATTGTTGTTTTAGCAAACTATTTGGATACTACAGTTGCGTAACTATCCTTCCAATGCTAATCAGTGCTTGTAAAATATCTATAGTAGGGTTTACTCAAGTATCAACTACCATGCATTACCGTACAGTTGTGTGACTATCCTTCTCATGCTAATTTAGTGCTTACTCAAGTATCCTCAAGTATCAACTCCCACTGAATCATTACTGTATACAGTTGTATGACCGTCCTCATGCTAATCCAAAACAGTGAAGTGCTTTTGAAACAGCTGGAGGGCTAGTTCAAGAATCAGCTCCCACTGAACTACAGTTGTGTGACTATTCAAGTTGCAGATGAATGAACACACTACATGCATGCATGGGACAGAGCTAAGAGACACAATGGGGCAACTATATGGAGGAGTTGGGCAAGAATGCGGAAAACACATTAGCAACATATTTACCTACTCATCTGCATTGGAAATAAATAAACAGATGGGCAGCCACCTGATGCAGATGGGTAAGCATATAGTGGATGGCTGGCAGGGAGTGATATTCCACATTCTTGACCATCTCCCACCACATACTCATACAGACTTAGCACTAAGCTGTGTCCATGTATGTATATAACATGTTTCATCTGCAACTCAACTAACAATTTTACTGTGCAACACACACACACACAGAGTATATATGTGTGTGTGTGTGTGTGTGTGTGTGTGTGTGTGTGTGTGTGTGTGTGTGTGTGTGTGTGTGTGTGTGTGTGTGTGTGTGTGTGTGTGTGTGTGTGTGGTGCACAGTAAAATTGTTAGTTGCAACTTATCGGGGGTCATAGGCCGCCCCCTACCGTTGCAACTGACCAACCAAATCCCCTTAGATATACAGTAAAACCTCCGAACAAAGGACACATTGGGGACGGGGCATTTGTCCCTTGTAGAGAGGTTGTCCTCTTCTCGGAGGTTTTCTTTTAAACCTATTGGAAAGTCATTAAAGACAAAACAACTAACACTTACAGGCTTTAAAATGTATTATTACAATATATTCTGTGCATATATTTTCATTTTCAATTGCAAGATGGCAAGAGCAATACTACTTGTATATTAAAGAAATGCAGAATGATGCAATTATGACGTGTATACAGTAAATACTCGATTGATATCTGTACGAAAGTTTTCGTTTGCGAGTACAGTGACCGCTCTGTATGCGGAATACGGAGGTATCCGTTATGGGCATTCGGTATACTTCCGGTAGGCGTGGTAATGTGTTAGGTCGCATTTTCGGACCGGTCCGTTGCTGTACCATGGCGAGAAAGGCTAGCAAGAAGAGCAACAGTGCTAATATAATTCCCAGTCTTTGAATCCAGCGACGGTGGCGCACAATCTTACGAAAGCGGTCGACAAGCGTTCGCATTATGTATACAAGACTATTGGTGGGTGTAGTTTCACTGTCCGCTTTCGGAGGTAATTCTGTATTGGCTAAGGTACGTCTGGGGCTCATCAGTGTCCGTTGTTCGGAGTTGAGAGGTGTCCGTTTCTCGGAGGTTCGAAATGTATTAGTTCTATGGTAAAATCAATCGGGGGCAAGTGATCTGTCCGCTGTACAGAGGTTGTCCGCTTTTCGGAGGGTCCGTTATTAGAGGTTTTTACTGTAATTATTGATTCAGCTTGACACAGGCTTAAAAAAAAAAATTTGACTTGTATAGCTAGCTTTGTTAAATTTTCAGCTGCATGCATGCAGATGAAATTACATTACAATAACCGATGCTGCTAATTCCCAAGATGGCATGGTCATGTGCTGGGAGACCGGTAAGAACGCGGAAAACAGGCGGAAGCAATGATGACTCCCACTTACCGTAGGCGCCGGACGCACTTCGAATTTGGGGGGGGCACAGTTGAAGCGCGGCGGCCGCTTAGCGGCCGTAGGGGAGGGGCGCAGGACGGGGTTTCCCCCTCCGGTGCGAAGCGCGGTAGCTCAGAGGGGTTCACTAAGTTCACCCAGCTCCATCTGGTGACGTCATAAACTGTAAACTTAATTTTGGTCATAGTAGGTAACAGGTTGCTCACAAGCTAGGGACGAGGTTTTTATACGAGTCCAGCATCAGCTACATAATTTTCTTGCTCTAAAATTAAGTTGCACAATCTCTTTGAAAACAATACAGACTGGTGTTTTGTTGCTGCATGCCCTCCAGCAACATGTGCTACAAGTCTTTACCCTTCGCAGAGAGGTGTGGCTTGCGGGACTACATGTCTGGATGGCCTACATGGCGCTCTGCGCACATTACAGTTTATGACGTCACCACATGGAGTTGGGTGAACTTAGTGAACCCCCGGCCCCCCGCTTCCGTCGCCTATGCTTACTCACTCGTATCTAAACCAGCACAGCATAGGCAGCCTATGTACAGTTCTGTTACAGATGATGATCACACCTGGAATGTTTACTGTGACTTAGACCAATATCCCATGCAGTATACTTGTGCCATCTCATGACAGGTACTCCATGCATATCATTCCAAAGTAGTGTTGCACTCCAAATGTAGATAGTAAAAAATACGTGAGGTTTTATAATATACATGGAAGCTGCATGCGGGTAAGTTTTGTGCTCATCTGTAACAGAAGTATACAAAGCTTGCATATGTTATGCTGGTTTGAATGAGTAACTATACACGTATATATATAAATTAATGCGCGCGAGCGCTAGCTCACAGTAAAAACGGACTGGTTGTTTTAACCACAGAGTGGTTACCTTGGTTGCATGGCTTATTTTGTATCAGAGGCTAAGGTACAGTTTCCTTGTTGTTTCCTCCTCTTTTCCTTATTCCAGAATGAGGAAAGGAGGAGGAAACAGGTTGTCTTATAATGCAACCTGGGTAACCACTATGCAGTTAAAACAACCAATCTGTTTACAGTGATATAGATACCGTGTGGTATTTGTGGCGGTAACTATCATAGGGGAGGAGCATCCGTGTTGCCATTCTTAGCTCTTAGCGACATGCAAGCACAGCCTAATTGTTCACCTACGGTCGCAGAATATAAAATTTCTGGAGTCTACGCTAATTTCTAGTTCACTGCATCCTAATAAAATCCTACTTCCATCGTTCTTGGGCGGGGGACTCATGCAGTGTCAATTGCGGAATGGCGCAAAAGAATCCTGGAAAAACATATCCCTCAAGGCACGCGGCTTATAGAGGAGCTAAGAGAGATGCTGGTATAGCGATGGACCACCCCGTGTTTATGAAGCATCCTGATAAAAAGGCAGGTAGACCCGGTATAAAATATGACGATCCGGATCCTCGCCGCGTCAAATCTGGACAGGACCCCACATTTGGAAGGGAGGAGTACAATGTTGGGACCAGGAACAGTCCTCGCTATGTCGCAATTGACGATCATCATGCAGGCCATGCCAATCCACGTTTTAAAGAGGAGCGGCCCCACATGCACGCGAGACCTGGAACGGGACCTGATGGTCGTGACTACCGGCATGGGACGGCTGGCGGAAGTGATCATCATTACTATGAAGAGGAAAAAAAAGAGGGTAGTGGATCTACCCCAAGTGGATCTAATCGTGGTGGAGGGTCAAAGCCAAGTAGTAGCTAATTGTGGAGTGTATTAAATAACGTTCTGAACTTTAATTGTGCCATATGACTTGATATTAGGTGACTTACGAATTGACTGCAGCAGCTATGTTTTAACTGCCTGCTGATTGATACAGTAGGATTATTGGTGCATGCTCATTACTGGTTTGCTGCATAATTATGGCAGTGGGGAGGGAAGGAAATACTCAGTCAAAACAAGAGTGGTCTCATCAATTTTGTTATTTGAATGAGTGAACACATTACACACACTCCATGCATGTACATTGTGACTCTGCCTCCATAACATGCACAATTACACAAATGCTACAAGAATAGAGTGGCTGCATAATGCATAGTGACACAGGATCTCAACTGACAATTCAGATCTCAGTCAATGACAGCATTATAATTCACTACAACCTGTATGTGTGCTGAGGGCATAGTGGTGTCAGTATACTGAATAGTCTCAATGTTACCACAATCGTGAATGGTATACATATCATATTAAAATTTTAAGGTATAACTTTGAGCACTCATGCAGAGAAGAAAACACCACCATGGAGAGGTAGGTGTGGCTGCCATTCTGAGCTACCGTCATTATCACTAAAATAAGTACTCGCAATAATAAATTCCAATAATGTCATTATACTAAACTTTCTGTTAAAAAATGCTAAATTTAATACATGTTAAACGATGCATATTCAAAATTGCTAAATTAAGTATGCGCAATTAAAAGTAACATTAAGCTATGCATTGCTAGCAGACAATCCTTCCACAACTCCTTTTTTCCATATGCAGTTCCAGCACCAACAGTCACTATATTTTCCCCGACAGTTGGCACACCATATGCTGGTAGCAGACTCATTCTGCATTGTATCATGCAGTTAAACCAAACAGTAGATTCTCCTGTTACTTTCATGGCATTTTGGAGGAGATCAGGGGTACAGATCTTGAATGACATACAAACCACTGTGTACAGAATGGCAGCCACACCTACTTATCCATGATTGTTATTTCCACTCTGAGTCTGACTCAGGATTCAGGGCAGTACATCTGCGAGACATCTCTCAGTGCTAGTCCACCATCACTGTACATCAGAGGATCCTTTTCAGCCACTTCTACTGCATCCTCCCTTACAGTTGAATGCCCAAGTGAGCTGTTGTAAGGAAATGTATTGCTACTTGAGTCAATAATTAGTGCAAACAAAGTATTCTTGCAGTTTCCAAGTATGGTTATAATGCCTACAGTATACCAAGGTGTACTTGACCCATTAAGGATATTTGCCATCTAGTGCTACTTTCCCATACTTAATGTCTATTGTACTTAGAATAAGTATGGTAGTGAGACTTTAGTTCACAGTTCAGGTGTGCCATTGACCCACTAACTAACCAATATGCACTCAGATAGACAGGAATGCCCATTATCTCCTCTAGTCTGTGTATTACTATATCCTCTTTCTTACATTCTTGAATGTAATATCCCATGTTTTGTTTAGCATGACAAGATCTACCAATACAAGATTTTGCAACAGTAAAGAGTGTGCAACTTCCATAATTACAATTTCTACTGCCAGTATGGTGAAAACAGTTTCCTTTTCTGTCAGTGATCCACTCACTTGCTCTATCAGAACAGTGTCAAGAATACTGTCCATGGAAGTCATTGTTTGTATTTACTGCTATTATAGTATTCTTTCCCAACATTTCCACAGCAATAGTTCTCGCCTCCAAATCAATAGGCCCCACCTCAAAATCAACAGGCCCAACCCCCACACCAACAGCAGTTGTTACCCCAAGTCCCATTGGTCCAGGCACATTGATTGTTGCACTATCAGGAGGGGGTGGTGGAACCTTGTTCATATTTGCACTTGTTGCAGTGATAGTGATAGTGGCTGTGACTCAAACTTGGAGAAAGAGGAGGCGGGAGGAGGAGAAGATGGCAGACGTTGTTGTGTCAAGGTTTGCAAACTAGCAAAAGCTTATATTTGATGTTTCTTTAGCCTAGAATATACATAGCTAGTCAACAGAAGATCATGTGCTGATTTTATATTGGAGATTTTATAGTGCTTCAACAGGAATACATAACACCTGTGTTTGAGCTTTGACAATGCTAAGTGATCAATTGCACTGGTGTTTAATAAAATATACTTGTGTGATAATTAATATATATATTTTTATGATATCAGCTATCTACTTGTTATTTAAAATTTGTACTTACACTAGGTTGGCAAAAAAACTAAATGATGAAATGTATGCTTAGTGTAGTTTCAATAGACAAAACTGTGCATAGTCAGCAGTTCGCAGAATTGTAATACAAAATTAACTTGAGGAATTTAAAGTTTTAGCAAAAAGGGCCTATAGCTAGCTAACGGCAAAGAGCACAAAATACCTTTTCATATGTTGGCATGTGCATGCCTTACTTTAGGTTCATAATATTCACTGGGCCACTGAGAAGGCCCCATCTTTTCATATACAGAGTCTCTTCCTTGAAGTTCCTTCAACCCCTCCTTCCTATAAAACTCATCATCTTGTTTACCAGAAACTGACCCCATTTTGATATATGAGGCTTCACTCTCACTTTGATATGCAAAAAGATGACTCAGGTAGCCAAAGCAGGGAGGGAGAGGTGGGTTAATAGGTGGCTGGTGAAGTTGGATCTGCTGATAGGGCTCATTGTAGTAATGAGATACAAGCTGGTGCACTTATTTTCTTGTGTCTGTATTATCCACTATCAGGAGTTTAAAATCATTGCCTCCCATCATGGTAACATACTGTGACTGTGTATGAAGCAAGTGCACCAGCACCAACAAGCACATGCTTGTTTTGCATATCATTCTGTGGTCAAGTTGAATTGAATAGCTGCATGAGAATCAAACATCATCTTCTTGCACACTACAAAGTTAGTAGGTATGTACAGTGAAACACAATAGAAACACGTACAATAGCTAGGTATACCAAGTAACATTAACCATTACAACAATGAAAGTAATCAAAAATGATGCAATTTAATGTCTAAGAAACAGTTGCATGTTTTTATCAAGTGGTTTGCATTTACAAAAACGAATGATCATGTACCCCAAGTGAAGACTTCTTACAAACTTCGTACAGACTGTTATAACAAGGTTACAGCCATTGGTGTTAACACTCCATTAATATGGTACAAAATGTGAACTTGTGCTATGTAAAAGTGTACAGTTTAATGGTTTGCAGGATTTCGCGTTTGCTTTTGTGGTTTATTTCTTAGACTTCCGTCTCACAATGAGGGTCCTCACCATGAGTGTCTTTGCCATGAGTGCCCTCACCATGTTGGTCCTCGTCATTAGCACCCTCATCATTAGTGCCCTCATCACGAGTGCCCTCATTGTGAGGGTCCTCACCATGTACTTCTAGCTTGCCAAAGGTAGACACATCCATGTAACCAGCCAAACTTTCCAGGGTCTGTGACATCAAGCTGACCAGCTCTGAGAATGTTGGCCTCTCTTCAGGATCACCATGCCAGCACTTGAGCATGAAGAGGTAGCTACAGATAAAAGAGAATCAAAAAATCTGGAATGTTTTCGTAAGTCCACTTAAGCTCCCAGATATAAGCATTGGTATTATGTGGGCCAGTTCCTAGATCTAAGCATTAGTATTATGTGGGCCTTGAGTTCAATCACACCCCAAGTGTGCGCAAGTCAATGGACAAGGGAGTCATCATGTAATGACATTATGTTATGCTAGGATTAAACATTTGGCTTCCTCATCATTTGGTAGCTCAATCTGCTGTCGTAGGGCTACATCTGTATAGTGCAGCCCCCACTACCCTTTCCTGTTCTGGGTTTCTAAGTTATCTGTCTTCAATTTATTGCTTAATGATTGTAGAGTTGGTGTTCAGGCTCAGACTTATTACTACCCATTAGGCAGAGACTTACCCTAAAGCCTTGCTACTAATAGTGCAGTAAGCACTTAGAATTTAGTATAGCTAGGTATGTCAGACTCATGATGAAAGATTAAACTTGCTATAATATTATGCAAGCAAGAAGGGTATCGTGCAGCATTGTATTTCTCTCGGTAATGATCACATCAATATTATATAATATAAATAGATAGACAATGTGTACTTGTGTGTCTATGGGTATGTGCATGCGTGTGTGTGTATGTGTATTTATGGGGGGGGGGGGGGGGGGGGGCTTATTACATTCCATTTACCACACACATCTTCCTTACATTTCCTCAGAGCATGCAGCATTGTTTGGCTTGTCCAGCCTGTGTCCACTCTCCAGAAGATGGGGAAGGGAGACTGGGTCCACTCCGGGATAAGGAACTCTCCCTCCAGTGAAAAGCTCCCAGCAGGTCACTCCATAGGACCACTACAAGAAAAAGTAGTGTTCAAGATATTGACAATTATTTTATGTAACTGGTATTAAGTACAATTCCAGAACCTCCCCACTGAGTCTGTAACAATACACTTTAACACTATGGATTGATGCTCATGTTGTAGTGAATGTGTACGTAGTGCTCTAACAAGCTAGAGTTTGTTACTGTACTTTATTAACATAAGGGGGCTCTGAACTGCTAATAATCGACTTGAAAGCAAAGCCTGGATAGAATGCAACTAACTGGTATCACGCAACACTTGACTATGAACATCATAGCAAGTGCTGGAAATCTAGCAACTATAATTACACATTGCTGTTTAAAGTTGGATACTTAATCAGTACTTGAGCTCAAGTAATTTTGTGAATATATTGTTACAAGAAATATTGTTGCTATACAAAATACAACAATCCTGTTTCAGTAAATTAAAGTTCATAGCATAGTTACTGACAAGTATCATAAATAGGTGTGGAAAAGTATTTTTTTAGGGTAACAAGTAATTCCGACGTTTTAAACAAAGGATCACCGCAAGCATAAGCATTTAGTAACAAGAGATTCAACTGCCACTGGCATGGAGGAGTTTGAAAGAGTTTCTTAGTTACTAAAACTCGGCAGAGTAGACAATGACCACCATCCTCTGGTTTGAAGCTTCAAATCAATAGTGAAATGAACAGTCAGCATCAGTGCAGTAGCTTAATTTGTACCCAAGCCATTTTAACACCATCTTTGTTACTTGCCGTGGGCTTATTGTTCAGACAGCAACATGAACACCCACTTTACAAGTGGATGTTCAGCAACAAAACTTACCACATCTGACTTCTCAGAGAAAACCCCTTCAGTCAAAGCTTCTAGAGCAAGCCACTTTACCGGCAATTTGACAGATTGATCTTTCTCCTGCCTGAAGTAGGTCTTTGAATACATATTTTCTGAGAGTCCAAAGTCTGCTACTTTGATGACAAAGTGGATGTCAATCCTGTGTAAAATAGAATTGAATTATAGGTTACAAGCATTTTATGCTGGAGTGCCAAATTGGCAAGTAGCTAAACAGCAAAAATGCTTCTCTCTTCCTTTTCTTCAATCTTGCATTGTAGATGGTAAGCTCAAAATTGGTTTAGTTAATTAGCTTTGCCACAATCTCAACATGTGGTTGTTCCTTGAGTGTCTCAAATTTATCACTGTTACCTCTTAAGAAGACTGTCGAATTTTGCTGGCAGCCTTGTTTGCACATTCTCTAGCTGGTTGCCCATTAAAGCCGGGTAAAATTGGCTCATGAAGATCACCATGGTTTCAACAGAATTGATTAACTGTGTCATATTTTGCATGGGTGGGTTGTTTCCTGAGTGTACCAAATTCATCAGTATTTATTCCTGATATTTTTGCCAAATTTCTACTGCTGGCTATAGTTAATGAATAGACACAAAACAATTGCACTTATGCAATTCCTGCATCTGTATAGATCTCTAAAGTGTTCTAGCCAGAGAGATTCTTACATGCAGTTCCGAGCTGCAAGATCTCGGTGTACAATCATCTTGCTGGCAAGATACTCCATCCCTTTACCAATCTGAATGCACATGTCTGCTAGACGCTTCAGTGCCACAGTAGCCTTTGATTAAGGAGGAGAAATGCGAAAGAAAACAGACATGAGAAACATAAAGACATAATTTTTTCATGTGATAATAGATTGCATAAAGTAATCCACTGATTGGGTGTCAGGTGGGGGAGCGCCAACACTGCTACGCACACACCCACAAGTAGCACAAGTGGCCATCACCCCCTCCCTTCCTCAACGATCCCCACGCATTAGAAGACACAGGCTACATAATTATGCAAGCCTTGTTTCAACAAATAGGAGCTACGATGTGCGTAGCAGTGTTGGCGCTCCCCCACCTGACACCCCATACTCTACTTCCAATGTTTGGAAGCTAGCCACCATGTGGCAGTTATAGTAAGCAGTGCCGCTGTCAGTGGTACCAAGCAGTCATAGATCATGAAAACTCCTGGGACTTACACCACTGCCATCAGCACAAACATGTACATGTGTTTGTCAATATAAAGCCATAGCTGCAATTTGAGGGTAGCATTTCTTTGATCTGCTCCCAATTGTGTGGCTGCTATATAGATGAAAGTGGCAACTATTCAAGTACTGTAGTCTCACGAAAGAGCACCCACCCTCTGCTTTTGGTCCAATTTCCTGTACAGGATCAAAGTTTACTTGAATGAGCACCCACCCTGGAGTGAGCTTCACGTGGCTAATCAGAACGCACTCGTGGAGTGTTGAGAAGCACAGCATCAAGCGTTATGCACATCTGAGGTAAGAAAATATTGCATTTGGTTATACTTTACAGAAGGGTGGCTTTACCTAGACGTAGAAGAATGTAGCCGGCTAATGGGGCTATGCTTGCTAGCCACACCACACTTACAGTGGCATGTTGCAGTTCAGAGTGTTGCATGCTGTCAGAACTTGAGCTTCCAATGCTGGTGACTCTGTTGTACGTTATTGTTCATCCAATACTTCAGCAAATTCAAGGACAATTAGTCACTGTACACATACATGGGTGCTCTTTTGTGGTTAATTGTGGAAACACTTAAAAGAGCACCCACCCCCACTTTGGCTCATAAGGTGGTGCTCTTTTGCAAGACTACGGTAAATATATATCGAACTTGCCAGCTCATCATCTGCAGCATCATTTGGTATCACAAGATTCAACTTCTCTTTCTTGATGTAAGCAAGCAGACTGCCATTGGCCATGAAGGGCATAATGATGTAGGGGGCGGGGCCAGCATCCACACACACTCCAGTAATGTTGAGGACATGAGGGTGTTGAAAGCCCTGCATTTTCTCACTCTCTTTCATCATATCTGCAGCTGATCTCTGGTCGAAAAAGCCTGTTATGAAATTACAAGCACCAAGTATCATACAATACCGGTATTGCATTTGAAATAACTCATTCAATGTGGCAATACTTAGCTGTACTTTGTGGATAACAGTGTGTGTGTGTATGTTACACACAGAGTAATGTCAATATTTTCATAATTACAGCCATTAATTTACGTCAGTCTATAGCTGTACATACATTCATCAAGTACAGAAAAATGTACATTGTATTGTACATATATATTTACATATTTCAAATACAGTGGAACCCCACCTTATGGCCACCCCTGAAAAGCAGCCATCTATGATATTGCCGACACTTTATTATAATCTGGACGCTTGTCTACCACTTTCGTAAAATCGTGTGCCACCTTCAGTGGATTCAAAGGCCGGGCATTATATAAGCATAGTCGCTCATCGTGCTAACCTTTCTCAATATCGTACGGCAATGGAAAGTTCCAAAAATGCGGCCTCATAGTGCTTACCAGCCCGAGTACACATCACCACACCAACCGGAAGTATGCCGGAAACCCCTGAAATACGGATACCTCCATATTACGGACACACAGCGGTGGTCCCAACGGTGTCCGCTTTAGAGGGGGTCCACTGTAGCTCTTAAACCAGTTTCAAATCAGTTTACAAATTGATTCAGGACAGCTGTGTTAACACCAACAAATGGATTTGGTAAGGCCAAACTGCAAACCAATTGAAACAGGGTTATATTTTTCACTAATATAAACACTGGGTAAACTGTGGTTGCAAACATTTTCCACTACAGCATGTACATTGAGTTATCATTAATATCTTATGGGGAGCTTTATCTCTAACCTTTCAGAGTCTTCACAGCCACAATCTCAGGCATTTGTTGCATGGATTTCACCAAGTGAGCTTTGTAAACAACCCCAAATTCACCTGTGTGCCATGTATAAAAACTCCATACCTACACACACAAAAATACTAACATATGCTTCTAAATGAAATGAAAAACCTGCTCAGTATCACATCATTTGCTATTGAATATAGCACAAAGGCACTAGAAGTTTGCATGCTACATTAGCATACAGTCAATATTTAAGTGGCTGTTCTCTGACTATTTTGTGTTTTGCTCATATGAAGCCACAATTAGGCGGTTTAGATCACTGCAACCAGGACCTCTTGGTAAATTCTGTACATATGTCATTGTATTGCTGCATATACTAATACTCCAATTGTACTGGTTTGCTCCTTATCAGACCCATCTTCCTCAGCCAATGCACTTAATCCCTTCTACAATATAATACATTGTCAAGCAAAAACAGCAGTTTAAAGTACCTTGGCCAACAACATTAAGCAGACGAATAGAATTGCTTGAGATGAGTAACTTTGGCACATCCGTGTAGGGATCATGAGTCACCTGACTTCTTTGAGCTTGGGCACACATGTATGAATGCATGAGTACAATATGAAATACATTAAATTTTCAAGAGTTTATCATTAATAGCCCAGACTAAACACACAGCATCCAATAATGCATTTAGTGATCTGTAAGAGCACTCCAACTGGTGAATGAACTACATTGTATGAATACCCATGACAAATTATGAATAAAACTTACTTGTGCATTCTACACAAATTTGCTCACCAATGTATGGATTCATTTCTTTCACCTCATCAATCCTAAAAATGTACATAATATGTTAATGTGCATGTGTGTTCATATATCCATGTGAATGTGTTGGTGCATGTATAAATTTGGCATCATAACATCGAAGTAACAACTAATGCCACTTATATTCAAGCAACTAGAAAAACAAATTTCCTTCTACATGCAGCATGTAACCCTTAAAGCTTCCCACCAAGTTCACCATAGGTAAACAAGTACGTAGGTCAACCTAAACAAGAGCTAGTTTATTGCTCTCAAAGGGGGATATCCATTTCAGATGTGTCCACTTCAAAAATAAAAGCATCTACACTTTCTAATGTGTTATATTGTTTCACATAGTGCATACATGTGTCCTCACTGCAAAAATTACTTGCGTTAAAATGACCACAAGAGCATGGTTACTGCAGTTTCAAGGTTCATTGAACAGGTGGGTAGTATGATTAAAGGAATTCCAAAACACAATTATAATAAACCCCCTCATAATTCCATCTAGCTTCAAAGCGCTTGCACAGACAGTTCATATGCATCCACCTGCTGGCTATTATCAGATTCTGGTTCTGAACCAGATAATAGCCAGCAAATGGATGGTATGTATTGGCTAGCAGACAAGTATCTCTGCTAGCTCTTTGAACTTTGATGGATTGTGAGGGGGTTGATTGTGTTTTTGGTTCTTTAATCACCTGTTCAATGAACCTGAAACCGCATTAACCTTTACTCAGTCATTTTAACCAAGTAGCTTTTGCAGTGCTCCCATATTGCTTAACTCTTTGTGCTATGCCATGCCATGTATAAACTAGTTGGCCTATACAAATACTAACAAGGTGCCAAAACAAGGCTAAGAAATATAACAATTTGTCCTTGAGTACATCAGAATTTTTATTCAATCAGTTTGATTGGTTCCTGCTTTGACTTATTTGGCCATTCCCAAAGAGAATACTCTTTCCACTGACATAAATTTACACTACTGTTGGTGTAGAGATGGGTGCTTGGGTATGAGAACAACTTAATCAGCTCACAAGAATTACATGCCTGGTTAAGTCCACTTTTTTAGCACACTGCTTTCTTCTCAAGTACACAACTGCAATTGTAGTAATTCCAATGCACAGAATAACAACCACCATGGCTGCAAATGTACTCCCAAGTATAACACCAACATCCACTTGAGTGGGTCCTGAGAAATTGCAAAAGAGAACTACCAATCTCAATTTAACAAATTAATTTTAGTGTCCCAAAAGTTACAACACATAGCTTAAGTGATGTGAATTAGAAAGGAAATCAGATTTCGTGCTGACAATGGACATATCTAGGAGCTTACTTACCTGCAGTTTGTGGAGGGTTTGGAGTCATTGAGTACAAAACCAATGTAGAAAGTTGTGGTGTTGGCACTGCAGATAAGAACAAGTGGAGAATGAAACATTTTGTAGAGAATAATTCATCTATAGTGAGTGAACTGTATTCATTACACTTAAAAACTTTTCTAAAAACTCTGCAATGATCTTTTCCTATATGTTACTTTACATGGGTAGTAATGAAAGCTATGTTTGTACCCACCAACATCAACATTCTTTTAGCCAATGAAATCGTGAATTAACATCTTGTATTTACTACTCATGAGGTAGGTTTATAATTCAATCTGTTGTTCTCTCACGATTGTAACTTTGTGTATGTTTGTGAAGAGGGTTTGCGAAGGTGGGAACAAATTTCTTAGCGAGCACAGTTGCAATAGAAATGCTAGTTGTCGCCTAAAAAGTGGTCAGTTTACATCCCCAAAGTCTTCTAAATGTTACTAGTGGCAGGTATACACACGAACCAGAATGTGTGAAAGTACTACGGTAGAACAGAAAGAATGTTGTCATGAGATTTCCACTTTCAGTTCAGTGCAATACATCTTTACTTGGTAATAATGTGATAAAGTAAATAGTTTTCAAGTGTAGTTTGACGACCGAAATTAGTTGTGCACATGACAGGAAACCCAGACTACCATAGATATACAGAACCACTACAACAAATGCTAGAGTTGAATACTGAGATAAATGATCTTTGTAAAATACACCAAGACTGGAGATGACTAGCTGCATTTACATCATACATGGTGGTGACTTACCCTGTAAGCTACCTCAAGTGCAACGAAAGACAGACAAGCCAGGCTTCTTAACACACACAAACAAGAGGTAAAATTTGATCTAAGCGAAGTATGCACAAACAAGCTAATCTCCTCATGACAGGAGAGATTCCTCTGCTAGCTTAGGATGTGCATGTTTACAACACTTCAACCATGGTAGTCACCCTACATCTATAGTGACTGTACTTGACTCCTTGAAGGTCTCAGAAACAATGTTCACAGCTACATCAGTACATCAGCTCAGTGCTCATCAATGTAGAGGGCACCAGAAGAACTATGCTGTGGTTAATTAATCAACAATGAAGAATACATGCAATGTATTGGCCATTCACTGCCTATGAACAAGCCTGGCTGGTGAATGGAACTAACTTGGGTAGGCCAGTACAGTAGGTAGCTGACACATATAGTCAGGCAAAGCCAGATACTTTGGGCAGAGGTCTGGACTTTCATTCTGGTTTGATACTCATTGCTGAGTGAGCTGTATTTTGCCACTTTTAATCTTCTTCTACAGTATCTGTAACATATTTTAGCCAGACAACAAAACTTGAACTTTCAATGTATAAGGCTTGGCACCAGGTGCTAGGCTAGTCGAATAGCACTGATAGCAGTGATGTTGAGAGTCTGAGCTCAGACAACATGCAGTACATAACTTGGGGCAAGTCACATCATTATAGTAAATTGGTAAATGTGCTGGACAAGATACATTTCTGTGTCATTGCATCATTGCCCTAGCTCCTTTGAAAAATGTGACAGCTTTGAGTGGTAATTACTAGTTAATACACTATTGATAGTTTACCATCATTGTCCTGAATTGTGACAGTGGCTACATTGTGTGACACTGTCACACGATTGCCAAGCCTAGCTTGGTCAGCAGGGTCAAGGGTCAAGCTGACACTGAATGTTTCGTCATCCTCCGTGATACTGTCATCCACGATGGACACATTAAAGGAGAGTTGACGCACACTATTATTGAATGGGTTGAGACGGACGTTGGTGAGGTTACCATAGTCACCAGGAGCTACAGATGAAATGAGTTAGAGGTGTGTGTGTGTGTGTGTGTGTTTGTGTGTGTGTGTGTGTGTTTGTGTGTGTGTGTGTGTGTGTGTGTGTGTGTGTGTGTGTGTGTGTGTGTGTGTGTAAAATGTTAAACCACTTCACTGTTGCTAAGATTTGGTCAGTGACTCAATGCCAGAGTGGTGAAGTGGATAATAAGGACCAGAGATAACGTATGGATAGCCTGGAATATATGGTCAATAATTACTTGACTCTGAGGACAAAGATTGGCTATTGTAAACCATAAACAGGATGCTTATGTATTATGTTGTTTACCTGGTTGGACTAATACCCAACTGTTACTATAGAAACATGGGTGAATTAGTATAGTGTAATCTTGTATACTAATTGTCATAATTAAGTGGTAGATTCTGATTCATAAACCACAGAATGTTGCACTATAAACTACAAGTGTACCTTGTTACAGTGTAAACTATCATAAACCCCTGCATACAATATCTATTACAAGAAACATCATTAACAACTTCCTGTGGTATATCTTCCTGTGAGTATTAATATTCCATCCATTACTATAGAAACAAGTAGAGAATATAGATACATAAAATCAACTGTAAACTCCAAACCTATTGCTGTTTCATCTGATGTGTTCACAAGCAAGCCAAAGGACATTTCATTTGGGACTCCTCCAGAAGGCATTGAAATATTAACAGTCAGTTGAGCCACACCATCACTTTCAAGGACAGTCACAGTTCTTTGAACATAATCCACGACAATCTCTGCAGAGAGCAAAATTATTCATTACAACATGCATACTGTTACAACCAGACTTGTTTTTACACCTCTTCAGTTTGCATTCACCACGCTATTACTGTTACACAAAAGAGGAAGAATATATATTACAGGATAAGATTCACAAGACTATCTTCTATCATCATGGTTACAGTTGCTCCTATTGATGATTCTAACTGCTAGAAAGACAGTATAAGGTAAAAGGTGCTGGAAGGTTGGAAAATGTGGGTGTTACTCCGAATATCCTCATAGTTGCTTACCATCATCCTGGATCATGACAGTAACTATAGCAGGTGACACCATCACACGACTGCTAAGCCTATCTTGGCCAGCAGAGTAAACAGTCAAGCTAGCACTGAACATTTCATCATCCTCTGGAGAATTGTCATCCACAATGGACACATTAAAAGAACGTTGACGCACATCATTACTAAATGGGCCCAGACAAAAGTTGGTGAGGGCATCATAGTCGCCATAAGTAGCTACATATGGATGGTGTGTATGTGTGTGTGTATATGTGTGCATGTGCATGTGTTTGTGTATGCATGTGCATATGTGTGCGTGCATGTGGATATGGTTACAAGCTTTCAGTGGGAGTAGATTATATGATTAGTGACTATGTCAACTAAGTGTGTGGGTACATAAATCAAACTCCAGAATTGGTATACCAGACCTGTTGCTGTTCCATCTGAAGTGTTCACAACCAGGGAAAACAACACTTCTGAATCAATTGGAACATCTTCAGGAGGCATTAAGATTTTAACAGTCAATTGGGCCACTCCATCACTTTCGGAGACCGTCACATCTGTTTCATTGTAACCCACTGTGATCTCTGCCAAGAGAAAACATGCATTTCATGCAGAGTATCATGCTGATGTTGGCAAACAAAGCAGTTATTGTTTACCATCATTGTCCTGGATTGTGACAGTGGCTGCATCAGGTGACACTGTCACACGATTGCCAAGCCTAGCTTGGTCAGTATGGTTAAGGGTCAAGCGGACGTAGAATATTTGAGCGTTCTCTGGAGAATTATCATTCACAATGGACACATTAAAGGAGAGTACCCGTGTATCATTATTAAAGGGATTTAGACTGAAGTTGGTGAGAGGATCATAGTCGCAAAAAGCTACAGATGGATAAAGGTTTGTGTGTGTTTATGGTGTGTGTGTGTGTGTGTGTGTGTGTGTGTGTGTGTGTGTGTGTGTGTGTGTGTGTGTGTGGTTGTGTGTGTGTGTGTGTGCATGGTGCAATAATGGAAACGTTTACATGGTATGTGCGTGTGACACAATTCCACTGGGGTTAGGCTATGGTTACTGACAGTATCAGAGAAGTGTATATAAAGTCAATTCCAGACTCGGGTCAAACCTCTTGCTCCATTATTTGATGTGGTGTTTGCACGCATGAAAAATCCGCATCTAGATCAATTATGTGTGTGTGTGTGTGTGGTGCAATAATGGAAACGTTTACATAGTATGTGCGTGTGACACAATTCCACTGGGGTTAGGCTATGGCTACTGAGAGTATCAGAGAAGTGTATATAAAGTCAATTCCAGACTCGGGTCAAACCTCTTGCTCCATTATTTGATGTGGTGTTCGCACGCATGAAAAATTCCACATCTAGATCAATTATGTGTGTGTGTGTTTGTGTGTGTAGAGTAAGTTAGCAATCATCGGACGACAGGTATATTCGGACACTCAAACGCGGAGGGAAAACTGCGTAAACATTCGGCGATACCACAAGACTGTAGCTGAGGTACGTGGTACCTGGTGTACCAAAAATGACGCCCGCGCATTGTTTCCTGTTGGCGCTAGAAGCGATAAAATGGCCGTCCGAAAAACATCAATATTCGGAAAAGTGTATGTATTTTCAGACACTGTTGTTTGTGCCTTCTCTGAAGCTGCTTTTGGAGAGATTTTAGCATCGATACGATGCCCCAAGACCTCCCCAATTCGCAATATATTTTGGTAGCGGTAGCTGCTTTGAACACTCAGGGGCGCAGCTGAACATGGACCAGTCCGATTCGATCGATATCGGACGGTGAAATTTGTCATTTCTTGCTGTGTTGTCTCCAAACAAGTTGAAGTCTCCACCATATTAGCATCAGTAGAATCTACAGGCTCTTGGCTACATGCTGGTATTTGTCCGGTGTTTGTGCATTGAGTAGTTCACGAGATATTGCACGATATCGTTTGAACTCACCTATCGTTTGAACTCACCTATTTATGCTGCACATAAATCAACCATGTTTTCGGACGGCCATTTTATCGCTTCTAGCGCCAACGGGAAACAATGCGCGGGCGTCATTTTCGGTACACCAGGTACCACGTACCTCAGCTACAGTCTTGTGGTATCGCCGAATGTTTACGCAGTTTTCCCTCCGCGTTTGAGTGTCCGAATATACCTGTCGTCCGATGATTGTTAACTTACTCTATGCGTGTGTGTGCACGCATGAATTTGTAATACTTCACAAGGATATATGTATAAGTTATGATTTAGTGACTGTTGGAGAAGTGTAGCTATACACTTGAACCAAATTCACAATCCATTGCAAGCAAACCTGTTGCTGTGTTTACAAGCAAAGAAAAGGATGTTTCAATTGGATCTGCTTCAGGAGGCACTGAGATAGCAACAGTCAGTTGGGCCATTCCATCACTTTCAGAGACATTCACAGCTGTTTGAATGTAACCCACTGTGATTGCTGTGAAATAAACCGATAGTGAAAGGTGCATACTATTACATAACCAGTGCTCATTATGCACACAACAAGCCCAACACTAAATGTATACATACAGATACATGTCATTATAATTGACAATTTTCACATTTGCTCCTATTTAGTGCTTACTGTCATCATCCTGGATTGTGATAGTAGCTACATCAGGTGACACTCTCACACGATTGCCAAGCCTAGCTTGGTCAGCAGGGTCAAGGGTCAAGCTGACATTGAACATTTCATCATCCTCTGGAATACTGTCATCCACAATGGACACATTAAAGGAGAGTTGACGCACACTATTATTGAATGGGCAGGGACGGAAGTTGGTGAGGTTGCCATAGTCACCAATAGCTACAGATGGGTGAATTGTGATTATCATATGTAAGCATAGGTATGATTTGTGATTGTGTGTATAGGCAAACTCCAAATTTCCTGCCAAACCTGTTGCTGTTCCATTCACAAGCAAGGAAAAGGATGTTTCAATTGGATCTGTTCTAGGAGGCATTGTGATGGCAACAGTCAGTTGAGCCTCTCCATCACTTTCAGAGACATTCACAGCTGTCATAGTGTAACCCACTGTAATCTCTGCAGAGAAATCAATCACACCAACATTATCAATATACAATCATCTGCTAACATCAGTAATAACAGCAAGAATACTATCATCATCATCAGATCAACATGTGCATCATCATCATTCTGAATTATATAACACAGTCATTGCTATACATAATTATACTCTAACTGCTGGAAAGAGTTGGAATGTGTGGATGTTGTATACCATATAGCTACAAATGTAGGCAAGTGAGGAAATTAAGGGAATTTGCAAAAACAGGCCGAACAACTTATCTATGCAATATTCATTTATATGTTATAGCTGGAGTCTGTGTGTAGAAGGCTTTCAAAATACGTACACGCACATGCAAAGTGCAACTTTTCATGAATCTTAGGCATTTTAGCATGACCACTTATGTGGCTAAAGGGCTGGACTACTTGTCATGACAATGTCAATATGCACCAGATAAAGCAAGCTACACTAGCTGCTTTTACACATGCGCACAAAACAATGCAAGCAACGCACAGATACTGACTGGCAAATGCACATTATAGTATTACACAGTACTACGTAATATGTTTAAGCATGTTTACCATCATCATCCTTGAATGTGACAGTGGCTACATCAGGTGACACTGTCACACGATTGCCAAGTATAGCTTGGTCAGCAGGGTCAAGGGTCAAGTTGGTACTAAACATTTCATTAACCTCTGGAATACTGTCATTCACAATGGAAACATTAAAGGAGAGTTGACGCGTATCATTATTGAACGGACCCAGACAGACGTTGGTGAGGCCACCATAGTCACCAGGAGCTACAGATGGATGAAATGTGGGTATGTGTAAGCAAATTGTTAAACAACTTTACTGAAGCTATGTGTGGTGACTGTGAACTCTATACTCATTATTATTTCTGTTTCCTCCTTATGTCAGGTTATTTAATCATCTCTCTCTCTACATGAGTGTATACACTCCCAGCCGACACCACGGCTTACAAGTCACTAATATTAACAACATAGTTATGAGTTACGTTTTAAAAACATATTATAAAGAAGTTTGGCTGTTCTACCGTCTGGGCTCTGCATGATTGTGATGAACTTGTCCTCGTCAGAGAGTGCTTCAGCGTCTACATGATGGAGGTTCAAGAGGTGCAGAAGGGGGGCTCTAGCCTCTTCCAGAGCTGGACACCCCACACAGAAATGCTGTTCATCTTCCACCTGCTGTGTGTTGCATGACCTGCATATCCTCTCTTCTACTGGGAGGCCGATGTACCTACCAGTTTCAATTTGTAGTAGTGCTGTTCCTCCTCTCAGTCATGCCAGCAGAGATCTGTGAGATTTTACTCTAACTTTCTGTACATATTCTTCTGTTTTCCCATATTCTGTTTTAAAGTTTACGTATAACCTCAACTTTGGTTTGGATGAAACCTCAGTTTGCCATCTCTCTTTTTCCAGGCGAAAGAGACAGCAGGTGACTAGTTCACTGTGTGAGAGCCCTTCACAGGAGCTCTGGTGCCACCAGTATTGCAGGCCACACCCAGTTAAAGTCTGCTTGACTTGACTTGCCCAGTTGTCTTGGTTTTGTTCTTCGGTAAGCCTCTTGCATTCTATGTATATATATTGCACACATGTCTATGCTACGTATGCTCAGTGTGCCCTTTTGTAACTGGGTTGTTCAAGATGCGTACCCACCTTGTCACAACGGTATAGGTATGATTTGTGATTTAGTGTATGGGTGTGTAATCAAACTCTAATCTCCATGGCAAACCTGTTGCTGTTCCATTTAATGTATTCACAAACAAGAAAAAGGATGTTTCAATTGGAACATCTTCAGGAGGCATTGAAATAGCAACAATCAGTATGGCCTCTCCATCACTTTCAGAGACAGTCATGTCTGTCACAGTGTAACCTACTACGATCTCTGCAGAGAGAGAAATCACACTAACATTTAATGTGCATGCTATCACTTGCTAACCACCCTGCACACAGCAACTAGATCAACATTTGTGCCATAATAGCTGCTACACACCATTTTAACTGCTAAAAAGAGTTCAAGTATGTGGGTGCTAATGCTTAATACATTATTGGTGTTTACCATCATCATCCTGGATTATGACAGTGGCTACATTGGGTGCCACTTTCACACGATTGCCAAGTCTAGCTTGGGCAGCAGGGTCGAGGGTCAAGCTGGTACTAAACATTTCAGCATCCTCTGGTATACCATCAATCACAATGGGCACATTAAAGGAGAGTTGCCACACGTCATTGAATGGGCCCAGATGGAAGTTGGTGAGGCCACCATAGTCACTGGGAGCTACAGATGGATGAAATGTGAGTTAGTTTATGTGTACACAAATTGTTATGCAACTTTACTGGGCCTAAGCTATGATTTGTGACTGACATAATCAACTCCAATCTCCATGGCAAACCTGTTGCTGCTCCATCTAATGTGTTTACAAGCAAGGAAAAGGATGTTTCAATTGGAATTGTGACAACTACAGTCAGTGTGGCCACTTCATCACTTTCAAGAACAGTCACATTTGTCACATTGTAACCCAAAATGATCTCTGCAGAGGAAGAAATACACCTACATATCTGGAAATGTGTTTAAAATCATTTGCTAACATCAGTAATAACAGCAAGAATAACAACAGATCAACATGTGTATCATCATCATTCTGAATTATCACAGTCCTTGCTTAAACAAAGTTATTTTACATAACTTTTAGGTGACTATGGCATGAGTATTACTACCTGATACACTTATAATGTTTAAGTATGTTTACCATCATTGTCCTGAATTGTGAGAGTGGCCACATAGGGTGACACTATCACACGATTGCCAAGCCTATCTTGGGCAACAGGGTCAAGGGTCAAGTTTGCACTGAATGTTTCATCATCCTCCGGGATATTGTCATCCACAATGGACACATTAAAGGAGAGTTGACGCACACTATTATTGAACGGGCCCAGACGGAAGTCCATGAGGTTACCATAGTCACCAGGAGCTACAGATGGATGAAAGAGGAGTTTATGAGTGATATGATGAACAAAAAACATTGTCTCAGTTCATCCGTATCACACCAGTAATAATATCGGTTTGTATCTGAGTGTATGTCAGCAATTCTAAAGTATTCTGCTATATTGTTTTATGGGTTTCTGCTGGTCATCTGGGGATTTTCCACTCTGATGCTTGCACAATCACAGGTTATCAACTTCTCCCAGCCTACAATTAGCTACAGAAAGGGTGCTGCTACTCCCATATGAAGTTTAGTATGATAGTTGAGGCATGTAGCACATGAAATTGCTACATACATGTGACTTACTACGTAGTCATAAAAATGTTTTCAATGTATTTTACGACAAGAAAATAGTAAATGTAATAAGATTATAGGGATGACATGCCAAAAAGCATGCAAACAAGGTAGGGATGATATAAAAGGGAAGGTAAATATACAAAGCCCCATCCCTCAATGTTTATCACACAGAGTGCAACTAACTATAGTGTTATATATATTTGACACATGAACGCTCTCCAGGGAGGTATCTTCAAAGTAGGCTTTGCTGTGCTGACGTGTGTCCTCGAGCAGACAACAATGTGAAAGTGCGTGTTATAGATAGAACTAGGCTTGCATACGTGTGCAGCGTGCATGTGACTTAGCAGCGAATTCGCAAAATTATTTCCAAAAAATCTTCAAAAGCCCCTATTTGTGAAAATTTAGAGCTGTTACAATACCTGTAGATATGGAAGCTTCGCAACACTATCTTGACAACAACAGAAGACATGCATCTTGTGCAGGTATTTTGACCTTCAAGCTGTTCAGTCTTGCATAACCAGACTCTTGAGTTTGCCTATGCAAGACTACCAGTTGCTTTGACTAACTCTTCCAATTATTTGGTACTAAGACTTTCAGCAGCAATTTTGCAATTTTATTATTTTGGCAAGGTCATGAATAAATATTTTTACTATGCCAAATTGTTGGACAACATATGATTTATTCAGAGGTGAGTGTGTGTGCATGTATGTGTGTGTGTGTGTGTGGTGTGTGTGTGTGTGTGTGTGTGTGGTGTGTGTGTGTGTGTGTGTGTGTGTGTGTGTGTGTGAACTCCAGTATGGCGAACCTGTGGCTGTTGCTGTTCCATCTAATGTGTTCACAATCAAGTAAAAGGATGTTTCAATTGGATCTGCTTCAGGAGGCACTAAGATAGCAACAGTCAGTTGGGCCATTCCATCACTTTCAGAGACATTCACAGCTGTTTCAACATAACCCACTGTAATTGCTACAAAATAAATTGATAATGAAATGTGCATACTATATATTATAACCAGAACACACTACCACATACTTATTGAAATCTGGACACTAACATCACTAATCATACACACAACAAGGCATGAAACCAGATCAACATGTATGTACATGTGTGTCATGATCCTGACAGTTGATTATGAATTTGGATAACTTACCATATAGCGGGTATTTTTCGCTGGCAACAGAACCACGATCCATTGTATTATGGAAAATTTTCGCAGGTTAAAGTTTTGCAGAAAGCAAATTTTTGAAATCCATTTATTGACATTCACCAAGCATGAAGCAAGCTTTTGTCCAATTGTACAGTATTATGGTTATAGACGCACTCGTTAGCAGCATGCGGACTACTATTGTAAAGGGAAGTGGGTTGGCTCGCACAAGACTATAGGCATGGACAGCAGCACGCTAAACCAAGAATAAGAGTGGGCCCTTGGAGTTTATAGTAACTGTCTTCGCAGGATACCTATTGTAGCAGGGCCGTAGCAAGCACCTGGGAACTGGTCCGGCTATGAAAGTGCTAAGACGCACCCCTAATTAATTAAATGACGTCACATCCTTTAGCACCCAGTAGCAATACAGGTTGGAAGGCATGGGACACTGCTTTCTTTTGCCCAAATGTGTGTTCGGAAACTTAAAGTTCACTTGCTGGGATATCATCTTGTGGTATCATTATTCATTAGTCTGCGGCGCTCTGTGCATGCGCAGTTTCAAGTTTCCAGCTGGATCACTTGCTACGGCCATGTGTAGCAGTGATGTGTTTCATAGACACAATTATTAACTGACACAGCTATCTGTAGAACTACATGCACATGGATACAAGTCACAAATTTTCGCGGATTAATTTTTTCACAGATAGCTACCACTCGAGCGTGAAAATGTGAAAATTACATCCCCACAAAAAATCTCCGCTATAAGGTGTTGGTAGAAAAATGTTCCATTTAACAGATTTATGTAACCACAATGTACCATCATCATCCTGGATTGTGACAGTGGCTACATCAGGTGACACTGTCACACGTGTTTGATTCCCAAGCCTAGCTTGATCATCAGGGTCAAGGGTCAAGCTGACATTGAATATTTCAGCATTTTCCGTCTTATTGTCATTCACAATGGACACATTAAAGGAGAGTTGACGCACACTATTATTGAATGGGCCGAGACGGAAGTTTGTGAGATTACCATAGTCACTGGGAGCTACAGATGAGTAAAGTGTGTGTGTGTGTGTGAGTGTGTGTGTGTGTGTGTGCATGTGTGTGTGTGTGTGTGTGTGTGTGTGTGTGTGTGTGTGTGTGTGTGTGTGTGTGTGTGTGTGTGTGTGTGTGTGTGTGTGTGTGTGTGTGTGTGTGTGTGTAACACAACTTCACTGTCCTACTATGTATGATACTGTGGTTATAAAATCAAACACTAGACTCCATGTCAAACCTGTTGCTGTTCCGTCTGATGTGTTTACAAGCAGGGAAAAGGATGCATCAAGCTGGACTGCTAAGATAGCAACAGTCAGTTGCAATTGGGCCACTCCATCACTTTCAAGGATAGTCACGGTTGTTTGAATGTAACCCACCACTACCACTGCAGGAGCAAACATGCATCTTATATCAGGATCATGTGCTAATATCCACAACGTTTGTGGTCATCAATAGTTTTACCATCATTGTCCACAATGGTGGCAGTGGCTACATCAGGAAACACTGTCACATTGCCAACAAGCTCAGCTCGCTCAGCAGAGTCAAGGGTCAAACTGCCACTGAACTTTTCAGCATCTTCCGTGTTATTGTCATTCGCAATGGACACATTAAAGGAGAGTTGACGCACACTATTACTGAATGGACCCAGACGAAAGTTGGTGAGGGCACCATAGTCACTGGGAGCTACAGATGAGTAAAGTGTGTGTGTGTGTGTGTGTGTGTGTGTGTGTGTGTGTGTGTGTGTGTGTGTGTGTGTGTGTGTGTGTGTGTGTGTGTGTGTGTGTGTGTGTGTGTGTGTGTGTGTGTGTGTGTGTGTGTGTGTGTGTGTGAGTCTATGAATTTAACACAGTTTGCTACTTTCTTTTAATTTATATTTGCTGGTCATCAGAGGAGTTCCCAGTCTGATCATTGCACAAACACAGGTTTCGGCTCCTTTAAACTCCCGACCTGTGGATGGCTACAGAAAGGGCAGAGCCACTCCCATATTTACATGGAGTCCAGCTAAGTCTGGTAGTTGGGACACGAGGCATGTGAGCTTGGAGCATGTAGGCTCACTAAATGCGATCTTACACATGGTTTGAGTCGCCAGTCTTAACTTGAATCTCTGAGAATCAAATGAGTACTTGCATGAACTATCGTTTTTGTTTACAGACCAGCAATATGAGAAGTAGCAATGCCCAGAGGTATACTTTTATGACTTATCTCTTAGGAAGGCACTTGATGCTGCTAGATTCTTCACTTTAGTTGGACTCTCTTCTTTCTCTTCTACATGTGACTGACTTTTTCTCATGATGTCATAGCTATAGGTAGGCTAGGCTATGATATGATATGATTGCTAATTAGTTGAATAATTGTCATCTACAAGTTGTATGAGTACAAAAGCAAGCCAGTATCTAAAATGATTTTGTAGCTATAGGTATAGGTAATCCATGGCAAACCTGTTGCTGTTCCATCTTGTGTGTTCACAAGCAAGTAAAAGGAATTTTCAAATAGATCTACTTGAGCAGGTTTTATGATACTAACAATCAATTCAGCCTGTCCATCTGCTTCAAAGACATTCACATATGTCTGATTGTAACCCACCACAATCACTGCAGAGAGAGAAATCTCAGCAAGTCATGTGCTAACATCAATACATTTGTAACTTCACATTAATCAGATGTTACTGTAAGTACAGTAAACATTATTGCTTGTAAAATTATAATTTAAATTTTGAAACTTGATGTCTGTGCTAACTGGATACACTTTTTGCCAAAACAGTCATGTGATAAATGATGATATTGTGGAAAGGTGGAGTTCTGACAATTTGAAAGCAATACATTGGGTAACAATCTATTCGCACACCTGCACTACAAATAGGCACTGTTACTACTGCTTACCAACATCATTATCTGTAATCTGCACTGTTGTTTCAGCTTGATCAACAATAATGCGGTCTGCATTAATAGTTGTTACTGAGGCTGGTGTGAGTGTCAACCTGGCAGTGAAATCTTCAGTTCGCTCTGTAATAGCATCATTTGTGCTTGATATACTGAAGCATTGTCTTGAACGCAGGCTGGTGAAGGTGTCCAGGGTCATTGAAACACTTGTGTAGTCGTCGTTAGAAACTATAAAATGTGTGTCCATGTGTGGTGTGTAGCATAAAATGTGTGTCTATATAGAATATTAACACAGCTATACATGTTCAATGATTGAGGCCAAAAAGAGGAAAGTGGCAGTTACTTGGAATTGCTCTAATTTTAACTTTCAGTTGCTTCTAAAGTGATCATCTGTTACGAATACACTGAAATGCCCACTTGGCCATTGGCTGCAGAATGTACCATGCACACTTGTGTAGCCTAAAATGTGCATGTAGGAGTAGGATAGATTATACATCACATACAGGTACTCAGATTCATGATTTGTGTTCCTATAAACATCCCTCCACAACCAATCAAGGTATAATAGATAGCATGTTGACTCTCACTGTATGATATACCTGCACTGCCATCTTGTGTCTCCACAGTTAGGTTGAAGGTAACAGTACCAATGTCCTGTCGTCTTGGCACTGTTATGTTGACACACAGTTCCACCTGTCCATCTTCTTCACCAACTGTGTATAAGCGCCTCTCAAATCCCACCACCACAGCTGTGAGAAAACAACAATCATTGGGTCAAATGTGAGTAAGACCCACACTAGTGATTTGAACGGCTGAATTTCTCAAATATATATCATAAGTCGTACGTCCAATGCACGTGTAGCTACTGTGATGAAGTGCTATCCCTTGGTCCTGAGAGCTGTTGACATAATCTACTGAGACAGTATGGTTATGTAATTAGTAGTGCACATTATACAATTTGAGGTGGATACCAGTCATGCATTATGATGTGATGTAACTTTTTAGCATTGAGGATGGAAAAAGAAAGAAACACAATACCACAATACTGTAGGCTGTGAGGGCAATTGGACGCGTAATACTAATCACTTTCTTGTGTGAAGATGTTAATACTGAGTTTGGTTGCCCCCCACAAGTACTGTATACATGTACGATAATCTCTTGAAAATATGCCCATGGGTGATGAACTTAAGTAGCTCACAAAGAGGGAGAGGTGGGTGTATTTTGAGAGTTGCAATATTTCTCTCAAAAATACACCCACCTCATATGCAGTTAGTCTGGCCCTAGTTGTGTACGCATGTAGCCTCGTACCCAGGCCACTCATCAAAAAACAGCCAGGTAATCCACTCTTTGCGCATGTGTGACCATCCGCACAAAAAACCTGGGGATCCAGAATAATCCGCAAATGGCTCGCATAATTGTTTCGTATATGTCCATTTCATGGCTGTATCGTCGAAGAGGGCAACTGAACGAGCGAGAAAGTTGGCGGTTCCAACGAACTTTCATGAGTTGGAGAACCAAACTTCACTCTCAATCTGCTACAGTTGAGGGCTGTGCATCACGTATGAGGGGAAAGACGTTTTGGGTACACTCACACCTCTCATTTAAGTCACAAATTCAAAATGTTAGTAATGTTCAGGGTGTAGTGAGCATGAGCCTGCTCTCAAAGTACCACTTGCACTCGACAATTTGCACTTTGCCAAGCAGGAGCGGTATATGTGAAGGTAAGCCATCTCCTCTAGAAACAGACAAAAGAAGTATAACCTAACCGAGAAGGCTAACCGTGCTGTAGTCTCACCTCGTTGAAGGGAGCGGTGGCACGCTTAGATGTCCTTAGACGCTAATCGTTGTAGACTCAGCCCTTGAAAGGTAGAGTCAACAGCAAATAGCTATGTCTCTACGTATACTACATTGCAGACTTCCTCCAGATATGATCCACGAGGAGTTAGCTACGTGAACCAAACAATTTTGCGAAAGTGTACTGTGACTGCAGCATGTGCGCAAACAGTGGATACCAGGCCATTATTTCTTCTGACGAGCGCCCTGGGTACGAGGCTAGTATGCATGCAGTGATTCTACAATGCCTCTTTTGTCATGCGCTTGCTTCACAACCACAACAGCAACTTCCATCTACAATTATGGGTCTACCAGTGATATACCGTGGATCTGATAATTTTCATGTTGTAAATTTTTGTGTTTCAATTTGTCGTGGTCTAGCTAGGATACCCACGAAAATTTTTTATATGGTGTTAAGTCGATTCTACGTTCCCAGGTTTAGTCATCTGGGGAATGAGACTATGCATGCCAAAAAAATGTGGAGGAATTGGAGTAGAAACAGCTTGCTACATTCGTGGCTACCACGCAGTTGAACTACTCGCTTGCGAAAGAATTAAAGAACGCTCTAGGCACATACTGTGGTAGTAAAGACAGACAATTTATCGGACACTGAGCGGAAAGTTGTTACGCTTTTGCCATGAGTCACATGCGGGTATCGAAGAAGAAGCCGTCTTACATGAAATAACTAGCTAGCTGTGCTGTGAAACCATGTGTATAAAATTGTGCTGACTGTAATGATTATCCGTTGTAAAATATATTTATTTTCATTGTTTACGCAAATCACAAAAATATTACAAAAATTTCTAGATCTGCGCTAGTTGACTACATGATCAGCTCAATATTTACCTCAATAATGTTCAATCAAAAATCTTAGGCAATGTTATGTCTACTTTACAGACCAATTATTGCTTCCTGAAGACATGGCATTGTAAGTACAACAAGCTGACTGTATGCACATTTAGACATTACATCATTATACATCATAAAGTCATCGTCATTGAATTGCACATGCATCAGAAAACTTCAGCACAACAAAGATGTCAAGGTAGACAACACAGCAAGAGTGAGAAAGAGACAATTGAGGCAGTAGTGGTCACTAAACAGAAGTGCAACAAACATGATCCCACGCCAGGCAGCAGGAGAGAGAGTGACTTTTAATAATAAATACTAGGCAATATGTGAGCTCGTCAACAAGATCCAACACCAGGCAGCAGGAGAGAGAGTGACTTTTAATAATACTAGCCAATGTGAGCACGTCAACAGGAGCAGCCTGAGAAAACTGAAAACTAGGCGAGAGAGAGACCTACAAAAGAAGGCAACCAGAATTAAACTCATAGTTAACTTTTTTGCAGTCAAATACTAAAACAACAATTGTTCAACATGCAAAAAAAAAAGCCTGTACTTCTGACTCACCTCGCCTACAGCGTAAGTACTGCTAGCAACAAACTGGGTCAGAAGTCCCGGGCATGAAGCTACTGTGCTTGTGCAGTGCTTTATCTCGCAATGTTCATCAAAGCTTTGATGGTCTGCCTAAAGTGTTGTTGTCTATCTGTCTGCCCACACAAGTAATCACAAACAACATGAACAATGATAGCCTTGAATGCAGCATAGTGTTTGGTGCTAGTTCATATACTGAACACAAGGTTATGGCATGACATCCGGAAATGCAAGTTCCTGTTTTGGAGACAACTTATTACTGCATACGCCACATATACAGTCTTGAAACAGACATTTTATAGTCCACTACCATAAGGCTAACTCATGCTTGCCTAATTATTAATGACCACTTCCACACACACGTCAAGACATATCACATCTCTTTAAAGACTGCCTTGTTAGGGGAAAATCCATAACCAAAGAGCCTAATAAACTTACAGCTGAAGTCTTGTATTCTAACTGTAACCACAGCAGGTGTAACATTCACTGATCCTGGTGGTAGCTGCAGGTCAGCCCGAAGAGACAAGGTTAACTGCAGCTCTTCTACTCCCTCAGGAACATCATCCACAAATATAGGAAATGTGAAAGTTTGTGATCGTCGTGTCCCATTAAACATCTGATTCAGGACGCGGAATTCTAGGATGTCAAATGGCATCTCCTGTAATGTATAATAGGTGCTGTCAACAATCAGTGGAAAGTCCTCAACCCCAGGTACAGGATTTCGCAGAATGTCAGGAGCTGAGTGTGATGCTGCATAAGGAAAGTACAAAAAGAGTAATAAACACTAGACCTGTTTCCAGGCCTCTACCTAGCAATCAATAAGAGGAAATCTGGTAATGAAGTACATAATGGAACACATTCATGCATGATCACGACATTGAAGAATGTTATCTCTACCTGCAGAGCCGTCCATAGAATCCACACGAAGCGCAAACATGATCTGAAGTTCAGCTCTACCAAGCATTGGTAGTGGACTTATGATACTGGCATTGAGAATAGCTTGTCCGTCAGCTTCATTAACTTCAACCACTGTGTCCACAAATCCAACCACAACAACTATAAAGTGAGAAAATACACTTAATCGTAGAGAGTTGAGCTTTCCTTGAGCATCACGTATTCTACAATATTCAATGAACAATAGATTTTAAGCTACCACAGTAATTGGTAGTTGGCAAACTTTTTATTTCACTCACACTCTGGTGATCTTCTTCAGGTAACTTAGTAAAAACTGTGACAGTTCACCGTTTATATCACCTGAACTGTACCCACATTTAATTACACAACAATCGTATGAACCAGACAGAAAATACAGTAAGATTAACTGGCATGTTGATATCACTGCCAGGTACACCACAGTTCAGTGAAGTAAGAAATAGTAGTGTAGCCAGTAAAATTATCCTTCCTGAAGTTTTATGTCGAGGCTTCATCCAATATACATGTGTGTAGTGGAATACATGAAGGTAGGGTTAGCGACCTTCTCTCTGTACAATAATGCAATACAGATTCACTGTTAATTTTTGCTATCTTAGTGTGAAAATGACTGACCTTCTCTCTGTACAATAATGCAATACAGATTCACTGTTAATTTTTGCTATCTTAGTGTGAAAATGACTGGTTAGCAGTTGCTTCTAAATTCATGACTCAATCAACTAAGAAATATGCAAAAAAAGGAAATCAAGAAATTTTTCCTCGCTTACCATCATCATCAACAATCACTATTTCAAGTTGCTGAAAGCATCCATTAGCCTCAGTGCAGGTAAAAGTTGGGCTGCCAATGGCTGGAGTGATAGACAGCTGGAATACCTCTTGGTTCTCTGGTGTATTATCCTCAATAATTTGGTAGGAAAAGAATGTGTTGGGTTGAGGTGGTAGTATTCGTAGGAGCACAATTGCACCTCCAGTGATTTGAAAATCTTCACCTCGTGTAGCACTTTGCCCAAATGGTGAGTTAAGAGTACTAAGTTCAATTTGAAAAAGAAATGTTTGTTCAGATACACGACTTTTATTAATGAGTGTATCAAACCATCGAAACTCTTCAGTGTGGAAGATTCTTCGTTGTGTAAAACCAATTTCAATAGCTATAAATAGGAGAGAAGAAAGGAAACAGCAATCAACACAACAATGCCAATTGTGAGCATATAATTACAGAAACTCTTCATAGTAGGAATGCATGAACCCTTATTAACTAAATGCCTCAGATGGTGAAGGCCTGCTGCAACCAACAAACTGGGTTCTAGCAGCAGTCATTTTGTTAGTGCCAACTAGAAACAGTGGCAGCGGAACAGGGGGAGCACAGGGTTGTCCCCATCAGTTTGGTAGGTCTGTGACGTCACACATATTTGTCATATAGCTATTAAATGAAAGGTGGGCTTTTGTTTCCATCAGTTTGGTAGGTCTGTGACATCACACATATCTGTCGTATACTGAAAGTAGACTAATGATTTGCAAAGAAGTGACTGATTCCAGAAGTCAGAGTGTGCAGGCTAGGGCTGCTAGGCATACAGGCCTCACTTTCTATTTAAAGCTCACTCATCTGTAATATTATTGTCAGACCACATTTTTTTTGTGCCTGCTGGAATATTTTCTCCTAGCAAAAAGTGGTCTAAGCATGGGACTAGCTCTCTTGCACATCACTAAATTTGTGAATCTGAGATGATTAGATATCAATGTGGACAGGAATAGAATTTGCAGGTCAGATGTTGAAAAGAAAAACAAAACAGGATTCAAGCCTAAGGCCTTTTGAATCTGGTCAGATGCTCTCATCAACTGGGTTACTGCAGACGATAGCTAGATGATATATATCTACTGTTTGATTCTCAGGCTTGATTATACTGATAGGTAGCTATATTGAGTAGGCATGGTAAGTACCGAAGTCTATCTGCTGCAACTAGTGAGTGAACTGGGTATAGCTTACAGCAAAAAATTTTCGTGAGACAAATTTTCACAATTTTTTGTGGTTTTGTCTCAGACCAAAAATTTTAACCATGAGAATTTTACCTACAAAGTTTTGAACCACGTGTAAAGGCTGTTGTGTAGCGACGCTTCAGCTAAATTATTGTAAAAGTGAGAAGTGTGTGGCTACATTCGGTGATGGCCGCAATGGAAAGCTGCTTCTCAATCACAAGGCTGTTCTCAGGCTGTCTGTTGCAAGGTTGCTCCTTGCAAACAGCAGCATCACCAGGGGGTAGCTAGGATTTCAGAACAAGGAGGCAATAAAAGCACACACAAGGTGCGCGGCAAAATTTTTGAGTTAATTACACTATTATACCACTCTGTTTTATACGTTGTAACCAAGCGTCAACTCCACTTTGTGGGCAATGACTGTTTACTGGCAGTGTCCCTTGTTTTTTACACAGCCATCAAATGAAGCGATATAAATTGCTACGCATGTGTGAGATATTTATGGCTGGGAGCATACATGATTACACAGTAAAACAAAGAGGCAGCTGCCTCCTGTGTCTCATGCTAGCTATGCCCATGATTGCTTGTTCCTTGGTAAATTGTTACTTGCAATCGCTTCACCAGTCCATATGACAGAGAGTGGGTGTAGCTTTTCCAAACTTGAATGGCAAAAATTTGGGTTTGCAACAGTTCTTGCGATACAGTGCATATTAGCAGCAGTCACTTTTTGTGTGCTGTTCGAAGAAAAGCGTTTCAAAGATTCTTTTTGCCCCCTAAGGCTCAAATCTTGAAAGTGAACTAATATCTTTTCTCTTCAACATGCACTCTGCAAATAAAAGCATTTTTTTACATTGTAGTAATCACACTTTGGCTGGCAATAAATGTGTTTTTATAGTAAGTGTACATACACAGCAATACAATGGTCTCCATAGCCAAGCATGGGGAGCAGTTCTCCAGACATAAACCCTTGTGACATTAGCAGGATATTCACCCTTTGCCACTGTATTTAGAAAATTCCCTGTGCACAGCACTCAAGATGGAGTGGAGAGTGGCAATAATAAGAATAGATAAAAGAAAGCAATACACTGGTCTTACAGACAACAAATGAGCCTTGCTAGGGTAGCATTGCGTGAGGTTAAATCACACAGGAAATAGCAAACATAGAGATGGTAATTTACATCCACTTTTGCACTCCTATGCAGCGTGAACCTGACACCACATCAAGTTCAACTCTACCCAGTCTTTTACAAACTTGGTAATCAGAGCGTGCGTGCCTTGGACATTGTTTTGGTGGTTTCTTACTATTTATCTCTGCAACTTAGGGCAGTTAAGGCAGTTTCAAGAGTGGTCTTTAACAAAAAGGGTAAAATTAACAACACAACTGAAAGGTAATAATTCAATTCTAAGATCTGTATGAACATCAAATGCATGCAAATTTTACAAGATATAGCTTACGGTCACTTTGTCGAATCCTACACAAGGTTGTTTGTATCCTGTATGTCACATTATTAGAGATGTTGCTCACAACTTCCAGAGATACATTAAAAACTTCTCGCCCTTCGTTGATTTCATCATCAAATATTTGGATTGCTTGCATCAGCTGAGTCTGTGCTGCTGGAACTTCTGTTAAAATTACTGTGTCATTGAAATCCCTTCCTGCATGAAGATATGGATGAATACACACATTAATAGACTTTAATGTGGCTACAGTTGTTTTACATTGTGTTTCAGGTCTAAAACACCCCCCCCCCCCCCCCCCCCGTGATGCTCACAGAACCTAGCATTCATTTTGCTGCAGCTTACCTTTGCTAAAAACACAGTGTTAATGAGCAATCATAACAAGATTCACGCTCAGATGAAGAGTCAGACATGGGTTTACTTAACACCTCTACCATAACATGCTTTACCTGCTTTATGTATGCATGTTTAGCATGCTCAATATATAAGGAATATACATGTATATAATGTGTGTTATCACGTAAGCGGGGAAATCATTTCTAGAGTCACTGAGAGGTGGGGGTGGTACAGCTGGTTTGTTTGTGAGCAAGACTTTCATTTATGGAGTAATTAGTGCACCATATGCTTGGGATTAAAGAATTAATATGCACTTAGATTGGATGTTCATTGCTTCCTCTGCTCTGCCAAATCAATTCAAGTCTAAACCACACCCCAAAATGCAGCTTGCAACCTGATGAGTTATTACTACACCCTAATCTGCGAGATAAAGGATCCACGTAACGAATTAATGTAATTGCCAGGCCACACAAAGCAACGGACAACCAATTTGAGCACATGCTTGTTAACTTACCCTGAGAATAACACTTTTTTTGACCAACAAGCCTCCCTTCACCAGCGGCATACACCACCTTTACCCCTCACAGCAACATATTTCCCCCTGTGTACTGAGCGCACTATGGTGCTTCGGGCTAAGGGTAGCATAAGTTCACATTGCCCAAAATGGTCATGTCATAATTGAATGTGTGTCACACCCTTTGTTGAGAATGGCAGCCGAGTCTTTGATAAGCAAAATGATGCCAACAAAAATGCAAATGGAAAGAGTTGTCAGGTGCTTTTTAACAACAAAGAACTTCAATAGACAAGCATCAACACAAGTGAACACATGAACAAGAAATCAGTGATGGGAATCATTTGCTACCATTCTATTGTCTCCACTATACGTCATTGCCTGGAACAATGATAGGGTCCACTGCACAGTCTAATTCAGCCAGTATGATATCTCAGTAACCTGGTATTAAACCCTCACACAGGGTGAAGAATGAAATTTTCTATCTATCAAGTGTATATGAAATTTGACATTTCCTTGACGGTTCTCCACCTATTCTGAAGAGGGTAGAGCCAATGTTGGATATGTATGACATGAACAGGGAATCGGATCTAAGTGCACAATTCAACTCTTAACATAAGCATAGCCAGTGTATGGTAGAGTCAAGTGAAGCTAATTGTAGGTATAATTATTCTGCCTATACCAGGATGCCTGTGGGAATGCTAATTGGATAATTAAAGCCACATACAAAGCCAACCAACTTCCATATATGGCTATAGCACAGGCCACTCAATGTTGACAGGCTGGGCAGACAATGACCATGCTGTTTCTATTTGTATATATAGGAGGATAGAACACCACAAGTAGCTGTTTGAGAGATGTGTCAGTAAGTGTTGTAAAGAAGAGGCAATGCCATCAAAAGCGCTGCGAATGCACATGATGTGCTGCAGTGCAGCAAGCCAGTAGCCAAGTGCACACTTTACAAAGTGACTTGTAGCTCACTGTGGCTGTGCTGAATGAATAATGTGCTACCAGAAACTTGTAGCTAATGGAAGTATGTAGCTTGTTAGCAGTGTACCTACTTTAGCCTTTATACAAGGCTCCCAAGCTGCAAGTTGGGATGAAGTTTGTGAGGTCACTGAAGTGTTAACACTTAGGCACAACTCAGGTTAGCAGTACTTTTGAAAATCACAGATTCTCTGGTTTAGCAATAAATAGCTATACCTTCATGATAAGGCAGTTAGCTTGGCCAATGTAAAACCCTGCTTGGCTGTGGCTCCTGTTGAAGTGTTTAGCCCAGTACACTCGCCATTCATTAGTTGTCAGCCTTAGATCTTAGAATACTTGACCAACAACTCCTCCCATCCATGGTATCAAACTTAAACCAGTCCTCTTAGGCTAGAAGAGGAAGGTCAAAATACCTGGCAAAATGCGAGCACTTTATGGCTTTTACTATTCTACTGTACAATACTCTACAACTCTTTATTGTACTATACTATACTACATTATACTATACTAAACTATTACTTTTTCATAGTTTTTTTCCCTTCTCGCTTGGGGTATAACTTTCCACCTGAGGTGTAATTTGCATCTTGGCGTGCAATCACAGTTTCACCGGTTTTGGTAACATTCTTCTACTGGAAACTATAATTATAAAAGACCCTAGGTGCTTGATTACTGTTGATGGAGCTGCTGGTTAGCTCAATATGCTACAATCCACTGATCAGCTCCAAAGCTATGGGCCAAAACAGTTGCATGCAGTTACCTTGCAAGTATCCCATTGTTCATATTTCACAACAATGAACTGTCTGTAGTGTATACCTACTGCATAGTAAATAGGCACAAAATTCAACTTCTTACTTGTAGCATTTCCTTCTCCGGGTGTGAGTTTGATTTGTAGGGGGATCTCAAGAGTCCTTTCAATAATTTCAACAGTTACAGTACATGGAGAGTTTGGTCTCGATACATCACTGGGTTCACCTTCATCTCCTGTGTAGTCATCTTCAGAGAACCCAATCAACAGGACTGAAAATGAAATGCACTGTAGTCATCAGATATTAGCACTGATTATAAATGCTTACTTTAGTATTCAAATTTACAAATTTCAAAATAAACAGGATCACAAGACAATTGCCTTGTATGTTGCCTTTTGAAACCATATGGAATATGGAATTTCAATAGAGCCACAGTCTCAGGAACACCATGTCTAGCAACAAGAAAGTTAACTCTATAAAGCATTTGAACAACAACCAAAATGGGCATTGGTCTTTGGGTGGGGGTTCATCAAAGCATGCATGCATGATATAGGTAGCAGTAGCTATAGCTGTTCTAGGTGCCTTTTATGTAGGGTGATTATTATTGTATCGGTGCTGGTAAACACAATATGGTGGTTGTAATATAGGTGCCTATATTTTATGGGGTGCTTATTTGAAGTGGGTGCCTATTATTTTATGCAATAAAGAAACCATATCTTAATCTGGCCGTGTTGTTTCAGTTAACTATAACTAACTAAATATCTTTAGTATGGCCTCTAAAAGTTTCAAACTATAAATAATTTAAAAATCCAAGAAGAAAAATCCCCAAAATCCACTAAAACAAAAAATTTCTTTTTCCACTGATATCATAACTAAATACCTTTTAGTAGGGGAAATTTAGTAATTAAAACTATAATAATTGTAAAAGCAGGAAACTATAACTAAACTAAATCAAAACTACTTTTCAAGTACAAAAAACACGTATTGTCTTGCAGCTCAAGCACCCTATGCTAGAAGGCAGACCAACCTGTAACTACAATGCCAAGCTTCCACAACGTTTGTTACTTGCAGTATGCGAATTTTGTGCTGCAAGCGAGGAACATTGTGAACGAGACTGCAGACCGGTGTGTGCAAGACTTTGCTGCTGGGCCTCTTGATACATATCCGTGCTTAATATCCCGATTTTATGGAATTGTGTTGTCTGCTGGGAAATACAACACATTTCAGGTTAATAGAATGACGACCATAGATAGTAATCAACACAGTACTGATCATTACCCCCATATAAGTTTGTAGTTACCTGTCACATCTATCACTCTGATGTTTAATGTATCTTGAAGGAAAATGTTCCCAGCATTGATGACGGCAGTTTGTGTTGCGCTTGTCATTATAAGTCGCAGTATTAAGACCTCAGTTCCCTCAATTTTATCATCAGCTACAATGCTGATGCCCACTTCAGACGTACTCTGAAACAGTTGGAGCTGAATATTGCTACCACATCCTGTATCAACGAAGTCACTTCGATCTGTTGAAAGAGAGTTTCACAGTCATATCAACTTTGTTCATGCAATTTGTAAATATTGTTGTATCATTACTATAACATGGTTTCCCAGCTGGCCTGAACAGCAGTTTTATGTTCCCTGTTGAACTGTCACAATTTGATTTTCTGAGGACATGCTTGGAAAGATAGTTTCTCCTACATGAATCTAGCTAGGCAGAGTTAATCACCTTGGTGTTCGCCTCAATTATTACCACTCAAGTTGAATTTGTTGCTTGCAAACTGATCATGCATTGGTATACAAAGATGCTACAAAATGCAAATTGGAAAGCCAGGAAACCTACTTTATGAAGGCATTCTTGAATACAGTTAATCACACGACACCTAAATGTAGTGGCTCTCCCAACATACATTCATAACTCACCAACTGCCATAGGACCACCTCCATTGGAACTGTCAATACACATGAATGAGAAGACAAAACTTTGAACTCGAGTACTGGTAGGTTCCAAGCGTGTATCTCCTTTAACATCCAGATTCATTCTGATTACTTCCTGTGTGGCTCCTTCATTTATCACCAAATCAGTTGTTTGAACAAAGCCATGAACTGAAGAACAAACAAATAAACAATTTGTCATAATTCAAAAACAGAGGTAGGTTCACTGTACTCAGGTGCATTAATTGGACTGCAATCATCAGAGGGTGACCTATGATTAGGCATGGCATTCTTAGGAGTAGCACCTAGACAAGCAGGAGTAGTACGTAGACAAGCAGTGCCCACACCAATTTGATAATTTCTTACGCAACTTCTATAACATCATGCAGAGTTGGATGTCACCATGATCATTGCACACAACAGCACTTAGTTCATAATGGTATTCATAAGCCTCTGACAAGCATTGCAGTTAGCCTGCCTGAGCTTTTGACCAGAGATTTTAATTTTCACACCTACCATTAAAACTAATTAACTGCTGAATTATTTTATCAAACACAGTTGGTGAAGTGGAGCACTTTGTTGTATCAACATGCACTGCTGTTGTTGTGTTCCGAGTATTGTTTACAACTACCTGGCTGTTGCTCTCAAACACAGCCCCTTCAGGTTTTCATAAAGGATTTTTCCTGGGGGAAGGGGGGAATGTAGATGCTCCATGCATGCATCAGTGCACCTACCAAATTTCAAGGACATTCTCGACATATAAAGGACAAGAAACGTCAGAATCAGATATAATACATCAACACTATAATTATGCTCCTATTGTAGCTCTTGAGGCAATTATGACATCATATTCTGGTGAGGGGGAAACTCTGACTGGGGGGGGGGGGAATCCCAGTGTCCCGCCAGTGAACCAGCAACAAATTTCCTTGATCATGTGCTACATGGATATATGACGATCATCCGAAATAATATTACTGGCTTTAGCTTGTACATCCATTGATTCATGCAGTAAGTGAAATACCAAGGTATAGGCTATTGATCATAAGTAACTGGGGCGAGCTTGAGTGAGCCCCACACTAGTGACTTGAACAGTGGATTTTTCATATATATCTGTTGTATGTATTCCGTATGTCTGTTTGCATGCAGACAATAAGTAATATTTTCACTTTGCAAACTACTTTCCAGCATGACCATGCAGCGTGGGCAGCTGGGAGAAACACTTTGGAGGAGTAGCTGGAGCATGAACATTTACTGTTTATATTACAAGAGCTGGAAGTTGTGAAGATAAACTTGGCTACTTACAGCATATAGAAGGCAGCAGAGATTCTTTGATTGTCTTGTTATGCATAGCAATTTTTCGATGCCCCTCCTATTTGTGTAAGAACTATGCATGACAAGCCATGCAGACAGTGTTCAGAGTCAATTAGAGGTCAGCAGGAGGCCAGACTTAAGCTTTGCTAGATACAGACATGCATGACCTGTATGTTTTAACCTGGTACTAAAATTGGTGAGGTCTTAGCTACAGTGAAGCCTTAGTTAGACAAGCAATGCTGCTCTGTGTTTCTTGCACAGGCTCACCCCCACAATGTTCTACATTTACACTAGCACTGTTGGAGTCCCAACACGTGCTTTTACAGTTACATTGCACATGCATGAATGACTTTCTTTTAATCTACAACTTTCTGTGATAGAATCTACAACCTCAAGTGAGTTTACAACTGTTACTCTAGTTATATAACAGCCACTAATGTTGACATTGCTGCTGATTCATCTGCAAGTTTAGTGACAGCCAGCACCAGGCAGTGCTGCCACATGTTCAAGTAATACTCCACCAGTTTTAAGGTGGCACAGTACCCTGGATTTTTAAGGTCAACAAACCTGGAATCCAAGTTGATAGTCTTCTTTGTCTTGTTAAAATTTTAGCGCACAGTCCGTTTTGGGAGTCTCAAACCGTTCACGGTCCATAAAATTGGGGATTTTCCCCATTTCCTGTCGGCATTGCCATCCAATAATCAGTTTATAATTAAGTTAGTTAAGATGTGGCCTGGCGGCACCCTTCATGTGGTGCTCGGAACTTTGAAGATAAGCTTAGATCGACTTAAAAAAAAAATAAATAAATAAAAAAAAAAGAGAAGGAGTTTAGTAGAGTGCTGTAGTGTCAGTAGCTGTGAGTAGTGCGTGATGCCTGCTTGTGAAAGCAAGCTTGTGTCTAGAAGCAGCAGAAAGGCCACAGTGGCCAAGACTGTATTTGTTGAGTAGGCCCAGGTCTCGCGGCCGTATGCCTAGTCTAGTTGGTGACCGTGGCCAGGTGCTTCGAGTGCTGGGCTGGGCTTTAACTAGAATACGCAATTTATCGTTTGTGCTACAGTCTGACAGACAAGGGAGCTGAACGGTGGCTGTGTGTGGAACAGAGCCGTGAGTTGTTTAGCGACATAAGGGGGAGAGGTGGGGCTAGTAATGCTTGCTTCCACTCGTGAATGAGCCCCTCCCGTAGACAAGCTGTGAATTTTTCGAAATGTGCATTCATTTTGGTGCAGTCAAAGTTGTCCATTCCAAGAGTAGTGACAAACATGAGTCTAGCCTGACTTTGAGAGTAGCTTTGAACAAAAGCTGGCATAGATTGATTTGAGATACATTGGTGGTTGGGACGCTACCTACAGTGAGCGTGTAGATGCGTCCATCGAGTGGCAATTTTGGGTTCATGAATATATTAATGAGCTACTAAAACCCTTTTTAAAATTAGGCAAAGCAAGATTGCCCTAAACCAAACCCTAACCCTGAAACTAGGAGTAACCCTGGTCCTGACTGTAACCCAAGTTTATGTTTTCGTTAACCTCCGCCGAGGGACGACCGTGCCACCTTAAGTTAATAAGTATCCCTGCACTTGACACAACCATAATGTGTAACTAGATTCATGTCTTCATTTTGCAGGTGTGGTCTGTCTGCTACAACAACAGTGGTAGGTACAAAGTGGAATCTGTAGCTAATGGTAGATCACAATGCATATAAACAGCTAGCTCCTTGCGGTGCATTCACTATTATTGTGTTACTTTGTGTGTACACGTGCAGGTGAACATGTGTAGTGTGTGTATAAATACCCCATCCCTGTTTGTACATTTTCAGTGTGAGTTGAAGAATGTGAATTGTGAAGTGTTAGTTGCTTGCATAGGGCCAATCCGAGCCCACACAAGGAAATGCTATAGACCTTGAACAAGAGAAGTTCATAACACTCCTGAATCTTCCTTCAGCTGTTCTACCTGAGATAGAAGGTGCACTTATTTTCTTGTGTCTGTATTTTGTACTATTAGAAGTGTGAAGAATTTCTTAAAATCATTGCCCACCTTCCAGCACCAATAATCACATTTTTGTTCTGCACATCAACCTGTGGCAGTGGCTCAGCCAGGATGAGCAAGTTACGTGGGCACGGCATGGGCACACTCAGTGCACGCGTAACATGCATCTGCTAGGGGACCTAGGGCCTGTTCTCGCCATGAATAATTTCTAAATTATACACTCTGAGATCGCTTCTGAGGCCGTTTTTGGCCACAAATACAATTCTTTCAGTCTTACCTGTGTGCTCGCTTCATGTCCGTATGAAACTTGCGATCGCACATGCTAATAACTGATTATTCATTTATTCACCTTAGCTTTCTACATTATTTTTAACAGGACCCGAGCAAATTTTACCCGGGCCTGCCCGTGTAGGCCCGGGTGTAGTTACGCCACTGACATGTGGTCTTAAAGTTAAAGCTAATTTCTGCATGAGAATCAAACAACACCTTCTTAATTGTAGAAAAGGCAGGTCTTGCACATTACAAAGTTAGTAGGTATGTGCAGTTAAACATAATAGCTAGATATCCAAGCATCCCATTTTTACAAATTTCATTCCCCCAGATTCCCCTAGCTACTGAGTTCTTGCACAGTTGGCTATACAGTCCTCATATGTGACCCCCCAATCAAAATAATCTTCCACTTATGTTTAGGGTTGCCCCAGTAACAAATCTTGGTCTCTCACTTGCTGTTCACTACCATAGTTACACTACTCATAGACCCCAACTACAAGCTAGTAAACTGTCAAGCAATTAAGAAACCTGCATTGTTCATCTGATTGCTTCCCTATGCACTGAGTACCCATATTCACTGGCTAGTCATTACCTGCCCTCCTCCCTCCCCGAAGAAATAGCCTCATCCCCAGGCCTTGCTCTAAAACTGGAAAAAAGGGGCTGGTTACAATTGCAAAATTCCTCATATGTGCTGTGTCAGTGTATTCTGTAACAATTACATGCCTTACTTGAGATCACATGGTATGTAGCCAGTTACAGTTAATGGTGGCGTTATAGAGCTAGTAGCTAGGTGAACAGATCTAGCCAAGAGGCTAATCCTAGGACACGAGAGTAGTAGCCTATCAAGCATAAGCATGGTCCATGTTGCTCAAAATCAAGATCTACAAAAAGCTGTGTAGCCTTGTTCCCATTTTCAAATTGTTTTGGAACGGGGCTACTATTTTCACATGGTCAAAAATTTGGACAAACGTGATTACTCTACCTGAAACAATGACTGGTGGCTCAGCACATACGGGAGTGTGACCAGGCCCTTTTCCCAATTTTTGGGTGTGGCCTGGGGATGAGGATACCAAAGAAGAGTGACTACAGCAGCTATAAAAGGATTTCAGTGCATTAATGTTCACCATAATTATATTATAGTGAACACAAATAGTCAGATGATTCATCATCCTAGGGCAAGCCTGAGCAAGCAATACATTGCTGATTTAATATTTGTCATGGCACACAAACCATGGATAACAGGAGGATTTGTCACTGTCTGCTGTTACATGAGCAAAACTTCACAAGTCATAGCTAAGTAGTCAAGTTCTCACAAGTTTTCCATGCGTGTTGACTCGAGTTGTCTTCACTCTGGGGCTCTTTCCTGCCAATACTGTGCTCCAACGGAGCTCAAATTCACAAAGATGTTCGATGTTTGTGAAATATTTAAATCGTACATATTTACGGGATATGGCGACAAGCAAGCAAACAAGCAAACACACACATGTTCAATGCAGTCTCCCTAGTGTGGGACTTGCCCCAATAAAGTCATGAAAATGAATCAAAAACACATGCACAAAAATGTACACTCAAACCTGTAACAGAATATGAGCATGAATATATGTACCATCACTACTCTAACACTGTGTAAGCTGTTTGTGGCAATGGATATAAGTAAGCGCTTACTAATTATACCAGAGGATTAGCTACATAGTGTATGCCCCACCCCCAACCCCTCCCTCTCCCTCCCCTTCTCTGCTCATAGGGTAGGGACCAGATGCACTGGAGGTGGTTCGGGAGATTGGGAGAAGGGTACGAAATGAGATCCTGTGCATACATTTTCAACAGATTGCTGCTGCTCAGCAGCAGAACATGGCAGAATGTACCCAACTAATATTCATAGGCGTAGGAAGCAGATTCTAAGTGTAGAGGCCATGCATGTTGTGCCACACAAAGTGGAAATTCTTTAGGTGATGATTTTGCCGCACTATATGTGCAGTGACAAATGTTTCTAAATTGCACAACTTTAGACTGCAAAATAAAACCTCTTTTCAATGGTGCATAACATTCTAGCCTTGTTCTCACATATCTATTGTAATATTCAATCCACAGGCAAAACTAGTCTCGTGCCCCGCCCGCGCACGCCTCCCGGCAAGAAACGGTCTGGTGACCGAAGTCGAATTTCTTGGGCTTATTACCCAAAACGGGTAATGACCAATGAGATCGCGAGATCGGTAATTATTACGTAGCACTTCCCTTACAACAGTAAAATTTGTTCATGTCTATTCGAGTATCCGTACCTTTTTTGAGTGGGTTGGCCGCAAAATGTTTTGATCATTGCTAGGTTACAATGTCGCAAAAGCATGCGCTAGCCCAAGAAATTCGACTTGGTTCACCAGACCGTTTCTCCCCGTGAGAGGGTGGGGTCTGGGGACGAGACTAAGGCAAAATGGTATGATTAAAAATTTGTCATTGTTCCCTGGATATCGCCCAGCTATTCATCACTTGCAATAGTGGTCAATGGTTATTTGATCAAAGTGCATTAGCCTCGCATGTACTAAGGCCGTCTCACAGGCAAGATTTTGATCGCTTTATAGTGTACTTTAAGCGGAAATGTGTGTACGCAAGGAACTGCATATAAGATCCTGCTGCAGCTGAGCTATATAAGTAGGTTATAGTAGATAGCAGGTTATGAATATTAATTTACAGGCTAAAAGCGTAGTGGCCAAAGCCGCTACAGCCGCTTCAGTTCCTACACCACTGATTATTAAACCTTGAGTTTTGTATTTTAATCATTAATCAAGGTGTACTGCAATTAGATCTAGCTTTGCAAAAAAAATCAAAGTGCATGGAAGAGTGCTACCAGTAGCCAGCTAGACCTCTTCCAACTCCCTAACCAATGGAAGATAGTTGGCTCCAGTGCATTTGGCTTCATTCATAACTTGGAAGTGATATTTTTTGGCTTCTGAAGCTAAATTGGATTAGCATACTCATTTACCAATGCACTGCCGACAAATCCCGGGACCATTACGAAATGACAAGCCACTTCCAAGGCAGCAGTCCCTGGCAGTGCTCACACCAGTGACCTCACTTCCTCCACACCCAGTAGCATTATGACATGACTGGAACTGTGCAGTACCTGTGGGAAGGCACAAAGTCAGAATGACAGACAGCATATTTATAACTACAACTGGGGCAAACCTGAGCCCCACACAAGTCCAAAGTGCACTCCCAAGATTTACACTATAGTATACAAACCTGTAATAGAAGAAATGTATATAGAAAAGTTGGCAATTGTAGAAATTCCACCAAAGCTGCAAGACAACATCAACAGAAACCCTGAGTACAACGTTTTCGCCAAAGCTGAAAAACAAATTATCCGACAGAAAGCGTGGGTTTGATGCTATATCATAGCCCCCCACTAGCACAATTTCAGCATGGGTACAACTGTCAGTTGTAGAAACAGTGCTAGCGTGCCTTCACAAAACTGTCAGATCTTAGCAAGCAGTTTTGTACAATGACTGGCTTCAGCAACACATACTATGATCTGGCAAGCCAGTTTGGCCAATCTACAACAACTGTAGGAAAAGCTTTGTTTATTTTGAGGTTGGCTGGTATTACTATGCATAGTGATGTCCTCTTCTACACAGGCCATTTCTCCACAATATACGTATTCACAGAGGTTCCTTAGAGGCTTGGGCTTATTTGTTTGCACAGCTTTGTTGAAAATAACTGCCTCATCAAAAATGCGCACAATTTTTGGAATTACATTAAATTGTTTTTGTGATGCTGCTCACAGTTACTTTAATATTCAACAAAGCACAGCCAGTTCTGTATACTAGATTAGCTGCCCAATGCTTTTGGCCTCATAAGATTTTATACATGCACCGCCCAGCTATACATTTTAAGTGCTCTACCGCTTTTAAGTGGTCCACTAGCTTCGCTGCCACTGCTGTCCAAACGCGTTTGGTTGCAGCTATGCACCTCGTTTGTTCATGGAGGACCGCCATTGTATAGTTGCAATTGTTTTTCTTCCTTCATACGGGCCTAGTTAGAGGATACTAAAATTCTGAAGTAAATGAATCAAGAACAATTGTATCTTGAGAACCACACAACGCATAAAGACAAGACTTGCACCGTTATGTTGGCAAGAGCCTGTAGATTCCAATGATACTAATATTGTTGGCCTATTGCGTAGCTGGGGGTATCCACAGAGAAAAAATACGAAAATCCACTGTCCGATCATTGATGGAGCGACTCACTCAATTTTCGGCAACACCCCTCAGCGTCCAAGGCAGCTACGGTGACAAATATCAGGCGTGCAGCAGCAGGGTCTTGCAGCTCTCCAACAGTGCAGAAATTTCCCGAGAGTTGCTTCAGAAAAGGAACAGGAAGCGGCGTCCGAAAATACATTATTTTAGCCGATTATCGAATGTTTCGGACTGTTACGCTAGCGCAAGAGGGGATTGACGCTCGAGCTCCATTTTTCAGTGGGTCGCGTAAGGTGCCGGGTGAAAGCCGCATCCGGTGGGTGGAGCTATGGGCGTGACCCATATCGTGTGACATATGAAGGATACACGTGCACCTGTTTGAATCTAGACATGACTGTTGTACTTTGACCTCGACTGCTGACTTGCTTGCTTGGCAAGGGCCAAAGCACACAGCCAACTGTTCTACAGCACTTCCTAAGGTATCCAGTAGAGATTTATATGTGTACCAATGCATCAGACCTCATAAAAACTCAGCAGGAGTCCAGCGGGTTGCATAAATCATGATCATGGCCTACTCTAGTACTAGGATTAACTAGTTCACTTAGTACTTCCAATTTCTCAGAGATGATAACAAAACGTGCATGTATTCCTGGTCAAGGGAGTAAATAGTCTCATGTCAAGCCATCTAGGCTCCCCAATGAAGAATAGCAGGTGCTTTGACTCAAATTCCTTGTCAAGAACGTATATGTCCAGCAAATTAAGAATGGAGCACTGATACAGTTCACTCTTTGTCACTATTGATTATACACTCCTTGATTTTGTTGGCCATCCGATATTCCAAGCATCCTATTGACAAGAATATTGAATTAAACCACCAGACTCAGAGATTGTGGATAAGCGTAATCTGGGGACTGACATCACTACTTGTAGCCACTTTGATTGATGCTCAAGCCTTCTGCTATCAGTGACAGCTATAAATCATACCCATTTCTCTGTACTACTCCTAAGAAACGTGTAGTCACATGGTTGTTGGATGCAAACAGTTCGTTGATTTTTAGTTTCTCATCAAGTGTTTTATCTGCACCCAATGCGGGTGGGCAGCTTATTCTTAGCCGACAGATATTTCTCACCGAAGAACTCAACAAAAATGATGTCAGGAGGATCAATGCTCATTATACGCTGTTGTAGAAGAGCTCTTTCGATGCTGTGGAGTAGAGAGACACGTTTGTTGGCATTGTGTTCATTGCTACGCTTATCCGGTACGTCGTTAGTATCTTATATGAAAAAAGAAATAACGGTGATATACTCTATCTCAGAAATCCATGCAGGTGGCTGATGAGAAACTAATAATCTTACATGGCCATAAAAAGCAGTCAGGCAGGTCAGGTTAGGCCTAAGCAATTTTATGCAGACCATGCAAACATGCACATGAGCACTTTGATATAAACTAGTAAGAATGACAATTTCTCCATTATTTGACACAAAACTATTTACTTCCTTGATCAGGAATACATGTTGTTTCACAAGCCACACCCTTCGCAAAGAGAGGAAGGGTCTGGTCACGATACAACCATTGAGTTGTCAGCGAGGAACGCAATTATCGAATGCATGCAGCAGTTAAATAATAAGATGCTGACATCTGCTTAGCTAGGAGGAGGCTACTGCTTAACATGCGACATAATTGTGCTCCATGACAATGGATGCGACCTACAAAGAGTGCAGATCTGATTGGTCACATCAAGTTTCTGCCATGGCAACAACTCTATGGTTGCAGTGTGACCAGACCCTTCCTCTCTGTGAAGGGTGTGGCTTGCGAGACTAGAAGACATGCACGTTTTTATTTTTATCGTCTCTGAGAAGGTGGAAGTACTTAGTGAATTAGTTAATCCTATCAATATCACCAACCAATAAAACACAGGCCTGTCGCCCCAGGATGGAGAGCCTCAAGAACTTCAGTAGCTATGTGTACATGTACCAGAGTAGGTCATTATTACTTAAATTTATGCAATTCAAATAGACTCCTGCTGAGTTTTATGTCAACTTGATGCATTGGTATACTTGTATTAAAATCTCTACTGAATACCTTAGCCTGGCTTAAGAAGAGCTGCAGAACAGTTGGCTGTGGGCCTTGCCAAGCAAGCAGCAGTCGATGTCAAAGTACAACAGTCATGCAAAGCCAGCGCAATGACACGATGTAACAGCTACAGCCCTTCGCTTCACATGTCATCATGACGTAATCTAGGTCGCGCCCTTAGCTCCACCCACCGGATGCGGCTTTCACCCGGCACCTTACGCGACCCTTTTTCAGTCGGGAGGCTGTCTTTTCACCCAATCCCATGCGGGTCACGTGATAGGCCTCCAGGACGAAAGGTCATTGATGAAGGCAAATGTGTTGGACACTGCGCTTGCGAACGGCAGGAGCAGCGTGTTCTCCTCTACAGGTAAGGCAGCTTATAGATTTAGTGATGTTTTACTTTACGTATAAATGAGAGAGGGTAGCTTATTGGATATACTGGGATGGGGACAAGGCTGGATTGACTCCTGAAAGTGGCCAGATATGGTAAGAAGTCTCTTGTGTATGCACTGGGAGACTTCTTACCATATCTGGCCACTTTTGTCTGCTCTCCAAACCTCCCGGTAGATTGTGAGTGTGGCAAGAAGGAAAGGGAGGATTTCATAGCACTGATAGAGGGTGACTGGGTGTGCCTTTGTGCTAAAGTGTGTCCTCATCACATCACACAAGTGGTTTTAAAAGTATAAGAGCCGGTGAAAGTAAAATGCAGACAGAAGCATAAACGTAATTAGCATAAGGCCCTTCTAAAGGAGCATCTACAAACTATTTTTTCCCAAAGTAACATCACTGTGACGTTGTGACCCCCCTCTCCCCCTCCTCATAACGTCATGCATACTGTTGACTATTGATGAGACACCGCCCTCAAATATCAGCCGCACAATCTGAATCTCTGAGTGAAAAGTCATCGAATAGTAGCCTTGGGTAATTATCCATCCACCCAGTTGGAATAACTTAATCCTATGCACATAACTTTACTACTTTTATTTGGTATGTATACACAGGTGTCCTGTTATCACAAGTGTCCATGAGTTGATTACTCTCGTTCCCAGACTATTTTTCCACACGGGGAGGGAAAAAATAGTCTGGTCAACAGCCTACTCCGTTTTTGTTCCATGCGGTTTAAAAATTGGTGACGCAACGTCTTTAAAAATGCATTACGTGATGTCACACAAAGCTTGAAGCTATGAAAGAACTCAAAAGAGACAGTGATCATCCTTCTCGGAGCTTCCAAACGCCAAGAAATGGAGATTCACAAAACTTGAAGCCTCTGTCAACGTCAGAAAGCCAGGACAATCTTATCGACATTTGAAGCTCAGGAACTTCACACTGCCAGTTGTCAAGCTCACAAACGCACACCGCCGTTCACAGAAGTCCTGGCATTCCTTCGCTAGTCCGTTCTCTGGTTCTGCCTGGCTTAGTCTCCTGATAGCACTTCAACCGCCTAGCCTTCTTAAAATTAGTTATTGCAGTATGTGATGTCATTCGCATGAAGCAATGTGATTGGTGCACCACCATCGCACTTGGATCAAAAACGGAATAGGCCATTGACCAGACTTTTTTTCCCTCCGCGTGCCGAAAAATAGTCTGAGCATGAGACAGAGTTACTTTCTCAGGAGAAGTGTTTCAAACCTTTAGATGGAACTAATGAGTAGTCATTCAGTTTAGCTGTCTCATAATACCAGTATCTACCCTACTTCATGTTTTACTACGGGAGCCTATGGCGGTTCAAACTCACTTTAGTAACGAGCTTACCTTGTCCGTAAATGTGTTGTTAACGATATAATCACCTGCTTTCTCTCTACTAGCCACAGATATCTACAGTGCTGGCTCAGTCCTGAAGGTCACAGAATTTGCCATTCGCCATAGTATTTCTACCGTATTTTCACACATTGAAGTGTGAAAAAATAGGCATTTCAAATTTTCTGAAATAAAAATATACACTTTTGCAGTTCATTTTTGATTGGTTAACGATATAATTCACTTATTTTTGATGTTCTCTGCCCGACTGGCCGTAAAGTTTTTGCAGATTTTGTTCACAGAATGAGGATGTTATTTTTTCTAAGTATTCATGGTCAAATTTTACAATCAGTTCTGTTTTGCATCAACTTGCATGGTTGAATTTCAGCTGAACAACTTACAGTACAACTTAACCAGCAAAACAAGTAATATCAGCAATATTCTTTATGCAGGCAGGCTACTTTAGTAAAGTTATAACGTCATGTACTAACGCTGAAAGAAGTCATCTAGCTAGTTCCATGCTGCAAGAGTCTAGCCTAGGTCCACCGCGAGACTGACGTAGGCAACTGACAAGAGTGCTAGTGACTCGCCCGACTTCACTGTAGTCTCGCGTAGCCAGACTCTCGCGAGTCTGAGTCTAACTTCACTGTACTGCAAGTTGCACCGGAAGTCACATGACCAATTAGGGCGGTACCACATGGGATTGGGTGAAAAGACAGCCTCCCTTTTTTTCAGTCGCCGGATGCGGTAGATTCCGCCTTCCTTTCCGTGGCATAACTGAGTATATGCGTGGCTTAGTCTCCGTGTACGAGTGTCCGATTATCGCTGGTGTCCGAGTTTTTTTATTTATTTATTTTTTTTTTTATTTTATTTATGAAAATTTTAATGCAAAGGATGCATAAGGGTTGGTGAGATAGCTCAATGGCTAGTAAAGGTGACCTTCCCCAAAACAAAAACGATAGGTAGAGTAACAGCAAACAAATCAAAAGACAGCAAAAGTTGCTAGGGTGAGATAACAAAAGATTACAAGGAAAGGGAGTGAGTGTACACATAGTTCTGCAGAGCAGATTTAAAAGATGAGGGTGACTGACTACTAACAACAGTAAGTGGAAGTATATTCCATAGGTAAATTACATCAATGAAGAAGGAAGATTTGTGAGCTACAGTTTTTACGAGTGGCATAAAAATAATTCTATTATGTGGGTGGCGTGGTGAGGGTCTGGGATGAAGTGTGAATGAGGTTGATGGAATACAAGAAAAATCATTTAAGATGTTGTAACAGACCTTGAGCTTTTGCATCTTGCGGCGAGTGGAGAGTGGCAACCAGTTCAAGTCATTGAGGATGGTGGCATAGTCACTGTTCCAATTCTTGGTGATGACTCTCCCTGCAAACTTTTGGGTTTTCTCAAGTTCATTGATAAGGGTGGTAGAGTGAGGGTCCCACACTGAGCAACAATACTCAAGTTTGGGTAGTATTGCACTTTTGTAGATGGCGTGACTGGCTTGAGGTGTGGCCTGGTATAGCTTACGATGGAGAAGGCCAATCTGGGATTTGGCAGCTTTGATTACATTGAGTGTATGTCTTTTCCATGACAGAGTGTTGATAGCTTCCTCTACTGCATGACATAGTAGGATGGAAGCCAAAGGCAACAGACCCAACGTTTCAGTGCTGTAGTTAGTAAGTAAACTATCAGCAGGCCTTGAAAGTGGTACTTTGCTGATAGAAAACGTCTCTAACGGTTCAACGTCTCACTTTGTGTGTGTAAATCACGACTCTTGACACAGCCTTGTCAACTTCCGACGGCAAGGAACAACACACTGGGGTAACTCAGCGACTTTTTCGGATCTTGACAGGCAATACGTCATTCCAATTACGTACAGCTATATACCAGAATGGGTGCAACCCTGTCATTAATTTTCCTCCGTTATGGCGACTAAGTTCTCGAACCTCGTCCAAAAAAAAATTCGCCCTGAATAAGCGGTTTACGCCGCTGCGATGAGGCTATTTCAGGCGCTCGAGAATTCACCAGTTGTCCTTCTAGTGATTCACCGCCAATAATAAAGCGGCAACTGAACAGGCTGGAGTTAAACCATCTTTCTGAAAGTGCATGGAAGTGTGTACATGGTAGACATCTATATATTGGTAGTCTATAGGCAGCTTGCTGTCGTATAAGCATGATCTTCTGCCATTTTTTTTTTCAGTATTCTCTGCATACTATTTCACCATCCGTCACCCCACCTGCTGTTCTTCCAACCACAGTACTTTCTATCGTGGAATGCGATGTCAGCTGCATCTTAGTAAATGCAGATATGGGCTGTTCTTCCAACCACAGTACTTTCTATCGTGGAAATGCGATGTCAGCTGCATCTTAATAAATGCATATATGGGCTGTTCTTCCAACCACAGTACTTTCTATCGTGGAAATGCGATGTCAGCTACATCTTAGCAAATGCATAGATCTATATGGACAACTAAAATTGGATGCAATACCCTGTGAGTCATGTAGCTACTACGGGTCTGCTTCTGTCGAAAAATGCATGGTCTCAGAAGCAATCTCATGCAGAGCATCTAATTTTTCCTGGGGGAGCATGCCCCCAGACCCCCCTAGTTCTGCATGCTTATGCATGCATACATACATACACATCAGACACTCATGCAACCCCCCCGTCTGAAAATCCTGGCTACGGGCCTGCGTATTCACTCAATCTCATTGATATAGGTACCGTTGGAATCGCCGTTTCATGCTCTTTTCAAAAATAATAGATAAACAAAAAATTTTATAAATTTTCACCCCGACATTGCTACAGTATGCGCCCACAACTTAAGCTTTGCACTGTTCACTTATCTAGTGAATGGTGCAAAAGACTTAGGGACAGAAGCTAATAATCACGGGTAAAGGTAGTCCTAGACTACATTTCCCTTCGGCTGACCTTGTCCACTGCATCCCATCAAGACTACCAGATATAGTAACTTCATTGCAGCCGTATTCATTATGCTGTCAAAGCGTGCAAGCGCCTTGTTCACGACACCAACTCCTGCCGCGTTAAACACGGAAACTGAAGTATACTGTACAAGAAGCTGCAACTGCTGCGCTGGCGCTGCAGACAACTCCTGCACATAAATTTTGACAGATGAAACGATGACCTGTTCCGATATTGTTCCGATACCGTTTTTGGTATGAAATTCATACCGTTTTTGGTATGCTCAGTGTAAAAAGCGAAATTTTGGTATGAACTTCATACCGTTGTTTTTGCTGTGTTCTACTACGCATGGTAATTAAGTTGTGGTCTTACTGATGTGGAATTGAAGGAATTGCATCTTACGTTGCAAGAATTACTTGGAACATACTTCCCCTCCCTAGATACCTGTAGTCATAGCCTGGTTTTCCCAGATTTGTGTACAGAACTCAGCAAATAATACCACTTGGTCATTCTGAAGAGCTAATTACTTGTTTGAACTACAAGTTGTAACATTGTTGAGCAAATAGGGTCAGTTGGTAGGCTATAATTTTAATTTGGGCCATTGGCATGTATCAACTAAGGTTCATTTCCTGATCTTGTAAAGTAGCCTCTCATCCTAAAATGCACCAGCCAGTGTATATATGGGGCATTCCTAAAAGATTAGGTTGGTTGGGTTAGCTCAAACAAACAGCAGAAAGACCATAAGGGCGACTAAGTTTCATTCCCAGACCCTCAAAAGACTTCTAGTAAAGGGAGGACCATGCCAAGGATCCAGGAATGAGACTAGAAGGAGACTAGCCATAGATCTGTTTCAAGACACTCAGCAATCTTTTGATGATGACTCACTCTGCAGATGAGGTTTGACCCTTTAGTAGCATGTTGCCTGTTATTGCTGTTTTGTAGCTGAAGAGTTCTATTTTCAAGTGTGTTTGGCTTTACTCCAGGAGGTAGGACAAGCTGTATCACATGAATTGTAGATCATTAATTGCATTCCTGAGCCAATTAAACACACTAAAACTGTAGAGTGTAGTAGAGTCAAGTAGATCCAAGTAGAGCCTTGGTAGAGTGTAGTACATGCAGTCAAGTAGAGCCAAGTAGAGCCATGGTCATAACCTTGTTCCTGGTCATTGGGGCAAGGAGAAAGCTTGGGAATGAGACTACCCTGCTTTCTCATTGATTTTCACTCAGGGATCAAGGCAGGATCAGCTTCTGTTTATCACAAAAGGTAGTCTCTCTTTGCAAGCTTTCTTTGACCAACTTTACAGTGCATATGACCTTGTCCTACTTCCTCTGGCTTCGTTTTGAGAAGTGCGCTTTTTGGTTTCAGTCAATATCCCAAATTAGATCAGCATATATAGGCTTACAGAGATTAGATTCAGTTGGAATTGATTAATGATGGTATCAGGAGTTCATAGCATTTGATTTGTTTCTGAAAAAATTCACCACTTCATATGAACCCCCTACTCATTTCTCTCTGTACGAACCACAAACTATTAATGCTATTCATGTGGTCACATACTGTGTATTCAATTTCAATATCCATTGTAGACGTAGATGTTACCAGGAATTACTGCAGTCCACTATTACACTTCCACGACTGTATGACAACAATACTATGTCTCACTACTAAAGACTAGCTATAGCTGATAATTGCATGGTGTGCAGCTAATAACAGGCTATAGTCTTACAATACTACAGCAAATTTCTGCACCTTTGCAACAAGTGCACTTCATTTGCTAAACCACAGCTAAGTGTTTAGCTGGCTTCATACATGTAATATAGCGAGCCATATTCTAAGCAGTAAGTTTACCTAATTAGTTTAGTAGAGTTGTGCACTGTTGCAAAGGTGCAGAAATTGGCTGTAGTGGGCACAATGCTAGACAAATTAACTGGCCTAGAATTTAACTTCATAGCTACATGGCAACATAAAGCAAACAGCAGTATTTAATGGTACCTATGGAAAACCAGACACTTTGTTCATGCAGTAACTTTATGTGTTAGCATATATATGCCCTTCTCTTGGCTCGGCATATTCACTGAGCCACTGAGAAGGTCCCATTCTCTCATAGAGAGGCTCTTCCTTTGGCCCCTCCTTCTCATAAAGCTCATTGGATGTATCTGCCTTCACAGTAGCTGAATTCATTTTCACATAGGAGGCATTGTTTTCACTTCGATACACCATTGGAGAACCCAGTTGGTTAGAGTAAGGAGGGCAAAATATACATAACCACTGTCTCTTCAGCTTGTCTGCAACCAGGGCAACCACTCAGTGGTTAAAACAACTAATTTGCTTTTGCAGTGTAGTAATACAGGTTATGGTAAGTTCCTTGGGAAGAGGCACCATAAGCTTCATTGGAATCCACATCAACTGTTCTATAGACTAATAAGTGTCTCAATGTCTTCCCACCATATGGAGTCAAGGGTGCATCGACCACAACTATATTCAGTGGCTTGAAAACCCTTGATGGAGCCAAACAGTGCATGTCACACTATGCACACTTAGAATTACAACACATAGATGTCTACTACTACTTGGGTAATGATGTTTAGCTGAGTGTCTTATTGTCTTACCTTTGTCTCTTCTTTTTGTGTCGGTACATACAACTGCAACTGATGTGTATACTACAACTGCTGCAAGTATGATACCGTAAAATCGGGATAATAAGCACCCACACAAAATAAGCACCCCATGAATATAGGCACCCATTTTGATTACAACAACCACATCGTGTTTATAAGCACCCATACAAAAATAGGCACCCCAATTGAAAAGGCACCCGTTCCGTGCAAATGGAAGTGAATTTGCTGATTCGGTTTTTTCGAACGTAGCGGCTCTTTTTGCCAGTGTCTATCTCCGATTGTAAGCAAGCTATCGACAGGAGATAAAAACCGAAACTTAGGCAAGGCCTCTTGGTAAAACATATCCAGGAATTACCAAAAAACCTCTCACGGATTCGTAGGTTCCAGGCACTTTACGTTGGTGGGCGGGGTTGGCAAAATATAGTCCCAACAATATATTTGCCCATTATGTGTATAGTGTTCACAACTTCACATAAGGATCAGCATCCAATTCTGACTTTTCTCTACAGTACTACAATACATAGCTATTTGGTTGCGGGGTCAACACATTTGGCTGTATCTTAACTTTTACATGTGCATTAAAGTATTTAGTACCAATGACATTTGCATGTATATGGGCACATGCTCATGTGGTGTCTTAGGACTTATGGAGGGGGATTATGGTGGATCGCAGAACATTCATTGGGACCATTTCTTATACACGAGGAAGACCAGACCAGATGTGCAGTACAATATGCAAAACACAATGACATAATCCTGCATACACTATATTATATATACATGCTACAGCTCATGCTCAGCTCAGTGCACACCCTCCCTATTGTGAAATCCTATTGAGAACAGTGTTGTATGCACTTAAGTAACAGACATGCATGCAAAACTGTATAGTACTATATCCCTCACACTCCAGTCATTGCAGTCATTCACTTCACCAAGCAAAAAGCTGGAAAATCTTGGTGCAAGGAGCTGTAAAATAACAAGATACAATGCATTAAATGTCCTTATTGAGGACAGTAGTTCTCTGCTAACATCTAACAAGGTATATCACTTCAGCTTTTGTTAGTACCCACTACCTTCATTAAATACATAACTTGCATGTCTTTCAATGTTTCATGCAAACTTTCTCCTACTAGCTGTTTACAAACTTTCTCTGACTCCACACATAGCACCCTACATACCTTACCAGGTGACCATCTCAGCTCAGAATTCTAACCCAGTACCTGGAGATGCGAACAGTGCCATTGCCTTTAGCAGGGAAGGAAGTGAGTTTTTCCTATCATCCGTCAAGTCAGAGTCAGTATCAATTTATCTACACCACAACACAGAGATATTTGTTGTATATACAGTCTGTCCAGTATTGTGCAAAGTAACTATATGATGATGTAGCAAGAGATCAAGCCATTTGTCATCTCTGGCTCCCTCCAGATTACAATGATCTCACTGTCTGAAACTTTCCGAAAGGTGACTCCAGTCACTGGACCAGGAACTGGAACGTGGTAAGAGGTACAGCAAAAAAATCTAGTATTCAATTTAATGTGGAACGATTATGGATCACAGATTTGGGACTAGACAATGTAACTAAACTCATTACTGCAACATGGAACACATACAGTATTGGACAATGCACTGTTGACAAACAGCAAAACTATAATATGCAGGGTGTGTGCCCTGTTTAATTAGAAACAGCAACGAAAGACTGCATGCTCTTGAGAGAGCTACAAGAAACATGCAGGAAAAATATTCTACCCGGATAACATACCAAGAAATGTTGGTATACAATCCAAGATAAACATCAGGTACAATAGCTAGAATTGTTAGGTACATGTTCTGTAGTAGACACACACAAAACTGTCAGGTAGTGAATGTCATAACATGTTCTGTAGTAGACATACACAAAACTGTCAGGTAGTGAAATGTCATAACATGTTCTGTAGTAGACACACACAAAACTGTCAGGTAGTGAAATGTCATATTATTAACATGTTCTGTAGTAGAAACCAAAAAATTTTTAATTAGGTGCTCTGAAATCGCTTCTGAGGTCATATTTGTACCCAAATTCCACTAGTCCGACGAGAGCAGTGGCGTAGGAACCGTAGCGGCTTTGGCCGCTACACTTTTTAGGCCGTAAATTAATATTCATAACCTGCTAAGTAGCTCCAGCTAGCCCCGTTCTCTCGCATGTGCCCCTGGTGCCCCCATGGTTCCACCGCCTATGGTCATACATGTTCTGTAGTAGACACACACAAAACTGTCCGGTAGTGAAATGTAGTATACATGACCTGTAGTAGGTATACCTGCAATAACAGCGGAAGTTTAATACATGTTGAAGCAAATGTATGTAAGCAAACGTAATGTTTGACGAGATAGCTCACTATGATTCTGAGCCCGATACATTAGATGGCTGTATTTCCCAGAGCATGTATATTGGTGCTAGCCTTGTTCGCAGGCCTCCCCATTTCTGAACACAAACCAAAGAACAAAAACAGGGGAGGCCTGGGAATGAGATCCTCACATAATTTTAAGAAAAGAAAAAGGAGAAAAGATTACCTTGTTGTTTCGGCAGTGTCATGATTGAATGTCCCTATACTGCTCTGTGCTGAACCAAATCCATTTCTAGCAATGTAGGTTGTCCCTGGGAGTAGAACATCCAAGACCAGTGTATGAGTTACGTTCACAACTGATATGTTTGTATTCCCATCGGATGATCCACTGTGGTGCTATATTTCTCTAAGTACAAACTGGATCATCCACTGCTCAGAGATGAGAGCTACAATCCACTATATGATAGCAGAACTGGAGGACACATTGGCAACTGTGACATTGGTAGGTTGTGCTGGAGCTGCACTAATATAACGATAATATAAATGTCTAACTCACCACTGCATGCACTTGCTAATAATTGCCTAGCACCTTAATATACCACTACTAGTGTACACTGGTTGGTTCTCTGCCAATTTGGGTTCCCTGTTTTTGCCCAATTTTCATTATCCCACCTCCACCTGCTCAGTTGGTATGTACGTATTGTGCATTGTCTTCCCAAGTGAGAATGTCTGACATGACAGCAGAGAGGCTAAGGAGAATATTGCCATGCTGATATGCTGATGCTGATATGGCATGCTAATATGGTGATCCTGATATGCCAAGGAAAGTGATGCTATACTATTGCAAGAAAAGTGGCCTGTAAAAGATGGCAGAGAACAAGACACTGCGAGCAGAAGCAGTCAGCTCAGAGATGACCACTGTCACTCTCGAGATACTGAGCTTCTGTCTGAGTGTTTATTTCTGCATGTATGAATATGCAGTAGATTTATCACATAGTATGCTAACATTTGAACAAATAACAATTTTGAACTTAGTTGCTGCTATAGAGACAAATTCTAGTGGAACTGGGAGCATATGGTATGGACATGGGTCAGTGGTGGATTTACAAGAACTGCATGGTGTGTGCACTGGCAGGCTGATTTGCTCTGAGCTTGATCATCCTAGTTGGTGCAACCGACCATACCCAACACCTCTGTGACACTCACCTGCCTACCACAATTGAGGCACACCAATTAAGCTGTGGAAGAAAATTCCTAAACTGGATCAAGGGTTCACAAATTGAGCAAAAGTTAACGATATAGTGTTGCTTGCCCATATGCAGCATATGCCTACTATCGCATTGGGGGCAATACCTTATACCACTGTCGTTCAGTAGTCTACAAGTAAAACTGATTCAGTGCCATTATTACCCAAAATTGGCTCACAGCACTTATTTGGACCTTTGGAGTCATGCCCCACAACCCCTTTTGTGCTGCATGATTGCTCATGCACGCACAGTGGAATGTCCTCACCATGCCCTATGAAAATGCCAATGCACCAGTTCATTCTAGAAATTTGTACACTACCTACATTCAAATACTTTCATTTGAGGTTTGAGAAAGTTCTTTGGTTGTTGTATGTAGAGCAGGCGCATGGTCACTCGTCTTGACAGAGTGCTACTCATTTCATCAAAAAAAGTCAACGCTACTCCCCCTTACCACCATCTAACAATTGACACAAGCAGGAACTAGAGCTCTGTAGAATACATACCCTGTGCACCACATAGCTAGCTATGCATGTGCATTCATGCGTCGTCTCCAAATACAACGCATAGTTCTGCAGAGATAGCACCATCCACAACCACTTGCTGCTTTCTATCTGACAGGTAATTGCAGATCCGTTTGAGCAGGTAGTGATCAATTCCTAGATTTTCCAGTTTGCAGAGCAGGGGATAGCGTGGAACAGTATCGAAGGCCTAATGAAGGTCAAAGAAAACTGCAAAGACCTCAATGCCCCTCTCAAGATATGTATTGATGCCAATCATGAAGGACTGAGAGCAGCGCGGCATAGATATCTTTGGAGTAAAACCCCATCAACTACTAGACAATGGATGAGAGGATACCAGGAATGATATCAGTAGTTGGGCTCAATGATAGCAATGAAATTGGATGATAATTCGAGGGGTCTGTAGTGTTAGCACTACCCTTGGAGACAGGGACAACTGTGGAAGTTTTCCAGGTAGTAGGAACGCAATTGATAAATTGAACAGTTTAGTTAGCACAGGAGTTATACTAGAAGCAGTCATTTTAAGCATTTTCCCTGTAATGCCATCTGGACCACATGCCTTAGTGGTGTTTAACATATTGAACACTGCAAAAACCCTTCGGTTACTTCAACCACATTTTTAGGTTGTCTCAGTTGCATCAGTGTGACCAAGGAATGCTACCTTTTCTTGAAAGTTCATTGAGGAGCTTCTTCTTCACTTACATTAGCTAGTCTCTTTTTTCAGAAGACCCATTTGGCTACATTCCTGGCATTTCTACCACAACCATGCAGCCAAGGAGCTGGGCAGATAGATGTGTAAGATCAAAGAAACAACAAACCTCAACTGATATTATATGCTGATTTATAGGCTTTCTGAAAGGAGATACTAATTTTACAAAAGAGGGAAGCTTCTCAACTACACTCTGTTGAGTTGTAAGCACTCCTTGAACTTTACGTGTCATGCATACAAAAGGATTGCAACTGAGGTGACCAAAATGTGCTTGAAGTAACCCTAACCTTTTTACAGTGTACCACCTCGGTACATAGCAGTTCAGTAGGACAGTACAGTTACAGTTATGTCAACTGCCCACCCTGCATGGTCACTGTGTCAACAATGTGATTCGAAAGGTACTTGATTCAGATACAGGTAGATACAAGGAAATTGAAGTGCCCTGCCCAGTTGCAATCGAAAAATATAACTGCTATATGGGCAGAGTTGATAAATCAGACCAGTATTTATCATACCACAATGTGTTACGCAAAACTGTCAGATATTGGCAAAAACTTTTCTACCATCTTGTTGATATCGCCGTCGTCAACTCATTTGTTTTATATAATCTCATTGCACACATGTCTGGCTGTCGACCTATCACAGAAAACGATTTCCGTGATGAGCTAGTTCTTCAAATTATCGAGCACTATGGGAAAAACCAGAGAGAGAAAGTGTGTCCTGGCAGACCAAGCAGCTCTGATTGTAGAGTCTGGCATGGCAGCACAATCTCTAGTTCTATGGGATGATGTCAATATTGCAAACTCACTGGACAGTCCCTAAAAACGTATCGAAAATGCTTGGACTGCCCCTATGCACCAGCATTATGCCAAACAGCACAGCGAGATTGCCATGCCAAGTCGACAACATACGAGACTTATGCTTTAGGAACAAGGAAGCATCGAACAAACATCTACAAGTATCTGGTGAATCCAAACGTGGTTGTGGTCGTCCCAAAGGTTCTAAAAATAAGAAGAAACGTCGTGGAAATTACCGTGCTTCATTGTGAAGTTGTTCTCATTGTACTTTTACATCACCGTATCATTGTTGTATGTTGTCATATGTTTCACTCTGTGTCTGAAAAGGAATGTTTGCTAATAATTGTGGTATGTCATCACTGGAAACCTGAATGGGGCAAAAGTGGAGTTAGTAGAGAGGAAGCAGAAAGTCAACAATTCCCCACAGTAGTTCACAGACTTCAGAAAAATATTCAGGGGTGTTACTTAGAGCTTGAAAATGAACTGTTACAGTATTGACTTCGACAAGGTTGCAATAACGACAATGAAACCTAAACCATATGAAAGAGCGTTCGATTCTCATGATATTATCATCACTAAAATTGGTCAAAGAACACAAGAAATACAAGGCAAAATTTATAGGCTGGTGGAATTCATAAAAAATGTTAAAACTTAATTGTTGAAGTGCAGAGTTAATTAATTAATTAAACCTCCGAAGCAACAGCATCATATTTTGTACATCATAGTAACCACTGTTTTGTATCAAATTCTGGGGTATCTATTAACGTAAGAACAAGCGAGAACGTACAACTATGAAGTTCATGAGGCTCCATTCGCTCAAGCTAAATATTACGTGCACGCATAGCGCATATGCGCTGTACGCGTGCTCTTATCCCCTACATCGCACGTGAGTGATTAAAATCTCCAAGAGGTACAAAATTAGAAAACAATGCCGGGTCTAGTGAATGAAGGGTGATAAAATTATCAAAAGTACAAAAAGGAGGACTGTACTGGGTGGTCTGTAAAATAGAGCGATACAAACTCTGCAATTATTTTTATTAAAAGGGAAACAGTTGAAAGCTCAAGGTCATCTGAACCAGACAATACTGGCTTGTAACCCAGTGTGCTCTTATAAAAAATAACAAGACCACCACCATGTCTAAACAACAGCTGAAATAGCCTAAGAGTGCAATGTCTTGGTCTTCAATGTTACTGCTCAACCAGGTTTCCGTAATGCATATTATGTCAGGATCTAGAGTTAGACAGACAGCTTGTAACTCATCAAACTTGGGTAAGATGCTTCCAGCATTAAAATACAAAATAGACAAAATCCATACCTCTACCATTAAGGTGGCGGCAGAAGTCACTCGGAAACATAAACCTGGGTTACAGTTAGGACCAGTGTTACTCCTAGTTTGAGGTTAGGGTTTGGTTTAGGGAAATCTTGCGTTGCCTAATTTTAAAAATGGGTTTTAGTAGCTTATTAATATATACATGAGCCAAAATTGCCACTCGATGGATGCATCCACATGCTCACTGTAGGTAGCGTCCTAAGCACCAATGTATCTCATAGGGTTCGCAACTTGGAATACGAAAGCACTGCAATGAACGATTTCATGCGCTCGGTGAAACACTGTACTCAAGTCCTAATCGTGGGTGCACATTGCGTTGACCGGAGCTGTACGTTTGCCGACAGTGACATAATGAAAATTTTTCGTTTCCGGTCAAATTTTGGTCACGAAACTTTTCAAGGCTCGCATGTTTCCCTAAGCTGTAGCTAGCCAAAGCGTAGAAAGTTGCTGTTGTTTAGTCAACTTTAGAGAACATTTGTGATGATATTTCAAGAGTGAAAGTGACTGCTGACCTACTGTGTCAATTTCCGGAGCTGTGGTGGTTCCTACGGGATTCCAAGCCCAAGTGAGTTTGATCCTGCGCTACTTTGATATAAACTGTAGCCAGCCTAAGCTTACTTTTGAGCGTAGTTGATTTTGTGTGTCACTTGAAAAGTCACCTGAACGGGATGCCCTATATTTTCTGTACTTACTGCATGGGAAAAGGGGCGGGGACGCCGCTTGTACACGAGTTCTGCATAGATTCACTTGCGCGTGGTATCAGCAGTTTCAGTCCATGGGGACCTTTACAACAGGGGTAGTTTGATGCCTCTACTATTACAAAAGTCACCTAAATTTTCATACCTTTGATTCCTGAATGCGTATGCCCTTCACTGAAGTCACTGAAGGGTTGTTTTGTATGATATGCACTCCTGTGACGCTCAACGGTAAAAAAAAAAAGGATTTTTAGTACTAAATGATGTACTTTTGATGTTTGTAGTATGTTTCCAGTAGCAAAGGTTGGATATTGCTCAAGTACTTTGGGTACATGGATGGACGAGATGTCCAGTCACTAGACATTCCAACCTGTTTGATATGACTAGCTTGTACAAGTTTCCAGTAAAGTGCATGACTAGGGGATTCAGTAGAACTATAGCTGACTGTATATGGCTGGTCATGCATCTGGTTAGACATGCATGTAGTAGAAAATGAAAGAGTACTATGTAGTTCATAAGACTTACTATCTTATTTATACCTTGTAGGTGGCTACAGCAAGAATACTGGTTCCTGGAGTTCTGTTGCAGCAGACACTCTTTCCTGATGTTGAATGTACTGTTCAAATTACTTTTCATGCCTAAATCAACATATTGTATTTATTTACGCATGCAGGCACTGTTCATGTCTCAGTTATTACTCACATCTAATATATGTATCATCCACTCAATGGAGGGTGGAAGTTTGTGAAGACAAAAGCGTTTTTGAAAGTAGTACATGTATATAGAGTAACCGTGGATTATCACCTTTCTCGTCCCCTTCCTTCTCGCTTAGTACACAGAAATTAGCACTACATTTCTGTACTGCGCATCACAGGAAACGTAATCCCAATTTTCTGCGTAGGTGGGCATTTTCGCAAACTATTGCATGCGCGTTTACCGGGGTAGGTACAAAACCTGGACTCTGGACTCTGGACTGGACTATGGACTGGACTATGGACTGGATTATGGACTCGATTTTGGACTTGATTTTGGACTGAACAGCATTATGTACGAACTAACCTCGTGTTTCGGAACTTTCCAGGCCTTTCCACCGTCCAGTTTTTGATTGCTTCCAGTCGTGTGCCAAAGGTTAGATTCTTATACATTTTTTAAGCGTATAATTATGGCAGCGTTAAGGCCTAGACAATGCATCGGGAGATAGGAGGCCAAGTAGTCTCACAAGCCATACCCTTGCGAAGAGTGGGCTTGCAAGACTAGAGGCTGAGGTGGTGTATAGCAAGCATATCTGCTCAGGCAAGATGCTCTTACTACTGAGCCACTGGACCCGCGGCAGAGGAGCAGAAGCAAGCCTTGTAACAGGCAGGCAAGAAATTTCAGCTAGCTGTCTAAAGCTTACGTTAGGTATTATAAGCTTGCAACTCCTTCCCAACAAGCTGGGCTGAAAGGCTGTAAGAACAGAGTGATGGCTTAAACCAACCAGCCAGTCTTGCTAATAGCTGCAAACATATCCGTTTTTTACTGTTAGGATAATCTTCTACTCATTGGGCAATCCAGCATTCAAAGTCTTCTTTAAACAGCAGCTCTAGAACACTATTTAGTGTCCAACCGAGTCCAAAATCGAGTCCATAATCCAGTCCATAGTCCAGTCCAGAGTCCAGAGTCCAGGTTTTGTACCTACCCCGTTTACCGCGAAGTGAAGAAGTTACTGTGCGATCTGAGACCTGGCGGGTAGTGCTGGCAGTTACTTTTGGAACATTATATGAAGAAAAAATTTTTTGGATTGTGAACCCTATATCTCAAATCATTCTGTGCCAGCTTTTGTTCAGAGCTACTCCCAGAGTCAGGCTAGACTCATGTTTGTCAGTACTCTTGGAATGGACAACTCTGACTGCACCAAAATGAAAGCACATTTCAAAAAATTCACAGCTTGTCTACGGAAGGGGCTCATTCACGAGTGCAAGCAAGCATTACTAGCCCCCCTTATGTCGCTAAACAACTCACGGTTCTGTTCCACACACAACTCCTCTTCAGCTTTCTTGTCAACGGCAACGTAGTACCAACGATATATCATGTATTGCGCATTCTAGTTAAAGCCCAGCCCAGCTCTCAAAGCATCGGGCCACGATCACCTGCTAGGCTTGGCATACGATAAGAGCGCAAGACCTGGGCCTGCCCAATGAGTACAGTCTTGGCCACTGTGGCCTTTCTGCTGCTTCTAGAAACAAGCTTGCTTTCACAAGCAGGCACTACGCACTACTCACAGCTACTGACACTACAGCACTCTACTAAGCTCCTTTTTTTTTTTTTAAGTCGATCTAAGCTTATCTTCAAAGTTCCGACCACCACATGTGGGGGGTTCCGCCAGGCCACATCTTAACTAACTTAATTATAAACTGATTATTGGATGCCAATGCCGACAGGAAATGGGGAAAATCCCCAATTCTACGGACAGTGAACGGATGAAGACTCCCAAAACGGACTGTGAGCTAAAAGTTTACAAAGACAAAGAATTCTATCAGCTTGGATTCCAGGTTTGTTGACCTTGAACACAGGGTTCCCTGACACCTTAACAGTATTGTTGTAAACCATGTAGTTTGAGTCTCTGCTCACAGGATGTACACAGTTTGAGCTTTCACCCAACATGGTAGTAGCGATGTCAGACGAAAATTTCAACGCCTTTCGGGACTGCTGTGATTAATCGCATTGAAAAGCGCTACCCGAGAGGAGCCGAACGGTGGTTTTCTCATCAAAATCCGTTCAGTAGAACCCGAAATACCACGTTGACCGTTTCGCAAGTCGCGAAAATTTTTTGGAACAATTGGTAGGAGTGGTACTACTCGTATCTCTGGAACCACTGGACGGATTTGTACCGGACAAAGACCGTTGTATAGCTTATGGTGTACTCTGTATAACTAACAGTATTATATTGCAATACAATTTGAGCGGACAGTAAAGTATGAAGCTAGCACATAAGCAATAACATAAATTCACTTAGTATTGCATGCGACGACGCTGGGGCGAAACTTTGAGTTTCTATGCACTAGTGAGTTCAAGTTTATGCGCATTCTGTAGCTGTAACATTTGAGCTCTCATTACGTCAGCTCGCTATGGCTGCTTCTCAGGCAAATATGGTTATCATGTAAGTCTCGCTAAGAAATATGGTGTCCTCAGTAGTTCCCGTTCCCAAAGGTTCTGACTCTACCTGTGTGTCCAACTATAGACCAATATCACTACTTCCGGTTGTAAGTAAGCTACTGGAACGGCACATGCACTTTCTGATTTCCTGCCAGATTGAGACGTTCTGCCCAATTGCATCTCACCAGTGGGGCTTTCAACCCGGAAAGTCTTCTGTTTCTGCCCTAATTGATGTTGTTCATCACTGGTCTTTGGCACTTGACCAAAGGAAAGAGGTAGCTGCAGTCTTTTTTGATCTTCGTAAAGCCTTTGATTCAGTACCTCACAAGCCCCTGCTGGACAAACTTAAATCTATTGGCTTAAGTGAGTACCTTGTCAAATGGATTTGCAGTTACCTCTCCAACAGAGAACAGCATGTTGTCTTGAATGGACAGGAATCCACCTCATCACCCGTCATTTCAGGGGTACCCCAAGGATCTGTGTTGGGTCCCTTACTCTTCTTGCTCTACATCAATGATCTGGCTAACGGTTCCCTCTCTGAGAACTGCTTTGCATCTCTTTATGTTGATGACCTGTTACTGTACAAGATCATTACTGACCCACGGGATTATGCCACCTTGCAGTCTGACATAAACTCAATTGCTGATTGGATAAACGAGCACTACCTCTCCCTCAATTCCTCGAAATGTAAATGTATGACTGTGACAAGGCTTCGACAACACTCTGTAAGCCCACCTACATTGTTACTGAATGGGGAACCTATGGAAAAGGTGGATAGCTATAAATACCTGGGTATCACTTTAACAAGTGATCTCACATGGTCAGACCACATCAGAAACATCACAGCAAAGTCCAGGAGGCTTGTTGGGCTGTTATATAGACAGTTCTACAAGTGGTCCAGTCCAGCAACCCTATCCAGACTCTATGTATCACTAGTGAGACCCCTTCTCGAATACGCCTCCCCAGCATGGAGCCCCTATATTATTAAGGACATCAACTCTCTTGAATCTGTGCAGAAGTTTGCCTTAAAAGTTTGCCTTAAACAGTGGAATATGCCATACTGCCAGCTGCTCAACCAGTCTCATTTGCCAGATCTTGGTACTCGCCGCAAACACTTGAGCCTGTGTTACTTTTATAACATAGTTAATGGTGTTCATGTGTATCCTAACCTACCTCTTGTACCCCATTCACCTCAGCATGTACTTCGCAATACACATTCTTTCATGCAATTTAATGCTCATACTAATCATTTTCAGCATTCTTTTTTCCCACATGTAACTGCCTTATGGAACACCTTACCTAGTGCTATTACTTCTGCACCAACTCTTTCTGTTTTTAATAATTATATTCACTCCTCATAGTTTATTTTTATGGGCACAAGTACCATATTAGTGTACTTTCACTATTCTTGTGTCTTTGCATTATGCATAAAGTTTCATAGAAAAAAAAAATAAATAAAATATGGTGAATAGGGAAGTGGTTACATGATACGTATAAAAAGAAGTACTTGTTAGTGAACGAGTGTCTGGCAGGTTGATTCACTACTCAAATGTTAAGTCACCCTCGAAATAATCCTGTAAAATTTGATAGGTCCAGTACTTATCTCTGAAGTCATCATAAGTTACGTTAAAGTACGACTTGTTTCTCCCTACTCTTACTTGGCTAATAACTTTTCCTTTAAATGTTTGTTGTTCTTTAGTCTCCTCGTCAACAACAAAAGGTATGGTAGATAGTTTTTCCAATCAGTTCAGGATTTTGAGCAAATTGGTCGTTCTCATATTCTGGTGGAATGGTTGTTGGCTCGAGCTCAGGGTCAGATGTTGCATTAACCAATTTGACAAGGTTTGCCATTAATACTGATACCGGGAATTGCTTCTTGTTTTTGCTGAATCTGAAAACTGTAGGATCATCGTACTCCTGTTGCAACACAAACTTTCTGAACTTGATCTGTTGTTTCAGCTTTTGTTATTTCTGTTTCACAGCCTTGACAGAAGATATCTCAGATTGCACTTCTTCCTCCATTTGCCAGAGGCCAACCATTGAGATTTCATCAATCAATTCCATTTGCTGCGATTCTTTCTTTCTTCTTTTGGCCTCACGTTCAGCTATTCTGGATTCGATGAGCTCAGCTCTATGCTGTTGGATAGCTTTTCTCCTTGCTTGGTATTGCTTTCTGAGTTTTGGTGCCATCTTTCTGGCTGAAGCAAATATCTTTGCTTTCTGCTCATCACTTTTCTGCTGCAACCATTCTCTTGTCTTGTTGTTGCTAAACAAGATGAGGCTCTCCAAGGCAACAGTTGTGGCATTAGGTTTCTCTCTTAGAAACCTATTGAGCTGTGCGAAGTCTCGCTCACTGACAGTGTTGGTCTTTGGTACTGACTGTGTCTGGCATCTTTTCTCCTCACTTGGCTTGTCATGAACTCCCCCAGGAAGGTGATCCACCAGAAGACGTTCACAGAGGATATATAGAAGGATTTGAACAGGACTTGAAGGAGCTCCTGCACAATAGCATTGTTGGAATTTTCCATGAGGAGGTCATCAAGTATTTCTCCATGCTTGATAGTGGTGTCATCAAACAAAGCAGTTTGTCCTTCAAGGAATGCGCTGGCATCTTCAGACCACACTTTGAACTGATCTCGCATGGAAGTGTACACCTCATTCATGTCCAAAATGGACATTTTGCTCTCCAACACGCGCCACAATGGGCCAGTCAGCAGTTTATTGATCAGCCCAAGGGCTTTACAGCCTGCCAAGTAGACCGGTTCAGCTAGATCAGCTGCAACTGCTTTAAGCAGGGAATTCTCTGCACCATACTCTTCAAAGAATGAAGCTAGATGATCTCACAAGAAGAAAACACCTGCAGCATCATGGAACACTATGTTGAAGCGGTTGCCACGGAATGTGGCCAAAGGTAGGTAATCTACCCCTTTGGTACGCAGGTATTGTGTAAAAATAGGATACACACCTGCCCGTTGGGACCCATGTTTCTGGACAGCATTGCACACTGTCCTTATTAGGCGGAAGGTTCCAGCCTCTTTGGCAGAGCAGTAGCTAGGTGCAATTTTAGTTGCGCCTGCACAGACATCTGGGCCTAAGATGGCCATTTCAGCCTCAATTATGGCCTGGTTAGCACATTCTGCCATTCCCACCATCAGATGCATTCCACAGAAGAAGGAGTTGAGGTGAACAATGCCTGACTTTTCCTCATCTGAGAGGTCATTCCAGCCTATCTTCACCTCAGATAAGATTTCCTCCCTGTAATCCTCTAACAGAGAGTTAAACTTCTTCTCTGCTGAATGCCTGTCTGACATGGTATTCTTAATGGTGGTTATAATGTGGTGACTGCAGGCATTACCATCACAGATATTGTCAATGTCTGCTGACTGATGTTGGGTAGTCCACTGAAAGTCCTAAGTTCCTGATTATTTAAAAATGACATTCTTTATGCAGTATGCTCCGTCCCATGCGACAATCATTCAGAGCACCAAACCCTCATTCCACCTTTCGAAGGGTCTGGGAATGAGACTATATAAGATGAATAATGTGAGTGGAACAGAACTAGTAAAATGAACATTTATTTGGTGTTGGGGGGTTATAATATCTCATCACACTCCAAATGTACATCTAGGTTTAAAATACAGTTTACCTTTTTCCTTAGCAACTTTTGGATTTTCACATCTCTTTCAGCGATCTCTGCATCCTTGCTGCTCAGAGCACGCTTGAGTCTGACTGTGCACAGTTTACTTGCCCTTAAATTTGTCTCTGTTTCCTCGCAGCTGTCTTTTTAAGTTCTTTATCCTTGACTGCTTCTCTTGTACTTTCTTTTGCAGCTGTTTGTCCATGTCTGCATTTCTGGATGAGTTGCAAGGGTTGGAAGAGGGAGAGGTGGAAGAGTCAAGAGAGATGGGTGGGATGTCGAAAAGCTCATCCTGGAAATCCTTCAGTTTGTCCTTTTGCTTGTTCTTCGATAGTTTGCGCTCAAGCTCTCTCATTTTTCTAAGCTCTGTATGGATTTCAGTGTGGTTTACTGGTTTGCCATAAATGTAAGATAACCAGATCCCCAGAGAAGACCACGAGAGATGTTTCGAATTTTTGAACTTAAAGAGCTCCAACACCAGCCCTTTTGGAACCTTAAGAAGTCTTGTAAGCTCCAAGAAGGTTGCCTCTGATGGCTGACAGGCAGAAAGTAGGCATCTCTTTGAGATGCCATGCTTGCTGCAATAGGGACCAGGAAAATCTCGAGCCATTTTGACCTGCATTCAGAAATTCAACATTCAGTAATTTGCTTGGTGGTAGGAGTCGGGTCTGCATGGGTTGGTGCATGCACATGCATGCGTGGCAGACCTGCATGCATGTGATGCATGCTGGAAAATGCGATTCATCATTAAATTGTTCATGTGAAATATAGCCACCGGTAGATCCGCATTGCTTACTAACTCCATGTTTTAATACTTCATCTATTATGTATTGTGACTGTGTTCTGTCATTTATGTTCTATTGCCTGTGTTGGTTACCTAATGTAACTCAGTACTCTCTTTTCTGACCATTTTTTTTGTTGTTATGTTAGTCTGCTATCCTTATTTATTCCTGTGTACTTCCAGCTACTCTTGAACTACAAGAGTAGTCTGTCAGCCAACATCCTGCCATCTATTTCGTCACCATTATGTTTCTCACTACCAATCTTGGCTGTAAAGCTCATAATAATAATAATACTAATAATAGTTACTCAACTTCTTCAACTTATATTATACATGCATGCTATCATGCAGACTGCACATTTCACGTGGAGGCGTATAATTACACGCATGCAACACTTAGCTAGTATATTGATACTGTATACAGAGAAGTTTACCAGAACTAACCTGCTGCTGTCATGAAAAACGAAGAAACTCGTTTGCCGCCTTTTGCATGACCTCAGGAAGGTTTAATAAGTCGCGCCAGTTGCACGACGCAAAGTGACTTTTACTATCTAGCGGCGTTTTCACTGCGCAGAACGCGCACGCACGGTGCCATTCATGATCGTCTGAAAGGTAAGAGCTTTGCATAAGTTGATAATATCTTTTGTTTTGCAAAAATGGTAGTTATACATCATCCCTAAGAGGAGTTATAGGATGCGGAATAACGATGGTTCGTTATCGGAAACAATCTGTGGATAAATTGACCGGATAGAAATAATGGCATTATACACACTCACGCAACCAAGTGACCAGATTTTCACAACACCTCTCAAATTGTCTTTGATAAATAACTTTGAAAACCCAAGTTGAAGTAGAAGGCTGCTTGTACACGGGAGCTATAGGGTGCGGAAATTTGAGGACCACGCGTACCGTATTACTACAGTATTGTCGCGGAACCGAACACATTTTTGCTGTGAAAGGATCTGTTGACATCGCTAATGGTAGGTACTCAGTTTGAGCTTGTTCTGGTTTCATCTTGCAGTACGAGTAGCTACCAGGGTGCATTGCTTCTAACTCACTAGCCTCCCTATATTAGATTTTATGCACCGACGCCGTAGTGTGGAAATGTATATATGACGTCATAGTATCAGTAGTACTCCATCCCATTTTTTGACTGCCCAAGCGTACTGTTCATGCACCTTGTCTGCGTCTGCAAGGAAGAGTTGGCGACGCCTCACTAGTGTCCCGCTAGACATCACCACGCGAGAATTCCACGCAGCTAAAGTTCACATGTCGACTATGGAGGAAATATCATTGCAGCCCCACAGCAATGTGGTGAAGGATGGCGATCATACCACGCGCACAGAACCCCTGCAGCAGGATGATACTATGGACAGTAGACAAGAAACTTCACTCACTGCTATAAAAAGGGCAGCATCACAAGTGGCTATGAGTCGATGGAAGAAAATCTTCACTACAGTGGCAACCTTGCTTGCCTTTGCATTTCTGAAGGCTGGGATCTCTATGATATCGCCCTTTTATCCTATTGTGGTCAGTTGCATGATTTCTGGCATGTTTTGAGATCTTGTCACTACAGCACTAGCTATATCTAGTAGCTGGCAACCATGGAACAAACAGCTATGTATTCAAGGTCCCATCTGCTGTAGTGCATTTAGTTGTAGAACCAGAGATTCCCCAATCTCTTCTGTAGAGATCTGTGGGAGGTTAATCATGACATTTTCTTGCATCAGTGTACTCCCCCCACCACCACAGGCAAAGCAGCACGGTGTTCCAACATACATTGTTGGGTTGGTTATTGGCACAGCGCCGCTGTTTGTGACAGTGATATCACCTCTCAGTGGATACTTTGTAAGTACCTTAGAGCAAGTGCAAAGTTGAGTTCTCTGCTGCTCGTCTTTGTCACATTTGACAATTTTACACCATAGCTCTCTCATCTCGGACTGAAGTTTACACAGCTTGCTGGACTGTTGTGGGGTGGAGGATCTCTCATTCTCTTTGGGTAATCAGTAGCTAGTTAAGGCAATATCACCAGGTAGAGGTGCTTTAGTGGTATACACACTGACTGAGGGCGAAGCCCATAGTGTGTATATACCACTGAACCACCCTACCAAGTGACTTGTAGCCTGGCAACACATTGCAAGGGTTTCACTTCACTGAGCCGTGCCTTTGATGTGTATACCTTCCAGGTACAAGCTATTTATATAGTATATACATAGAAATGATGCCGAAGACTGATATAAGGTTGTGTATAATCACTAGACTGGACTGTGCACTGGATTGTGGACTGGATTACTGGATTTAATTTGTTCGTATCACATGACTTCCACCCAATCAGATGTGCTCAATTTGGTAGCATTAACTGCCTATGTTATTATAAGTCTTCCCACTGCAAGCTAGTGAATGTACATGAGTGCACACTGCACAAGCTACATGGATGGATGTGTACCATGAGTTCATGGTGTACACACAGTAAGCTCACGGTACCCTCTGTAGCAAGCAACATGTAAAAGAGCACCAAAAGTGCTGATAAAGGCCACTTCACTATAAACTTACTGCGCCATGGTATAGGTTTAGAACACAGTGTCAGCCATACTGGTAAGTAGTTACCAGGCTAGGGGTGTTGTAGCCATGTAAGAAATATGCGAGAGGCCTAGCGCTGATTGACCTACTAAGCTCTACCCACCTCTCTTAGCTCTCTTGGGTGCAAAACTCCCACAGTTGCAATTTGTTTCATGACAATCTATCAGCCACTAAGTGTCAAACAGTGACCCAATTCTGTACATCTGATTGGGTGGAGGTCATGTGGTACACACAATTTAAGTTCAAAGGTCAGTCCAGTAATCCAGTCCAGCAATCCAGTCCTTGTTATCTAACTGTGACTATCAGCAATACATGATGACAAACTCAATTAGTGGCTTGCAAAGTGCAACTTGGCTGAGACTAATTACCTGTTCACACAAATGACAAGCCACTAATTGAATATGTCACTGCCTACCAGTGCAAGGCTCTGTATTGTTATCAGTATATAACCTGTTACCTAGGCAACATATCATTGTAGCATGATAACATGCAAGTTCAAAGGAGCCTGGTGTGCTGACTAGTGTAGAACATTGTGGGGGAGCCTGAGCAAGCAACACAAAGCAGCATTGTTTGGCTAACTTACAATGTTACAGCATACCGCAATGCATGTCTGCAGCTAGCAGGGATTAAGTCTGGCCTCCTGCTGTCCTCCATTGACTCTGAACACACTGCCTGGCTTGTCATGCATAGTTCTTATTCATAAATCTTACACAAATAGGAGAGGTATCGAAAAGTCGCTACACATTATAAATACACCATCAGCTGCTAAACTATCAGCTGCCTTCTGTGTTCTGTAAGTAGCCAGGTTTGTCTTCACAACTTGCAGTCCTCATACAGTAAACTTTCACGCCCAAGTTACTTCTTCCAAGCGTCTCTCCTCACTGCTCGTGCTGGTAAGTAGTCCAGAGCGAAAATGTTACTTATTGTCCGCACATGACGTGTGGTTGCATTAAAGTACTTTCTAAACAGACATACAGAATACATATGACAGATAATAATATATATAGAATCCACTGTTCAACTCGCTGGTGCGGGGCTCGCTCAGGCTCGCCCCAATCAGTACTGTCTAGGTCAAGTGTGTAGACTATAATAGCACAGTTGACTGATGTGCCCAACCATTATGCGCGAGATTGAATTAAGGGCGTGTGTAAAAGCCGGACTGCCGGATCACCTGGATCACCCGGATCACCGGATCACCGAAAATTTGAGCAAAAAATCGGACGGGCAATTATAAGTTTTTGCACATGCGCAGTAAACGTATATTATTAGACGGCTCTTGACAGTCTTGTCCAGGCCGAAGTCTACTTTCAGGCTATGTAGCGGCCTCCAACTTTACTCGTATAGTCTGCCTCTTTTGAGGCTGTGGCACGAAGGAAGGTATTCATGAAAAACAGTTCTTGCGCACGAGGTAAGCCAGCTAGTTACTAGTATCTACCCAATCAGAGTTTCTCACAGTACTCTGTGCTACGCACACTGTTTGGTTTCAGCAAGTCGGCGTTTGCGTAGGAAACTCTTGCAGTCAGCTTTTGGCGTGCTTGCCATTCTGCGTGCACGTAACTATCGTGACTTACCTCTGCCAGCTCTGGCAAAAAACAGTGGCTCAGCTACACCTTGGAGGCTTTTACATGTCTGTGAAGGCCTTAGAAAGGTCAAGCCAGATGACCAAGACGGAATGCTGCTAGTCTGATAGGTACAGGCCTACAACATTTTCCTGTACAGCAAAAGCGAGAAAGAGGTGGGCGGGGCCTGGAATGAGGTCGATTACGTACACACGCGCAAGCACTTCATAATTGCCCGTTCGATTTTTGCACTAGTTTTTGGTGATCCGGGTGATCCGGCAGTCCGGCTTTTACACATGCCCTTCAATTAACTTCAAATGTGGAAATGGTCACGTGATGTTAACTTTTACAAACTTTTAATTCTCCCATGAATGAAAGCATCAGGGAAGTTAAACAAATTGTCCTACAGCATGAAACAAGGAATAGACAAAGGCTCGACAAGTGGATAATGCTTACCTGCCATGTGTTGTATGTACCGTCTTTCGCTTTGTTAATTTATAACAAGGTGCAACTCAAGGACTGTCTTGATATTTATGAAGCTTAGGGGCCGCTGTACCTATAGTTAGCGCTGTACTTCTGCTTATAGGCAATGAGAAGAAAACATGGCCCGTAAGTCGTTTTTATGATCGAGGTGATCAACAACTGCTCCTGGTAAATGTTTCAAGTTAAACTCAACTTCTGAACTACCAGCCAGGGCGAATAGCTACAAGCTTTGTGTTCGGTCTGTGGTTAGGTTGGGGCTTCCCCTACTAAATATAAGTGGTTGTCAATCAGCCTTGTGCAGTGAAAACAACTTATTAACTAGTTCACAAATTGACTTAAACTTGAAAAAATATACCACGTGTACATGTGGGACAAGTATAAGTACCCTATACCACATAGGCATCCTGTACCTAAACACAAGGGTCATGTCTGCAGCTTGCAAATATGTACTTAGTGGTATCCTCCATTAAGAACACTCGTTAAAGGTAACCTAGTCTTGTTCCCAGACTTCCGCATACAAATATAGTTGGGATTGAAACTAAAGGTCACACGCATAAAAGTAGGTGGGGCTGGGCAGCTGCAGGCAGTGCACACCACTGGACAAATGGGGAAGTGGAGTTGTCTGGCAGGCGTGGTAGAATAAATTGAAACATAATCGTGCAAGATGTTACTCTTAAAGTGTTTCAAGTTTTTTCTATTTTCAGGAAGTCCTACAACCTTTGAGTCATGGCCAGGAATACCAATTCATGAATGGAACTAACCAAGGAGTACTGATGTGGCTGTACCATAACTCTGGTCACCATCCAGACTCCGGGTCTATTAAGGCATGTCCGTGCAGCGCAGTGCGTGCATTAAACCACGCCCAATACGTCATTAACCGGAAGTGTGGAGTTGCCTAGATTCTAGTTCGCGGGAAAACTGGCCAATTGAGTTCCCAGTACGACATCCAATTCCCATTCTGGTGCTAATTTGCGGTTTGAGAACGTGTCCACAAGCTGAAAGCATTGGAAAATAACTTCTTGCAAAGCTGATGACTTACACTCAGTCCTTAGATGTATCTCTGTTTTAAAACGTGAAGGTAAGCATTAAATCAGCTATTGGCTCAGGTGGAATAATAGCAGTAACTTGGTTTAAAAGTTATGCTGCGATTTATGTGCTCAAATGGTCTATTTAGAGCTCAACTCACCTTAAAATAGTTTTGGCAGCCGTTGTAAAAATGGTAGCGACTTCCACCTTGGTCATTTGAAGTAGATTGGTTCCTTTCTCTTGGTATATGTGCTGTGCATTGTTTTGTGAGTAGGAAGTTGTCCGCCTTTTGCCACCAAAAGTTTCATGCATGTTGTTGTTTACACAACACTTATTAGTGTGGGCGTAGTTTTAAGTCACGGATATTAAGTGTGGTGCATAAAACATTCTTATCAAGTTTCATACACAAAGCAGTATGCCTTGTATCTGTGAGTAATTTAGTACTTTGTAAGATCTTGACCAGACCACCCTATGCCTTAATACACCTGAGCTTGGATCACTACCAGTGGCAAATTTCTTGAGGTGGCATCTGTGATTATCAGAATATGCACACTAATTGACAGTCTCTTGGATGATTCCTCAAGCCAAGTGGTTTTTCATCATGAAAGAATACAATATCCTCCACACGTTCTATTCCTATTACATATAGTTGGGGCAAGCCTGAGCGAGCCTCACACTAGTGAGACTGCATTGCGCACGTGTGTGTGTGTGTTACATAGCCTCATTCCCAGGCTTCCCCTATTTCTACCTTCGGTTTGTGTTCACAATAATACACGGGAGCAGAAGACCAGTGAAAAACGGGGAAGGTCAGGGAGCATTCATCACGTGAATGACGTCAGGTGGACATAGGGGGGCGGGACCCAACCACCAAAACAACGCACCGCATCATCCGTTCGAGCACTCTACCGCAGTTTTGGATCCAGAACTTAGTGTGATCGAAACTACCTGTCTTGACCGGTAAGAAGCTTTCTTTCAAGTTTAGTGCATTCATAAATTTGAATATCAGCCCCACCCCCCCTACGTCCACCTCACATCCACCTGACGTCATTCACGTGATGAATGCTACCAGGCCATCTCCCTGTTTTTCGCTGGTCTTCCGCTCCCGTGTATAATTGTGAATGCAAATGGAATTTAAGGTAGAAACGGGGGAGACCTGGGAAGGAGGCTATGTGTTACACTACGTTGGTTGTTTTAACCACAGAGTGGTTACCATGGTTGCAGACAAGCTGAAGAGACAGTGGTTATGAGAGGTTTGCTTTTGGAATTAGAGACTAATTGCAAAAGGCAACCCAATAGGCAGCTGCCCAGTTCATCTTACAACTACAATACAACTGACAACCCTCAGAACATCTTTGAAGGAGTCATTACAAACACACTTCAAAGTTGCAGTAAGGAACTTTCATGCTCTTAATGTAACCAGGTGAGGGAATCAGTCTGCAACCAGTTTGTCTGCAACTAGGGTAACCACTCTGTGGATAAAACAACCAACCTGTTTTTGCAGTGACATATAATATATGCTTGTTTACTTGCTTGCTTTCGGCCATATACTGTAAATTTTAAATGAGCACACTACATTTCACGAAGATCGAGCTCGTGCACTTAGTAGGTGAAGGAATGTTGCCAGAGTGCAGCGTCGGCGACCCGGAGCAGAGACGACTAAAATTGAAACACACAAGGCAACTTACTTCTGGTTTGTGCTGCTATGGATCACTAATGGCAGGTTGCTCACAGGCAGTACAAATTCAATATGGACCATCACAACGGTGGTTGAGGTTGTTTCAGGTAAGGGCCATGCATAAACGGCACTCATAAACGACAGAAATTCAGCTCATGATTTCAGTGTAAAGCTTAGTCCATGCATGTGTAGCCACAGTAGCTGTCCTGGCTGGAGAAATGGCTGCAATTTGTTGGCACATGTGATACCTAGCAATCTCTGGTGAGGACGTATCCATCATCAAATGTTACACTCGTGTAACAGTAGACACTCAGGCGCGTTAAGGACTGGGTCCAGCTGTTTTGCGCACGCTGCCTAAATTACCCTTGAGGCGGGCGTTATCTTACCATAAACAGGAAGGCGGTTGTATCTATGTAAACAATGCGGAACCTTGGAATGCAATTAAGTACCTTCGCTATCACTGTACGGATTGACCGTTCTAGGCGTGTACTCTTCCTAACGGTCTTGTTCTTACCTCGTTCGAGTAAACATGATGCGATACGCATGTCTGTAACACTAAAAGTCATTCTAGAAAGCGCTTCCAGCAATTTTCCAAGTGTCTGTAGTGGAGTCACGTGCACCATGTACGGTAGCATGTGCCAGCTACTCTTGAATAAGCCGCATAATGGCCGCTTGGCAGCTCTTTTTCCGGAAGTAACTCATGTGGAATTCTACAGAAGAGAGCTGGAGTGTACTATTGGGTTTGATGGAGAAGAAATCTAATTGTCTTTGATTTCACCGTGGGAAAAGTTCGTAGCTTACCGCTAAAGGTACGAAGTGAAGCTTTAAATGCCCGGTGGGTGTGGCATATTTGCCAGTTCTAGCGCTCTAGAAAGCGACATCGACTATTCCCACGGATAAAAAGTTGGGCCAGTTGAAATAGAACGTATTGGTGCAAAAAGAATCGTGAAATTTTGCTCGCGCGAATTCCGCATATCACGTTTATTGCATTGATATACCCTGAGGGCAGGGCTTGGTACAGCTAAGTTGTTTGTGGGCGGGGCCTAAAATTATGTCCCAGTAAACAATAAGGGTGGGGCTACATGTAACAATACTAAACATTTACTTTAAGCTTGTTCATTTGTCATAAAGTTGATTCAAATGTTGTCATAATATAGCCTCAGAAGCCCTGGACCCAGTCCTTAATGCCCCTGAGCAGTGTCATGACAAATTAGTACGTAAACCAGCAGTTTGCTGCTCACTCAGGCTTGCCCCATGATGATGAATCATCTCACTAATTATGGTAATTATGGTAATTATAGAACCAGGCTTGCCAAATAGCATAAATTTATAAAGTCAGGTGGTGGTAATCATTATATTCTTAAAGAATATAAAAACATTAAAAATGTAAAAAGATGTAGGGATGGCATGCCAAAAAGTATGCAAACAAGGTAGGGATGATGCATGCAAGCAAAGGTCAACATATTGGCAAAGCCCCATCCCTACATCTTTTTCACACTGCAGTCAGGGGGCCTTCCTAAAACGTAGCATAAGTACACCCCAACCTTTACTGGCAGTTCATGGCTGTAGCCTCGTTCTCAGGCAACTTCCTAGCTCCTCCCACATGGCCTGGGAATGAGGCTAGTATGATCCAGCATTATGTAAGTGTTGTAAAAGCGTGGTTTTAGCCTCATCCCAAGGCCACCTTCCTCCTCCCACCTGGCCTAGGAACGAGGCTAATATTATTTGCAGCTGTATAGGTATGTTTGCCTCATAGGTAGCTATAAGATAGCTACCAAGTAGCTTTACTGCCAAGATACTACTTGTAGTGACAGTAGCACCCTTGTTACATGCCTCTGATACAACCTAGACACTGAGCTTGAGTGGGCTGCAGACTGATTAGTGTGCAAAAATCAAGTACTCATGCACAGCATTAATAACTGCATGGATGGGTGCAGATTCAGCTCTAAAACATGCATGCTGTCTAACTGCAGTGTGAAAAAGATGTAGGGATGGGGCTTTGCCAATATGTTGACCTTTGCTTGCATGCATCATCCCTACCTTGTTTGCATACTTTTTGGCATGCCATCCCTACATCTTTTTACATTTTTAATGTTTTTATATTCTTGCTTCTTTCCTTTTTCACTCAGTTACAGTTAGACCTAAGCATCATGAAGAATATTTCTTTCAAGTGTAACCACAGCCTTAGAACTTGAAACAGCATTGACAGATTAGTAGTGGTTTCAAGCATGTAATATGCCAGTTGGAATCCGATGTAGAGCCAACCACTCTCCACCAGATTTTTAGCCCGCTTTGTGAAGCAGATTTCCTACTGAGCTGATCACGACAACTGACCAGCAAATCTGTGACCATCCAGCTTTACTAAAGTTATGAGTATCTTTTAGTGTAGCTATAAGTAAGCAACCGAATGAAGCGCCTTACCTACTTGGTGTCCATGAACCTTTCCGACCCCGTGCTTACTGGCGAACGCGTGTGCACTAATCTCGTTCCTAGACCAATGACCGTGGTCTTTGGTCTGGGAACGAAACTACGTTTGCGCATGTGTACAACATTAGAAAATGGCGTCCTACGCAACGGATAGCAGCTGGGCAGTGCTGTGAGCAGCTTGTGAAAGTTGAACTGGAGCTACGGAGAAGCTAGGGATCAGGAGCACTTCGCGCTGAGGTATGGATCATTTTTGTGCTACAACCACGGTGAGTAGTTAAGCCATTCTCAAGATATTTTGGTTGACGAAAGAAACAAAGAATAACAAAAATGGCACTTTCGCTACCGCACACTTTTGCGTTTAGCTGTTTTCCGCGTGGCTTTTGGCCACTTATATGAGTCTTGCTGATCACAATGGCACTCAAAGAGGAAGCCTGGGCGCTTAAATAAGCTTTTAGCGTGTTTGTGGTGAAGTTATACGGCTTTTGCTTAAGTATTGCATATATTGCGCGTCGGCGCCATCCCTACATAGAGAGTCTACCGACTCTCTGATATGTGGCAGTCCCGTGTAGAAATCGAAGGTTATTCCGTCGCGTATTTTGATCACATTGCTGCCTTCAAAGCGCTGTATCGCTGAACTTCCGTTAAGGGCGGGGCTCATATGTGCTTTGTGGATTTATTAGATATTCATGCATCTACGAAGCATGTATGAGCCCCGCCCTTAATGGAAGTTCAGCGATACGGCACTTCAAACACAGCAATGCGATCAAAATACGCGACGGAATAACCTTTGATTTCTACACAGGACTGCCACATATGTAAGTCTTCCAAGACACAGATTGTCTAATACATACAGCCAGGGTCTACCATTATCACCCCGTGACTTATACTTTTCCCTCATAAAGGAACTGACCGGTATAAGTATGACTTGTACCTTTTCCTTCACGAAGGGATAACACTGGCAGATGTAACTTGTGGTTTGACTTATACTTGTCCCATGTGTAACATATGGTATAGAGTACACTTTACTTCTCCCACGTGTACACATGGTATATTGTGTCAAGTTGTAATATGCCCCCTGGGCGGTGATAACGCTAGCACTTAGCCGTGTCTGTGATTCCACTTGGCATCTACAGCGCTTGGTGACACCCAATTGGTGTCTATTGCGTATATTCAGCTAAAGCTTTTATATCAGTAAAGAATAATTGCCCCAGGTCAGAGTACTTTGAACAGTTGATGAACAAAGAGAATAACCTCCTGACAGCATTACAAGAAAGAAGACCTTCAGGAATTGCATCTTGTGCACAAGCAGTGTGTCTCTAGCCTTGTTTCCCTGGCTTCACCACTGGTACAAAATGCATGTGTTTTGAATACTGTGTGAGGCCCAGGAAGAGAACGCTAGTACTACCTCCACGCTGCCCATTCACTGAATACATGTTACCTATAAAGTTTCAACGATACAATTTTCACTTGCAATCAGTAACTATTTGAGAGCCTTTGCTCTTTCAGACCACCAGCAGCTAGAGGACAGACGTCAAACCACACAACTGTGCATGATCTTTTTATAAATGATGCAACTGCCATTGCACAACTCACAACCTGTACGTATGTGTAGTAGGTAATAGCAATGGCCAACCAGCAGTCAAAATTTAAAATTATAGCAAACTGGAATTCCACGATAGTTGCCACAGAAATCACTGGTAGAGAGCTCACAAGTGGAAGTATTATTCTAACCTATGGATAACAACCAAGTTGAAGCTGCATGGGTTGTCTCAGCTAAAAAGCAACACAGTCAAGCAAGAAGCATTGCAAACACAGGTTAAATTTTACAAATAGAAAACTGCTATAACAAAAGCAATACCGTAAACTCTGCATGGTTATTAGGCACATCTTGCTATTAGGCGCATATTATTTACTAGGGGCATGCTTCCTTCCTGATACACGGCATCATTTATTAAGCGCATGTACATTAAATAGAGTACACGCTGGCGGCGAGAGATCGAGTGAAAACATAGCATCAAGAAAACACAGCACACTCGATGGTCATCCTAAAGTCAAAGAAAGAAGAGCTACACAGATTTTTCCCGCTTCTGACTAACACAAAGTCACAAGCCACATCCTTCACGGCTTGCAGCTGGACAACTAGGCCTAGTAAAAATTCTCCTGTATGACACAGCCTTGAATAGACAATGGCTGCAAATCACGGTCTCTTCGAGGAGGATGGAGCCTTCTGTTTTTATGTCGATACTTGCCAGGTGGACGCGTCTAACGATCTACTGCGCACTCATGCCCTCCTGTAGGGCGTGACTTTCTTTGCATCCCTTATGCAGTGCATATCCTCCATTAGGCGCATATTTGCTTACCACTTACACTTATAAGCGCATGTGCTTATTAACCAGAGTCTACGGTATTCTGATAAAACCGTTCACATTTTTCTGAAATAGTCAAAAGCAACATTCATAATTAATGTACTCGCACATAATGTTGTGCTTTTCCTAATTAAGGAAGCACATGGCACCCCCTAAAACCACCAGTAATACATTGTAAAGATCCCATCATGGTACGAAAAAGAATTGGTTACAAGAAAATGAAATGCTTTACGTACAATGGAATAGTTGTTTCACAATAACCTGGTATAATGTAATTAATGACAGTGAGCCTGACATTGTGCATCTGAACTTCCGGTAGAAGACTATCATGATGGTGATATAGTGTGTTAGTGTGGAGCTTGCACAACTTCCTTTCTCTTGCTTTGATAACAAGGACCTTTTAGAACCCTGATTATGAGGCTCTGCTCTCTTTTGCAAAGGGGCATCAAAAGTTATCTGCATGGATGTCTGACCAATTTGATTATCAACCTTTTTAATGGCTTTTACAAATGATAGCTGTTTCCATTCTACAAGCAGTGAAATACAGGGCTTGGAATAAGGAACAGTGACTATAAGTAACCACACCACTTTGCACCCACAGGTTTGTCTCCATGATGCCCACCTCGACATTGTTCATACTATTTAGCTTCCTGCTGAGGATAATAGAGGGCATTGGGACTGCAATGTACAGCACAGTGGCCTACACACAGATAACTCAGTTTTATCCTGAAAAGAAGGGCACAGTTGTTGTAAGTGATTACTGCCAGATCCTCTGCATTTCTCCATCTTGGTATTTTCCCAGACAGCCGTCTCCAACAGAATATGATATGTAGCACTTTGTATTATACATACCAGAATAAACAACCTTATTCTTGAATGCCCAACTGTCACTTACAGTATGTACATGCACCAAGCCTGTACCATCATTAGTCAACCCTTTAAACCCTATAGTACACTTTTGATAACGTCATACTGCGCACTGCGCAGAAAAGATAGATACGGTGCGTTAAAGGCATGTATAGGCAAAGTAATCTCAAGTGAAAACAAATTCAGGGTTTAAAGGGATAACCCTTTAAACCCTGAATTTGTTTTCACTTTGCCAATACATGCCTTTAATGCACCGTATCTCCATTTCTGTCCAAGCTCTGACTCCAAAACTGAAGTCAATCCACTTCCAGCCTTAGCAAGCAGACTCGTGACGTTAACCACGCCCACTCATTAACGAGCATGCAATAGTCAGCACTCTCGATTGGCAAACACCCACTTAGAGCCCAAGAAGCCTTCCCTGCCAGAAATGAACCCTCTGAAAGGTGAGAGTAGCGTTTTCTAAGCCTGCTCATGCAGCCAGGCCGAGAATTGGCCCACCTGGTGCCAACCATGGTCCTTTTACAGTCAAGCCTAGCAGCTGCCATGTGCACAGCACCCTGTGGGTGACCCCACCCACCTCCCCCTGTCCAACCCTTTCTGCTCACGCAGAACCTGCGCGCCAGCGCGCAGAGACCATCTTTTCTGCGCAGTGCGCAGTATGACGTTATCAAAAGTGTACTATAGGGTTTAAAGGGTTAATTAACAGTCAAGTGAGTAAACACAAAAGGCAGCATTTAATGATATTCATGAGGGCTCTGTTGACCACTACAGCCAGACAGTGTCGAGCAAGGGCTTAGAATACTGAGTTGGCCACTGTTGGTCTCTACAAGGCTGAAATGATATTCACGACCAGTCCCAACGTGCCAAACTGTATCCAACTGCTTGTTAATGAGATGCATATTCCATAATGAGATTCATAGCCCACTTGGAGCAGGTTACAACCCCGACAGGGTCAGACAAAGGCTGAGGGCTCAAATGCACTTCAGCCACACAAACTATTCCCCCCAGATTTCGGCCTTCACACGGACCATTATATAAGGCAAGGCTACTGGGACTGTACTGCTAGGAGGACATCAAATGTAGGGCTGTTAAGTTATGTTGCTCAGTTCAGCCAGATCCAGATCTGATTCCAAGATAGTGAGAATCAGTTAGAATTTAGCTGAGGCAATGCACTTTCATATTTGTCTTCTGCTCTTCAGTAGAGAGTTTTAAGTTCTAAGAGCATGCATCTGACTAATGTTCTGAAGGTTTTGAGTTCAATGAAAATTCTGTGGATTTATTTGTCACTCTTTCAGCACAATATCATATTCATAAGCACTTACTGTATCTTACAGTAAGTAACACCAAGCCTCTAAATTTCTCTGACATATATATATGCTCCAACATTTCATATCTAAGCTTGCATGTAAGCTTCTCCATCAACTTAGTATATACGCAATTTTCACTCCACTGAGTCTTCTCTGTGCAGGGTTTGCTGCAGCTTTCAACTTCAGCAGGGTTTGCAATGGGACCTGCAATAGGGGGAGGTCTTCAAGAGGTACGTACACCAAGCTGCTGTTAAACTTGAGTCCAGTGATTTAAGGTTTTCTTGAAACACTCACATATATGTGAGTGGTTATTCCATGTCAAATCAACACAAAAAATACCTGACCCTCTCGGATTTGGACGAAACTTGGTTCTTACATAGTGTCTGTTGAGACATTCACTCATAGTCAGTTTCAGCGTTATATGTTGTATGGCTTCAGAGTTAGAGCCAGCCAAAAAGTCAATTTTTCGCCAAATTTTGGCTTACCCCTTGGTACTTGATCAACCATAACTTTAAGCACGATTAACTTTATGACCTACAATTTACACCATTTGTAGCTCATAAAGTTGCCTTTCATTTGGTATAATTATCAAGTATATCCCATAAAGTTTGGATCAAAGGTAATCACTAGTGTACTTTGACCTTTGCTCTCTCAAAAACGGATGTTTTGATTTGAATCAATTTTTTACTAAATGTTCTTTGGGGCCTTCTCTTTAAGTGCAGTAAAATTGGTTTTGGGAGTGTCATGGGATTGGGAGATACTTGACAGAATGTAATGGCATTTAGGGGAGATGTGCAACTAATCAACCCTATACTTACCCGATAGGGGTGCATTTTGATCAGTATGACCCTCGTAAACATGACATGACAAGTAGACATAATTATGTGGCCAATGGATGATGACCAAGTGGTAGTTGCCATGGTTACAAGGTAGATTTCTTTGCTGCCTTCAGTTTCTAGGTTCTTACACACTATGCAAAACATGAAGTGTGGTCATACGTATGCTGTGACATCAGGTGGGCAGAGGGTATACACATACTTATAGGTTATAGGGTGGTGCCCATGTATAATAACATTTTTGTATATACATGTATCTATCCCTGATACTACCTACGTTGTGAATGCTCTCGTGTCCAACCACTGGATGGATGCTAGAAGAAAGGACCTTGAGATCCTTCATCAGGCACCACCTCCCATGTGTCTAGCTATCTTCTGTGTGCCTGATGTGCCATTCATCTGACTAGATTTTCCAGGCCATTTGTGTTCTATTTGCATACCGCATGAAATCAAAGAAGGTGGTGAAGGCTTGGGAACATGTGCACTTACCTCATAAGAGCACTCAGTATATGCAATGAAGTCCCACCTCTAAATAAAGACCTTTGAGCAAAAAATAGTGTGCAAGCAACCATTTTTCTAGAAATGTTAACTCTCGTTCACATCAAACAGTATGGCCTCGGTACAAGGCTAACAGTTAGTGCATGCACCTGCCATGCAGTTGCCATCTTGCCTATTCTGCCCTCAGTATCCATGCGATTTGGTAAGCACCTTACCCATGGCACAGCTTTCTATCACTAGTATGGACCTTCCTACTGCAGTCTTGATACAACATTATGTTACAATCACACACTGAGGCACTCCTAAATTGATCTACCAACTTAATTTTAGAATATTGCAGCTGTGTACAAAGGAGCTAATTTTAGTACCGTAAAATTTTCCTGCCCCTAGGGAAAGCAGTCATTGTGGGAAGAACCTAAGTAAATTGTAACAAATTACTGTCACTTCTGCATGTTGAACAGCATTCAGTTGTTTGCTAGAGATTAACTACAATAAATTTTACCTTGTAACCATGGCAACTACCACTTGGCCATGCATTGGCCACATAATCATGTTTACTTTGTCATGTCATGTTTACAAAGGTCATATGATCAAAATGCACCCCTATCAGGTAAGTATACGGTTGATTTCTTGCACATCTCCCCTAACTGCCATTACATTCTGTTAAGTATCTCCAAATCCCATGGCAGTCCCAAAACCAATTTTACTGCACTTGAAGAGAAGGCCCCAAAGAACATTTAGTAAAAAATTGATTCAAATCAAAACATCCGTTTTTGAGAGAGCAAAGGTCAAAGTCCACCAGTGGTGACCTTTGACCCGAACTTTATGGGATATACTTGATAATTATACCAAATGAAAGGGAATTTTATGAGCTACAAATGGTGTAAATTGTAGGTCATAAAGTTAATCGTACTTAAAAGTTATGGTTGATTAAGTACCAAGGGGTAAGCCAAAATTTGGCGAAAAACTGACTTTTTGGCTGACTCTAACTCTGGAGCCATACAACATATAACGCTGAAACTGACTATGAGTGAATGTCTCAACAGACACTGTGTAAGAACCAAGTTTCGTCCAAATCCGTGAGGGTCAGGTATTTTTTGTGTTGATTTGACATGGAATGACCTTACAACTTACCTGGCAGACAAAATATGGGAGGTAACTTAGTAGTACCGTAGTCTCGCAAAAAAGGGCCCAGTATCAAATATCCGCTCACCCCCCATTATTGCTTCAATTTCCTGCAAAGGTCTAAAGTTTACTCCAAAAAGCGCCCACCCAATTGACCTCGTGCGGAAGGTTTTCAAATGCAACGTGATGCAAGGTTAGTCTATAGTTACACAGAAAATGATGTGATATACGTAGGTACTAATCAGGCCCGTAGGCCTAGCTTGAATGCCCTACCGTTTGTAAGTGGTCCACTAGCCTCGTTGCTATTGAGAATAACCGCTGTCCAAACAAATATGGTTGCAGGTATGGTGCACTGTTAAAATAGAGGTGTGAAATTAACACCAGTAGTGTTAAAGTAAGCATATATCTGCAGTGCAAGTATCAACCCATGAGGTGTAGTATAACACTTGGTTGTTTAGTTCAGCACCAGCATGGCTTAGTGTAAACCACCATGGAGTAGGATTGACACCAATGTGAGGTTCACATGATACACGCAAGAAAGGGAGGTGTTATACCAACACCCGGAGTGCTATTTATGTAGTGCTAAAGTTAACCCAGTAGGTGCAGTGTAGCACTACATGTTTTACTTTAGCCCTAACATAGTTGAATTTAAAACTCTAGTGTAGAAACAGCACCAACAGTAGGGTTTATAAGGTTCATACTCTAGTGCACCTCAGACAAGAATTTCCTGAGTATTTTCTCATAGAACATACAGATAGCTACTTTATTACACACTTCCTCAGTTAATTTGCTACAATACATTGATGTTAACCACCTTGAAACAATTGCTGACATCGATTTGAAGGCGCTATATATCATGGACTTGCTAAAATTTGGAGTTAAACATATAGTGGTAAAACTCCAGACGCTTGCTGCGGTGGGAATCCGTGCAGAGATGCAGTTTCTAGCCTGCTGTGTCTCACTGGGTAAGTATTTCCGTGCTACGCATGCGCATACTGAACTTCGTACTTTGCACTTTGTACAATCGCGTGATTTTCGGCGCGCGGGCAACGCAGCAGCTGCCGATTTCTCTTGTGTGCGATTTGAACCTTCTGTGGCCTTTCCCTGGTTTGTAACTTCTAACTTTTGTGATTCTAGCAACCTCCTACTGTTTTAAAGTAGTCGCTCTCGACGTTTAAAATGTGTGCGCATCCCGCGCATGCGAGTCGGCGTATCACTGACGTCGAATCGGTGACTGTCGCATCAAGGACAGCTGGAAGATGAATGCCATAGTCAGCACGCACTGGGTTGGACTTCGCTCCCCCAGATTCCAACAGGAGAACAGACAATTCTGTATTGTTGGAGTCCTTCTACCGCGAGAGTCAGCAACAAGACAGTGGAATCAGCTATCATAGTGAGTTGCGAGCAATAAACTCTAGACTAGGAGATTGCCAGAGCATGCATGCAGTACACAACCTGTATAACTGTATCTATAGGCTTATTTTTTATACCAACATGCAGTTGATTTCACTGTACAGAATGCCATTATACATGTCTATATTTGTAGCTGCTCAAGAAGCTCAAAGCTGAGGATGTGCTATATAACAGGGAGTATCAACTGAGAGAAAATGAGGGGAAACGTTTGGAGTGGCAAAGCTGTGTGGACTAAGCCAATGACGACTTCTCTACTACATGTACAGGTGGCGGATAACATGGTAAGACAACATTCAACAGGAAGCCACATGCATGATTCAATTAAGATAAATTTTTCATGTCAAAATATTTTCATAGGCCATCATTTTTACACAAAAATTGTTAATGTCAAAATTTGTTTAGCAAGGCAAGGGTGGACTTGAGGGATTCAGCTGCTGATGAGCTACCACTGGCCATAGATATAGCTGTATTTGTGCCTACCATTATGTACCTTGGCTACAATCGCTTGTGAAGGCAGATGAATAAAAAACGACTCCTTGCTTCAAAGGTGAAATTGTGAAACCAATGCACTGCATTGGAACTATAGCCTCAATCTGAGTCAGTTGATCTTATCCAAGACTTTTATGCCTAGCGCTCAAGTTTGTCGCTACCAGTACTAACCCCACAGGCATGTCACTAGCTTGAGCTATATTTTCATGTAGCATTGTTTAATACTTAGCTATTGAAAATTTTTTGGCAGTTTAATTGTTGTTACTGTCTAGGTCTACAAAATATGTTAACACCAAAATTTTTCCAATTTACAAGATATATAAATTGTCTCTAACAGCGTGTTGTGTCAATCTTCTCCATGTAGAGAATGAGAGTGCAGTAGCTCTGCTCCTGTTGTTGATGTGGTACAAAACTGGAGTCGGCTTCAGTTGTTGGAGGTGAGGTTTACATTTGAGTAAATGCCTCCTCCTCACTTTAGACTAAAATGTAGTACCGTAGTCTCGCGAAAAAGGGCCCATGGGCGGAGCACCTTACAAGTCTGCCAAAGAGGGGGGTGGGCGCTCTTTCGGGTGTTTCCGCATTTAACCATGAAAGAGCGCCCATGTCTTGTTTACAGCGACTCGATGCCCTCGAAGCAAATAATTGGACAAACAGTAACGTACAACGGAACCACCAGTGGCTTCGAAGTTGAGTCCTAATGGCACACAACACTCTGAAAGGCACCACGTCACCGTGAGCATGGTGTAGCTCGCAGTGCATACCGCATTAGCTACGTCCGTCTACGCAAAGATGCCTTGTAGCAACTTTGGTGAAGTATTACACGAAGTTTCGTACCTCAGATACGCATACTGTGCTTCTCAAACTCCATGCGAAGCTCGCTCCAGGGTGGGCGCTCATTCGAGTAAACTTTGACGCTGTACAGGAAATTGGGGCGAAAAGTAGGGAGTGGGTGCTCTTTCGTAAGTGGACCCTTTTTCGCGAGACTACGGTATAGGAATAGGGGAGACGGCATTTTGGCAAATGTATTGATTTACTTACTAGGCCCAGTGAAAACATGAGTGAATGGTCTGGTCAATTAAGGGAAATCCATGGGCATAGTTAGCAGTGATGCAGAGAAGGCAGTTGCGTTCTCACTTTTATTGTGAAATGACATGCATCCACTCGGTCCTTCATGGACCTGCATGTTTAAACGACAAATACAAATACATGTAAATATTATAAATGCATGCACTTACACTAGCTTGCTTGAAATACATAAAGGAAATCACTATGACTGCGTCTACACAATCTTTCTGTCGATGTAGGATGAGGATGATCCGGATTCTGCTCTCAGAGAAAGCAAGTCAAACTTTGAATTCTAAAGTGTGTTGTGTGCACGGACAAACTGAAGCTGCTTATTTTATCGCATGTTAGGTTATTGCATTTGTGCAACTTGTTTATGGACTGCTATTCATCCATTTTATTGTACTTGTTCGTTTTTGAAGTATACGTTCAACATGTGTTTGAACTTTGAACTTTGAATCCTCCAGTGCTAAATTTACCCAAAAACTGGTGTACCCCTACACAATTACGCCATTTAGAGGTGCCAATTGAGCACTCTCTGCTGGTGTCACCAATATTTGGCCTTTGAAGAACTCCACAATATGGTGCTATTCTAAATCCTCTGGTGCTAAACATGCCCAGGAAGCTGGTGTAGTTCTACACCACTCGAGTGTAGCATTAGCACCATTTTAGAGGTGCTATCAGAGCACCCAAAGGTAGAGTCACTGAGTGGACACTCAAGTAACACCTCTTTTAAGTGTTAATGTAACACCTCATTTTTAACAGTGTGCTGTTTGTTCATGGAGGAGTAGCAGCTGAATGCGAAACGCGGGCATAAGTGAACAGCTTACGCCGCTGCGAAGGACGCGTGTGTAAATAAATCGCTGGCGCTTTTTCGTGGTAAAATGCAGCGATGTTACAAATATCCACCCACCCCCTTGTCTGAACACAAAGTCATGTGTACCACCCTTGGGCCCTTTTTCGCGAGACTACAGTACATGGATTACAGATTGTCTATACACAATTGCATCCTCTCCATACTTTAATCATTTAATCATCAGAAAGTTGATCATTGTTCAAATTTTGGGAATAAAGCTACTTGCTAGTTATTGAGACCATACCAGCAAACAGACAAGTACACAGGTTTAAGCTAGTCCAGTTATATAAATTGGATGCTAAAAAAGCCCTCTATACCATATTCTCTCTAAAATATCGGACAGCAAAAAATAATTCAAAATGGGAGTGTCCGGAAAATTTTAGAGAGTTATAAATTATTGAACCGAAGTGTCCGGTGTGAATTAGAGAGTTTTATAGCGCCATGTGCCAGTTCCGTGTTTGTTTTCTTTTGTGAGTTAGTATGATTGTTTAATTATTGCCGCCTTCTGTGTGCTTCGGTCAGGACCCACGAAGACACGTACTGAGGATCACCTTACGAAGTGGCGAAGCGTAGTGACTACAGCCACGGTCGTTGTCGATCGCCTCGATTGTAAAAAAACGACTTATTGCGGATGTTTCCACGACGATAAACAGAATCACAACATAACTACGGAATTATTTTGGACTTCCTAAATATCGGAGTTGCGCCTTGCTATCAACGAAAGACGGCACACACGATATGCAGCAGGTAAGCGTTCTCTGCAAATGGATGACATCATTTCAGAAAAACATACCGTTTGTTGAATGAAATAACCTCGTGAGCCTCTCTCCCTTGTTTTACTCTGTAGAGCTTCGTTTGACTAGCCAACACTCCGACAAAGGATTTCAGCATCGCTAGTGTCCGCGTGTATTAGAGAGGAAAAATCCCTCAATTTTTCTGCTGTCCGGTTTAATTAGAGAGACGAAAAATTCGTAATTGAAGTGTCCGGACAATTAGAGTGTCCGCTATTTTAGAGAGAATACGGTATCGCAAATAATAGTTGCATGCATGAAAAATCATATGATGATGAATGCAATTGCCAGGCCAGAGGAAGCAAAACCAATTCAAAGCACATATTTACTTGTGCTATACTTCATGTTCTATGTGAAATAACATCTCGTTCATCAACAATCCTCTGACAATGATGTGCAAATATACTATGCTAGTACATGGATCTGTGTTTTCCCAGTATATTCTCAGACATTGCACTCAGACAGTAGTACTACACATGAAGCCATGTTATACTAAAACATATATGTAAATAACATTGTACACCTGAAATCTTTGGTAATTAACCCTCGGCGTGCATGCACAGCGAGGGTTACGGTAGTTGTCCTGTGTGTCTGTCTGTCTGTCCGTTTTCTCTATTCTGCCTTCTCGCGCTTTTAGGCGTTCAACAAGAGGTATCAGCGGCTACAGCGTGGAAAATGCAGTAAAACTAAAAAGCCGTTTTCTCTAAAACTGTTTAGTTCAAAAGTTAGAAGCGTCAACTTATAACTTACGGCGACTAAGTCAGCCATTTTCTTCACGTGCAATGTTTCCGTATACCTCTCCGTAACACGTACGTAGCGGTAATGTGTGATCACGTGACTTGGAGCACGTGGTATAGTGTTTTTACGAGAGGTTCAGAGAGGTATGCCCACAGTGTAATACCGTAGTGCATGCAATGGAGTGCAATAGGTCTATGCGTCTGAGAAAGGTATGTGCACAGTATAATACCGTAGTGCACGTGAAGAGGTCAGTTTGTCACTGGCCATGCCTTCGCATCGAAGAAAAGGAAAGCACGGTGTACTGCTGTTGGGGAGCCTGAGAACGCAATGAAACGTAGAAAAGCCTTACTGTCTGAGGAAGAGTTATTAGTGACGAAAGAGAGAGACAAAGTCCGCAAAGCGAGTAAGAGAGCTTCTGAAACACGTGAGCAGACTTTGCACAGGTAAGAACAAAACCGAACACATCTGGCAAGCATGACAGCTTCTATAGTTCACGAGACAGTGATCGATTCTAGTCAACACACAAGTACAATCACATGCACTGCTGCGCCGAGGGTTTGGCACTTCAGTGCCTTTCATTATATTTTGAGGCTAGGCATTGATGTATTCATCTCCCTACACATAGGTTGGTGGGTTTAAGCTTCCCTTCCTGTTTGTTGGTGGATGTATTATCATTCTGATGGTGATCCTAATGGTCCTACTCCAACCAACAGGTATATGGCATTGTGCACAACAGCACATGCTTCTGCTAATGCTTATCTGCTGTAGTCTGTTATTCTGGCTCACATACTCTGTATATCTTTTAGAACTGTAATGTAACACAACCATGTGCCGTACACAGATGATAATTTAACTCTGCATGCTACTATATACTGACTATTGAAATCATTACAGAGCCAGTACAAGTGTTTCAGGTAGATGGATAGCTGCTATTGGGGAAGCTGGAGCATAAGGAGCATGAGGGATAGAAATTGTGCAGGCAAACCAGGCTATTACAGAACACAGAGGGCCGCGGAGATTCTTCTGTGGTTTGATTGTATAAGTCGAATAGCTGCGTGTTTTAATTAATGCAAGTAAGTTCACAGTGGAGTTGCCAGGCAGGAGGCCAGACTTTATATTACCCTGTGTGTGATATACAACTAGAGAGAGACTAGAGTAGCTGCCTAGGGAGGACAAATGCTCCATCATGTGGTATCTCTTTATGTAAGGAATTGGCATGGGTTGCTTACCGAGTGTGGAAAGTGGCAATCTCAGCTAGCTACAACACTAATGCACCATAAAATAGACTCACACTCGCCCCACAATGCACTGCATTCCCCTGGTAACAGTGGTTTTGCTCTTTTGGTGCATGCTTGGCCATCTGCCTGACAATTGGTCACATAATCATCATGTGTAATCATAATGACTGCTTCTACTTTTACCATTCTAGAGTGCAGTGTTGATGTGTTGCCCTGGCGACTAGTATTGAAGCTACTCAGCAACATTATGTTTGTCTTGATAGGTAAGTCAACAATTTTCAACTTGCATGGGTTAAATGTTGGCCAGATAAGTTGCTTTTGTGCTTATGTTAAGTGTTAACCAATTAACCACTAAGTTCCATTCACAATAAGTCTATAGATACCTTTTTCATCCGTATTTTTCACTTCTGCTGGGAGCTAGCACTGGAAACTTGAGCCAAAGGTTCTTTCAGCCTTTCTCTGAGGGTTCATGACCTTGACTACACCCACTCATTAGCGAGCTTCAATGCTAAGGGCTCTGCAACCAGCGACGCTCTTCCTTAGTCTACAGTGCCAGAAGCAGAGCCCCTACGAGGTCAGAGGAGTGGTTTCTATGCCAGTTTTGCACTAAAAAGGAGAGAAATGGCCCAGCCAGTGCCAACCAAGGCATTTCTATAGCCAGCCAAGACAGCCACCATATGCACAGCACACTGTGCCTAAACCTGCCCACCTCCCCCTGTCCCAGCTGTTGTTGAATAGGAGAACCGTGAACGATCATCTTAGTCTCCTATAGTGGTGACCCCGACAAGCGAACAGATAACAGGCAATCGCCCTACTCGGGACTCATAGCTTGGAGACACGCGCACCCATACTTCTAATTAACGCCACCCCCCAGTGCTAGCGAGAATATCATGGCAGTCTCTGCAGCAGCCACCGCCGCTGCCATGCATGCCGTTTCTCTCAAGTTGCCTATGTTCTTGGCATCCAGGCCCGATGTATGGTTCCAGCAAACAGAGGCTTAAATTTGCCCTGCGTAACATCACAGACTCCACCACCAAGTACTTCTACCTCCTGACATCCCTGGACCCGGTGGTGGCTGAGAGGATGGCCGGAGATGTGGCAGCAGTACCTACAGAGGGCAAGTACGAGTACTTAAAAAGCAAGCTCATGGAGGTTTACGGCCTCACAGATGACCAGAAAGCAGACAGGCTTCTTGACCTCTCTGGGCCTTCCCAGGTCTGTGCACATATCCAAAGCCTCACAGTCAGTCAGGATTTCCTCATGCGACAGATCTTTTTACGCCAGCTACCTGAAGATGTCCGTGTGCAAGTGACAGCCCTTGATGCAGACACCCTACCAGCATTAGCACGCAAAGCTGACGTCATTTATGGCCGCAAAGCGGGGACTGCCATCGATCTATGCGTCCTCCCGACCCATGGGGAAGAAATCGCCGCCACACCACCCTGAGAAAACCAACCTTTGCTGGTATCATGCCAAGTTTGGCCACAAGTCTAGGGCCTGCAGGCCACCGTGCACCTACGCACCCTTAACAGCAGAGCACCGTCCACCTTCGGGAAACGGACAGGCCAGAACCTAGTGGCGCAGGTTTCTGGCCAAAGTCAAAGCCATTTATTGTACGTATGGGACCACAACAGCGGTCACAAGCTCCTCGTAGATACAGGAGCTCAGGTCAGCGTCTTCCCAGCTTCTGCCCAAGAACGCCGCAGTCAGAAGACCAAACCGTTGATCGCCGCCAATGGCAGCACGATCGATACCTTCGGCAAGAGAACCATACTGCTAGACTTGGGCTTCCGCAAGTTCGCATGGTCTTTTCTTCTTGCCGACGTCAAGCGCCCGATGCTGGGTGCCGATTTCTTCTGCAGCAACCACCTTCTCATTGACGTCTACACTAGCCACATCATTGACGCCAAAACGTACGAGAGCGTACCCGTCTGGCAGGACGTAACACCGGCACCCGGCCTCAATGCCTGCTCTGCTGGTAACGAGTTCGCTGACATCCTCAAGGAATTCCCATCGGTCACACGGCCTCAATTTTCCACCAGGGATGTGAAGCATAGTGTGGAACACTGCATTCCCACATCGGGCCCTCCAGTGCATGCTAAAGCACGCCGCTTGTCACCCGAAAAGTTGGCCACTGCTCGTTTGCTGAGATGGAGAAACTAGGAATTATCCGTCGGTCCTCCAGCCCATGGGCATCACCACTCCACATGGTGGAGAAGAAGACTCCAGGTACCTGGCGCCCATGCGGTGACTACAGACATCTGAACAAAGTCACAACACATGACCGGTACCCCGTACCACGCCTCCAAGACTTCGCCTCTCAATTGAAAGGTAAAATGATCTTCTCGAAGGTTGACTTAGTAATCAGATACCTGTGGCTGCTGCCAATGTACCGAAGACTGCTGTGATAACACCATTCGGCCTATTCGAGTTCCTCCACATGCCCTTCGGCCTCAAGAACGCAGCACAGGCATTCCAGAGATTTATGGACCAAGTCTGTCGGGGACTCGAGGATTTCCTCTTTGTGTACATCGACGACGTTCTCGTGGCCAGCCCCAACGCCAAGGAGCACCGGCGTCACCTGCATCTTCTCTTCCAGAGGCTAGCAGAGCATGGGCTAGTCATCAACGTAGCGAAGTGCACATTCGGTGAGGAGATCATAGACTTCCTCGCCCACCGGGTTACAGCACAGGGTATTGAACCACTACCTGAGCGAGTTGAGGCCATCTGTCGATTTCCACGACCACAGTTGAGTGAGTTTCTAGGCATGGTAAATTTCTTTCATAGATTTATACCAAACGCCCCTGCCCTTATGGGTCCTTTACATGGCTTGTCTCACGCGAAGGGTCAGGAGAAGGGTCAGGACTTTCAGTGGACTACCCAACATCAGTCAGCGTTCGATGCAACGAAACATGCGCTAGCCTCGGCAACCCTACTCAACCACCCCAGCGCCACTGCCACCACTTGCATCACCGTCGACGCATCTGACTTGGCTGTCGGAGGTGTCCTCGAGCAGTTCCTTGATGGCAACTGGAAGCCGCTAGCTTTTTTCTCCCGGAAGCTGGATAAGGCCCAAAAGTCATACAGCACCTTTGACCGTGAGCTTCTAGCCATGTATTCAGCAGTCAAATACTTCTCCTACTTCATCGAAGGACAACGGTTTCACATCTATACCGACCACAAACCACTTACGTTTGCCCTGGCTAGCAGCTCAGAACGCTGGACGCCGAGGCAACAACGCCACCTCGCCTTCATAGCCGAATACACCACAGACGTGCGTCATGTTCATGGCCGGGACAATGCAGTGGCAGATGCCCTCTCCCGCGTGGAACTGGGCACCCATCCCGTATGCATGGCTGCAGGGCGCCCAAGCCTTGACCTCCTCAGTATGGCACAGGCACAACAAGCAGATGCTGAGTCCAAGCATATCGTACGGCCATTACCGGGCTGGTACTCGCCGACGTACCCCTTCCAGGCACCGACACAACCTTGCTGTGCGACACCTCGACCGGCACTGCCAGGCCCATCATTCCCCGCTCATGGCGGCGGGCCGTCTTCGAGGCCATCCATAGCCTCGCACATCCAGGCATTAAAACATCTCGGAAGATGGTGACTGCACGTTTTGTGTGGCATGGCATCAACAAGCAAGTGGGTATGTGGGCCAAAACATGCATCTGCCAGATTGCCGCTTCCTGTGAATTCATGTGGACATGGTTGGACCTCTGCCCATTTCACAGGGCAAATCATACCTGTTTACCATCATCGACCACTACACACAGTGGCCAGAGGCCATACCGATGGCTGATGCCACAGCCACATCATGTGCCCGGGCTCTCATGTCACATCATATTGCACAGTTCGGTGTGCCAACAGACATCACCTCTGATAGGGGGCCGCAATTTACCTCAAACCTGTGGACAACCCTGGGGAAACTACTGGGGGCTCAGCTACATCACAAAACTGCCTACCAACCACAGGCAAATGGCATCGTCGAACGATTCCACAGGTAGCTTAAAGCGGCACTCAAGGCCCGTCTGGTAGGGCCAGCATGGATGGATGAACTCCCACTAGTCCTGTTGGGCCTCCGATCAGCCCCCAAAGAAGGCCTCGGGTGTGCGCCCGCCGAACTCGTCTACGGCACAACAATCCGTCTACCTGGGGAGTTCTTCGAATGTACACCAGCAGCTGAGCCAGATATGTCTGATCTGCTTACACACCTTCGTAACACCAAGGCTAGACTGCGGCCGAAGCAGACATCTCATCACAGACGACCATCCACCCACATACCTGCGGAGTTGCAGAGTTGTACATTTGTGTATTGCACGATATCGTTTGAACTCACCTATTTATGCTGCACATAAATCAACCAGCGTAGTTTATGGAAAGAAACATGAAATATATTTATATCTCGAGAACTACTCAACGCACAAACACCGGACAAATACCAGCATGTAGCCAAGAGCCTGTAGATTCTACTGATGCTAATATGGTGGAGACTTCAACTTGTTTGGAGACAACACAGCAAGAAATGACAAATTTCACCGTCCAATATCGATCGAATCGGACTGGTCCATGTTCAGCTGCACCCCTGAGTGTTCAAAGCAGCTACCGCTACCAAAATATATTGCGAATTGGGGAGGTCTTGGGGCATCGTATCGATGCTAAAATCTCTCCAAAAGCAGCTTCAGAGAAGGCACAAACAACAGTGTCTGAAAATACATACACTTTTCCGAATATTGATGTTTTTCGGACGGCCATTTTATCGCTTCTAGCGCCAACAGGAAACAATGCGCGGGCGTCATTTTTGGTACACCAGGTACCACGTACCTCAGCTACAGTCTTGTGGTATCGCCGAATGTTTACGCAGTTTTCCCTCCGCGTTTGAGTTTCCGAATATACCTGTCGTCCGATGATTGCTAACTTACTCTATATAGCCTCCTTTGAAGTTGTGCATTGCTTAGCATCAAGTTATCTGCCTCAAAGAAGTGTGTTTTTGTTTCTTTTTTCATAGTATTGGCTCTTGTACTGTCGAATACTGCTGGATGTGCTCTCATGGCCTACTATGGACAGTTCCTTTACATTCAAGTGAGTTGAGGCTTTACTGTTGCCAATCTTGCCCCCTTAAATATACAATGGATTAGCTTTCTCCGAGGCCTTTCCCACCTTCAAATTTTGATCACTTGCAGTATGCAAAAATGTACTGATAAAACCTGAGTTTCCTATCATGTAATTCGCATCACAAGTCTTCCATGCATAGCCAAGCTATGGGAAAGACTGACCTTGCATTCTGTATCAGCCACAGAAACAGGATAAGCATTGCCAGAAATTTGAATAGCGCAGCGGTCACAACGTTATTTCCGTAGCATACAGAGTTATAAGTAAAACACTGAAGTTTACGTTGTACCGGCCAGTCGGGCAGAGGACATCAAAAATAAGTGGACTTCATCAGTAACCAATAAAAAATGAACTGCAAAAGTGTTTATTTTTACTTCAGCAAATTTGAAATGTCAAGTTTATGTCACTTCAGTGTGTGCATGGACATAGTAATATTATCAGGAATGGTAAATTCTGTGACCTTTAGGAGGCAGCACTGTAGATATCTGTGGCTAGTTGAGAGATAGTAGAAGGTGAATATAACATTAACAACACATTTACGGACAATGTACACATCTTTACTTTTGTCAGAGTTTAAGCTGCCATAGGCTCCTGTAGTAAAACATGAAGTACATATAACTGAACTGTAACAGATATTTCCAAAAGGTGCAAAATCCGTATCAATGCAATGTGCCAACAGAAAACCATGTCAAGCATACAGAACATAGCCAAGCTTGAAGATATAGCTCTGAAGGGTTGCTGAGCAGTGACAATTTAGCTAAAAGCCATGTGTGTATTTGCAATGCTTTGCTTCACACCTACACTTCGGCAGTTATGGTCAAACTTGAGTACGTTTTAAAGTAGGTCTTGCTTTTCCGCTGGAGTTTGTCTTGTTTCCCTATAGTATTTGTCTAACTTCTCTGTAGCTGAAGATCTAATAAGCCTCTGCGTCTAGAACCCGTGGCATTATACCTGTGCTGCACATGTAATAAGAAACCCCAGGCCTCCTTCATTTTTCCACAGATTGCACACTTCTGTAACCAGAATAAGAAACATCTCACAAGACTTTTCTGTATTGCACTGTCCTTAACATGGGACTCAATCATAATTTTGGCTTGCACATCATGATATTTAATACGAGCAAATGGGAATAGCTATTGGATCCATGGAGCACCAGGTACTGTCTACACACTCTGTGTGGATGTATAATTTTACCAAGCAAATACTTGGTTCGTGTTCCTCTACAAGTATATACCTATTTGGATCATCCTATAAACTCTTATTCGGATCTGTTATATTACAAAGACGGGCATAAAAAAAAATGTTAACCCATGCTCTTTTATGATATTTGTGTAATTACAAATGACTAACATAATATTATGTTTACATTGACCCCATAGTGGTTTTGAGGTTACGGGCTAGTAATTGCTCATTAATATTAAAAATATTACCTTCCTTTTCTCCGTGCAGGATCCAGGCATGCATGTGTTTAACTTTACCGCTAAACAAGTTGCATTAGCCTGTAACAGCTGTGCTGGTTAAGTGGGCGGAGCAGGCAATTTGATAGCAGTGCCTGTGGTTAACAGTCCGCATACTTTGGCATCAGTTATTTCCTGTTGGATGAACATCTTACCGTATATTACACTGTATTCGAATTCTACGCTGAGGCGACTTACCGTTTGTGAGATACAGCTAGATTTAGTCGCTTGGTCAGTCGAAAACCACCTGGGTTTTGGATAGAAACGCGTGTCACTCACTTCAGCTGGCACACAGCGACGAAGTTGCTCCGAGCCGCCCTCAAGTAAGTTGAGTATTACCTGTAAGTGTTGAAAAGTTGTGCCTACAATTCTCTCAGAAGACAAAGTCTGACGCCAAAAGTCACGAACTTTGTTGTTGCCGCTCGCCTTAGTACGTTGTACATAACAATTAATACTATACTGGTTAAAAGGTACTCATAGTACTGTTATGTGTCACTTCTATTGCGTGCTGTAACTGGTTCCTGCACAGAGAAAATGAAGGTAATATGTTTATGAATATTAATGAGCAAACTGTATCTTGTAACCGGCATGTTTCACGCAAGCTTTTGATTACTACTTTTAATATGTGCTTGCAAGCTGTCATATTTATCAATGATGGTCAGAAACTAGATTTAATTTATTTTGTCATACATCAAGTCTAAGCCACACTAGTCTATCAAACTAGAACAATTTCCTCAATCACCAGAAATTGGGACCCGCCCTCAATTTCTGGCAAGTGAGAGAAATCAACTCTAGCTCAATGGACTAAAACCACACCCCAAGACGCTCACAGAACCTAGAGTTTAGTGCTAGATTTTACTTAACCACTCACACCCCAAACCACCTTCCTTGCTAGAAATGAAGCTTGTACAAAATGAAAGTAGGATTTTCTAAGTTAGCTAAGTTAGCCCTTTAGTGCAACTACAGCAAGAATTGTGCTACCTATTGTCAACCAAAGCAATTTTTCTAGCCAAGCCCAGCAGCCATCACGTTTTAAACCACCACTGTTGATCTTTTTTTTCTATAATAGCTGAGAAATCTGTGTCGCCATCATTTTCCTCATACATATTTCCTTTTTTCCTTGAATAAGTTGTTTCTTCAGTAGATATGGTCCTTTCTCCACTTATAGGCTTCAGCATATTATGCTGGCATTAATTAGAGCTTAAACATTGCTGTCAGGCATCGAGCATAAAGCAAGCATTTTCAGGAATTGTTTATGTCATGAAAACAGTGCAGCTTGCATGCTATGGAATCATCTCCAGTGTAACTGGCAGTGTTGTTGAATCTGCTGATTGTAATTTGAGCTGTTGCATGGAATCAAGTTGCTAAGTCACACTTCAAGCACCAAAGTGATCTGAAATAGTGTCAAGAGTCAGCTGACTTCTTTATTTTCGGAAAAAAAACTGGCTTGAAAGACTAGGTCTAAATGATCCACTCTTTCCTGAATCTGTGAAAGCAATTGCTGGACTACAAAAGTAGCCTTATTCCCAGGCCTCCCCTGTTCTTCAGTTTGCATTTATTATAATACTTGGAAACAGAACAGGGGAAAAAAATAGGGAAGGCCTGGGTACACCTATCACCTGAATGACGTCTGGTGGATGCGAGGTGGATGTAGGGGGGGGAGGGAGCCACATTGAAATACCGTAGTGTCCCGCTAATACGCCCCCTTCGAAAATACGCCCCCCCCCTCTTTTCCGCCAAAGTTCCTGCACAGGGTAGTTTGACTCGTTATAACGCCCCCCGGTGAGCGTCTTCTGGAACATCAAAACTACACGTGCTTACTATACGTTGCAAGTGCGTTCAGTAAGACTATAGTAGTCGGTGAATCTTTTGTAAGTTTTGTGGCTTTTAGAAAAGCCGGTTAGATGTTCCAAGTTTTAAGCTGCTAGTTTAGCAAACAGGTTTATCAGTCTGTCAAGGTGTTTTTGTTTCCCTCTGAAGATCTACACGCACGGAACCACGAGTCCTTTCCCATCAACTTCAGAACGTCTTCTGTCACCATTGACGATGCAAGTCATCTCGCTGCCACTCTTGTGCAAGAAATACCAGCAGACTCTGGAAATTTCCCGTGGTACATGACCGACAGTGTTGCCATTCTTGAGGACAGCTACAGCGAAGTCGTCGTGAATGTTATTGACCTCGCGTTGAACTGGCAGCTCTTCTCCGATGTAGGGAGACCACGCAGCTTTGTAAACGTGATGTCCGCGAACAGTACTCTCGATCCTGAAAGTCGTCGCCATAGTTAGTTGGAAGTGTCCTAATTGCGTACATAGCACTTGCGTAAAATATTTTGGGGGGGGCTTATAGTCGAGGCTAATTGCATCCTCGAATATAAGCCCCCCCCCCCCCACTTTAGGCGGGATGTAGTGTACAAAATGGGGGGGCGTATTAACGGGACACTACGGTAACATACTAGACTTCATCATCGAGCACTCCAACGATAGCCAGGACCTCAGACATTCACGAGATCAACAGTACTTGACTTTCATCGGTAAGAAACTTGCTCTATCATTTATTGCACATGAGTTTGTAGATGGACACTGCCCCCCCCCCCCCCTACGTCCACCTTGCGTCCACCTCGCGTCCACCTGACGTCATTCACATGATAGGTGTTCCCAGGCCTTCCCTGTTTTTTGCCACTCTTCCACTTTCGTGTATTATACTGAATGCAAACCAATAAACGGGGGAGGCCTGGGAACGAGGCTACTACAAAAGCATAATGAAATGGTTTCAAAAGCATAATAAAACCATTTCATAAGCAGTGAAGCATAGGATAAATATGATAATGAGGAGCATAATACGCAGTTACATCTCTGGAGAAGTTCTTGTTAATGTTGGCCACTTTTCTGCTTACCTATGGTCTCTGATAACATATATCCTACTGCACCCTTGTATCCTAGGTAACAGGGGTGGGTTAAAAGTGATAACCCCCTCTCATAAACCCCTTTTTGTGTGCTTTTAATTGATATTTACAAGATTACTTGTATACAGTAAACAATTAAATGTAAAATACATGCATGCAGAAGCAACATAATACAGCATTCATCATAGTAGTTTTAATAGAAGTCTGCAGAAGTCCACATAACTGGTGTAGTGTTTTCAGGGGATAAAAGTCAATTCGACTTTCGCATTTCTAGCACGAACCTAGAAATGTACATGCGTGTTGAGCATAGCCTGGTCGTTGGGTCATTGGGGTGCTTTTCACTCTTGGCTATCTAAGTTCATCCAAGCAGCAAAATTGGTTAAAGCCCACCTTGCACACTTGTCAGTACCGGCTGGAACTACACCCTTCGAAAGCGCAGCGAGTTCATCATCGTCAACGAAGCGTTCGCAGTTCGTTTGGGTAGAGGCATTGTCGTGAGATTGAGGGTGTGGCAACTCCATCAGCTGGTTGGGCGTGGTCATATTAGCAGCCGTACTGCTGGCTTTACATCGATCCAGGGCAGTCAGTCTAGTCGTACATGCCGAGACAAAAGTTAGAACGACAAGCCATTGCTTTAAGTTGTTGCTAGCTAGGTTGAATGCAGTATCTATGGATGACGTATGGCGCATTGACCAATGAGGTAGAATATATAACAGATATACCATGCATGGTTGCTAGGGATTTATCGTTCGAAAACCACACCCTCTCTCTCGGGCTTCACCCTCAGGTTCGGGGTGGTTTCCGATGATAAATCCCTGCATCCATGTTACAACAGTTACTATTACTTCCTGTTCAAAGACTCTGCATGTTAGCTGAAAACGAAACTGTTGTAAGTTGACACAAAAAAATTATGTCATTCCTCTCCTATAGTTAGCAGCAGCAACTTAACACTAGCTTCAATTCCAATATACAAGTGCCTGCTGTTTTGTAACACGCTGCTACTGTTTATTTATTCACTCACACAATTGTTTCATGAAGCACATTACATGTAATTGTTTAAGCAGGAAGTGTGATGTCTGGTGAGACAGTGACCTAACATGTAAGCAAAGTGTTTGCTATCCTGCTTTTGGAGGTTAGTCAACCTGTTAGTCAATGGACACTTTTGCATAGTGAAAGTGATCAAAGACTGGGGACAGAAATGACCTGACAATGAGGCTAGATAACATTATGTGTCATGTTAGAGGTTGGTTGGTACTTTGGCTGCTACTGTACTCTTCTAAACTGCAGTTTCATCTCAGTGTGGGCATTATAGGAGTCATCTACTTTGCCATGCTAGTAGCATTTGCAGGGGGCACCATACCTTATGGACTACTAACTGATAAACTGGTGAGATATGCTTATATGATGCATCAGTAACAGAGAAAGGCTTGCAAGTAAGGCTGCAGCAAATGGACACTTATCAGCGTGTGGAGGAGAGAGATGCCAGGCTGCATGCTAAGCCTCACCAGGTTACGCTTGATGTTCTGTGCTGTTGCAGCTTACTCAGGCTCGCCTCACTATGCCATGCATTTTCCTTGCAATCATCTAATTCCACCTTCCACCATGCCCACCACCCACAGAGGATACCGCGATGTCTGATCATAGCTGGTCTGGTGGTCACTTTCATTGGATTTGAGTTCATTGGTCCACCAAAGTTCGTCACCACACCGTAAATGCGCTCATATCTAATTTCTGTCCAAGACATATAATGTAGTTATTTTCCAGTATGGGTAGGAATGTGTTTGCAACTTAAACGTGACACTGAGTAGATTATAATATTATGCTCACAAAAGTGGATACTTTTCACTCATTTACCAATGAAAATGTTTGGAACTTTATACCGTTATACGGTGTTGTCACTTATACCATATGTTAGCTATATCCCTTATATACGAAGTAAGCGACCAAAACTTGGATACCACCATTAATATAAGTGTCCCATTGAAAGTGTTGTTTACAAGAAAACGGTGTGAAATCTTGCATGATTCGCACATGATGGTTCCTTGTCGCATCTACATAGTAGCTGCATTCTCCAGATGGAGCAGCCAGAGTGCAAAGCAGCATGAACTCAAACTTCCTGTAACCTTCTAGCTGTGGAGTATGTACCTTGTCCATTCTATGCTCTGTTCAAGCTGCTGCCACACCACTCAGTTGAGGTAAAATGACACGGACATCCGTATATTTCGCCGTTTCATCCATGGCAAGGATTGTTTCTGTACAGATTTTAGTAATATAAGTGGAGATGTTTTGTAGGCGAATGTGGGGCGAGCGTGAGCAAGCTGTACACTGTTGTATAGCTAAGACTTTATCAGTGAAGTATCAGAACACAGTACACAGGCCGTGGCATGTAGCTGAACAAAGTTTGTAACTTCACTGTCTACAAAAGTGCTTAATAGCTTAGAGAAAATAATTACAGAGAATAGCTTGTCACAGTTACCCAGAGTAGCTGCTTTAATAGGTTGGACTAATAGTTCCATTGTATAGTAACACTCCATGGAGTGGTACCATAAAGTGGGACATACAATGGAACTAAATTAGTAAACCAGCTAATCTGGCTAACTGTAGGCTACGTCTAAACACAGCCTGGCTCGTCCTGCATAGTCCATACTTGAGGCATCTTAGAGAAATAGCAGATGAGATTCACAGAATCTCTGCCACATTCTGCTTTCAGTCTGTCTAGTCAACCTCCGCATAAAGAAGTCATATCTACCCTTGACGTCATGCATGTGATAAAATGTACCAGGCTCTCCCCCCTCCTTAGTGGGGAGAGCCTGGGAACGAGGCTATGCTCACACACCTACAGTCAACATAATGACGCCATAAATTTCCACCACGGTTCATTTTTTCGTGGTTTCTCTATTTTCCCAGAAGCAGGTCAGTCCGCGAAAATCACGAAAGTTTTCACCCATCGAAAAAGTTTCCGCTATGTGGTAACTGTCAGAAACATTCATTTTGGGTGCCAATTCCTGTTCACTCTCTGATGCAACTCTTATTGCACTGTTGGGGAGCTACAAAACCCTACTTGTACATGCCTGATATTCGTCGCCATAGCTTGCTTGGGCACTTAGGGGTGTTGCTGAAATGTTGAGAGGGTCGTTCCCTCAATGATCGGACAGTAAATGTGCATATTTTTTCACTGTTGACACCACAGCTACCCATTACGCCTACGATGCTGGCATCATTGAAATGTGCAGGTCCTTGAGCTACAATTGTTCTTGGTTCATACATTTCAGAAGGTGGTAGCACTCCGTAACTAGGCCTGCATGAACACAGAAAAAAACAGCTGTAGCTTAAGAACCACACAACACATAAAGATGAGATTTTTGCTGTTACATTGGCAAGAATTTACACATTCCAATGATACAAGTATCGCAAGCATGGTAAGTAGTTGGAAATATCAACAGTGAAAAACTTTTAAAAAGTTACTGTCTGATCGCTGATGGAGGGAGTGACCCTCTCACATTTCAGCAATACCCCTCAGCACCTAAACACGCTACAGTGACAAATATCAGGCATGCAGAAGCAGGGTCTTGTAGCTTCCCAACAGTGCAGAACTTTTACTGAGAGTTTCTTCAGCGAGGGAATAGGAAGCGGCATCCGAAAATACATGATTCATAGCCAATTATCAAATGTTTCGGATGGTTACATTAATCATATCTAGCACAAGCAGGAATTGACACTCAAGCTCTATTTTTCAGTTGTCAGATACGGTGTACTTTTCTTCTGACGCAGTGCACATGACTTATAGTACCTTACACTTAGTCTCCGTTTATATGGTTAAACCAAGTATCTGCATGGCTTAGTTCTCCATGTACAATTAAGCATCTGACTGTTGGTGGTGTCTAAGTATTGATCACTTACTCTACATATTGTATAACATAATTATAGGTTGCATTGACCTTGTATGGCATATACACTTTCAACAGTAAATTATGGCTGTCAGTTCTAGCCTGGACACTTCTTGGAGCAGGGTGGTCACTTGCAATTGTACCCACCTATTTGGCTATGATTGAGGCTGCAAAGTAAGCAACATATTGTATGCCACATCATGGGTACTATCTTTACTAATGTTGAGTGTGTCTACTACCCACCTAGTAATTCCAGGATATTACACGAAGAGGCAGCAGCTATTATAGGTACACTTTCTGGGATTCTTGTTGGAGCTATTTCTGCAGGGTAAGGCACTTTATTGGGTAATTCTTGTGCACTATAAAACAGTTAATATTTAGCACTGAACAATAGCACAGAAATTCATTTAAATATCATGCAGAATTTTGTTGCAACAAACAATGCAAAGAGCAGTGCATTCATCACGATCTATGTGTATTAGCTTTGCTATTTACAAACATGTTTATTGTCTCGTTTTCAGAGAGTGTTTAGGACCTATCATTGGTGGAGCACTTGTTTACAAAGTGGGCTTCCAAACAATGGCAGCAGTAAGGCTTATTGGTATACCTAAGGTTGTCATATTGATGGTAACAGTAAAACATCACCCAGATGTAATATGTGTCTTTTGCATGCTCAGTAGTGTTTGAGTACTCATGCAATGTTATGGCCATGCAAATCAATGTCACTCATGCTATGTGGTGGTTTTAGCGTCATTCCCAGGCCTTTGCCACCTCCGATATTTGACTGCTTTCAGCATGTGGCTGATGTTCATCGAAGTAATGTTGCTAAAGTACAGTATCAGCTAGCTGCATGTGTTGATCAATGCAGAGGTTTTGGAACAGCAGCAGCTGCAACAACCATGGATACCCTTGGTTTTATTTTTGACAAGTAGCTAGGTTGTGTTTGGTGCTTCTGTTGATGGCTTGGTTTGGTCTGTTTTGATGTTATGAGCCAGGGTCATGGCTCATGCTTACAAGACTAGGAGAGTTTTCAAGATGCGAACACATGCTACATCATTGTTCACAAATGATGCCACAACTGGACAAGGACCATGACCTTTGATTTTGCATGTGTCAAGGCACCAATATACAGGTAAGACTGAACAAAATAACATTCTAACAGGGACCTCAGAAGTGAGCTCAGAGAACCAACATTTTCGTAAGAAAACATGCTCTTTTCTACCTGTTGTGTTCTTGTGCACTCACTGCCACGTACATGGCCTCACCACTTTGGAGATGCTTTCTTCACCGCAGGGCAGTGCACAACTGTCTCTTTGCATATTGATCACTGCCAACAACAATAATTTGATGTGGCAATACGTTGTGAACATTCAGGCCGCTGGCCACCAGTTCTCAGACTGACAAAAGAGCCTCTAGGTTCTTCTTCAGGTAGCGCTCCCCATATGTTTACCTTCTGTTTATCCGCATGTAATGAGATCTACCAGGCCTACCCTCATTACTTGCATTCTGAAAGCAATCAAATACATTGTAGATCTACTTGAAGCAAAAGAGGCCTGGGAACAAGGCTACTGTGTTTTCACATATCTCGCCATGTACTCATGCAGTAGTTTACAATAGTGCAGTAAGGATGATGATATCTATACCAATTAAACCATTCACTAGCATGCTGTAGCCATGCTACATCCATGAATGATTTCTGTTTCTCCTTGCAGATACTTGGTCTTATTGTCCTGGTATACGTAAGTCGTGCAAAAGTTAACTTAATCCTATCAAGGGTAACTGTAGTCAATCTGTGTTAGTCTGGATTGCAATACAGCCTTCTTTCACTGCAGGCTCTAGTGTTGGTGATTGCAACAGTGATTCAGAGAGTTTGGAAGGAATGCTGGAAGTTTAACGGAAGTAACAAAAACAGTGAACACTGTTGCTAATAGAGTCTGAACCACTAGCTAGAAGTGCTTCTTCTGTTACTGCATGAAGATTCTGGCCAGAATATTAGAGACTTGGCTACCATGTGACATGCCTGCATACAAGATGCATATTGAATTATACCAATATCATGGAATGTAAAAGAGTATTGCTACAAACAAGAGAATGGGCAACTGGAAAACACTGAAATACAGACCACCTGTCGATGATTGCGCCTCGAGTACGGAAATAGTCTGTGACATCTGTTTCAAAAACCTGTTGCTCTGCCAGATGTGGTCCCTCGGTTAAGATGTATGTATATAGCAGTCTACATGTTCATGGCCAGATATAATGGTGAAAGAGTGTTCTGAATTCATGCGCTACCAGATAACATAATTCAGGTGTACATTGAACTTGATGCTTGTTCCAAACACTGGGACTATGTACAGCCTGCTATATAGCCTCATTTTCAGGTGGTTGCCTAGGAGCAAACAAGACTTCGTATCCGCTGACTTGATGTCATTGATGTGTGTACTGCAAAAGGATTCTTATCCCAACATGACTACATCAAAGACTACTCTAGTTCTTACTTGTCACACTTTGTGACTGGAGATTGTTGTTGCACCAGACTATGAAATAAGTTGGTTGAAACTTTCAACCTCTACTGTGAGCCTGCAAACTAGCCTATTGGCAGCTTTACCACACCTAGTCACTCGAACACTAAGGAAGAATGGCACACTTTGACTGCAAAGTATTTACATTCAATCTGTACAACTGGTGTACCAAAAGAAAATTTTGGGGATGGGATGCACCAGGCTAAGAAATAGTTCATTGAAACTCAACTTCCAGTTATGAGCTTGCAAACTAGCCTAATTGTCAGCTTTAATTTACAGCTGTTACACCAAAAGAAAGCAGAATTGGAAATCCACCAGAATAAGGATTTAGTAAGTAGTGTAACTGGCATACCAAAAGAAAGTGAATGGAATGGAGAATGCACCATATTGAAAAGTTAGTTCATCAAAACTTTCAACCTCCATTTATGAGGCTGCAAACTAGCCCTATTCATAGCTTTATCACGGCTAGTTACTTCAACACTGAGTACACTTTGACCTCCATTTCTGCACATTATTTACAATCCACAAGTGCAGCTGGCATACCAAAAACAAAGCAAATGGAATAGGGAATGCACCGTATTGGAAAAGTTAACATCAGTTCATCAAAACTCTCAACCTCCAGTTATGTGGCTACAAACTAGCCCTATTCACAGCTTTTTCACGGCTAATTCAACACTAAGTACACTTTGACCGCTGTTTCTGCTAATTATTTTGAGCAGCAAAAAATTGTGCTTGGTCTAAAGCTCTTGATTTTAGAAGTGGTTCCCATCACTAAGTGGTTTTTAACTGTTGTTTCATTGCCTTAGCCTAGCTACTAGCTAATATTGCATGATTTACAGTATACAGATGACATTTTGTTGTTACCAATTGTGAGAGATTCAAAGACATTGATTGTAATTGTGATACTGGTAATCATGCCAGCATCAACACCTCACAACTATATAACTTCTGTGTAGCAATTTACATTGCAGTTTACTGGCTGCCACACCTATTTAATAGCATTGATAGTTTGAAGTGCAGTGATGATCAAAATCTATAAACCTTGATCAGCTTTGTGAAGACCTGCATGCTACAGCCCACCCACAGTAGCCTCTCAGCTTACACTCCTGTGTTTGCAAATAGTTTTCTATTAGCTACCAAAAGTTTTTATTGTAATATGACAGGTTGAGTCAAAGAGGTGTGTCCCGTCAAACACCAATTGGTAATTACTGCCATATATCTGAATTATTAAAGTCTGAGTCCTATCAATTGTAACAAAGCTAGCCTGCATTCATGTCCTGCTGGTTCAAACCGTCAGACTGTCTGAACAATGTGTTCACATATCACCTCATGCAGGGGTAACCTCTCCAAGTTAAAGCTGGAGAATTGCTGTAATAGGTGTATGCTCAAAGTAATAAAAGGATAAACATATTACTTGAAAGACTTCAGAATGGACAGTGTAGCCTAGTTGATTACATAGTATCTGATGGACACCAAACTGGAGTTCATGCAGGGACAATACAAAACGTTTGCTTTAATAAGCCGTTGATTTCATGGCAAGTTGATCTGGTGGGAGTTGACCTTGTGGGAAGTTGATCTCATGGGAGTTGATTTCGTGAGAGTTGATCTCGTGAGAGGACACCAAAGTAAGCCATAGCCTTCTTTTCTTCCAAGCTGTAGCCTGCCAGACTTGCTGAGTTATGGTTCATGTTGCCACTTCAGCCTGAGGTCAAGCATCACTATTCTATAAAGTAAAACTGAAGAAATTCAGTGCCATTACATGTATTACTACAAGTAGCCTAAGAAGCAATCTCTCAGAACTTACTGGGACAAGTTCAGCAAGCCCCACACTTCCAATAACAACTTCTGGATTGCTCTATATACACACACACTTAGGCCATAATAATAAATATGATTGTTTCTCAGGCAATCACACATGCCAATTTCATACTTGTTGTGATCTAGCTGTTGTGTGTGTGTGTGTGCTTATGATCTCCCTCGTCATATTTGAATGACATCTACTCATGGGACTAATCCCTGGTCCAGCAAAGCTGAAAAACACTGACCCATATGTTGATGTTCTTGTAATATTTAAATGACCGTGTACGATGCATTCAAGAATGAGGAGTTTAGGTTGAAGGCTTATTTGACTACTCTAGACGGAACAAGATCCTGAATTGTCTCAAGGTATGTAACTAATTTGTTCATGTAGCACTTTAAGACTTCTAGCTTTCTGCTATGGTTGAAACTGGTTAGCTTCTTAATCCAGTAGTGTATAAGTTGGATCTTAACAGTGCCCCAAAATACTTCGCTCAGGATGCTACAGCCACATACATTTGTGGTTTTATGGTTTTCTCACAGGTGCGAATGTTTACATGCACTGGGTGTTGTTCTTCTGTGTAAGGACAGTATAGTATTGCAGTGCTCTCAACAAGATGGTTTACTTACAACATCGTGCATTCTTACCCAGTATTGCAAGAACTTCAAGCAAGTTTTGAAATTATAAATCACCACCAGCACCAAAAACAATGAACTATGTTGATGCTGCAAATGGCAGGTTAACTGCTGCATCATCACAATCAAAAAAAGAAGGCAATACTACAAGAAATGGGATGCAAAGGGTCTCACATGCTTCAACGATAGCCATATCAAACAGCAAGGCATTAAGCATGAAGGCACCATATGGAACAGACTGGAGGCCATGCTGACTGTTTCACAAGTCTGCTTCCAACATGAAATCCAACGAGTGGAAACACCTACTTGCATCAGGAATTCTCAAGTACTGTATCAGAGGTTGTGTGTTGAGTGGGGGAGCACCAACACCGCTGGCACATCGATGTTCAATATTTCACACATACATAAAGTGTGAAGTTAAAACATAAAGGGAGATGGGGATGGGGCATTTATGGTTTAAATGGATGGGGCATTTTATGGCTTAAATGGGTGGGGCATTTATGGCTTAAATGGGTGTGGCATTTATGACTTAAATGGCATTTATGGCTCAAATGGATGGGGCGGTTAGTTACTGTTTTTGGGATATGCTCAAAAAAAAAATACTGGTCTTCAGGGGAGTACCCTTTCCGGTCCTCGCATGACCACGGGTTTCGGTCCCTTTGAACTCCCAACCCGTGGCCTACTGCAGAAAGGGCGGGACCACTCCCCGCCTAAGGTTTGCTTTGAGGAGCCCAGCTTTTGGTTGGCACATAGTGCTATGGGCATTCACAGTGCTATAAATATTCAAATTACTAAACAAATTGGGGGTGGGGCTCAATGGGTGGAGTTATCATATTAACTAGGGGGATGGGCGAACGGTTAACGTACGGGATTCCAGCTCGCTATCGTGTCGTCTTTGGACCGTTTGGTGGAACGTCTGGGAGGCTTGTTCTTCGCTGGTAGGCGCTCCTGTACCGAAGATTATTCGGGTCTGTACTGCGGCGGCTATCTCACGGTGAGTATTATTAGTTGTTTGTGTGTACACAGCAAAATCGTACGTTTTGAATCAGAACTGGAACCAATCTGATCCAGATCTGTACCCAGAAACGCAACGGAACTTTTTGGCAACAGGTCTGATACCGAACTGTAAATCGGATCTGTATCAGTTCTACAGCTCTGTATCAGTTCAGCAAAAACAGCCCTAAGACATGCTGTTCGTACAGGTCTGATACAGATATGTGCGTACTGATCTGATACTGTCCTGATGCTACTGCAGTACTGATTCAGTTCCAAAAATACGCCCGTAACTGAACTTTTTGGCAACGGAACTGTATCGGGTCAGAATATTTTTGGCTGTGTAATACTCGGTCGACGGGCTTTAAATGGGAGCGTGCTTCTCTTAGTAACGGCGTACCTATCCTAGTAACGGCATTGTTACGCTAGTTATGGCGTGTGCTTTACTATAGTAACGGTACGCCTAGGGGTGTAGTCGGTTCCATAAGGCTGAGCTAGGGCTAGGGCTGGGTTGGGGCTGCTCTGTGTTATCTGCGAGGCTCACTCACAGTGTGAAGCTCATTCACATTAAAAATTACGAGTGTGAGGCTCACTTACACTTGAGTTACTACTGTGAGGCTCACTCACAGTTGCGTTACGGGTGTGAAGCTCATTCACACTTGAGTTACTACTGTGGGGCTCACTCATCGTTATGTTATGAGTGTGAAGCTCATTCACACTTGAGTTACTACTGTGAGGTTCACTCACAGTTACGTTACGAGTGTGAAGCTCATTCACACTTGAGTTATTACTGTTACGTTATGGGTGTGAAGCTCATTCGCATTTTAAATTACGAGTGTGTTAGGATAAGGGCTTTATACTTTATACACGTGTATCTATGTGGAGATGGATAAAGACGGGGTCTTTTTGACTACAGCTGTCCTTCCTCTCGCAGTTAAATACACTGTGGTAGCTAAGTGGAGATCCCCTGCGGACGGGGTTGCGGGCCTGGGTGGGTTGACTGTACAAGCACTTTGCCTGAGCGGATACTCTCACTATCCACCACCTCAGCCTCCGGCTCAATTATCTCTTCACCAAGGGGGTATCCTATGGTTAACTTTGGAAAATGGGAATGGGGCTGGGGGTTGCAAAGATGTATTCGACTAAGCTGTGGAAGGCTTGCTTGTGACCTAGTTACAACAGTAAGCTCAGATACTAAAACCTCTCTGTGTGCATGCTGTAGGTTTCTCTACGGGCTGGGTCAGGGGCTGTGTTAGGATAAGGGCTTTATACTTTATACACATGTATCTATGTGGAGATGGATAAAGACGGGGTCTTTTTGACTACAGCTGTCCTTCCTCTCGCAATTAAATACACTGTGGTAGCTAGGTGGAGATCCCCTGCGGACGGGGTTGCGGGCCTGGGTGGGTTGACTGTACAAGCACATTGCCTGAGCGGATACTCTCACTATCCACCACCTCAGCCTCCGGCTCAATTATCTCTTCACCAAGGGGGTATCCTATGGTTAACTTGGGAAAATGGGAATGGGGCTGGGACAAGGAATTATTATTGGAGAGATATTCCTTCATGCACAGTGAGAAGTCTAGCCTGGTGCTCACTGTTATGCTGTTTAGGTCTAAGGCATGCCTGAGGTATTATGGTTGTTAGAACACGTGCGTCTTCGGGTGGATCCATTGAAGGATGCTGCGGGTTCCCCATTTGGCAAGGCCGACAGACTTTATCTGTACCTGCATGTTCAGAAGTTGTGTGTTGAGTGGGGGAGCACCAACACCGCTGGCACATCGATGTTCAATATTTCACACATACATAAAGTGTGAAGTTAAAACATAAAGGGAGATGGGGATGGGGCATTTATGGCTTAAATGGATGGGGCATTTTATGGCTTAAATGGGTGGGGCATTTATGGCTTAAATGGGTGTGGCATTTATGACTTAAATGGCATTTATGGCTCAAATGGATGGGGCGGTTAGTTACTGTTTTTGGGATATGCTTCTTGTTGAGCGCAGAGAAAAACACTTTTCGAGTTTTCTGATACGTATGATATCATTACTTGCTGCAGATGGAGGTGAACATCAGTGAGCTGGACTCCCTTGAGTATAGAGTGCACAGAGTACTCTCATTACTGGAAAGAGATTTACCAGTCTTTATGCATGTGATAGTATTTTACTCGCTTCACCATCTCCATGATGTCCAATGGAAATGTTCATCTCGTGGGTACATATCACGTTGAGTGCTGAACAGGAGGTACCCTGAGTTAACAGTGTTGGAAACATATACACTGCACGAATTCAGCTCTCTTCTTCAGACATCTGGCCAACATCTTGAGAATGCAACAGTCGATTTTCACCGAAGTGAATGCAGTGTGTGATCAAGAATCAGACACCAGTACTAGTCTAGTGAATGTGATCACTCTCATGGAAAAGTTTCTAGTCTTAATCCATCTCAATGGAAACAAGTTGATGGAAACAAGTTGACATTTTACAAGCAAATGAACCTGAATATTAAATATTTATTCCAGGTATGAAGCAGAGAAACGGAAGGCAAAGACCCACCATGCTGATTTTTCCATCAATGTCTCAATGGACACCAACAGATAATCCTCCACTTTCAACGACTCAAATGAACCTACAAAGTAGGCCCACTGATGTTATATACAGCTACAAAAGTTAGATAAACATGGGAGAACCGTCAAGGTTTATCTGAATGAGCAAACTCTTCCACTATTTCATCTTATGTGTACATCCGTTCAAGCAGTCCTGCTTTCTTATGTTTTTAGGTGAATATAAAATTATTAATGATTTTTGACCATAAATTTAGAAATATATTCTTGCCTATGTTAGGTGGTACAATGGTTACACAGTGGATGACAAACCAGGGTTAGTGTATATAGACTTGAAATCACCTTCACCATTTAGCTAATCCTGTGGTTTCACTTGAAGACCTCTGCAGACCACTGATTCATGCTGTTGATGTGCATAACCAGACAAAGTTTGGATTTTAAACTATTGTCACTGATTGTTATCATTTGAGCAAGTGTTTAACTAATAATAGTAACTGGATTAAAAAACAACTACTAAAAATCTGACTTTGTTAGCAGTTGTTTGTTGCTCAAAAACACAAATGTAAACCTTGCAAACTGTCTGCAATTGCTCACCACTCACTGCTATCATCAGACTCTTCGAATTCATGTTCACTTGGCATGGTTTACTGCTACAGTTCATCCCACTTCACCCACTTCATTATCCACCCAAGTGGTGTGTATGAGGCACCATGTTTTCCAGTGATCATGGACTGGCTTGCATACATCAGCTCCATACACATTGGTGTACTCTCTATCTGAGCTTGAGCTGACTTGCTGGCAGTTGCTGCTCCATTGCACATTGGTGCTCTCTATCTGAGCTTGAGCTGCCTTGCTGGCAGTTGCTGCTCCATTGCACGTTGGTGTACTCTCTATCTGAGCTTGAGCTGCCTTGCTGGCAGTTGCTGCTCCATTGCACATTGGTGCTCTCTATCTGAGCTTGAGCTGCCTTGCTGGCAGTTGCTGCTCCATTGCACGTTGGTGTACTCTCTATCTGAGCTTGAGCTGCCTTGCTGGCAGTTGCTGCTCCATTGCACAGGGTGGTGCTCTCTATCTGAGCTTGAGCTGCCTTGCTGGCAGTTGCTGCTCCATTGCACGTTGGTGTATTCTTTATCTGAGCTTGAGCTGCCTTGCTGGCAGTTGCTGCTCCATTGCACATTGGTGCTCTCTATTTGAGCTTGAGCTGCCTTGCTGGCAGTTGCTGCTCCATTGCACATTGGTGCTCTCTATCTGAGCTTGAGCTGCCTTGCTGGCAGTTGCTGCTCCATTGCACGTTGGTGTACTCTCTATCTGAGCTTGAGCTGCCTTGCTGGCAGTTGCTGCTCCATTGCACAGGGTGGTGCTCTCTATCTGAGCTTGAGCTGCCTTGCTGGCAGTTGCTGCTCCATTGCACATTGGTGCTCTCTATCTGAGCTTGAGCTGCCTTGCTGGCAGTTGCTGCTCCATTGCACGTTGGTGTACTCTCTATCTGAGCTTGAGCTGCCTTGCTGGCAGTTGCTGCTCCATTGCACAGGGTGGTGCTCTCTATCTGAGCTTGAGCTGCCTTGCTGGCAGTTGCTGCTCCATTGCACGTTGGTGTATTCTCTATCTGAGCTTGAGCTGCCTTGCTGGCAGTTGCTGCTCCATTGCACATTGGTGCTCTCTATTTGAGCTTGAGCTGCCTTGCTGGCAGTTGCTGCTCCATTGCACATTGGTGCTCTCTATTTGAGCTTGAGCTGCCTTGCTGGCAGTTGCTGCTCCATTGCACATTGGTGCTCTCTATCTGAGCTTGAGCTGCCTTGCTGGCAGTTGCTGCTCCATTGCACGTTGGTGTACTCTCTATCTGAGCTTGAGCTGCCTTGCTGGCAGTTGCTGCTCCATTGCACAGGGTGGTGCTCTCTATCTGAGCTTGAGCTGCCTTGCTGGCAGTTGCTGCTCCATTGCACATTGGTGCTCTCTATCTGAGCTTGAGCTGCCTTGCTGGCAGTTGCTGCTCCATTGCACATTGGTGCTCTCTATTTGAGCTTGAGCTGCCTTGCTGGCAGTTGCTGCTCCATTGCACATTGGTGCTCTCTATCTGAGCTTGAGCTGCCTTGCTGGCAGTTGCTGCTCCATTGCACGTTGGTGTACTCTCTATCTGAGCTTGAGCTGCCTTGCTGGCAGTTGCTGCTCCATTGCACAGGGTGGTGTGCCAGCTGTTTCTTCGTCGACAGCTGTAGTAGATGTATCTTTAGTTGATGATACGGGCAGATTATTAGGCCAAACATCTGCAGTCTTGTTTGCCTGCTTGGACAGTAGAAACTACAGTACAGCTAAATACTATTAACATTGTTATTAAACTGTACAATGCAGCCCAGAGTAACTGCATTTCTGATTTTACAGCAGTGTGATAAATTGACAGTGACTGGCCCTTCGTGGCATGTAGTGGCATCAGACTTGACATATCAACCTAGTACACATGACTACTGCAGTTTCTATAGTCAGCAGTAGTCATTGTAACTGCATGAATTCCTCACAGGGGAGGCAGTACCTTCCTGAGGCATTCCAATCAGAAAAGATGAAATATGGCCTACACTTGTCACTCCATCTCCCCTGGACTAAGTGTTTCACCAGCTACTACAGAAGTCTTCAAATGCTTCTACCTGGAGGTACATGTGAGGATGAACTCACCAGGGAACAAACAAAACTGATGAAGAATACAAAAACAGTGAGTAAAAAAGTGTTTGGTAAGTTAGACAGGCTGCTATGATAGAAACCCAATGCTTCCACCCTAATGTTGGAGACTCGCATACTCCTTTCCAAAGAGTCAAATGATTATAAGTTAGAGTCAAGATGAGCAAGATAACCTGCTGAAAATGACCAGGAGCCTAGCACCAGCTCACAAACAAAATTCAAAGAGCGGCTAGCCTCCCATTCAACAACAACACTGTTAACAGTGCAGTGCTGTGTGTGGTGGTAAGGGAGTTCTGATGTTACATGACAAAACATGAGTGATAGGGGGTGTTACATGACACCACAGGGGTGTTAGCATGCACTATTTGAGTGCTACAATTGAGATTTATAGCTAGACAGCTAGACAAGTGTTACTCTCACCTCTGGTGCCCTAAGGCTCACTGCAGCGCCATTCAGTATAACCCTTTGACCATTAGGCAAGGGGGGTGGGGGGATACATATATAAATGTATTATTAGGGATGTCAATACAATATGAATTGCTTCTCTTGCCCCATCCTACCAACTCTAGTGCTACCAAGAATATCACTCCACATTTGTTATGCCTTACACTCTACATTCATGGCCTGAAATGCTTTCTTCCCCCATCTCATATTTGCATCAGTCTCCTCTGTGTTGGTATGACTGTCACTAAGATGTATTTTGGATGCCATAAATTGTCTACTGATGCTATATATATGGGTGCCAACAATCAAATTACTTACCTGCATTGGCCAGCACATGCATGCAAAACTCACACATGCAGTTGAAGTTCAAAAGGGCAAAAGTTAAACTTCACAGGTCAAATTTTGACCAACACAGAGGAGACTGATGCAAATATGAGATGGGGGAAGAAAGCATTTCAGGCCATGAATGTAGAGTGTAAGGCATAAAAATCTGGAGTGATATTCTTGGTAGCACTAGAGTTGGTAGGATGGGGCAAGAGAAGCAATTCATATTGTATTGACATCCCTAATAATACATTTATATGTGTATCCCCCCACCCCCCTTGCCTAAAACTGAAACCAAATGAGGAGTCTGAATTCGGACTGTGAATATAGAGTGTAAGGAACAGCAAAATGTGGATTCACATCCTTGGTAGCAATAGAGTTGGTTAGATGGGGTAAGAAAAGGACAATAAACTCTAATCTAATCTACAGGCCAGAGGAAGCATTGAATTTCAAATCTGATTGCATATTGGTTACTGTCATGGTGCACCTATACCCCAGGATTGAAAGTCTTTTGTTTCCCAACAAGCATGGACAAGTGATGCTAAATAAGAAAACTAGAAACAGTCTCTGTGCTTGCTCCCGCATTTTCCAATACAGGTGTGCAGTTGTATTTGTTATGTAGAGCTCATTTCAATACTTCCTGGTTATAAAACCACTCAGAGACCATAGCTGGGGGCTTAGGTTAGCTTACCAAACATTGAAGAGAAGGTTATCTGTTACCAACTTGAGCTCAGAAAATAACTTTGTTCACACTTCTTCACTTTCACCCTGATGATGACTGGAGCATTCAGTCGAAATGTCGGCAAGTTATTTTCCGAGCTCAAGTTGGTAACAGATAACCTTCTCTTCATTTATGCAGAAGCCAACTGAGAAGCCACAGAAAGTTTACCAAACATTTTAGGTTGCATTGTATGGCTTTTGTTTGTCTGTGCCATCCCTACATACAAAGACTACTAATGGAGAGGCACAATAGTACTGTCAGTGTGCTGCAGAGGTTTACCTGTCATAGGCGTAGGAAGCAAATTTGAAGTGTAGAGGCCATGCTGAGCCGCGCGAAGCGCCGCTAGAAAACGCAAAGTAATTTCGCCGCGCGTAGCGCGGCGGCGAAATTTTTCAAAGTGTGCACCTTTAGACTGCAAAATAAAGTCCTTTTTTCCAACGGTGTATAATATTCTAGCTTCGTTCACAGACCTTACCAACCCTCCAGTACAATATTCAATTTATGTGGAAAACAGATTATTGACTTCGTGGTCGTTCCAAGCAGACCACCACCAGGCTAGCTTTCGTCGCTTATAGCCTTTGAAAAATCTGCATTAACTTCGTGCCGAGCCATCTCACTGCCAAGATTTCGATCACCTTATAATCGGAAATGTACGCATGTAACTGCATATGACACTGATGCAACGAAGAGGCTGCTTGACCTTATAGCCTCGCTCCCAGAGAACGAGGCTACGTTATGAATATTAATTTACGGCCTAAAAAGTGTAGCGGCCAAAGCCGCTACGGCCGCTACGGTTCCTACGCCACTGCCTGTAACTTTCTCTCTGCTGGTACATTTAGCACTCACAGTCTCCTCAACAAAGTAGCTAACCTTGAAAATCTTTTTCTCTGAACTATGTTGCAAAATGTATGGTCTTGCTATGTCACTTCTGCCATGGTGTTATCTATCCATTGATGACGTCTTGACATAAAATTGAATCACCATCATCATGTCACATACAATCACGATGCAACATTCAACAGGTGCTTTAGTTCTTCCCTAAGAGCATGGCGGACTGAGTCTCATCTGTCAAGACAATGCTTCTATCCACAATTGATGAAGGAATTGAATATTGACTTCATTCCTAATATTCAGAAATACATCTGCCAATAGCTTTTGATGAGGTTGCATAAAAGGACGGCCTGGCCTTGGTGCATTTATGAGATTTATCAATATAAGCAATGTCAATTAACAACTAGCTAGCTACTATGAGCAACAGCTTCAAGGCTGGCTCATAGTGCACCCATGTAATATTTGTGGCTTCTTCCTCATGCAGCATCAATACTCGAGAACTGACGTTATTGCTGATACATTGTTAGTATTCCCACACTCTAAAACTGTAGTAATAAGAGCTGACTAAGATACTGAACAACAGAGCAAGCAGCTGTTTCAGCAAAAATAGGTTGACAGTGAGAGTATCAATCACATTGTATCGCCTTCACTTACTGGAGTAACATTGCTGTTGTTTGTTTCTGTAGACTACAATAGAAATGCATTTCTAGCATTCATGATTATAACTTTACAAAGCTGTGACTTGCATGCTTACCACGTCACCGTCGGTGGCTACCAACCATTAGCGAATCATTAGGAGATTATTGTTGTGATGTTTTCCTGTGATAATATGGTGTACATATTGGCAGAGTTTACAGAAGAACTACTGAAGATGCTGAAATGATGGGCCAGTGAAAATTTTAAATTCACCTTTAATGCAAGCAAAAGTAACTTTTAGGGAACAACAAGTAGCAGCAGAAGACGGAGGATCAAGGGAGAAGAGGTGGAGGCTAGGTATGGTTTGATAGGGATTTTATGTCAATGAAAGTGCAGTTTGAGATCAATAGCACTTGTGAATGGCATACAGTGCTCCAGAGCAAGAGAGCCAACTTTCTGTTTGTTAAGTTTTACAATGTGTTTCTCAAATCAGTTCACTAAGTGAAACCATACTGACACATTTAGGTCACAATGCAATATTGGACTTCTCACAAGGCTTTATAAGCACTGTATGCCATTCATGAGTGCTACTACTCTCAAATTGCACACCCCACTGGAGCACTGTAATTGCACTCAGCTTTGCCTTGTGCATTTAATAGCCATTCACAATTCTCTGTCAACTATACATGCAGTATAATGTAAACTTTGCAAAGTTTATTATTAGCATGTTTCCTTGTACTATTGGAAGTAATTATGACAGTCTACACGCAGGCCTCAGACATCCCATGCATTTTATTCCACTTACAAAATCAGATTAGCAATTACAAGTAGTCAACTAAAAGTACGGCTTGTGTAAACTATTATTATGCAACAGCTCACAGTACGGCTGTCATTCAGTTGCCGTGGCAAGTGCCGCGAACCGTCAGTCCACGCAGACCTCGAAATTTATTCCACCCGCGTGACTGCGTGACGTCATAAAATCTTGTGTGAATAAGTAATGAGCTCAACGCAAGGTTAAATTTCAAGCGCTGTATCTCACAGTTAGCAGCTTGAATCGAAACGATACTTACTCGGCGTGTTGGGGGATCTGTATATTGTAAGTTTATAGCGCTGCTATTTCCGTTGGCTGCTTCATGTGGTGGTAGACATTGTGCTTGCTCGCAAGATTCAGATTCTAATATGAGCTATCTTTGGTTTGTGGTACAAATAGGGGCAAAGTGGAGCTACAAGACAATCTTCGCAGCGTGAATACATTACAATCAGCAGTATAACATACTCTGGCTAGAAGACTAAAGCTCAAATTCCACGGGAAGTAGGAAGCGTACAACATCGGGAAAAATGTCCTCGCGGGCTCAAACGTAGATAAGGTAGAGAACGAGCTATGGAAACGCAGCCAATGCTGCCTAGCTCTGCGAGCTATTTACTATAACTTACAAAAGGTCCGATTTCCATAGCTATTGTACTCTCCGAGATACGACCGCTTTTGCGAGTGCCCTCGAGACCATTTTCAGCTACGAGCGGTTTTCAATTGTTGGTACAAATAGGGGCGGAACGTCGAAGAACTCCGTAAATTTCTGTACACGTTCTTTGCCACTTTAACTACACGCTACTTGGATAACTAAGTGTCAGTAGCAGTAGTATGCCAGTTATGGCTGAGCAAAATCGTGAAACTATTCAGTAATCTAACGTTTCCCGCGCACTTCGCGGGTTTTGCGCGCGCATTGTACTTCGCAATGAAATTGCAGCTGTTTTTTGCATGGATTCCGCTATCACCTGTGTGGCTTCTGCTGCTATTTGCACTGTGTGGCTTCTGCTACTACGTTCGGTATTTGCACTGTGTGGCTTCTGCTACTACGTTCGGTATTTGCACTGTGTGGCTTCTGCTACTACGTTCGGTATTTGCACTGTGTGGCTTCTGCTACTATGTCCATTGCTTACACTGTGTGGCTTCTGATACTGTTTGGTGAATCTTGCAGGGTTTCTCCACAAGATTGGCAGATTGCGTCAATACTCTGGTAAGTGATTCATATGACATAGTATGCTGTGAAGTAGTTACATCTCAAAATAATGTTGTTGCCTCGTTTTGCTAAAAAAAAAAATAAAAAAAATGATGGCTCGGAATTGTACTTTTGTCTTGTAGGCATGGGCAGACGTATATAATCTCTACCGCCGTGTGCAGCACCCAGTAGGTATAGCGACACTATGAACTTACACTTGGCAGCTCCCACAACACTATGTGTAAGTTTTAAGTTTAATCTCGATCCACTACGAAATACAACGCTTGAAAGTTGACTGTGTGTGGAGCTCATTACGTATTCATCCAGAATTTGATGACGTCACGCGGTCACGCGGGTGGAATAAATTTCGAGGTCTGCGTGTAGACTGATGACTAATCCCAAACTGCACTCAAAACCACATGCTATTAATTAACACAAGTTGGTTGCTTAACTACTGAGTGGTCACCCTGGTTACAGACAAGCTGAAGAGACAGTGGTTATGGGAGGTACCATTAATTGCATAAGCAACCTTTGAGGAAGCTGCCCTTAGAGGAAGTCACCCTGTAGTGTACAAAAGTAAAACCTGCAAACTGTAACCACTGAACATCTGTAATGGAGTGGCCTGTTGCCATAAATGGCACGAAATAATCTTGCAATGCAGCTGTAGTGACTTTCACGCTGATATGTTTTCAAGATTGTTGGACTATTGTGGTTGCAACCTTCCTCTGTGGTTAATTACGCACATATTTCTCAGACCACAGTCTCTTCGGCTTGTCTGCAACTAGGGTAACCACTCTATAATGCTGAAGGGACAGTATAAAACAGGCACCAAAAGACAAACTGAACAATCCAGTAGCAGTTTTTTGATGATGAAACTTCAAAGCAGAATGATTTTACAGAGTCTGCTGGTTGCAGTCTTAGTTTTGAGCTGTGTTGCCCTTGTCACTGTTAACCATGACAGTACAAACGTTCTGACCTATCCTAGTAGAGTGATAAATACTACTACTCAGCTAGGATGCCCTTCTGACAAACAGCTTGAAACAGTTATAGCTGAAGTAAAGCAAGACATTCATAGCCTTCTACATCAAGTTGGTAAGTCAATGTATGTGCAAGTAATTTTGAAAAGTATACACAGTAGCTATATGGGGCTGTCTACAAATTGTTTTTTCATGCAGCCAAATGTACTGCTAAGACTACCAAAATTTATCCAACTGTGATGTGTTGTTGTTGTTATTGTTGTTGTTGTTTCTCATACTTTGTTATCTGTTGAACTTTATCTAGTAATAACAGCTGACATCTGAAATAGTGATGTAGCTCTTCCTTCTTATCACTTATCTGACATTGGAAACATTTTACATGAACTTGAAGAATTGATGTATGCATGCATGATTGCACAAGCCTGTTATGCTGTGTACTTTGTCATCTCTTGAACTCATTTCTGTATTAGCTCAAAATACGAGGAAAAAAATACTAAAAAAGCACTTTCCGACATTTAAATTAAGTTCTTCCTCCTTGTCATCTCTTTTTCATTACTTTTGACTCTTCATTTTTATTCTCAGTTTTTGGAGTGTATAATGACTGCAGGGATGCCTTGACTCAAGGCCAAACTACCAGTGGAGTCTACACCATCCAACCAGACAATCAACCAGCATTCCAAGCATACTGTGACATGGAGACAGACGGTGGTGGGTGGACAGTGTTCCAGCGCAGAATGGATGGATCTGTTGACTTCTATCGTAACTGGACTGACTATCAGCAAGGGTTTGGAAATCTAAGTGGAGAGTTCTGGCTGGGGCTGGACAAGATACATCGTCTGACATCTACTGCTACTGAGCTACAAGTTGATCTGCAAGATTTCGAAGGAAACTCAGCATATGCAAAGTACACAAACTTTAGTGTAGGAGATTCAGCATCCAAGTACACTCTATCATTATCAGGATATAGTGGAACTGCAGGGGACTCACTTGGAAGTGAAAGTGGACGCCATAATGGACATCCTTTTAGTACAAGGGACCAAGACAATGATGCCTATTCGGGTGGCAGTTGTGCACAGCTTTACAAAGGTGGTTGGTGGTATGACGGGTGCCACCGTTCAAACCTCAATGGTCTCTACCATCGTGGACAACACTCATCCTATGCTGATGGTGTAAACTGGTGGGCATGGAAGGGATATTATTACTCCCTCAAGTTCACCGAGATGAAACTGAGGGGATATTGAGTAAGAAGTGCCTGCTGTACACTTAGTAGTTGTGAATATAGCAATATGTTCACTTTCTTTTCAGTTATGGTTATTGTATTCATAGGCAGTATAAAGCTAGCAATACCTTTCTCTTGCATGACTGTTGACTTTTGAACAAACTCCATGGAGACTTGCTGATTGAGTTTACTAGTTAGTTATCTTCAGAATGTGATTTTAAATTAATTTACCTCCTCAGCCCTTCCATTCAGTCCACAGTAGAAGCTAACTAGACTTGCTATTCCCACTTGGAATATTTGTCATCAAGCATAGTGTTGAGGGGAAACCTGCACATACCCCACTCAGGTGTAGTCAAATGTCAGTGATGGATTATGTATGAGGTTTGATCGTCCTTGTCCAAGTTGAAAATACTATGGGTGTTCTACCACCATAGACAAAACCTCACTTCGCTCTACATGCAATGGCTATGCTTATTTATTAGGAGCTGGATTGTGTACCTAACTCTGTTCCCTATTCCACTTTAGTCTTAATCTAGCTAAGCTTCCAGCAAATCATGATCCAGTGACACCTTAGTTCTGTTGAGTTGGAAATACTTTTTCTTTCAAGGCTAACCGCACCCCAAGTGGAAAGAAAACAATGACTTGAATGCAGGTGGCTTGAATGCAGGTGAACAAATCAGCTTGTCCTGCTATAAATAAGTCATTAAGCTAACCCACTAGCTACACATAGTGTAGCAATTAGAAACAATAAAAACAAACACAGACGATTTCTCAAAGGCTATATTTTGAAGCAGCAACTTCAACTGAGGTAGTAGCTACCCAAAAAACAATGGTGGCTCGACCTGAAATTTCTGTCATCCACATCATGAATTATCACATCCTACAATGCACTACATCTATCATCTACCAATTTCAATTTAGGGGGACCCCAATTTACCATGACACTGCCCAGCTAGGGATGAATGGGGAGCTGTAACTGAATAAACAATTATGCTTTTGAACATTATAAAAATTATTTTGCGGCTTAATTATGTTTTTTGCATTTATGATCCCATGAGTACTACTGCATGGACTGGAACACTGGACTGGAACACTGGACTGGAACACTGGACTGGAACACCGGACTGGAACACTGGACTGGAACACTGGACTGGAACACTGGACTGGAACACCGGACTGGAACACTGGACTGGAACACCGGACTGGAACACCGGACTGGAACACTGGACTGGAACACTGTACAACTTTTGCAGTGACCCCAAATTACACACTGTCAGTTATACAATAACAGTCCAGTCCACCAATTTCAGACAGCCAGCTCCAAACCAAGACAGGTTCAGTGACAATGTATGTAGCTACTAGGAAAATAAGAGCATGCAGGCTTGGAAATTCATTTGGTAACAGGAGGGAGAGGACCTTTGAAAATGTCAGTGTTTGGCTTACTTAACTGTATAACAGTCTGCTCAACTAAAGCACTTGGACTGCCCTTCCATTTCTACAAGAGTTGGCTTACTCTCCAGAATAAACAGCATGCTTACACAGTATCCTGTTTCTGACATGACACTTCAGAAACGGATTTTAGTGGAAATTCTTCAAGTTGAAGCACACCAGGAAAGCTGTTCTACCATGCTGCATATATCTATCCTAGCTGATAGCATATATATATGAATCTTCATCCTTATCGTAGCTCTGGTTTGTGTATCAACCAGGCTCACCTTCTTGGACAGTCTGCCTGTGACAGTTTGTGCCCACTACTCCACCTACCGTATACGCGGCATTCAACCTGTACCTGTTATCCCTTTCGCGATTCAAGATTCTGACTGTGACAATACATATTCAACAATAGGATATTCTGGGATAATTTAACTTGCAGTTTCCATAGCTGCAGTGATTTTCCTTCTTGAACTACAAGTCCAAACATCCCCAATGTTTCTGATTTTCAAAAACATGCTGTATTTACATAATACGCACCAAATCACTCCTTACTCCTAAGCCCGGTACTGCATGGATTGCTGACTACCCAGAAAATGAATACTTCAGCGCATATATCAACGTTGTGGCTACTCACTAATTAATTTAAGGTGGCGGGTAAGCTCTAGCGCAACAATTGTTTCCGGTTTACGCCCACCATTGTACAACTGGTTTGTCTTCTTGAATGAAGCAAATCACTGTAGCAGCTGCTTCAGTAGCATATCGAAGAGCTACGTAGCCGTACAGGCGTACTACAAGCGACAAAAGCATGGAGGAAGGCCTGCGAAGTTTCTACGTCGTCGATCGCCGTACTCCATTGGCCACGCCCACCAAGAAGGCCATGGATACATTTTTTTCGCGACGCTTCCTGAATCAGGTAAACGACTTTAGCAACTCTCCTTACTATAAACAGCTTATCCAGTGGTTAGTCAAGGGGTTAACGTAAAGTATTCGTGACTATTACAAACGCCGGGGAGAGTTCGTACCGCGAAACGCCACAAAAAGTGACTTTCCAATAAGAGTTTCAACTCGCTATCCGTTAAGCTTTACAGCTTATGGCCAAAACTCTACGTAGCCCCCTCTAGCGACTGTTAAACTTTCGGGATCCACTTTGTTCACCGCGCTTCATGCCCGATTACGTCATACGGCTTATAATTCGCACTTTGACCCCACGCTGATTAACCGAACTGGGAGCCGGAGCCGGAGCTGAGCTTGAGAGGCTAAGGAGTGACGTCACCACGCGCGATCCGAAAAAGTTATTGAAATTACGTAATAATAATTTTGGAATTAATTACATCATTGTTTGTAACGCAGCTCAGCTAGGGCTAGGCTGTATCTACGTTACGTTAGATCCATGAAGTGTTCAGTACCAGACAGAACAGGAAAAGATGTGCAGAGTGAGTTATCCAGTTGTGAAACAATGCAGTCGAAGTGTGTGTGTTCCCAGTATAGATGGTTTTCATGGGGCGTGGCTTCACTTCCGGAGGGCAAAAGTCGGTGTCTGGGTTTAGTGCAGCTGCGTGCAAAATACAGGCTAGTAAGTGCTACATCGAGTCCTTACCATTAGTACCGAAAGATAAAAGAAGCTGGTTCTCTCAAGGTGAAAGGTCCGCTGTACAGCTGCCTATCGATCGCGCGTTTGCCCTCCGGAAGTAGGGCGCTTAATTGACATTTGGAAACCATCTATAGGAGTTCGAAGTGATGTGGGGTGTGCATGTTTGCAACAGGGTCTTCTTCCACTATCTCTGGAACTCTTAGATTGGCAGGGGTGGCTATCGGTTTGATAGCTTCCCAGTGGTATTTGGCTCCACTAGGATTGGTATAGCAGCAGTAAACAGGAACCTGGAACAGTGTTGCAGTAGCCATCAATTCCACTTGTGTCCCCCAAACACCTGGCCACAGCTGATGCTTAAGGTGGTCATGAAATGATGTCGCGTTAGCACTGGGGATAAACCGGCTCTCAAAAAGAGCTTTGTTCAGATTCTCAAACCTCACCAGTAGAGTACGAATGTCATCATGCTTGTCTTCATCACCTAGGGTGTGGAATGCCACAGCTCTGAATAGACAGTTGCCGTCTTTCTTGATACGCTTTACTGTGCGGAAGCTTTGAAGTAAAAACTGATGAACACGTTGATTTTCATCACTCTTAGCTTGGGCACTTGCTGAATCCTGCAAGTTAAAAAATGACAACACACAACATCACTTCTGTACATTGTATGCATGTTCGTGTACAGTGTACTTAATACTTCCTACAGGGTTAATTAAGTCAGATCTACCTTTTGACTGTTGGCTGGTGGTACAAATGGCTTCAGTCCTAAATAGAGCATAATATGATAGTAGTGATGGACTCTCTAGTCAAAATGTACCAGGGCCGTAGGAAGCAAGAAAAAACCTGCCCGGCCAAATTCCCATAAGGGATGAGGGATAGCGTGCACGCCATAATCTAGGGGAGTCTGGGGGCATGCTCCCCCAGGAAATTTTTGAAAATTACTAAGACTGCTTCTGGTGGCTTCTCAGGCGCCAATTTCATTTTAGGGAAATGCAAACCATTGTAGATGAAAGCAGAGTCTTTCACATTGCCGGCGATCTTCGTCTTCCTCATCTTGATGGCTGTCACGCACGTATGGCAGAAGGCTATGTCTGTAGTTGACTCGTAGTGTAGCCACTGTCACTTACTAAACCAAGATCCTTGAAAAGTGCAACTGAAAACTTTGGACTTGCCGAACTGGCGTCTTGGAAAGATATCACGCTCATGTTGGTGGGGTACTTCACCAATCTCGGGAAGACCAGTCTCACGTAGCCAGACTCTCACAAGGAGAGAGTGTGGGTATGCGAGACTACGGGAAGACAACTAGACTCAGCCATTCGCGATTCGACAGCGAGCACGTGTTCCGTTTTAACTTTGAACCTTGTACGGTTGTTCTAGCTCTCGTGCATGTGAGAGTCTGGCTTCACGAGACTAGCTTTCATGAGTGGCAGCGTGAAAGATAATTTTTTAATGCTTACAAATTAAACTGGTACGGCCAAGGCCGTACCGGCCGTAGTGGCTCCTACGGGCCTGTGTACAGTGTGTTTACTAGTAAGTGGGAACTTACCAATTTCTTTGGTTGGGCCTGAATCACTCTCATGTGAAATTGGTTTCATTTTGTTGGGGTGGTCTGTCAATCAGAAGGAGAAAGAAATGATAGCAAATTAATTACATTACCAAGAGTGAGTCCTACCTGGCTTCACACATTTTCGTTGGGTGCAGCATTTCTTTTTTCTTCCTGGACCCCCAAACTTCTTCATATCCTTGCAGGTAATGCAACTCCCACAGTCCATGGCCACACATCCTGAACACTCACCACAACGCCTGACACGTTTAGTTCCTGCACCAATGTTAGTAAAATCAAAGCCATGCAAAGCGCTAGCCTCTTCCCAGGCCCCAGCCAGCTTTCTGTTGCTTGCAGTATCTTTGTTCATGTGTGGGGAGAGCCTGGGAACAAGGCTAGCGAAGTGCATGATTTTTCATTTTCACTGACCTGCTCTTGCATGTGATGCTTGTACTTCCTCAGTCGTATTACCAACATTCTATGGTTTGTGTTGTGATCAGGCAACCAATATGAATACTAATGTTTAGGATATTTTAATGTAATGAACTTACCTCCTGATTAGCTTTACGTAGACGGTCAGCTTTGATACCAAAACGGTTTCTGTATGAACATGGAGCCCGCTTCTTGCGCCTCCAAGATGGCAGAGATGAACACCTAAGAACAGCTTTTGCCTTCCAAACCCTCCGTCGCATGTTGATAACCTGTCGATGGTCCCTACATGTGGGATGCAACAATTCAAAAAGATTTCAATTCCAATCTTGTAAGTACCACCTTACCTTCACAGGAATCTGCTGCTGGAGAGAAGCTTGCAAGGAGCTTTCAGAGCCAGGAGTGGTCTGTACTTCACCACTGAGATCAGGAATTGGCTGGGGAGTATCTTCAGCATTATGTGATACAGTGGAGAACTGGGCAAAGTATGCATCAGTGGCATCCTTGTCTGTTGATAGGTATGCACTGTCTCTGTATGTTTGTGGTAATGCATCCCAGCACCATGCTTGTCTAAGTCGAAACACTGCAAAGAAGTGTTTGCATGGGATGTGCCATCTAGTCCAGTCTTTACAGGAACAAGATGGCATCTGTTCCTGTGAGTTTCTGCCGAAGTCGACCATGTACTGTCCCCCGTCTTTCCTCTGTATAATGAATGCTCCTTCCTTCTCTCCATGAATCAAATCTTTGTCATGGTACTTATTGCTTCGTGACTGCCGGTCAAGGCAGTGAAGGATGACTGATCTGGGTCTTCCTCGCAAGAAGCGTGGTACAAAATCGTTGTACCGTCTATACCATTCAGCAGTCTTCAAGTTTGGCAGTACATAGCTCTGTTGAGCTTCTGGCAGAAACCTCTCCACCAAAAGAGAGACCAGTGCTGACAAAGTGCTAGCTCTCTGTTTTGACATGTACTTGTATTTTAGCACTTTGTTTTGTGCCTCAGTACCATTGTTAGTGTCAACAGCTGCATGGAATTCATTGTCTCTGTAGGCACGTGCCCATCTCTGTTTTAATGGTAAAGACATAACAGTGTGCATTAAAATAACTTCCTGTGATTACTGTTACAGCTTTATCAAACAGCTACCTATTCACCCAAGTAGGGAAATTCCCTTGTTGACTGGCATAACTTACTTGTGGATGATTAAGCCAGTTTGAGGTCAACCAGTTCTGAACATGCGCATTCTTCTTCCACACAGCAGACTCCTTGAGCACAGAGACAGCCTTCTGGTAGTTGACATCAACCGCAGAGTCATCTGATCCAGGTGGTGCCCAGGCGCAAGCACGAAGCAACTCAAGTAGGCAGTCAGCATCACTCCGCTCCAAAGCATTTTTCCTGTCTTGTACCCACCGTGTCCATGCCTGTTCCCTGTGAAAGTCACAACCATAGACTGTTGTACTAGGAAATGCCTGTTTCAGTGCCGAGAACTCAGCATCAGAAAAGTCACAGAGAAAGAAAGGTGGGTTCCAATTGCTATTCCATTCCTTTAGGACATTCAGTGCCTCTGAAATACATTCCATACTTTCAGATTGCACAATGAACTGTGCTACAACACTGTAACCCACATTGGTGCGTACACACACAAAGAAAAGGGGTAGTTCATACTTCATTGTACGATATGTAGCATCAATCAGGCTAATGTGGTTTCCATATCTGGTGAGAATTTCTCTTTGCCACTGTTGCTGATGAACCCACAACAGAGTTTGTGTCAGTTTGACTGCACAAGAGGTCTCTCCACTCATGGTTTCAACTGACTCGGTTTCATTGACATATGGTCGAAATAAGTGGTATTCATCTGAATTCAGCCTTTTCCACTCCTCAATTTTCAAGGCTAAATTTTCTTGATCAAACTTTGATAGCTGAATTGCAATTTTAGCCTTGTACATGTGGTTACGGATGTCGGCAGTAGTAGGGTAGTATGCTCGGTCAGTGGGAGATGGTTTTGAGGCAGAGCACTGATTCCTTACATACTCTCTCAGTGCTCTCTGAACTTCGTTTGGATCAGTTGAGCCTTCTCGTACCAAGTCTTCAATTTTCTTTGAAATGAGGGGATGTACCTTTTGTGCAGGTCCAGATTCTATGCCAGTTGGGTGAGACTTCTCATGTGATTCATGTATGGGTAAAGAAACGAAAAACTTAGTGACCATATCCACAGGTTTTCCCTCTTCCAATGCCTGCTTTAGAGCATGAAGTTTACTTTCCCGCAACTGTCTAAGTTGTTTGCTCTTTAGGCATTTGGTCTCTGTTGCTGAGAAAGCATACTCGGGGTAGAGCCTATACTCACAAATTTCAATGTGTGCATAACATCCCAGTTTGCGTGTTCCCTGGAGGTAGATTCGACTAGATGTTCTCTCTCTCTTCTTGAAGTAATGCGGTCCAAATTGGCATTCTCTCGTTTCCTTTCGCACAACCTCAAAAGGTGTGTTCTCAAACGATACACCCGAACAACTCCACATTATCCGTGATTTCCCCTGTAAATCACATGTGAAAGCAATTACTGTATGAAGTGTACTGGGTAGTTCACCAGTCATTTTATCAGTTGCCTGGACTTTCAATCAACAATATTATGAATCATCCAAAGCTACAAAAGCTTGCATGGACTGGGCATCATACTACACAACTAGGATCCTATAAGTGAACACTTACAACACTCTTTTTGGATTCATTTTTCTCATCCATTCCAGGTGCAGGTTGTTTCCTCTGTGACCTCCGGATACCCCATGTTGTTACAGTATCTCGCCGATGCAGTTCAAGTGTACCCTCCAAGTCTTCAACATAGCCTTCATAGTACGTACCAACTTTTTTTAGGCCTTCAGCCCAAACTGGCAAGCTAGACATCGTTGAACTCTGTATCATGTAGTATAAATTGTTTTTGTCATTAACCATGTCTTGTACTACTTATAAATTCATCAAGTTAAATCAAGTAACTTATGTATCAACATGTACCTGCACAGAGCTCTTCAAGCTGAGAGGTTTGGACAACTTTCCAGTGTACGATGCCGTCGACTAGTACGTTGCTGACTTCGATTTTCCCGCTAATTTGCCGCGCACGTGGCTGCGCACCTTAACCGGGTCAAAGTGCAGAATATGACGTAATCGGGCATGAAGCGCGGTGAACAAAGTGGATCCCTTAAACTTTCCCCTCGCCAAGAATGGAGTATGTGGCTCTCGTACCGTACGAGTGAAACGTGATGAAAATTGTAAAACTCAACCACTGCTCTCCGCGCTATTTTCTGTAGCACTGTATCAAGATTTGTTACACAGATAGTACTTGCCATACAGTACTTGAATATCAAGTTTGGCTGTAAGTGATTGCACAGCTAGTAAGATGAGACATTTTATATATGGCAGATAATTTATTGTGAAATTATTCACCCGCCACCTCAAGTGCTGCAAGGAGATACCCTGAAATAAATTGAACTTTCAGGAAATACCCTATTAGGGGGTACTTCCGGGCAGAAATCCTCAAAGTTTTGAGTCTGTCAAGTTATAATCCAACGGTTCAATAAGCAAAAAAACTGAATGCGATACTGTGCATGCGTGCTGTGACAACCCTACATGTCTATAGCGACAAAGATATGGCAGGGAGAAGGCAAGCTTTCAACCGCAATCCCGAATTGCAGCGTTTTGTGCTGACTGGCGTGCGCCCCACGGGTAAACAGCTAGGAGTGGGTTCTTACGGTAGTGTGGAGGAGCTGGAAGTGAATGGAGTAACGTGTGCGGGCAAGCGGCTACACGAAGTGCTGGTTGAGCAGGGCAACGCCGGCGTACCCAACATCGTACGCAAGTATCTACAGGAATGCCAGGTGACTCCAATGACAGACAGCAGAATTATTTTGCTAGAGTTAACCAAACTGATATGCCAAACTCTAGCACAGATGTTGCAGCATAGCAGGCCAAATATATACGCTGCATGCGTATGAATGTCTGGCACATAGAGTCGACACGTGATTGTTGTTAGTTTGATATCACTGTAGGTAATGACTGAGATGCGGCATCCACACATTGTGCAGTTCCTAGGGCTGTGTTTCCTGGAAGAGTCAGCACTGCCAGTGCTGGTGATGGAGCGGCTGGACAGCAGTCTGGACGAGTTGCTGGAAGGAACCCCTAGTCTTCCCCTCACCCTCAAGCGATCCCTGCTAGCAGATGTGGCACGAGGATTGCTCTACTTGCATACGCGCATCCCTCCCATTGTGCATAGAGATTTGTCTGCTCGAAATGTTCTCCTTACATCATCACTAGTGGCCAAGATCAGCGACCTGGGCAATGCCCGCATTGTGAACCTACGACCAGGCCAGCTGGCTATGACCCTCACCCATCTTCCTGGTACCATGGTCTACATGGCTCCTGAAGCATTTAGTGAAGGTTCACACTATGGTCCCAAGCTGGACATATTCTCATTTGGTCACCTTGCCCTCTTCACTCTTACGCAGGTCAGTGAACTGTTGATCCATTATCGGAAGGTTGCATGCAGTCTCGGAAGTTTAAATTGATGTCCCATTACAAATGAGTGGCTTTACCAAAGAAGTAAAACAGCACAATCATATGAAACTACCTACAATTCTGCATGTAGTGATCCAAAACATTCAATAAAAAGACGGTTAGTGTGTTGAGCTCACAACTTAATAAAGATACGTAAATATCTGCTTTCATAGGCGGTGGAAGGTAGTTTCATTAAGAGGGGGCTGAGCACGCTGATTCTAGAAGTGGTAAGGGATGCTTTCCCAGAAAATGTTCTGAAATTTCCATGCTCTGAGGTTGAATCTGTATCTTGCGACATAATGAACAAAGAATTAAAATCAGTAATGTTCATGTTTTGGAGCAGTAAAAATTCTAAGTTTGCTCCACATTGCTTGCCTTACAGCTAATTGGGGCGAGCCTGAGCGAGCCCCACACTAGCGTGACTGCATTGCGCACGTGCGTGTGTATGCTTCATGGACTAGTCTCGTGACCAGCTGGAAAAACCTACGGAAAATCCGTCTGGTAAACGTTGGGCTCGATTCTGGGGCTTTTCTACTCACGATGGAGTTATTTGAACGTGCCAATCAAATTGTAGTATGTCCAATTATTCGGGCGGCCCACTGGCGCCCTAGCGCTTGTGCGGATGCTAATTGGTGATAATTGAAGCCATGTAGAGGTGAGAACGTCCATATATGGCCGCGTTCAAACCCTGCTGACGAGTGCAAAAGCCCAAGAAAGGCGCGCAATGTTACCAGACGGATTTTCCGTAGGTTATTTCCGGCTGGGCACGAGACTATTCACGGACCGACCACTTACCGGAAATTTTAAATCAGCGCATTCAAATATTTCACGATGATTGAATGTCCAAGCCGTGAGAACGAGTGTGAAGGGCTACTGCTAGACTGCAGGGTTGGCGTGAAAGAGAGTGAGAGCGAAGACTATTCAAGTTCAATACATTGGCTGTAAGCACGGCAACTTACTTTCTGAACCATGGTACGAGTCTGACGATCGCGTGACAAGGCAGGCTGGCTTCAGGTACGCGCCTGGCATGACCGCTCATACATAGCATGGATTCCCCTGCTAGCTCATGGTTTGACTGTGAAGCTTAGCCGATGCCCTTGTAGCCATAGTAGTCTGGTCTGGCTGGACGAATAGCTGCATGTCTGTGTAGACAAAATTTGCTACTGACTCGCTCAGGCTCGCCCCAGGATGATTCAGCATCTTACTAGTAAACAGTGCTAACCTATTTCTCACCACAAAACTAACCCTTTCTCCATTCTTGTTATTACTGTCACGAAGCACTAGTCGGCACCAATACCTGAGACTTCAAGGAGTCAAACACTGAAACAGTATGATATCAACAAGTTAAACTACTTACCGATTTGTATTAAATATTCATAGTTTACACTTGTATGGGGAGTTTAACCCTTTCTCTAGCACATTTGGAGGGGCTAAAGACCCCCCAGCACCCCCACACCCACCCCCCTCCACCTCCCTGGTTTCGCTGCCTATGTCTACTTTCATGAAACAGTATACTTTGTCATTACATTGATCTTTTTGACCAGCATCCAAATTGATGTATGTTTAAGTCAGAGTAAAGTGTTGCATAATATTTTGGACAATATTAGAGCTATGTGTTGTTCCAGAATCTAGAATGAGAGTGAACTTCTAGCTACAACAATTGTTGGCAAAGGACCCTAACATGTTGCATAGTTTTCAATCTTGTGCCCTGCTTGTGTCAATTCTGTCATGTCAATTTGTAACTACTCAGTGCACTGAAATAAGTTAAAAGTTACCTCCCTAAAACATCAGAGCTCTTCTCTTATTAATTCCCTAGATGTAAAACTTTGTGCTTCTTCCGGTGAACGTTAGTGCTACTTGTTATGACTAGAGCTATGAAACTAGAAAACTCAGACCTAGACTGAATGTGGACTGCTAGAGAAACGCCATGACAATGCCAAACTTATCCATTTGGGCCACCCTCTGATAATACCATGAAATCAATCGATTAAACTGTTGTATATGTGTGTGTACATCCTGTCATTACTGTATATGCTTGATCCAATCTTTCATAAGAAATTCAATTTGAGGAATTTATTATGAATCTAGTTGTAAGCCTACAGATTACAGATGACACACTAAAAGGGTCAAGGGTCATCCACAGTGTATACATAGTCACCATCAATGTTGTATAATGGTCTTCTCATTGCAAAAACATTTCGGTTACCTCAACGCTATTTTGGTCATCTCAGTTGCATGCTGTGTGACTAGCTTCATTCCAAGGCCTGAAGAGGAACCTGGGAATGAGACTAGTACAGGACAGATCATAAAGTTCAAGGAATCCTTCCAATTTCAATGGAATCGAAATTATTAATTTTTAAATAGTATCTCCTTTCAGAAGCTTAAGGCAAGTAAATCAGCATTTCTAATGAGATTTGGTGTTTCAGTCTTCATGTGTGCACAAATTGGAAGGTTGATTTAACCGATATAGGAGGTTGATTTCACCTAAAAAAAGTTATCTCAGTTGCAGTCTAGTTCATCCGGTAGGTAACCCACCTCCTTTTTGCTTTACATCCCTTGTCCAGTCAAGGATTCTAGCAAAGCATGAATTCGGTTGCAATGAAATGTAATTGCATGTTTGTAAAAAGGGGTGGAACTCTAGCTATATTCATGTATATTAGATGAATATTCATGTACTACGGGTTACCCCTGGGCAGCATTCATTCCTTATACTTTGAGTGTACTAATGCTGTGACTCTACACTGTGCTAAAGTGGGAGGTAGTATGGACCAAGGTCCCACAACTCAGGTGAATCATCGGTTAAATCAACCTTCCAATTTTTGCAGTGTGGTCCTGGAGGAGTTCCTTGGTTGCATGGTTGTAAAGAAATTCCATGAATGTAGCCAACTAGGTCTTTCGGGAATAAGAGACTGATATAACTAAAGAAGAAGCTCCTCATGGACTTTCAAGAAAACTTATTTGGTTGTATTCCTTGGATACTAAACACACTAATGCAACTGCATGAGACCCTAAAAATGTGGTTAAAGCAACCAAAGTGTTTTATACAGGCTTATCCTTAACCTGTTGAGTGTTTTTGAAACAGCTGGCCCTCATTGTGGTCTTGCTACAGGTCTCTCAACAGGTGTGCTGTCTTCATAGTTCAACGAGGTCTGCATGCAAATGTAGGAAAAACCATCTATGCACTTATGTATCTAGCAAAAGCTAGCCTTCACCTATTGTGGTTCTTGTGGCAACATATGTAAGAAATTTAGTTTGAGGAATTTGTAATAGAGTTATATATATGTCTAAGAATGGGCATATACTCTTGGGCTATGTAATTGTATTGTTTGTGGTGGTGTAAGTTTTGCTATGGGCACAGTTGTAAATGCTTTAACTGGTACATGTAGCTATGTATGCATGAGTGCATACAAGTCGGCATATTTTAGGCTATGTAAATGCCTTGTTTGTGGCCATGTATGTTTTACTACTGACTGAGTTGTGAGAAATTTACTACTGCAATGTTTTGTATAAACATTTGTTGTGACTATCATTAAAGAGCTAGTACAGCAGCTGCATGCATGCAGTGGCCCACCACAATAACATAACTCTGTACAAGCATATTCTTGTTCTTGACCTCTGCACTGTGCAACCTCTGATGCAGTACCTGTAAAAAAGAACTGTAGGATGATTTAATTTATCTACTCATTTTGGTCCAGGAAATGGCCCACTTTCTTTTGCCCATTCATGATCGATGTTTATAAATTAGATTGCAAATGAATTCATTTTGTAATTGCATGTTTGTGCCAACTTTACAAAGGGGGGGGAACTCAGACTATATATGTGCTATTGACTAAACAGTTCATGTGGTTAGGGTTATTAAACATCTGGGCAGTAGTCATGTACTGCATGTTAGAAAAATAATCACACCTTCTTGAAACTTTGAGTACACAATGAAAATCCTACACTGGTACAACACTATAAACAAATTGTAACTTTAGCAAATTGTTTGGTTATTGCAATTGCGTGACTGTCTTTCCCATGCTAATTCAAAGAATTTGGTGCTTGTAAAACAACTTGTGGGAGATTAGTAAAAATTACTCAAGTATCAGCTCCTTTTCCAGCCCTGCATTCATAAAATAAGGATGGTCACATAATTGTAGTAACCAAATACGTAACAACTTTGTTTTTGCAGTGATATGTATATAAAAGTGGAAGGTGGTATCAGCCGAGGTCCTGCAACTAAACTGACATTCATTGTTCCCAAGATTTACTGCCTTGTATACAGTATTAAAATTCCATTATGTTTACATTTCAGGTGTTTCCAGGTTCCCTTCTCCCCCACAATTATGCAGACCCTCAGAATCCAAACCACCTCTTGGCCCGGTCTGAGTTGGAACGTCGGAGAGACTACATCCAGTCACTCCATGGGCAGCTAGGGGAGGACCACCCTCTTGTGCGGCTAGTACACCAGTGTCTCCATAACATTCCAGCCCAACGACCCTCTACTGAGGAGCTGTTGCAACAGATTGAGGCTGTGAGGGCCCAGATTGAGGGACCATATGGTGGCCAGCTCAAGAAAGTGGATGTAGTGAAGGTAGGGATGATGAAGGCATTCAGGGAAATTGAAAGTCTGCAGGAACAAGTACAACAGCTAGAGGAGGTATGTGTAAATTATATAACAAAGATGTGTGTCTGATGACCAATTGAATTATCAAGTTGTTTACCTCACTGTTAGTTGGGACAGAGAGAGGCAGAGGCCAAAGATGTTCTACTACAGCAGAGGGATGCTGAAATTGAGAGACAGCAAAGAGAATTACAGGCATTGAGGGTACTTAATTTAATTTGCATACATATAATATAAAAGTAACTTGTTCAATATTTTGGTATTGTATTCACCCATGTACACTGGCAGGTAGAGATGGAAGCTAAGGATACTCAACTCCAGCTGAAGGATGACCAACTTCAGCAGAAGGATGACCAACTCCAGCAGAAAGATACCCAACTTCAGCAGAGGAATAGCCAACTTCAGTACCTAGGCACAGAACTCGGCTTGGCCCAATCACAACTTCAACAGTTGCAGGTGAATTACACATGTGGTATAGGGATACGCTTTGAACTGATGTATTTGTGTTTGCAGGCAGAGATGGATGCTAGAAGTGCTCAGACTCAACAGCAACTGCAAGACAGAGATGCTGAAATTAACAGACTGCAGAGAGAGCTAAGAGTAAGCCACCATTAGTATCAGATGTTTGGCAGCAGTTGTCTGCACAGACTTGCAGCATGGACACATTACTTTGCTAATTTTGTGCTTGTGTATGTAATGCATTTGGCTCTGAAAGGTTGGGAGGTACCATTAACAACTGACATTCTTGACACCTGTGCTTGAACTGTCGCTCTACAACTGAGCTACCTCCTTAGTGACAGTGTAAATTGGCAACAGAAACTGTATTACCTACCTAACACCTGTCAGCACAAACTTGTCAATTACTGTAATGTACACACAGAAGGCAGACGAGTTTGGATTTCTGATTATGGTATTGTATTGGCTACGTGTTAACTGAATAGTTACAAGTGCTTGAAACAAGTGAATGTAATGATGAAATCTAAAAAAAAAGGGTTAAGCAAGGTAGGAACAACACCAATGTTACTTTTCAATATGGCGATCAAGTATCATGATGTCCTTCCTACCTTGTCACATACCCCATCTTTTCAACCTAACACCAGGCTGCTAAAGACAACAAAAAGGCCACTAAGGACTTTCATGATGATCAACGTGAGTCAACATTCCCATTGGACAGCTGATTGAACCCAGTGACGTTCATGATCACTGGAGAGGGCTAAATAACCCTAACTAATTAATATTCATGAGATGACAAACTATTTTCAATGACCCAAATCCCACTAACCCTATTTGAGCCCATGAATGTAATTAAAGCTCAGCATACATAGGTTAAAATCAATTTTTTGTCGTACCATGAATATTAATTAGTTAGGGTTACTTAGCCCTCTCCAGTGATTATGAATGTCACTGGGTTCAATCAGCTGCCCAATGGGAATGTTTACTCATGTTGATCATGGTCTTAGTGGCCTTTTTTTTTGTGTCTTCAGCAGCATGGTGTTAGGTTGAAAAGATGGGGTATATGACATGGATTATTCATAATGTGTCCCAAACATTTAATCCATCCTAACCCTAAGAACCTGAGATCACTAATCCTATCTTGGGACTCATGAGTGTTGTTAGTGTCCCAATTTGGGTCAATGAATCTCATTAAAGGATTGTAAACTTGGCTGGAATTCAGTACAGACCTTTTTCAGGGGGTGTGGCTTCAAGGTTAGCAACTGCTATTTATGTTGCCATGGTAACACCACTTTTATATGACAATTCTTATAGTCCAAATGACTCTCAAATATGAAAGTTATCAGTCTTATGGTTGGGTTTTTTTTTTTAATCGTCAAAATGAGTTCTATGGTGAGTGGCCACTTTTTGCCATAAGGCTGATAACTTTCATATTTGAGATTTGAGTCCTTTGGACTATAAGAATTCAGTATATCTGTCTCCTCATGTATAAGTGATGAGCCATTTGTGATAGCCCTGCATGTGTAGCAGTCGTGAGCAGCATTACATCTGGTGACCTATTCAATGGGAAGTTTGGTTTGCATAGATCATCATGAGTATCATTTGTAGTGTGCTATCAGTTCAATAAGATCCTGGGTAGGGTTGAATTGAAGGCTAGTGAGACATGGAATATTCAATTAATAAAGGATGTTAAGGCTAATGAACTTGATTTGATTCCCTGGTCCACAATTGCCATATTTAGTTAGACCTCCACACTGTGTGTTGTGGGTTAGCTTAATGATTTGTTTATGAACAGAGCAAGTTGATTCTGCATTCAAATCACTGTTTTCTTTCCATTTGGGGTGCCTTTTAGGTTAATAAATCCCTTTCCAGCCCATAACGCGGATAGCAATAATTATTACGAAGGAAGAACGTGTTGCGTATTACATGTTGAATCTCCAGTTGCATGGGAAACAGCTACAGACTGGTAGAAAGCATTATAGAGCTTTATAGTTCACTTAGCATCAGTGCAGATTTGAAGCTTACTATATACAAAAAGCACAGTAAGGTTTCAGACCGGAAGTCGATATATTCTCATGCTTATAACTTGGCTGTTTCATGTCTGTTCTTAATTCTTGAAATCTGCAGCCTGACTAGAGCTTTCCTTTAGCTTTTTATTGCATCTTTGTCGCTTGTATACTTTTCGAGAATGCTGTTGACATATACACATCCATGTCACCGGTGCGATAAAATGCACGCTACGTGACTAGATAGATAGATACATAAAATTTTATTTTGACACAGGAATGCTGTATCTACATATTAGTAGATTTTCATACAGGTCCTGGAACAAAGAATAAGAGTAAGTACACAGTAAACCAAAGAAACAAAACAACAACAAGAACTAGAGCTTTCCTTCAGCTTTCCTTTAGCTTAACGTAGCTTTTTATTGCATCTTTGTCGCTTGTATACTTTTCGAGAATGCTGTTGACATATACACATCCACGTCACCAATCCGATAAAATGCACGCTACGCTACGTTGAACTTCCAGTCCAGTTCATTTTCAATTTAACTACGCAATATTAGCTTCCGGTAGGTATAGTGAATACAGTTACTAATGCAGGAAGTTCGTACTACACTGCTAACGTGAACAAGAAGACCAAAAAAGGACCTTGTGTGGCCATGACGCCTAGGTCTGGAAAGGGCTAAATAAAATGCACTAAACTCTCGCGAACGTGGTAGCTAGTAGCCCAGTGTAGTCCTCACCAAAGTTAGGTGATCAATAGTGAATGAACTATATCTGGGATACTGCTTACACTGTATTTCTTCGAGTAGACGCCGCATGCGAATAGTGAGCCACGGCTACTATATGCGGCACACACACACTATGCGAATCAGATGAATTTAAGACGACGGTCAATGAGCTAGCACTAGGGCTGTTCGTGTTGTACAACTCCTTTCCAAGGCTGATAGCAGGACTGAGAGGCTGCGCGTACTACTGACAGTGTTTAACAGTTGTCACTGTATCGCTCGTACGTACCTTATCCAGCCATCGTTGATGTCTGCGGGTTTTCCAAAGAAATAAATGCCCCCCTTGAATAGTAGTTGCACAAAAACGAGCAGCCAAAAAAATAGTAGCCTCGGCGTCTGATGGAAGTAATACGGTAGTAAGTAAATTGAATACAGACCGGCTGTGTATAAGTATGTCAAACATTGCCTCACGCTCAGCAGGGATGGCATCGAAAACATAAAGATCTTGGAAGCATTCATGTACCTATAACTCACACTGTGATTCTTCTGTTTTAGATACGGCCCCCTACTGAGCTGAGACTGAAATGGAGGAGATTGACAGACCTGCTAAGAGCAATGGCATCGCCACAATCAGTAATAGTAGATACAACTGTTTATGTGGCTGCAGGAGGAGGCAGTCGTGACATACACAAGTACGACCTACAAACACAGCAGTGGACTGAACTACCACAATATCAATACTACAACTTTACCATGGCTGAAGTTAACCACCAGCTCATACTTGTTGGTGGTTATGATGTGTCTGCTGGCAAGACAAGCAATGCAGTAGTTGTGCATCCTACCCCACAGGGTTTGACACAACACTACCCGCCACTGAATACCCCTCGTCGCTACCCATCTGTATCCAAGTACCACCAACATTTGGTGGTGGCAGGTGGTTGTGATACTAGCTTGACCAGCCTAGCTACAGTGGAAGCTCTTGATACGTCTTCTCACCACAACCAGTGGCTTTCTACCACACCACTCCCTGTGAGCTGCTATCGTATGTCATCTACTATAGTAAATGAAGAGTTATACCTACTAGGAGGCACCCTGGGCAAGCAACTTCTCAGCATATCCCTCCCAGCCCTTACACATACTGACAAACCACCTGCACAGTGGCACACCCTACCCTATACTCCACTGGAGAACTCTGCTGCCATTGTTTTCCATGGATCTATTCTGTTGGTAGGAGGAAGTCATGATAAACAACGCAGCTCAGCCATCTACACTTACCACCATGTGAAGAACATGTGGACCAAAGTGGGGGACTTGCCCACTGAAAGAGAGTGTTGCACTTGCTGTCTATTACCGAGCGGCGAGATCCTTGTTGCTGGAGGACAAGATCACAATGGCCGAACTAACAGAATGGATGTGGCAACTGTTATGGACTAACTCATTACATAGCCATTTTCGCACATGCTGAGTTTTGTAGTGTGCAGAATAATATTATGTACTGATCCTAAAAGCAATACGTTTTCAAATAGATCTGAGCTTCAGGTACAACATTTTTTGTCCAGTTTTTAACACATGGAGAGATTGAGAAGCATATAGGTAAAAATGCCTCAGCCTGTGTATTACACCTCAAATGGAAGAGTAAAGACAAGCTACCAATCTGCAAAAAGCTAGGAACATGTGTTCCTTTCAAACCCCTCCTAACTTGAGGTATGACCAAGAGTGTTAACACTTCAGTGACCACTCGTCTATCTTGACTGCAGCTGTGGAGGCCTGTAAAATGCCTTAGGCATAAACTGTTAACAGATTACATCTGTTCTTGAGTAGCAAATTATCAATCATGTACAGCCACACCAAGTTATAGATTGTACAAGTCAATTCGCTATCTGTATACATTTTCCGAAACAGAGCAGGCCGGATAGAGCTAGCTGGAACACCACCTTAAAGTACCAAGGGTTGAAAGTTGATCGAATAAGTATCTTCCCATTAAAGAAAAAAAAAAACAGGCGTGAGATCCAGCCTGGATTTGAGCCTGGGCCTTCTGAATTCAGGTCAGATGCTCTTACCAACTGAGCCACTAGTGGAGCAGAGGATATAGTTGGTATATATCCATAGGCTTAGTTCAATTCTCTGGCTGGATCTCTGGTAGGCATTGGCTCTGCACAGTAAGTACCAAAGTACTCTTTGCTGCCACCAGCAGGGTTTGACAGGGGTTTTATGTCAATGGATGTGCAGTTTGAGATCTATAGCACTTGTACATGTGAATGGCATACAGTGCTCCAGAGCAAGAGAGCCAACTTTATGTTTATTACTACATTTACGAAGTGTTTCTCAAATCAGTTCACTAAGTGAAACCATATTGACACATTTTGGTCACAATGCAAAATTTGACTTCTCACAAGGCTGTATAAGCACTGTATGCTATTCATAAGTGCTATTACTCTCAAATTGTACACCGCTCTGGAGCACTGTAATTTGCACTCAGCTTTACCTTATGCATCTAATAGCCGTTCACAATTTTCTGCAGTATCCTGTAAACTTGTATAGTGTACTGTCAACTTAGCAGTTTAAGTTTATAAATAGCATGTTTCCTTGTACTATTGGAAGTAATTATAACTATCCCAAACTCTACTCAAAAACACATGCTAATAATTAACACAAGTTGATTGCTTAACTACTGAGTGGTCACCCTGGTTACAGACAAGCTGAAGAGACAGTGGTTATGGGAGGTACCATTAATCGCCTAAGCAACCTTTGAGGAAGCTCCCTTAGAGGAAGTCACCCTGTAGTGCACAAAAGTAAAACTGCAGACTGTAACCACTGAACGTCTGTGATGGAGTGGCATGTTGCCATAAATGGCACAAAATAATCTTGCAATGCAGTTGTAGTGACTTCCTCACCGATGTTTTGACTATTGTTGTTGTAAACATCCTCTGTTGCACATAGTTCTCAGTCCACTGTCTCTTCAGCTTGTCTGCAACTAGGGTAACCACTCTATAGTGCTGAAGGGACAGTATAAAACAAGCAGCAAAAGACAAACTATAGTAAGTAAATCCAGTAGCAGTTGTTTGATGCATGATGAAACTTCAAACCAGAATGATATCGCAGAGTCTGCTGGTTGCAGTCTTGGTTTTGAGTTGTGTTGCTCTTGTCACTGTTAACCATGACAATACAAACGTTCTGACCTATCCTGGTAGAGTGATAAATAATACTACTACTCAGCTAGGATGCCCTTCTGATGAACAGCTTGAAACAGTTATAGCTGAAGTAAATCAAGACATCCGCAGCCTTCTAGATCAAGTTGGTAAGTCATTGCATGTGCAAGCACGATGCATTGTGCAAGTACTTTTGAAAGGTATACACAGTAGCTATATGGGGCCATACGGCAAGTCTATGAATTGTTTTTTCATGCAGTTATAAATTTCGAAATGTACTGCTAAGACATCCAAAATTTAAAACTGTGAAGTGTTTTTTTGTTGTTGTTTTTGTTTTTTTCCAGCATACTTTGCTATCTGTTGAACTTTATCTAGTTGACATCTGAAATAGTGATGTAGCTCTTCCTTCTTATCACTTATCAGACATTGGAAACATTTTACATCAACTTGGAGAATTGATGTATTTGTATGCATGCATGATTGCACAAGCCTGTTATGCTGTGTACTTTGTCATCTCTTGAACTAATTTCTGTATTAGCTCAAAATACGAGAAAAAGGGGGAAAAATTACCAACATTTAAATTAAGTTTTTTCTACTTGTCATCTCCAATACTTACTCTTCATCAGTTTTTGGAGTGTATAATGACTGCAGGGATGCCTTGAATCAAGGCCAAACTACCAGTGGAGTCTACACCATCCAACCAGACAATCAACCAGCATTTCAAGCATACTGTGACATGGAGACAGATGGTGGTGGGTGGACAGTGTTCCAGCTCAGAATGGACGGATCTGTTGACTTCTATCGCAACTGGACTGACTATCAGCAAGGTTTTGGAACTCTAAATGGAGAGTTCTGGCTGGGGCTGGACAAGATACATCGTCTGACATCTACTGCTACTAAGCTACGAGTTGATCTGCAGGATTTTGAAGGAAACTCCTCTTATGCACAGTACACAAGTTTCAGTGTAGGAGATTCAACATCCAAGTACATTCTATCAGTGTCAGGATACAGTGGAACTGCAGGGGACTCACTTGGAAGTGAAAGTGGACGCCATAATGGACATCCTTTTAGTACAAGGGACTAAGACAATGATGCCTATTCTGGCAGTTGTGCTCAGCACTTTAAAGGTGGTTGGTGGTATGACAATTGCCACCAATCAAACCTCAATGGTCTGTACCATCATGGACAACACTCATCCTATGCTGATGGTGTAAACTGGTATGCATGGAAGGGACATTATTACTCCCTCAAGTTCACAGAGATGAAACTGAGGGGATATTGACTAAGAAGTGTCTGATGTACACTTAGTAGTTGTCAATATGTATGTAATGAGTTCACTTTTCAAGCTCTGTTATTCCATTACAATCATGGTTATTGTTTTATAGGTGGTATAAAGCTATGTTTGAATTTGAGAATTCTTGAGTCTGCGGCCAGTTTAGCAGCATTGAGTTTTCCTGTGGACAAGCCTTCTTTGTATGATGTTCTTTTTGATCAAGTGCAGTGACCCTTCTTCACTATGCAGCAACCATTGCAACACCCATGCTATACACAGCTTCTTGATTTAATTGAGATACTATACTCCAAATCTTTGCTTCTCTCCATTTGCTGCTTTTGTTCTCCTGGTAGTTGTAAAAATCCTTACATCAAGCCTAACAAGCAAACATTCATAAACGTTTCAACTAACACCAGCACTATACATGATAATGAATCAGATAACATATTGCCTCCTCTGAAGTGCAATTAAATTAAGTTATTTGCCTAAAGAACTTAAACTTAATCTCATGTTGCAGGGAAAATGATCGGCAAGGCAAAGAACTTGAATTTGATTGCACTTGTGTACTTCAGAGGAGGCAATACGTTATCTGATTCATTATCATGATTGTATAGTGCTGGTGTTACTTGAAAAGTTTCTGAATATATTTGTACAATCAGCAGATGATTCACTGTACATTACATACCTAAATTAAAGTGACCTGTCTCCAATATTGTTGCTGTCAAGAGATTAAAATTCTCCCCCATACACTCACAACTTGCCAGAATATTACTCGTGCAGCTGGTGAATGCTCAGTAAGTTGCTGTGCAAATGGTCAGTTTAAAAGTGATGTGTTCCACAACACCAGCAGTAGCAAGATAATTATACTAATGCAGCTTTGCAAGCTGACAGTTTTGGTAGTGCAATACTCATGCAACTATCTCTGGTCTTTGTGTAAGTAGGAAGACCAAGATTATACAGCTACTTATTCTAGAATTGTGCAAGTGCCAATCGATTTAATGTGAAGATACTATATCACGCATTTCTGGTCTAGAATCTGAAAACCAGATACTTGTTTAGTACATTACACTATAGACGAGTATCCTTGTTCAGTATACTATACTGCAAGGTTTTACAAATTTTCGAAACGAAAACAGATGCATGTCGGGATGGACTCCTCCAAAACTAACCAAACAATATGAGAAATTTGACTCTATTGCTTGAGGTTTGGAACCATCAACCATAGCCCTCTAATCTATGCCACTATACTATTCATTATCCATTTAGTAAGTCACCTACTATCATCAAATCCTGAAAAGTCTCTCACAATTACTGCAACCTTGAATTTTGAGAGATAATTCTATTGAGGGAGTCATTATCACACTGTAATGTTTACTGTGAATTTTAGTGTAGATTATTTTTTGCAAGAATTGCAAGACATATAGTGTAGCCCGACACCAATGTGCAATACTACCCCACCAGAGGGATATAACTTTGTTCTATAACCCGTTTCCCATGTAACACTACTGTAGAAAAAAGATATGAGCAATACTATGGCTTTCATACAGTCAATAAAGGCTTTCAGACCGTTTGTTGGGCACCAACCCCCATGTCCTCCTTCTATCTACCTGATACCCTTGACATCACTGCATGTGGTGAAATCACCCAGGCTTTCTCCCTCTGTATTTGCGTACTGGAAGTGACCAAATACTGGAGACAGGAACAAGGCTACCAGTGTTAACTCATGGTGTACACTGGGTTTGCCATGCATTTAATAAATCATCTTACAGTGGCTTTTCCACCCGAAAGAACCCACATATTTACGCCTCCATACTCATCAAAATTATCTAACACATAGAGATGTTTGACAGACAACTTCACTTGAACGTGTTGATCTTGGGGAAAAGTTCTACTTTCGGGCAGAAGTTGACAAACTGGTTGCTGGGGTACCTAACAACATTAGCAAGATAGCATTGTAGTCATTGACTCTAACCTCCACACCTAATTTATGTAACTCAAAGATTCTTTTGCATGGGTTTAGAGCCTCCTCTATTCAGTGTAAAGTGGTGTTTTCACAAGCTTGGCAAGGAAATCCAAACCTGCACCTTGTAATGAAGGTGCTACCACATCTCCGTCTTTGTTTGCAATATGCACTGCATTTGTGCATTTGGTATCTAGTGACCAACCTGTGCAAGTCAGGATCACTTTTCACATCGGGTATGTGCTGTCCTGCAGCCAAGCTAGTATTTCATTGGGCTCATCATGACTAATGACTGGTGCATTTTTTATTCACAAAAGCACATGGTAGTGTGGTGCCTCTCTAACCTGCTAGCTAGCTACTCAGTAAAACTGTGTGAAAGAAGGTATGGGTTTTAACCCTACATTTTTTCACTTAAGACTAATTTTAGTATAGCTATACGTGCTATTTACGCACCATAGTTTCATTTCTCTCAGAGACCTGACTCCAGAATTGAACCCAACTGTACTTTCAGCCACAACAAGCAGACTCATGACTTTAACCATGCCCACTCATTAGCAAGCATGCTATAGTCTAGCAAACACCCATTTAGCTAGAACAAAAACAACCTTCCCTGTCAGCCAAATGAACCCCCTACAAGGTGAGAGTAGCGGTGTCTAAGCCCATTCTTGCAGTCAGGGTGAGAATTGGCCTACCTGGTTCCAACCCTGGCTTCTTTACAGCCAAGCCAAGCAGCCACCATGTGCACGGCACCCTGGATTAGTTCTCAGCCCTAGCGGCTTGAACCACTGCTTCCAGTGTGGTCAAACTTGAGTAGGGCCTGTTGGACTGGCAGGGAGAGAAAGGTTAAAATAGCAGGCATATGCAAGCACTCGTGCGGCTTTTCTCATATTACGATTTCTTTCCACTTGGGATGTAATAGCTAAGCGTTGGAGGATTTCTTTAAAGTTTCACTTCAACACATGAAAGTGCTGCCAGACCACTACAAAGGGCTGCATGCCATCAAAAGGACACACCCCCTTGTTGATTCTGCTTGCCTCCATTGGAAAACATAAACAAGTCAATAAATTTTAATAGTGCCATCATGGTCACTCGATTATTAATTATTCATGATATGGGATCAGCCTGATCCGCGAGTCAAGGTTTCCCTAACTTAACTCTGTGCCTTTAGGCCATTCTGAATTAATTGTTTGTTTGAACTAACACGACCACAAGAATGTTGGGTCGGTCGGTCGGGCGGGTAATATTTTATTTAGGCCCACCAGATGTATTAAACGTGGCAGCTTAGCTCTGAAACAGTAGCCTAATAAAAACAATTTTATCCTACTTGTGCTAAAATGTTTGAGGCGGTCCATATAACCCAACTATGAGGCACTTTTAAAACTTCAGGTCGGTCGGGTTAGTTCAAACAAACAATTAATTCAGAGTGGCCTTATGTCAAAAGTTAAATTAGCTATAACACGTAGTTACCACATTCCAGGATGACCCTCAGACTTCCACTGAGAGGCTATATCTACAAAACATCCTACAGGAGGGTCATATCTAATCACTGGACTGGATTGTTGACTGGATTGCTGGACTGGACTGATGGACTGGATTATTGGACTTAATTTGTTCATATCACATGACTTCCACCCAATCAAATGTTGTAAATTTGGTTACAGTAACTGCCTTATTATAAGCTGCATCTTCCCACTGCATGCTAGGGAATGTACATGAGTGTACAGTGCACAAGCTACATGGATGGATGCGCACTATTCATGGTGTACATGCAGTGAGGTCAAAGCAAGCCAGACCCTTTCTGTTCCACAGAGCCGATTGCTTTCAGTGTATGCGGCACTGAAAGCGATCGGTGCTGTGGAACGGAAAAGGTCTGGCTTGCGAGACTAGCAAAAAGCATCAAAACTGCTGACAAAGGCCTCTTCACTAAAAAAATTACTGTGTCATGGCGAACGCTGGTGTAAAATATCATACTGGTTAGACTAATGGTTGCAGGCTATTACCCATATAGTCTTGCTGAATGTAGCCAGTACGCTTGGTCAGCGTGAGGCCTTGGAATATAGACTATAGTGTACCAAGCAGCTCCATCTGCTGTAGTATAGACCTTCAAAGTCTCTTAGGCACAAAACTCCCACAGTTGTATGCATTCCGCGTCCATTGTTTCACGGCAATCTATTAGTCACAAAGCACCAAACATGTGACCCAATTCAGCACATCTGATTGGGTGGAGGTCATGTGGTACACACAATTCAAGTTCAAAGGTCAGTATTGATTCAAATTTTGCCATAATATAGCCTCATAAGCACTGGACCCAGTCCTTAATGCCCCTGAGGTTTCTTCATCTTGAAAAAGCTACACAAACGTACTAAGGTACTTTTCTTTATATCGTGAGACTTTTTTGCCTGCTTGAAGTAAAATCACCACCAAGCAGTAACGCCATAACACGTACTAAACACGTACTACCTGAGACGCGTCTTCTTTTTTTTTACAGCATAGCAGCATTACGACGCGATCGGCGTTGTTCTTAGCTTGGATAGCTACGCCCGGTGTCATAAAATTTTGGGGCCCCCGTTAGAATGGGGCCCCATGGGGCCCCATATTATTAACATTATGGGGCCCCCATCGGGATTTTGGGGCCCCCTTTGAGCTTGCGCTTTTGGCGAGGCGGGAAGTAGCGTTTGCTACCGCTATCCCATGTAATCATGTCAGAATCTGCCAAGCATAGTATATGGAAGGAAGAAGGGTAGAACAGTGTTTCTACTCGAGAACTCACTATGGAATGAGTGTTACCATGGACAAGCCAGATGCGTAACGCGCTTCCCGGACGACGAACATCCAGGATCATCATCGACTGCAAACGGAAGATTCAGTTTCAGCATTATCCACAGCTACCTTAGCAAGCGGAGCTATCCGAGGTGTCTATGTGTGACAGCCTTTCAGATGGTTCACTTTCAGATAGCCTATCATAGCAGAGTTATATCGCCCAGCCATACGAAATGGAATGCTGATGGTGACCTTACTTCAGTACAACAGAAACTCGAGACTTGCGAACTGCCACACTATATGCAAATGCATATAGTGTGGCAATGGGTGAGAACCCCCGCAACATTGACTACAACCAAAGTGCAATGTGAAGGCTTTAGCACTTCGTTCCATTTTAAGTGTGTAGGTTTATGCAGTAACTCTGACACTGATAACTGGAAGTGTTCCACTTGTTCTGTATATGTATTGACGTCATTTAAGATTCTGTTTCTTGTTAGTTGTAGCCATACATTGTTTTTAATAGGTCAACACACTCTACATAACTTCAACTTACAGTTAACTGCCACTAGAGTCACCGACTATAACATGATGTATGGGGGCCCCAATCTCACAAGGGGGGCCTCAAAATGTTAATATCTTAGGGCCCCATGGGGCCCCAAAATGTTAAAAGTTTGGGACCCCAGGGCCCTAGAATTTTAAAATTTTGGGGCCCCGGGGGCCCCAAAATAGGGGGGCCCTATTTTCACATGACACCGGAACCCGAAACACGGAACGCGCTCTTGTCAAACTGCGTGACGTCACCCAATACATTGCGTATTATATGCGTTTCCGATCCCTACAACTTGAGATATTATCTATGCGTACAGTAACCTAGCCTCCTTGGTGCAGTGAAAACCCAGGCGCACCTGAGGCTTCCACTAAGTACTTGGGGTCATCAAAATAATTGCCCAGGCTGTTGTTTTATGACAACAGCATTCCGCATACTTTTGGATCCGCACGGTTGTTAGTTCCGACCACCCTTATTCATGCTAGATGGAATTGTGAGGGGGGAGGAGAGAGGTTCTCCCCATAGTGTCGAATCCCTGCTCTACAACTGCCCTATTGTAACTAGGCTTCCACAATATGTGTAGTGGGTTAGCCTAATGATTGGTTTATGGACAGGACAAGCCAGGTTGTCCACCTGGATTCAAGTCACCGTTTCTATTGAAGTGTGGTTAGTCTCAAAAAATCAAAAACAAAAACTTTCGGCTGTATTATTAGCCTTGCACTTGATTAATGACCTGCTATCCAGGTAACGAGGCTTTTTCAGTGCACAAAACAATGAAAGGCACTGAAGTGCCAAACCCTCGGCGCAGCAGTGCATGTGATTGTACTTGTGTGTTGACTAGAATCGATCACTGTCTCGTGAAAAAGCTGTCATGCTTGCCAGATGTGTTTGGTTCTGTTCTTACCTGAGCAAAGTCTGCTCACGTGTTTCAGAAGCTCTCTTACTCGTTTTGCGGACTTTGTCTCTCTCTTTCCCCACTAATAACCCTTCCTCAGACAGTAAGGCTTTTCTACGTTTCATTGCGTTCTCAGGCTCCCCAACAGCAGTACACTGTGCTTTCCTTTCTTCGATGCGAAGGCATGGCCACAGTCACAAACTGATCTCTTCACGTGCACCACGGTATTACACTGTGCGCATACCTTTCTCAGACGCATAGACCTATTGCACTCCATTGCATGCACTACGGTATTACCATAGACGTTGGAGGGCTACCTCGTGGCTACCTTTGGTAAGGTGTCCCTGGAGGCACCCTTACCCTCTGCACAGTCACTAACTTTGCAAGATGGAAACGCCGTACAAATGTGGTTATACTATTGAAACAACTGTACCGTTCCATATAAAAATGTTACGGAGAGGTATACGGAAACATTGCACGTGAAGAAAATGGCTGACTTAGTCGCCGTAAGTTTATAAGTTAACGCTTCTAACTTTTGAACCAAGCAGTTTTAGAGAAAACAGCTTTTTAATTTTACTGCATTTTCCGCGCTGTAGCCGCTGATACCTCTCGTTGAACGCCTAAAAGCGCGAGAAGGCAGAATAGAGAAAACGGACACACACACACACAGACACACACACAGACACACACACAGACACACACACAGACACACAGGACAACTACCATATTTCAAAGTTTCATTCAAATTTTTCATTTTGCACTGACCCAGAGGGTATGGCATACATATATAATCACAACAATACAACACAATCACAGTCACAAAAAGTTCAAGGTTGATCCAGGTAACAAGTCGCTCTTTCCACCATCCACCAGTCTGTGGTCGTCGGCAATGCACACCAGAGAGGCTACCCATCCCACCGTGGCAGGGTTAGGTCACTCAATTCGCAAGTGCTTTCGCTCTTCCACGTGTGTGCACCTAGCGACCTCAGATATCTTCGTCTATACGGTTGCAACTGTCGACAACTCACACCAAAGAGGCTACCCATCTCACCATGACAACTCACACGGATGAGAGCATCTGCCATGTGTGTGAGTCTAGCAGGTACACAGTCTTTAACAGCAATCCCGACCTGGTTAACCTCTCGTCACCCTTTACATTCGAGGGATAGATCCTCTTCGTCAGTATTCATGGGAAGCGTGCGAGAACCATTCGAGACTCTATAACGAAGTTTTCGAGAGTAGCTCGAAATAGCTTCACAATGCCATTTTCACGTCCATGAGTACTAGAGCATGCGCGCCGAGGGTTAAAAATGTACTAACAATTATACTAGGTAGATGCAGGGCATCATGGGGCAAGCCTGAGCTGGTTAGGGTTAGGGTTAGGGTTAGGGTTAGGGTTGGAAACAATGTGGGGAAGGCACATGAGATGTAGCCCTCAGTGCTGAATTCATTGATGGGTGTTAAGCCACTGGGAGGCCATGACACTGTGGGAGGAGACACTGGCTGCTGGTGAGATTGTCGCTCTTGCACAGACTGTCTGACTGTCTCCTCTTCAGTCAACCGCTGAGTAGTGTTGGGCACAAACGATCCTGAGAGATGGGCATCATAGGGGTCCACATCTTCGACAGATGGTGCTTCACTGTCATCAGCAACAGAGTCGAGTGTCACAGACCTCAGGCCAGTCAAATTTCCATCCTCTGGTAGTAGAGCAAGGGCATCACTATTGATCTGAACACTGCAATAATACTGGTTGTTGGCGAGTAACCACTGAAGTGCAGCAAGCACTACAGACCTCCTGACACGAAAGTCATGATGGGAGTCAGCAGCTCCTTGCTTCCTCACAACAATGATGTCAAGTTCAGTGGGCAATCGTGGCAGAGAATTGATGAAAGAGGCCATGTCTTGTGGCAGGTTGATGACGTGTCCACTGTATGCGTACTGCCCATGAGGTAGTCGGTACAGTGACATGATTGGTAGCACACCAGAAATCAACATTTCTTCCACTTGTGTTAATCCCTGTAAGAAGGAACACATATCAGTTACATAGGATGACATAACAGTAATATTATTACCAACCTGCAGTTCAGATAGTAAGAAGGAACACATATCAGTTACATATAGGATAACATAACAGTAATATTATTACCAACCTGCAGTTCAGATGGTATAGGGCCAGGATCCATGTTGTTGGCAGAGGAGTATAACTTCGGTATATGCTTGTCCCGGCTACAGCACAGACACTCAGCAGACCCCAAGTGAAGGTGAAGACTAGGAAAACTCTCCAAACAGGTGGTACATGTTGACAGATCTAGCGTAGCGAAGTGTGCATGAAACTTATGCATCTTAGCTCGAATGGAATGCTGTTCAAACAGTGGGAGCTGTGACTGCACAAGCTGTTGATCTCTGTGCCTCTGTCTGTCACACTGTAACCTGACCTCTCTCTCCTCGGCAGTCTCAGCTGCCAATCTCTCATGCTGGTAAGTACTCATATGCTGCAGCCTGGCCTCTCTTTCCTCGGGAGTCTCAGCTGCCAATCTCTCATGCTGGTAAGTACTCATATGCTGCAGCCTGGCCTCTTTTTCCTCGGGAGTCTCAGCTGCCAATCTCTCATGCTGGTAAGTACTCATATGCTGCAGCCTGGCCTCTCTTTCCTCGGGAGTCTCAGCTGCCAGCCTGTCCCTTCTCAGCTGCAGCCTGGCCTCTCTCTCCTCGGCAGTCTCAGCATCCAGTCTGTACCTTCTTTGCTGCAGTCGTGCCTCCCTATCTTCGGTAGCTTGTGAAGCCAGCCTAGCCCTGTCCCTCATTCTCCGTTTTCTCAACCTTTCTTCCCTTTGCTCCGCTGTCTCGGAAGCACGGCGGGCCCTCTCTCGTTCTCTCCGACTCCGCAACCTTTTCTCTCTCTTCTCTACTGATTCTGGGTTAGTATCCATACTCGCGAACAACCAAAAATCCACTTGGAAGGCGTGCAAATAAGTTCAACTATAGGTGCAATCATTGTCTATGGTGCAATACTTTAAATAAATCACGTTAAATTAGAGTGGAATTAGAATTTACGGAAAGACGTACGTACGTCCATATATATATATATATATACAGAGAAAATCTCAATTCGACTCACCAATGTGGGGCTCGCTCAGGCTCGCCCCAACTAATGTTTATACAGTTCTTGTTTATTCTTTTATACTAACATGTTCGTGCGCATTTGTATTTTTGCCGTTGATCGGCTAGTATGGCGATCCAATATCCACTATTAACTTTAAAAAGTTAGCTGCAGGAGGAGAATTCTGCAGGTCACAAACACCCAGCCACCGCCAGCGCAGCTCAAATCACTTGCAGTACTTACCGATAAAGTGTGCTTTTTGGCTGGTGCAGGCTATAGGGCATGGCCATACACAGTAGGATAGAGATGCAGCATTCTGGAAAGAGGTACAGTGGAACCTCTATAATGTGGACACCATTGGTGCCATCTAAAGTGTCCTGGTGTCCCTACTTCGGAGGCTTCCGGTATATTTCCGGTAGGCGTGGCAATGCGTACTCGTGCTGTTGAGCCATGCGTACCAGTGTTAGTATAATGTCCAGTTGGTGAATCAATCAGCGGTGCCGGACAATCTTGTGCGAGAGGCCTGCCAGCGTGCGCATTATCGAGTGAATTTTGTACAGTCCAGGTACTAGCGGGACCGCAAAATCTGTCCACTTTACGGAATAGCGAGGTGTTCGCAATTAGCTGTAAAATATTACGCGTAATGCATTCAATCCGGACCGCAACATTTTGTCCTGTATAATGAGGTGTCCGTATAGAGAATGTCCGTTAAGGGAGGTTCTACTGTAGTAGCTATTCTCAGTGGGCATACCGCAATCAGTCTGCTAAGTTCCTCAATTTCCATTAGAAAACGCTGTAACTTCGGGCTATGCCACGCTAAGTTAATAGATACTTTAAAAAAAAAAAAAAGGAAAAAAAGGTATATAAAAAACAAAAAATATATATAAAAATGTAGTGAGTAAGGAATGAATGAGACACAAGTAGTTCAGATGCATTGAAGTTCAGAGATGGCCAAGTCAATGGGAGGTGGCGACTTGGCAGCATGACCACAGCTGGAGCGAGCTCCCCTGATACATTGAATGGCTGAGCGGAGAAGAGAGAAAGTCAGATGACAGCGTAGCCAGGACAAGGTGGAGGAGTACGACTGGTCCCATTTCATAGCTAGACAAGAAGCAAGTCTTTTGTAGAAAACTGTGGCTTCATTTGCCATACCTCCGGTAGCTGAGAGAACTAGTGGGGTAAAAGAGGCATGTTCTACTTCTCTGACTCTCTGCTCGTACGCACGTTTCTTCAAAGATTCTTGCTTGCGGTAACATGAAGAGAGGCTGGATTGCCGGTTGGAGGGGGCATATGGATTGAAAACTCGGACGTCAAAATAAGTTCTTTCGAACCTGCCTCCCCAGAAGCCGTTGGCAGCAATGTCTAGGCTTGCACCATCTTGGACATTAGATGAGGCACCAGTGAGAGATTCACCAGTGATTGGTTGCAATTCTGGCTCAATACGGACATCATTGCAAACCTCTGTTAGAAGGTTGGCAGTTAGATCTCTGATTTCATTGTGTCTTATTGAGGGGAAGCCTCCTTTGGGACAGGAGAGAGCATGTTCTACAGAGAACTTGGCACTGCAGCCACATGTTGATGGAGTGCGCAGGGGCTGCCAGTTGTATCTGAGGGCAAGTGCATCATAAAAAGCCCCTTTGTGGAGTGCAAAGCCAAATTCTTCAATCGGCAGAGAGGTTAGCCAGGATGAGGCTCCCTTTTCTTGGGCAAGATCCATGGATCACTTGAGGGAGTGGTTCAGGGATTCTTTCAGTTGCTCAGAGACTTGTCTAGCAGAATCTCGTTTCAGTTTGTGTACTTCCTTTTTTGTCTCAAGTTGGCAAGTGATTACGTCTTCAGGGTACTGAAAGTCTTGGTGGAGAATTGCTTCTGTCAGAGCTTCAGTGATCTTGGTGGAGTAGAGGAATTCGGTATCTGTGGCTTGAGTAGGATTGGACAGAGCAATGCCTCCTAGTCTGGCTGGCAGTGTAAGGAGTTCACGCTCAGTTTCATTCGGTGGAGGTCTGCCTGTAAGTGCAGGGATCAGCTTGGTTCTAATGATGGTTTCAAGTGGTGAGAGATTTGGGCCAATGCCAGGCATCGTGCGGGTGAGATAAGTCCACTTGCTTGTCATCCCGTGAGTGAAAGCTGCGTGTGCAGCATGAGGTTGACTGCGTGCAATAGATGCCAGCTGCTCTAGTTCTCCAGCCCATTGTTGGATTTTGTTGGTCACAAATGCTTGTATGTAGTCCTCTGTACCAAGAGCTGCCCCAAGGTAAGGTCTGCCCTCTGAGGGGACTTTTACATCTGTGTCAGCGAAAGCCTCTACTGCAGTAGAGAGACAGTTCTCTTTGGTGACAAGCCAGGTCTTGCTTGCGTTGGTGAAATAACCGAATTCAGGGCCTAGAGCATTGAGTTGTTCCCACCACTCACGTAGTCTGGTGATCTTTCCAGCACCAGAAGCATCATCAGCATACCATACTTGAATTACATCACTCACACTGTCTTTCAAATTCCTGATCAAGGGAATGGTTGCCAAGGCGTACATTGACATAGCCAGTGGGTCCCCCTGAGTGGTTCCTTCGCGAGATAGGAGTACACCTCCGTCTACGTACAGCTCAGAGGGGGCTCTGTAGGTGTTGATGAGAGCAGTAGCAAGGGAGGGGCAAAGTCTCTGGATGTTGTGTAGAGCTGTTTGTCTGTTAAGGGAGTTAAAGGCGTTACTGGCGTCAACTAATAGGAGAGCTTCAGTTTCTTCTCTGTGAAACAGGGTGCGAACAGCATGCACAGCTGCCTCAATGCCTGAAATCTGACCTGCACAGAGTTGTACAGAGCCGGCTACTTCTTGTATGTCTTGTCTTGTGATGTTTAAAATGGCTTTAGCAATGATGCGTCTAGCTGTGTCACCGATACCGATGGGCCGAACACCAGGGTTCTTGTCTAGGGCAATGAGGTGGCAGGCCATGAGAGGTGCAATGCTTACTGGATCAACAAATTCTGTGCAGAGGCGTTTTGCTGTCAAAGCAAGGGACTGGCAAAGCTCAAAGGATGCTGTCTTGAACGAAGTGCATAGCCTTCTCCATCCATGTGCGTCGAGACCAGAGGGTCCAGCTGCTCCGCTGGTGTACAATGCGGCAGATCTAATCGCCGCAGCATCCAGAGATTCAAACAGAACAGGGTGAACATCAGATTTCCATTAATAGCAGAACGTTAGCATCCGTAAGCTATACAGTGATTTATACGGTTAGGGTGGGGTTAGGGTTGGGTTAGGGCTGGTATAAATACCGTATAGCATACGGACGCTAACATTCTGTCGTTAACGGCTTGTTGAACATCAGGGGTGTCATCGTTAATGATTGCGTCATTGTGTACTGGTTGACATGGAGGGTGTTTCTCCAGAAGGATGTCCCTCACCTTTCTTTGTCCATTCTCAGTTTCAATAGGATCATCCACATGGAGAACACCTCCCTTACTCTGTTCAGAGAGGAGGCGAAGTGCCGCCTTGGTCTTACCCTGGAACATCAAGTTAGCGAATGAGCGAGAGATTTGTTCATTGTTGAATGATGGCGAAGTCTTGGAAATGCGTTGTTGTATTGTTCTCCCCTCTCTCAATAATTCATTCAGGTCTCCCTCTCGCCAGGTGTCTAGTCGTCGTTCAAGGCATGTGATGTGGTCTTTGGCTTTTGACTTGCGGGCAGGCTTCTGGAGTAGGAGAATAGGCATGAGTGTAGCTGCTTTCAGAGCAACAGACTCGAGAGCAGAGCTAGTGGCAAAAGCCTTAAATAGTCTGGCTAGCTCAGAAACAAATGACTTCCCTGCTTTCCCATAGGGGACCTTGAAGAGATTCATCTTCCAGTGCACAGCCTCAGCAAAGGCAGCGTTGAGGTTGTCAGTAAACTGTGTTGAGTCAAGTTCACCCCAGGTGAATACAGGGTCTGCCATGGGGGTAAATTGAGGAAGCGTTGGTTCATTCTCAAGGGCGCTTGAGCGTGGAGGTTAATAGATACACAATTTTAATATACAAAATTATTCTATAACTTACCAGTTGCCCAACCAGCGAACATCATCAGCAGAAGCGAAGCGATACAATGTAATAGATCGTGTTGGTCGTATTCACCGGGAGAAGCACAATTTCAGACTCAAGTTAGTTATCTGAGTTACGTATTAGCCAAAGAACTTGCCGCTAAAAACAGTGCACGCAACGGAAATGAAACTGAAAAACGGAAACGGAAACGGAAACGAAAGTATTCGCGAGCTAGCTATGCTACAGTACAAGTTTAGTAGTTAGTAGAGTAGCTCATCAATCACCGGACACCACTTAATTCTGGACACCATCAAAGTGTCGGACAACAAATCTTTAAAGGTTGTATAGCTGCTACCTGATCTGACCTGCTCTAGCTAGACCGTGACTTCTCCTTTCCATGTCCTCGTTCCCCAGTTCCCATTTCCTCGTTCCACACTTCCCCTATTTCGTTTCGAAGGCGCGCCATGTGCCAGGGCAAACCACTCCCGTTCGGTTTGCGAGATGTTGTAGGCAGTGTTGACATTGACCCAAGCTGTTTACATTGAGTTGGTTGTAAGCCCCCCTCCAGCGAGCGCCTGCATAGCCGCATGCATGTACGCAAACATTGCCGTGGCTTCCGGGTCGAGAGTACGCTCCGATCGAACATCGGAGTGCTAGCTAGCTATTTGTGTGTAGCGCAGCTGTAACCTATTTGCTAAAACCCTACAGAAACATAGTCCGCAGTTAGGGGTCACTTTCCGAGTACCGATGGTTCGGACAATTGCTACTTTTAAAGCTGTGACTGCATAGATCTTAATCGAGTGAGTCTGGCAGTTATCTATCTTGTTTGTCTTGATGATGTGAAGAAGCGTCCCAAGTACGGACGCATAGCGTTCAGCAGTCCGAGAGATATCGTGCTGTCCGCGTGATGGTGTCCGATAACGGATGGGTTACTCTACATCCTCTCAGCTCAGTACCTTCAGGATGGAATGTTTTTACTGCAAAAAGGTTTGGAATACTTCAACCATATTTTGGTCAACTGAGTTGCATTTCTGTTGTGTGCATGACACATGAAGTTTAAGGAATGCTTACAATTTGAATCTAGTCGAGAAGCTTCTCCCATTGTTAAATTAGTACAGCCTATAAATCAGCATAAATGGTGATGTTTTTTTGGCATCTGCCTCTGGAGGAGTTCCTTGGTTGCATGGTTATATGGTAGAAACGCCAGGATTGTAGCCAAATAGGTCTTCTGAAAGATGAGACTGATTAACCTAAAAAGCTCCTCAATGAACTTTCAATAAAACCTATATTTGGTGGCATTCCAATCCTTGGATAATAGTCTATTATAGCACACTGATGCAACTGAGACAACCTAAAAATGTAGTTGAACTAACCCAAGTGTTTTCGCAGTGCATGCATGTGTAGCTACATGCCTTTAGATCCCCTACTGGACCCAGGCTTTTATGCGCTGTCTCCCGGGGGTGACACCTACCCACCTCCTCCTGTCCCACCCTTTCTGCTAGCACAGAACCTTTCTTACAAACAGATTGCGCCAGCTGATAACACGTGGATGACAACTATAGTCACCATCAGTAGTTAAAGTTCAAGTGAACTATGCTTGCTTACCACCCTTCATATTCATGACTTCCCCCTTTATATAGTCAAAGTTTGTGTATTTGTTGCTTACTCGCTCACCATAGATGTCATTTAGCTTTGATAAAGTTTTACCTATACGATGTCTGATCATATTCTCCAATCACCACTAATTTTAGCTTTCAAATTCATTCACTGCATGTCCTGCTGCAGCATGCATGGATGTGTATCTGAATGCCTTTGAGACTCCCATTATTCAACCTATTCCAAAGATCCTGCTATGTCAGCCAACTGTTGTGGTGTTGCACTGGCTTTGTGTTTCAGTGGGACTCTGCATTCTCTTGCTATATTTCCAGGTGTGTTCTGCACTTCTGACTTGCAGTTGGGATTACTGAAGCTTGTCTCATCTTCAGGTACGATCACCAAGGGTCTAAGGTTCAGTGTACTCTGTTAGACATGAGCAACGCAGTATTGATTTTGTAGAACATGGTCTGCCTTTTGAGCTAGTTGTTATGTGAAACCTACCTACCACCACCACCATGTATATGCAAGATTAACTACAGACCTAATACTGCTATTTGTCTCGATCATAACATAAAACATTTCCAGCTGAGACAAGACAACCTAAAGAAAAAGTGAAACATTGAGCATGGCCTCCTCCCAAAAGAGAGATCAATTAACCTCCACTAGTTTTCTGACGGCATGTACTGAGCGGCTGCTGAGTGTTTGCTTATATACTGCAAAAACACTTGAGTTACTTTAACCACATTTTTAGGTTGTCTCTGTTGCATCAGTGTGACCAAGGAATGCTACCAAATAGGTTTTCTTGAAAGTTCATTTAGGTTAGTTACACTAGCTGGTCTCTTTTTTTAGAAGACCTATTTGACTACATTCCTGGCATTTCTATACGCAAGGATGCAACCAAGGAACTCTCCAGGGGCAGATGTGTAAGATCAAAGAACAACAAACCTCACCATTCCTATATTTCTCACACTGTAAGGTGCCAGGTGGTGCATGCAGCATCTTAGTTTGGTAAGTAACCAGGCTTCCTATATGATTGGAGCTAGTCCCTGCTTCCATTGGTATAGCTTGCATTCTCAACCATTAGCCACATTTCTAGGCCTCAGATTCCTTTTTGTAATTACCCCCTTGTGCACATAGTGGGTTTAAATATTAATTCTTTGGTTTGTGCCCAGTTTGTAAGTTGTATAAAAAGCATTAGCACAGAAACAGAAGTGCTATAGAACTTCACTTTTGCTTCTGTGTTAATAGCTCATGTTTAGTGTATACAGTATTAATTTTTTGCCCTCAACTTTGTCACCTGAGATACACACCTGAATACATGGCCTGGTTACGTATTCCTGCCACACTAAAATTGGTCAGCAGTTTCCCTGGACCACTTTTGGCTCAAACTGCTAGCAAAGATTGTCCCTCCTTGCTAAAAATAACGCTGTTAAAGTTTTCCATCCCAAGCACTCTGGGTGTACGAGCAAGTGGTGGAAGAGTGTTTATTGCCCTTGTTCTCTGTCTGAATGATGCAGATCGTTGTTGGTGGGTCTGGTAGGGAGCTCTTCTGGTTTCTGGCTACTGTCATCACTAATGAGGACGATGGATGTGGCAGATCCTGAGGAAATGACATGGAGGTGGCAGCTCCTGTCTACAGACTATAAGCATATTAAAGTATGATGAGAGACTTTTTGACAAGGATGATTCAGTCTGAATGAGCAACATAAGACAGTAAGCCTGGTGATGAAGACTTCTCAGTTGGATTATCTCATTGTGTACCCTGCCGTGTTGTGTTTGTGTCTCCCTAAACCCTATTTGTTGATGGATGGATTGGCAAAACTTTCTGGCAAGTCATAGAAATCATTGACCTAGCCTGTGTGGGTGACCATGCCTACTATGAGGTGACCATGCCTCTTCCACCATATCCATGGATCACCTGTCTCCTTCATGACGTGACACCACTAGCATTTCACAAAGGGAACTCCTGTTTATGTTCTGTGTTTTCTGTCTGTGTATTGGGCGAGTTGCAGAATGAATGAATGAATGAAATGAAATGCTAAAAGATGGTGATGTCGTCTGCTGCATCTGTGTTTGCTATCTTTCTTGCGCTGTTTCTCGTTTCGTGGCTAAATGAAAAATGGAAAAGAAGGTGCTTGTCAGCGTGGGGGAGAACAAGCGAGCTGTATCCTATGTGATCCTGGCCACTTCAGCCAATGCAGACACAGCCGAACGCACGGCCACGGAACACACGGCCCTCACTAAAGCTGTCTGAGTTACATTCAAAGACATCCTTCTTCATGGGCAGGAATTCTTCCTACAGATTAAGAACGAAGAATGGGGTGGCGCCATTTCTCGATGAGGAGGTGGCCAATCGGTCTGTCATCAGGGCAGTCTTGAAACCTGTGATTGAGGTAAGTACACTAGTCAAGTTTGAATTTTGAATTTTTCATACCAGTTTTACATGATTACCATTTTTTGGCAGACCCCACCAATCCTGCAACCTGGCACTGTGGCACCAGCTCCAACAACCCAGACAACTGGAAATGACAAGCAGGTACAGCATGCACAGCGTTTGGCTATGTCCCATTGACTAATTCTTGAGCTGTTCAAAGTGTGGAATGTTGATTTTTTTTCTTTATTTGTGTTTCAGGAACCCAAAACGTTGACATCGACACAAATGTGTTTGTTAAGTGATGGTACGATGAAGCTTACTCTACCACCTTCTGAGGTAAGGGGTGCATGTCTTATGTTGAGAAACACTCTAATGAGATTTTCTGGGTGTGCAAGTTTCAGCATGCAGGGGCGTAGGAAGATGAAAAGTTGTAGGGGGGCCACAATTGTAGTCCAAAGCTATCTAATTAACCGCCAATGAAATATTGAAATTGTCCAAATAGTGCACACCAGATGTGAGCTCACGTTCAAGCAGCGTATGCAGCAGCTGAGTGTTGTCCGACTCGACCGACAGGCTTGTTGTAAGACTTAGCAATTTATTTACAATTGTCTGCTGTAAACTGGGGGGGGGTGGCCCCTGTGCTGTATAAAACTAGGGATCTCAGAGATATTGGGTCTGATTCCTACGCCCCTGGCATGTTTGTGTATGAATAGTGTTTCATGGCTTGCAGGTGTGTGCATGCCTTCAGGATGCATACTGACCTTGTTCCCAGGCCCCTCCCTAATGTTATCTCAGAGATATTGGGTCTGATTAGTACCACTTATTAGATCTTGCTTAGTAACATCTACTTTGAACTTGAATACCTCAAAGTGGAGTGGGTGGAGGGAAGTGGTTGCTAGGGGTAAGTTTCAGTTGCACTTTAGAGCTCCTGCTGCTCCATCTGGGGATTGTAACTATATACTATATGCTGAATTGTGTAAATTTGTGTTGACACAGCATTTACACATATGGACAGCTTGCAAGTTTATGTAAAGTTGCTGACCATGTCCAACTGCAGTTCCAGCCAGAACATGGTCTGGGAGCCTGTGTGGTTTTAGTACTCATTAACTGAATTCAGGCCCGTAGGCAGGGGGGGTTCGAGGGTGTTTGCTCGAACCCCCCTTTTGGCCTCCAAAAGGTTTTATATGCACCGCTTAACTCTTTAACAACCGTAGGCTATTTACTGGAAGTGTTTATTAGGCTATGGATATCTTCCATGGTCCGTATTTTCACTTCTGCTTGGAGCTAGCACTGGAAACTTGACTCAAAGCTTTATTGACATGTTCTCTGTAGGTTCATGACCTTGGACACACCCACTCATTAGCGAGCGTTCAATAGTCAGGGCCCTCCAACCAGAGAACGCTCCTCCAGACTAAAGGCTGCCGAAAATGCCAGAAATGGAGTCCCTATAAGGTGAAAGGAGCGTTTTCTACAACCGTTTGTGCAAGAAAGCAGACAAATGGCCCACCCGGCATTGACCAAGGCTTTTTTCTACAGGCAGCTGCAACCGCCGCCATGCACTGTCAGCCAGAGCGGTGCACGCACCCACCTCCCCCTGTCCCACCCTTTCTGCTAGCGCAGAACCTATCTTCAAAACGGATTGTGCGCCAACTGATAACATGCGGCCAAAATCTGACGCCATATGGCGTCATTGGTTTTGCACCGCTTAACTGTACATTTTAAGTGCCCTACCGTTTGAAATTGGTCCACTAGCCTCGATGCTATTGAGAATCACCGCCGTCAAAACATGTCCGGTTGCAGCTATGCGAGTTTGTTCATGGAGGACCAGCGCGGAACGCGTGCATAAGCTGTTTTACGCCGCTGCGATGAAAGGACGTAATATGCGCATTTAAATATGTCTTTACGGAGCTTTGCAGAGTAAAAAAAAAAGATAGAGAAAGGTTCTATGCAGTTAGCATATACCTAGATGTGTTTACGAAAAATGCTTAACAGCTATTTCTTGTATGCAAGGCCATACAAGGTAACTGGTTTTTGGTCCCCACCTGCACCCTTTCCTCATGCTATGCCTGCATGTCCCATGCACATACCAAACTGATGCTAGTGTGACTTTCAGCTAGCAACAATAGCTATCATGACAAGACTTGTGTCTGTTCAGCTACTGCATGGGGTCAGGATATTGTGGGAATAGAACATCACTGCAGTAGATGAGTTGTGGACCTTACAAAGGGTGTTTGAGGAGCTAGCTAACTGAATTAAAGGTCACCAGCATGACAAAGGAGATTCATGAATGCTAGACGCAGCTCTCAGTGGCTTACCACTTTTGTGCAAGGTGGGAGGGGGAACAGTGAGAAAGAGAGACTTTCAATGAATCCTTTTGTCACTAGTGTCAAAATTTTGAAAGTACTTTGAGCTTATCAAAAGAGCAGTGTGGCTTTTGGGAAGTAATAGTTTTGCTGTGCGAAGTGATTCATGTTTGTTATGAGCAGGATAAGACGAATTGTCCACCTGAATTCAATTTTACTAGTTTTCTTTCGGTGCAGTTGCCACTTGCAAAGAAAATAACCAAAAAATGTGCCTAGTCCTACCTATCTCTTTGGATTAGAAACCATTATAACTTTCTCTGACCAAAAAAAAAACCGATAAGCAGTTTAAAATGTGAATTTAGATTTCCCCTTGTTATCATATGATAACCAGCTGCTCTATGGAAGTGTATAGTAAGTTCTACCATTTCCCCCCAATTCTCTACCTAGGGCAAAGTACACATGTGGGTGGATATCTTCCCTAAAAATGTGTTTTATGCCCCCCCCCCCCCCCCGCCTGTTGACATTGCTCCTCGCAAGCCAGAGGTGTATGTAAAGACTGAATTTGCTGACTCTGTTGTGGGAGGAACCCTAATTATGTAATCTGTTGTAAGCATGTAATGTCATCATTGCGCATGTGTGCAGAGAAAGTTGTTGATCTGCAATATATATATACAAGTGAGCTGAAAAAGGATTTAAATATACAGCAGACCACGCCCGCTCAACGGCGGTAGTTGCATTTATCCTCGCAAGCCAGGGGAGTATGTTCTACAAGTTGTTGTCTGGAAAACCAAGGATGACACTTCTGACACACATGACATCTATGTGAAGAGGTCAGTGCGTGTAGATGAAGGAGAGCCTCCTCCCTGTCTCAAAAGCTAACTTGATGTTTGTGTGTAGCCAAGAACTGATGTAGCTAAATAGTAGTGGATTCTGACTTGGTAACATTATACCACTATTCACACATGTACATAACACATAGGCACCAGAGTCTAAGAACCTTCAATAATTAGGACCAGCATGATAGACATAGCACATGCTCACAACATGGGAGTGAGAAGTTAAAAATATTCATTGCCCAGTAATATCATTATTCTAATCGAACAGTAGGAAATTGAATAATTTCAAATCTGGTTTCTGCTAGATTAGATTAATAAAAAATATTGGAAACCAAATTTTTGCTAGATTATTGGGTGATGGAAGCACCTTTTCCATGAAAAGCACTAGCCATGCATGGAGACCTCCTTGCAGTACTAAATCATTCCCAGTAGTGTGGAGAATCAGAGAACTTCGACTATCTGATCATTTCTCTGTCTGATGGGACTTTTGCCTGTAGTCATTTCGATAAAAACATGTCTGGATGCACTACGATGTCTCTGTGGTGACTTGACAAGTGTTGCACTAAACAGCCCTCTCAGCCAATGACCTAGACATTTGTATGTACTACTCTGCTAAATTGGATTCACATGAAAGTAATTGTGCATTCTGTATAGAAAAAATTCCAAGAATTCAATTTCTTCCTCTAGATTGGACCTACCAGTCTATTAGAATAATGCTGTACTGCCAGAATGTATGTAGTCCACACTAGTGGCTAAACATTGCATGCACATGCACCTACCATTGTAGCTGGTTAAATCCATAAGGATAACCAGAAGATAGGTGTCAAGGGTGGTGAATCCTCCTTTAACTGGCACTTTGCATTCCCTTTCAACTACATATCATAGCTTGATGAGTCATCGTCACAAGGGAGGTTGGTGGTATAAGTACACCTGGATAGAATCAATCACATACTTAGATACCATAGTAAATCTCAAGAGGCCTGCACATGCATGGAATATATGTAGCTGCATGTACTAGTGTCTAGCAGCTCTCTTTCACTTAAATTAAACTATAGTGAAGCGTAAAACATTGTGTGGTGAGCATAAGTGAGCAATGCAGTGCATTGGCTAGCTAACACTTTACCAGATCACAACATTTGTCAGTCTCTACTGTCTGTCACAAGCTTCTTACATGTGGTACATGCTATATGGTAGCCTAAAGTTGCTAGTTGCAGCCCTTTGTGCTTCCAATTCAAGGCTATGAAGTAATCAACCAGCTGTCTCAATTACATTCTTGTGTACATTCTGCAGTCTGATTGGAGTTGCAATATTTGCAGCGGGAACAGCTAAGGTGTAGCTAGGCGTGATACCAGACCCTCGCACTCTGCGTTCTCGGGTCTGGCTTCTGTATATCTATCAGACATTCAATATATGCATCCGACATCTAATATATAAATCAGACATGCAAAAAAAGAGAATGACATCAAAATGGCTATTTGACTGATTTGGCACCCCTCATAAAAAAAGCCTTTTGATAAGCTAAGCATAGCACTTAACTTTAAGGTGCTTTCATCAAATTTTGATCTGCAGCCCACAGATTACACCTCTACTATTAAACTGATACTTAGATAGTTATGATCATTATTAGATAATGTAAACAAACTTTAAAAAAGAATTGTCCATTACCAATTACAGGTTGTGGCAGCACAGTCAAAAAAGCACAGCTGAATTAAGTAGTAGAGTCAAAAATCCTACATTATTAGCCTTTAGAGTCTTAATGGCAGCAGCATCAAGCAGTGTCATGGTCCACGTGGTCAAGGAACACCAAATACGCCGCTTTTTTCAAGTTGATAATCAAAGTACATGTATGAGTTGCAACCTTGGTTTCTGCAGTGCTTAATATATTGGTGGTCACCAGGGCTAACGGAAAATGACTGAGTTGTTGTCATTCGATCATCATTGCCACTGTCCTTATCCCAAATGCTGACTTCAAAATATTGCCATCGACGTCTACCAAACTTTAGTATCTGATTCCAAGTGGGATTCAACGTATTGGATTTGCGCACAGTCAATTTTGTGACTTTATTGCGGTTGTCATCAACAGCAGTGACACGGACATATGGATCTGGATACCCAACGCCGTCTGTGTCAGGCAATTTTCGTGCAAACCTTAGGTATACATTGAGATATCCACGTATTCCTGTTCCTGGACAGTTGTACATTCGACTGACTTGTTTTGTGTCTTGACAACTGAGGTGGCTGCGTTGTCCGAGGGTGGGACTCCCTTGACGAATATACTCTACATTATTTGTTACTACAATAGTTGTCTTTCCTTTCCCAAATGCTGTTCTTCGATACTGCATAATAGAACCATAGTCATAAGTGCTGCCATAGTGATCCACCTCGTACGTGGTACGCTTTTTGAAATTACCAATTCCAGCAGCAATATTATCCCACACAAATTTCACGTAACAATCACGATCTGGCCTACTCTGTTCATGCCATAGACCAATAGCATGACCAACCTCATGCATGATAATTCCTTCACTCCTGCATGTAGGTCCAAGTTGAATTTGCTGTCTTCCACCTCGCTTGCCAATATAAGTTGAAAAACACCTGGGGTTACTGTTATAAGCAGTGAATTCAATATAGTCACTTTGACTTGTTCGAAACAAAAACCTCAAACATGTTTTAGCTTGCCACCTGTTCATAGCTTTACGAATTTTTATCCTTGTGCTCAAACCAACATTGCTGTGATACCTGTATCTTACGATTCCATTTGGCCAGAGGTGGGTTCTGCTTCTTCTTGCACCACGAGTAGTGCGGTTCTGTGAGAGAGAAATAGAAAGCCTTGTCAAGAATATTGATAGCACTGTGGAAATGATAGCAAACTAGCTAACTCACATGTTCATTTTGTGTCCCATAGTATTCCTCAATGAGCTCAGTTGGGATAGCCAAGTCTCCTTCAAAGAGATCAACACTTTCCAGAGGGTCCGACTCAGGAGATGTGATGATTGGAGCACGTTTTTCCTTGCTAGAGATGACATTAATTGTAGGATCATTTCTTTGTGGTGCATCTGGTGGTCCTACAGGTGGTGATGCTGCAACTTGCCCTCCATTGTAGGTACATAGGAGAGCAAATCCAAGTAGCAGTTTCAACATTGTCTTATGAACGTTGATTACTGACAATGTTCACTCGTTTAGCAATGTCGAAATTTTCGTTCTTCTTGAATTGCTGTTCAAAGTACACTCCAACTTTGTTTCATAAAGTGTGAAGCAAATGAGCTGGTTTTATAGCAGTGAAGCTCTCTAAAGATGTGTAGTTGTAACCATCAATAAGAACCAAGGGGAATACAAAATGTGTCAATTTAGTCTAACAGCCTTGTGATCAAAGCTCTAGTTTTAATTTCCCTTGTATGTGGGTGATCAACATGCCATGGCTACTGTATGACAGTAGCCATCACCCACACCATTACACACCCGATGTGCAAGAGAAAGGTTTCACAGTAATAACACAATAATAGGAATAAAATAGGAATAAGAATATGAATGATGGTGATTATGATGATGATAAGAAGAAGAAAAACAATGCCAATAATATCCGTCATCATGATCACCATTATCATTATCAGTGAATATTCAGTGTACATGAGTATACACTCACAGCTGACACCACAACTTATTGGTCACTAGTAATACAAACAGCTACAGTAGAGATACCAAATAGAAGAGGCAATTTTGAATTCAATGCACAACTTTCCAAAAAATTTGCAAGCATTCCTCAGACAATCTCACATAGCTAAGAATTCAACTGAGATGAGCTAAATGTGTGTAGCTATTCTCCTGGTTGTTTGAACTTCATCAGATGGTGCTCTGAATATGACATCATATTAACACATGACTTCATTATCTTAGAACATTTGAGTGTGTCTGTTGCTTTTATTCCACCAGCCCAGTCACATTTGTGTATACATGGAATTCTTCTGAAGACTCTGATGCTTACACCATACTACTGCCTGACATATGCGGAGCTCAACAATAATGTGAGCACCTGAATCTAGCTTGTTGCAATGAGCTGTATGTGTTACTGCACTTATGGTGAGCCCCCTACAGATGTTTTCAGAATCCCAGTGAGTGGTGACAGCCTACTCATCAGTTTGCAAACCTGTGACTAGTTTTCTAGCGATCTTGGCTTTCTTCCTGCCATTTTTTCTGCGTCATTGATAGTTTGAGCACCACCAGGTTCGCCTAACGTATTGCACTGTCACCAGAGTGACCGCAGAGTACATTTTAAGAATGAGAAACACATAAAACAAATTGATAGTACACGTTCAACTTTCTAAATAGGTTTGGTCACTTAGACAAACAAGGGCTTCAGCAGTGGCACACTTAGGCCACATATGCAAATATAACTGTTTTCTGTTTCATTCTGGACCACCTGGTTGTTTGGGTAGTGCTTGGAATTTCATCCTTTTTCCTGAGTAAGAAAACAAAGTGGTTCTTCATGAGATTGCTCAGCACAACCTTTCAAAAAACACCTCAGTAATAGTGTGCTGTGTGTTTTGAAGTACGTGTATAGAGTGTGTTAACTAGACTGGATCGCTTGTATCTTTTTTTTTAACGACTTCTTTTTCTGCTGGTTGATTGTGCTGATGTGAGAATTTTGCACCACACTTGGCTGCCACTAGCTTATCGTTCCTAACCTCCCCTCATGCACAATGTTGTGTTGATGTTGCATGCAGCCACCTGACTGTTGTGCTAGCTTGTATAAGTAGCTGTCCCAATCCCCCACAACATGGTGAGCCCCCACACCTGTTTTCAGAATCCCAGTGAGTGGACTTTATGGTGAGCCCCCACACCTGTTTTCAGAATCCCAGTGAGTGGACTTTATGGTGAGCCCCCGCACCTGTTTTCAGAATCCCAGTGAGTGGACTTTATGGTGAGCCCCCGCACCTGTTTTCAGAATCCCAGTGAGTGGACTTTATGGTGAGCCCCCACACCTGTTTTCAGAATCCCAGTGAGTGGACTTTATGGTGAATCCCCACACCTGTTTTCAAGAATCCCAGTGAGTGAACTTATGGTGAGCCCCCACACCTGTTTTCAGAATCCCCTTTATGGTGAATCTCCCAAAGAGATCTTGCAGAATCCAAGTGAGTAGACACATGCACTTTATGTTAAATTGCCTACCGATCATTTCAGATTCCCAGTGAGTGAGACATGCACTCTATGGTGAATCCTCCAAACCTGTTTTGAGGCTCTGAGTCATGATGTGCACTTATGGTGAATCCCCTACAGCAGCCTTTCAGAATCCCAATGAGTGTGGAGACATGCGCCTTACAGTGAATCCCCCATATGCAGATGTATTTCAGAATCCCATTCAGCTGTGACATGAAAAGCAATTGCCACTCAGGTTGGAGGTTGGTCCACATCACCTGCATACTCTACCTTTTTTGCACTCAATAGTTTATACTAAATTCCATAGTAAATTACACATTAGAGTTGTCTCAAAATGTCTCTCACAAATGAAGAGAAGGTTATCCGTTACCAACTTGAGCTCGGAAAATAACTTGCCAATGTTTCGACTGAATTCTCCCGTCATTATCAGGGCGAAAGCACAAGTCCACCACAATGGAAGCCAGCCTGACCATCTTACAACTCCACTTGCAGGTATAGTTACTGTTGACATCTGAGGGGATTGCTCTCTAGTAGACTATATATCAAGAGCAGGAAGCCAAGTTCCATCACCTCTTTGGAGTGTAGATGTTCTGAGAATTGCTAGTATACTTTAGACCATGGCGGTGCAAGATAATCTGTGCAGCTTCCTCTCAGGTTCCCTTGAATCTCTCCCAACCACTGTTTCTGCATAATTATAAAACTTGTCTGCAACCTTGATAACCACTCTGTGGCTATATGAGCACAAATACAGCATTTGACAGTTTAGTCAGTGGTTCCAAGCATGTAATATGCCAGCTAAATTCCAATGAAGAGCAAACCACTCTCCATAGTTGGCAGAGTGGTTGGCAAGGAATCACCGACCTAGAGAGGGATTTATTGGCCCTACCAGCATGGCATGGTGGCCTTGGTGTACAGATTCCAACTAGAATTGCCAACAACCAGTTCAAGGCCTGCACAGAAGTGACTGCTCCCCTCGTGGAGCTCATCCGCCAACGGAACCCCAATACCCCAAGAGCAGAGGCAAATGAAGTCCGCACTTCACACAAGGAACCGAAGAGAAACCACCAAAGAGGCTGAGCTATTGAAGCCCAAACTATCAGGGGCTGGGCAAAGGGCAATGGAATAGGCCAGCGAAAAAGGTGCCTCCGCATGGCTCACAGCCATCCCCATGTCCAATATGGCTTCGACCTTCACAACCAGGCTTTCAGAAATGTGCCTTAGGTTTGGCTGGATGCCAACAAGGCTAGCCACACACTGCCCAACCATTTAGTGTTAGCCACTCGTTAAGCTGCCAAAGGGTGCAATGCATTCCATTCGACACAAAGCTATCAGAGACATCACTGCACAACTTCTCACGGAGGTATGCCCGAACGTTTGTGTCTAACCCACTCTCCAGCCGTTGACTGGAGAGAGATTCCCTCTCAGAAGCACCAATACTGAGGAAGGCACAAGACTTGACATCAAGGTCCAAAATTTCTGGGACAAAAGCAAACAATCAACCTTCTTTGATGTCAGAATCTTCAACTCCCATGCACCAGCGAATTGTACATCCTCCACCGATGGTTTGCTATAGAAGACATGAACGCAAGAAGAGAAGAGCATACGAACAGCGTGTCCTCGAAGTGGAGCATGGTACCTCTGGTCCTGTCCACAAGTGGAGGTTGGGGCCCACCTACCACGGTTGCATTCAAGAGACTCACAGGTCTCATCTCTGAGAAATATGACCAACCATACAGCAGCACCCTTAGCCTCATCAGATGTAAGATCGCCTTCAGCTTGATCGACTCACCCATCACATGTCTCCAAGGTCCCAGATCCACCTTCCATGCTCCAGCCAGGGACTTCAACCTGACGGACCCACCCCCTGGACCTCATCCGTGCTGAGGTTCAGCTTCAGGCCTAAATGCCAGCATTAATCTCAACATGCCAATTGGACATTAATAGAACTCTCATAATTCATAATGTTTTTCCTGCTTCTTTTTTTAATCCTCTGTCCTCTCTGTACAGAGTACATATATATAAGCCTTTGTCACTATCTAAAACACTGCAGTCAGGCAATATCTTCAGGCCCTAGCCAGGATTTTCAGAAAGGGGGGTACATGGTCCAGTGTATATGTATATGCATTCAAGGTACTACACCATAACGGTTGGCAAAACAGCAGGTGAAGTGACAGATGGTGAAATAGCAGAGGGGTAGGAGAAGGGTGGGGGGGCAGGGGGGCAGTTGCCCCCCCCCCCCCCCCCCCCACTTTTGAAAGCTGGGGGGCTCAGCCCCTCCAGTGTTTCACATCTCTTTGTGCTGTGGTTATTGTATGGTTGTATGGTGACTATTCTCCACGCCCCCTTCTTAACTCGCCCCCCCCTCTTGTCAACTTGCTCCTACCCCTCTGAATAGTATGCAGAGAATACTGAAAATATGTCAGAATAGCATCAAGCTTATACGGCTGCAAGATGTCTCGTACATTTCCATGCATTTTCAGAAAGATGGTGTGACTCCAGGCCGTTCAGTCACCGTGCATCCCGTTTGTAGGATGAATACGGAACGTGCGCTTTACATGCCGAAAGGAGACGCACAAATAAATATATATAAATTGCTATTTCAGGCGCTCAGGAGTTCACCAGTTGTCCTTCTAGTGAACTCCCGAGCACCTAAAATAGCAATTTATATATATTTATTTGTGCGTCTCCTTTCGGCGTGTAAAGCGCGCGTTCCGTATTCATCCGCTGGTCCTCTATGGACAAACGGGATGCACAGCTGCAGCCACATTCGCTTGGATAGCGGTGATGCTCAATGGAAGCGAGGTTAGTGGATCACTTATGTGTATAGTGGGGTTGCAGTGGGCGTGGCTAATGAAGTCATCTCCAATTACTTGTTGCTATAACAACAAAGTTTTAACTGCATGTAGGTGAAAAGTTGGTGGGTTTATTAAAGATTGAAAAAGATCAGAGGTACTGCCTATGATCATGAGTTACAGACAAAGGCCTCAGAAGGTCTCAGAAAAGTAGCATTTCTCTATTATGGGGCTACCATCATCAGGTGTACCAAGCTTGTACTCCAAAATGGGTATAGAAGTAAGTACATATGAGCAGGTTACCAAAATGTGTGCTGTAGAGTGTTTGATTTTTTTTCTGTATGCATGCATATCATTGTTCATCATTAATCCTTAGTGCACCTGATTTGATATGTATACATAGCTATGGAGAATGGCCCTTTCCCCACCTAAGAAGCATGATTTTTGTAGAAAATATCACATGACATTTTTCTGAAGGTTCCGACACTACTAGCTATGCAGAACTACACCATACTACTGTCTGACATACAGGGAACTCAACATGCATGTGAACACCCCAATATTAATGCAGTGAGTTGTGTCTCTGCAGTATGGAGAATCCCGCACAGATGTTTACAGAACCCCAGTGAGTTGAGACATGCACTTATAGTGAGTCCCCCGCAGATGTTTGTTTATATGAGATGAGATAATGGTCAATCCCTGACAGATGTTTCTTAAAATCTCAGTTAGCTATGAAACAGAAGCTCTGTTTGTGGTGTACTGTTATTCTATACACTGTAGAGGCTGTGATTATGTAATCACTTGTAATTTCATGAGTAGCATCACCTCAGTGGCAGCCTACTTTCTCTTGAAGACATCTTTAAGCTCCTAAATGTGGGGCTTTTATTTTTTCTCTTCAGTCGATTGTGCCAGCCGTCTAGGTGATTGTTGCTGTGTGAGTCATCATAAAAGTAATAGTTCCAAAGTGGTAGTGATTACTGTGTATGTAGAATCAAAGTAAGTCTTGAAATCATCCATCTCCTATGTAACACCATCCCATGCTCCATGCACATATAAAATGTGAAAGTGAGCTTGATATTGATCAAACCTTCCTGTTTTATTGAGTAGTCTGACAAGTTATGTTTCAACATTGTGGGTTATGAAATAATAATAATTTAGGAGTTGACATTTTGGGAGTTGACATTTTGAGATTTTGGAATTGACATTTAGAGAGTTGACATTCTGGGAGTTGACATTTTGGGAGTTGACATTTTGGGAAGAGCCCGTTTAGCTTCTGTCTCTTGAGCTAAGCTATATCCACATCACAGTCGTTCATGTTGTTTTTCCCTCAACTAGCTTTCTTTCAGGACTTCTTCTAGTATTAGTTAGTCTCACATGCAGTGAGAGACTAGCCTGGGCGCTAAGTGTTATATAGGACTAAGCTTTAATAGGGTCCGGCAACAGGACTTTTAGTGGCTTTCAGCTGGCTTCTGCATTATAGGGGTAAAAAGTTCTTGTTACTAAAACCGGAAGGAGGGATTAACTTAATTCTTAGTCAGAAACAAGGTTGGAAGTTCTGGTTGACCTGTGTGTAACGTCATTCCTGCTTGGCCAATGACTCTTTTAATGCTAAAGAAGCACCAAATATATGCATGCTATGACCACCTTTGGGGAGGCATTTTGCATCCACCCATTAGATGTAATTGTGATTTCAAATCCCAACTACCAGCATCCATGATTGGCATACTTGGATTCACTTAAAAACCATTCACTCATGCTGATTACAATTACAAATTATGCCAGTATTTGATTTCTCATCTCCTGCTTGCACACTTTTTTGGGGGAACTGCTTCGCTGGGCCATTACCGCCAATATTGCGATCTCATGCTCTGTATGCACCAGTACTGCTGAGTTGCATGTCGATTTGGAACTACTCAGGATACTGAAACAAAACAGCTAAAAGAGGTCACCTGCCGAAAACGTTTGACAACTCACCAACAGAGCATTATAATGTGTTATAATGGTAATGGCCACCCACCCACATGAACCTAAGAGAAAGTTCCTGATTAGAAACTAATACACAACAAACGGTGGCCTTACCACTAAAACACACTAAAAGTTGCAGTAGCCATCACCTACATTGCCAACATGCAAGAGACAAAATTCGTTATAAAAATGTACATAATGCACTAAATGATGTACAAAATTTAAGTACATATTGGTTAGTGTCATAGTGCATCTACCAAATAAATAAATTCTCATTCACCAAGTGTCACAGGAAAGTGGTGCTAGACTGAAATAAAGTCATCCATTGAGTAAAGTACATTGTGGCCTAGTGTTCGTTCAAGTCTCTTAGCTCCATCTCTGGAGGTAATAAGGTAGTGGATTCTAATCCTATCGGTCATTCATCTTTTTCCTCTGAAGAAGCTTTCAGGGCTTGTTTTATTGTTAATAGGGTCCATTTACTTTGTTAATGGTAGGTTCATGCATGGTAGCACTTCTAAACTGTAACACTGAACTCTCTAGTCACTGGGAGCATCTTGGAGTGTAGTTTCAAAATACAAATACAAAGCAATGAGTACTACAATATGTCAGTTTAGGCTAACATCCAAGGCTATGGTTATATTTCCTTTAGTTGAACTGATGTGGGTGGTCAACATGCTATGGCTACTGTAACAGTTAAAGGAAACATCACCTACATCAAGGGGAATACAAAATCAATTTAGGGAAGCTGTTGATTGAAGCCATTACCTAGGCAACATATTATAGTGTTGCTCATATCTCTCTTCTACAGTGATGTTGCCTAGGTAACAGGTTATATACCCCTCCCTGGGTGGGGGTGGTGTGCACAAAACAACCACCGCCCATGGAGGGGTATAACTATTACTCATAGTCCCCCATTATTTAATTGATGTGGGTGATCAACAAAAAGCCACAGGTAATCACATCAATACAGAGCAAGGGAATAAAAACGAGCCTAATGCTCACTTGCAGTTATACAGGTATTTCCCTTGGTTACTTTGATGTGAGTGATCAACATGGTATGGCTACTGTAGCAGTTACAGTAGCCATCACCCACAACAAAATAATCACCACAATATTCAATTTAGGCTAGCAGCCATGGAATTCTATGGGGTGTGATTTGTGCCAAATTTCACAGGCACAGTGTGCAGGCACAACTTGCCATCATGTGAGCACAGAATGCCAACATGAGGGCACAATATGCATGCACAACATGAGGGCACAACATGAGGGCACAACATGAGGGCACAATATGCATGCACAACATGAGGGCACAATATGCATGCACAACATGAGGGCACAACATGAGGGCACAACATGAGGGCACAACATGCATGCACAACATGAGGGCACAATATGCATGCACAACATGAGGGCACAACATGCATGCACAACATGAGGGCACTATATGTATGCACAACATGCATTCACAACATGCAGGCACAACATGAGCATGACGGCACAAAACCATTGCTGAAAAAAACAAAACAGACACCTCTGTGTAAATTCATGTGTTAAGAGTGCATGAACAATCAACGAACCACATCTCCCTTATAAAACAGGCCTAGATGTTATGCAAAGTCACCCACTGCGCAGGACGCGTTTCGGCCAATACCAGGCCTCATCAGCTGCGCTGGGGTGACCGGGAGATGGGGACTGCCATCTCATGCACAGAATGCAGTCAGGTGGCTGGCCTTATTCAAAAGTCGGTAGAGACTCCTCGAAAGCACCGTCTCTTCGTGCAGCTGTTCTTCGTGCAGCTGTCTTTCGTTCGAAGGTCTTACGTACGTAGCGATTGATCGTCACGTGTTATCGACGCGTGCGTGCGCGCGCGCGCATACAGAGGCACTGGAGGTACCGGAAGTATTGTTAATAAGGCACAAGGCAAACAGTGTAAGGCAAACAGTGCGTGTTTAAAGGCTGTGTGTGCATAAATGTGCCAAGCCAAGTAAACTGCATGTTCAGGCTGCGTTAAACAGTAGCTATGGCAATGCATTCAGTAATAATGTTTTTCAGGCACCTCCCGTACTTCTGTAAAGTCCTGGGGTAGCGATGCACAAAGGTCTTGTAGGTGCTACAGAGTTTTTGGTATACGTATCCCTGTCTAAGTAATCTGGTTGTGAGTAGTTTAGATCTGTAAACAAAATCTTGGTAATTACAACATATCCTCAAATATTGAACTAACTGTGAAATTACTACTCCGTATGCTGGTTTTGAGGGTATGTTGCTATCCATGTGTGGAAAATTGACTATTGAAAAGTTGAAGGCATCCCTCTTATCATACAAGTCTGTGCAAAACTTACCATTCAGGACATTAATGTTAAGATCCAGGTAGGAACAGCTGTCATGGCTCTCTGTAGTTTTCTTAAGCTCTAATTCTGGGGGGTAAATTTGGCCTATGCATGCTTGAAAATCAGGGTTGTTAAGTGTAAGCAAGTCATCAATATATCTGCAAGTATTACTAAATTTAGCTGCTACAGAGAGGTCAGTCCGGATTAGGGATTTCATAAACTCAAATTCATAGGAGAAAAGCAATAGATCCGCAACTAATGGAGCACAATCAGTACCCATAGGGATGCCAATTGTTTGTTGGTAGACAGCTGATCCTATCTGGATGTATATGTTGTCTATCAAGAAATTGAACATCTCAACTAACTGGTTCACCGTTAAGTTACGGGTATTAGCTACAGGTCTGGAAGTCCAGTAAGCATAATCTTTTCCTAAGGCCATGTGGGAGGCATCTCTGGTATTGTATGCATTTCTAATTAACTCTTCCATGCGTGTTTTGAGCTGACTATGGGGGATGTTAGTATAGAGTGTACTGAAATCAAAGCTATCCAATGCTTTTGCGTGTCTCAACTTTTCTAGGGTGTTAGTCACTTCAGTGGAGTTGTTAATGACCCAAAAGCAGTTTACCCCGGTTCTTCTTTCTATACCATTGCAATATTCCTTGTAATGTTTAAGTATCAGCTGGAGACAGTGGGTAAGCAGCTTAGATAAAGGTTTGGTTGTGCAGGAGGCAGAAGCTGCTATAAAGCGATGTCCATAGGGATTTTTGTGTAGTTTAGGCATCCAGTAAAAACCAGGCAATCTCTTCATGTCTTCTGCTACTTTAACCTTTGTGCTATGCATGTATGCTAAATGTTTTTGTACAATCTGGTCTACAGAATCCCTACAGTGGACATATGTAGATGCTTTCCCACTCTTTCCAGCTAGTTCGTTTCTAATCACCTCAGTGTAGTATTTCTTACAGACTATGATTATGTTATTGCTAGCTTTATCTGCAGGTACCAGGACATATTCGTTGTGGAGTTCCCGGAGGGCTGTCCTACACCTAGTGTCTTTCAAAACTTGTCTTTTTCTTGTTTTATGTCCCCGAGACTCGAGACGTTTGATGTTCTTTTCAATAAGGAGTTTCACCGTACACGCCCACTCATTGAGTGTGCACGGGTCTACTCCCTCTCTAGAAGCCCACATATTTCTATAATCGTGTACTCCCTCCATGCACAGTTTCAGACACAGATCCCAGTTGATATTATTTTGCTCTCTAAAATTAGGGCCTTTTTTGATGAGGTGTCTAAGTTTCCTATTGGTTATGATGCTGAGGTCACCGGTGACCACATGGCCTAAAGGCTGGTAAAGAAAGGCAGATGAACTGCATTTGCAGGTTGTGCAGTCGTTGCTGGATAGGTTAATGCTCTCTGTAACTTTTTTAAAGTTGAAGACTGAGGGTCCTATAGTCTTGGTATATTTGTAAGAAACCGTTGGGGGTTCGTTATGCTCAAAAAACACTGGGATCGTGTCCTTAACTTGCCTGGAACGGAGTATCCCGCTTAAGTTGATCATTTCGATGCCTTTGTTATGGAATTTTACTTTCAAGAAATGTTTACGGTTATTCTCTTTGGTATGCTGTTTCGGAGGCTGAGGCTGAGGCTGAGAGGAACCTAGTCTAAATTTGATCAAATCCTTCAAAATCAGAAGGAGATGAGTAGGAAAGGTATGGAGATGGAGTTGTTCCTCAACGAGTGTCCTGGTATCCCTAAGAGAGGTATTTCTAAGCCCAAAAATTGCACTAATGTATTTATGTAGAAAAGACATGGATTTGTAATCACCAAGTTTGTTTTTAAGCCAATCACGAGGGTTAGTGGGTTTTTTTGTATTCTTGCGACTGGGTCGTTTTGATTTTCGCTTCCTAGTTTTAGAATGCTTGTTAAAAAACTTCCAGACTATAAGCTCGTCGTTTTGCTTGGAGATGTTCCCGACACCACGAATGTTGTCATTCAGGCCGTATGGGTATACAGTCTTAAGCTCTCTAATCCAGAACTCTTCTCTTTCTAGACGTTTTGAGTAAGTACTAGTTTGTTCGTTTGGAGCTACTACAATGCTTTCGATAGGCTGAACAAACATGTCTTCGAGTCTATGCCCGTCAGATGTAAAATGCTTGTATAAAAATTGAGGCTTCAGGCTTTTAATGTTGGCTCTATGGTTGTTCATTCTTTTCCTCAAGGCTTGACTTGTCTCTCCTACATATTGTATGCCACAGCGTTGACAGGTAACTAAATAGACAACATTCGAGGTGCTGCAAGACCAGTCTCCTGAGCCTATAACTTTGTACGTTTTTCCGGTGACACTGCTTCTAAACATTGTGTCAGGCTTAAAAATAGGGCATGTAAGGCAATTCTTGCGGTTACATTTGCTAATGCTGTTCGGTCTTCGACGCTGCTGGGATCTGGGATCGTTCGTGGCACTGGTGCATGACAAACCTGTGTCTTCTTGTTGAGTCTTCGAGGTGCTAGCATCAACAAGAAGAGGCACACCTCTAACCTCCTGCACAGTCTTCGAGGTGCTAGCAATAACTACACTCGGCACACCTCTGACCTCATGTAGGGGACCTTGTTGACCCGGGCGACGTCCCAGCCGGTATGAATTTTCTTTTTGGACACTCATCATGGTTTGGGTTCGAGCTAGAGGGGTGTGTGGCTCAAGCCGCTCGAGGAAACCGAGCCAACGTTACCTAGTAAAACACGTGAAGCCGGGGTACCCACAGGGGCGCCACCAGACACAAACACGTAAACTAGGCATATGCACACTGGACGTATGAATAGTGTCCAGTTAGTACAACCCAAATAGGTAGACATTCAAACAAACTCCTCAATAAGGTATCAAAAGTTGACAGGGAAACACAGTGGTAAACATTTTCAAGTAACTGGTTCCAAAGTGATTAGGAACACACGAGTGTAAGTAACTGCTAATGTGCATAAACAGCTGATACAACTGTGTGCTGTTGTGACTTCAAGTACATATATACTGTATACGATATTGGAAGGTATCAGGTTGTTCAGGCATTTGGTATGCCATGGTTAAGCTTGAGTATTCAGCAGTGTTAGCATTTCTCTCATTGCCACCACCTGGGAAATTCTCCTTTGATCAGTACATAAAGATGGGGTACAAAGGTATACAAAATGAGCACTAACAACAAACAAACCTGTCTGAATGGGACTGTAAGAGAGTTTGAAAGAGACTGGAAGCAAAGCTGTCCCACTGGGACTGCGAGAGAGTTCTACTCTGCTAGGGACTGTGACAAGACTCGTGCAAGTGACACAAGACTGTGCTCTTCCCCAAAGGGGTGTGCAGCAACACAGTAATTGTTGGGGTGTCCCACCTGTTTGTCCGCTGAGCTGTGAATTGCTGCAGCTGTGAGAGGGCTTGACGTTGACTCAAGTCATGGCATTCAAATTAGAAATGAAAGGATCTAAAAGCTGTGACCATGTTGTATTTTCACCAGGAACATGTATTAAAGTTGAATGTTATGACAATGACATCTACCAAAACTTGACAAAGACTTTTTGGTTCGTGTTTTTCCACTCCCTAGCAGAGTAGAACTCGCTCACAATTCCCAGAGGAGGTGCGACACAGTCTTCAGGTTCTGAAGAGTAGCCTGGTGCACCAACATTCCAAGGACTAGAAACTGTCAATACAAGAATCAGGACGGTGCTGCAGGCATCTCACCAGTCAAAGTAAAATTGCACGCTTTTGTGACCCCTGCTTATGTAGCTGTTGAGAGCTAGATGAACAATGGTGATCGCTCGCAACCAAATTGGCAACTTCATTCAGCATGGTCAAAAATACCCCCAAATTTGAGTAAACCTAGCAGGCTAGAAGCTTCTGATGCCCAGAAATCGATGAACACAGTGGGGCTGGGCAGCAGGTTAGCAATTACAGGATCATGTGTTAATGTTATGACATCATGCATGCACAATATGAGGGCACGACATGCATGCACAATATGAGGGCACGACATACATGCACAACATGAAATCACAGGTGTCATCACATGAGATGCCAGTGCAGCTGTACAGGCTTGCCGACTCTCACACCCACACACACCTAGCCAGAGATAATATAGACTATGTACCCTAGTCTATATTATCTCTGACCTAGCCAATGCAGCACACGGTGTAGGTAGCTACACCCAGTTTCAAGGTTTTAAGGTCTGGTGTACGTGGTATTAATAGGTTAATTAATCAGTGATCAGGTGGGCTGTCCACGTTAATTAACCTAAAGAGGAAATGGGTGCAACTCCAAGAGTTTAATATTTATCTGTGCAGAGGAGGTTTGACACAAGTGATGTGCCCTCATGTTGTGCATGCATGTTGTACCCTCATGTTGTGCATGCATATTGTGCCCTCATGTTGTGCATGCATGTTGTACCCTCATGTTGTGCATGCATGTTGTGCCCTCATGTTGTGAATGCATGTTGTGCCCTCATGTTGTGCCCTCATGTTGTGCATGCATGTTGTGCCCTAATGTTGTGCATGCATATTGTGCCCTCATGTTGTGCCCTCATGTTGTGCCCTCATGTTGTGCCTCATGTTGTGCATGCATGTTGTGCCCTCATGTTGTGCATGCATATCGTGCCCTCATGTTGTGCCCTCATGTTGGCACGCTGTGCCCACATGATGGCACGTTGTGCATGCACACTGTGCCTGTGAAATTTGACACAAATCACACCCCATAGAATTCAAGCTATAGGTCTAATTAGTTTGACTGATGTAGGTGATCATTATTCATTGGTTACTGACTGTAATTTAACGAATGTAGCCACCACCCTCAACACTACACCCCCATCATGCAAGAGAAATGATTCATTAAGTAAATACATACATGTAAATACATATCTAGAAGAAGCACTGGGCTGAGTGCATAATTGATTTAGTGTCATACCCATGCATGAATAAACTTGACTTTGACTAAACGCATACAATGAAATGGTTGAAGTGAGAGTACATTTCCACAGTGTCATAGTGTGGGTTCTGACTCTGAAGCTAAAACCTCTCACATTCATTCTTTTTTGCCTCCATGTAACTATTTGCCTTGCATGAGGGCTTGTCATACTGTTTGTAGCCAATTGCTGGTGCCTTTTGTGCAGTGTGCACCCATACATGCTATATGCAGAAATTCAGAAATTCGGCTTTTTGAATGTAACACTGCTGGGTGTTAGCCTAGTTTTTATTCCCTTGCTTTGCCGCGGCATTTTGTGCCTTCAGTAAAACTAATTGAAATATGCTAGATGGCAATGTATTGACACACCCAGGCTATTATATTCCCATGGGAGTGACTGATGGACAGCTGGCTAAGTTGGATTTGTGGGTGTCCCAATACAGTATCTACTAGAACATGTGTGAATGTCAATGCCAGATAAATCCTGCAGGAAAATCAATAACGCTTTCAGTTCCTTGCTGTACATAGCTTCATACCTATATGTGAAATTGACAACTTGGCGTACTACATTATGCATACATAAATGCCTTTTGTCTCTCGTTAGTGCATGATGTACACTATAACTTGAATGTTAATTTCAATTGCTAGGTAGCAATTGTCTTTTCCATAATTCACTTTGGTTTATGCGTAGTACTATAGGACAGATGAGCCTCATTCCCAGGCTCTTGTGCGTAAGAGCCTGGGAACGAGGCCTAAAGATAAACATGGAGTGTCCTTGTAACAAAGCTAATCTCACTGCTATGCTGTTACAAATCCTTCCTTTTTCAAATCAGCACATGGAGGTGGTCAGGAAACCGTTTCAATGATTTTTTCAAGCTATATAATTGGAATGTCCCAAAACCACTATTCAACCAAGAGACTACAGTATATACCCAGCAATATAATTAATTAGGTATCAACCTCATGACTTTTACAGTTGACACACAAGACCATGCACATACAGTATGGTTGCTAATTGTTGCAAGGGATTTATTTTCGCGTTTATCTTGTGTTCTGTATGCGTCGGTACTGCTGAGTTGCACGTCGATTTGGAACTACTTAGGCCATTCCAATTTTAATTTTACGTTTTTCGGATCCGGCGGGTCAATTTTTCACAAAAGTCCAAAAAGGTAATCACGTGACTTGCTACACGTGGTCATATAAATTAAATAGACTTGGAAAATGGCTAGCAGCACTAGTGCTGTCGCTTGGCTTAGCGTAATGGTCAAACGCTCGCAGACAGTTGTAAAAGAGCGAACCATTTTGAAGTGCTCTTGGGATGATAGTTTTGGATCTCTTCTCCTCAAGTTTGGATGTGATGATCTGGAGGCAGAAACCATCCACGAGGTGATTGTTTCGAACAATGACAAATTTATTGATCCGCGCCACAAAATTCCTATTGATGCACCGGTCAGTGTCTGTGACCAGTTTGGTTGCATGTACGTCTGTCTCTACCTAACTGAGAAGGAAACTACGAGGCCTGCCCCAGCAAGGACAATTAGTGATGTGTTGATGGGATATAGTCTGGAATTACTCCTACCAGAGAAAGTACTGACTGTATGAAAGAAACCAACCTCTACACGTGTGGAAGCCCTCTATTCTCAGAAGGAACTCCACTAGCAAGCACTGTCATGACGAGAGAAGCACTTACGTGTGCATCCCCAATCGAGACCCAATACTACAGTGCAGTATTGGTACATTTTCCTCCAGTGTGTTATTACTGTGGTTTGGACGAAGAAACCCTTGCCGACGATGATGAAACAAAAGAGCTTCGGACTTCTTATGCGGTTGTTTTGCCTTTATGTTTTATATGCAAAAGTGAGGGAAGTCTCCTAATTGTAAGAGGACTTCAAATGTTGCAAAGCGGGCCAAAAAATCGTGACTTCTTCATGTTCTGTATTGTCAATTTGTACACAGTATTGCCTTTTTGCATTGCTCATTGAGCAATAAATTGAAATGAAACATTTGGAAATTAAATGACATTCATTTTTTATTTTTTATTTTTTGCCTGCCACCCGGGTCCCAATACAAATTTGATTTGTCCGAGAAACATAAAATTAAATTGGAATGGCCTTAGTGTACTGCAAACCAGCTAAAGGAAGTCTCCTTCTCAAAAACATCGGAGCGCTCACCTCACAGATGCTACATTTCATGATTATTTCACAGGGGGTGTAGCCTCTCGATTCCAGTATAATAGCCAACTTTTTTTTGCGGTTGACGAATGATGTTATAATGATATAAATGGCCGCACGCCCGCATTTAGTACTTTAGAGAAAGCCCCTGATTAGAAACTAAACAAATAGTGGCCTTACACTTAGTCTGGCTGTATCAGCATATCTTTTCTCCCCATACTGGAACACAGATTGAAGATTGCCATCTCTCTCCGTGGACAATTCTAGGTATTCGGTCAGCTTTAGCCGTACAGCTAGCTAACGCGCGGGTTCCAGATTCACTGACTGTGAAAATTACCATCCATGGCGTATCTTAATTGTAGCTATAGCTATCTTTGTTTAATGGCACGAATTGAATTCTGTCCAATATTCTGAGCTGATAACGATCTCCGATAATCTGTCAACAACCGCAGTACATCATTATAACTCCCCATTACCGCCATCAAGCGTTTCTTGGGTAAGGTTTTACCGCAATGCTCAGATATAATCACGTGAAACTGCCAAGCAGAGCTAGAGATATCCCGAAGTACTTTTTAATTTTGGAGAAACTTTGGAGAAAAGCTGCGAGACAAAAATCCAGAACTGAAAGCCTGGGTTCAAGGCTACCCCCAGACCCCCCCTAGCATGTGCATGCTTACGCACGCACCATCATTGGTGCCCCCCCCCCCCCCCCCAATCTCAAGTACCTTCCGCCACCTCTGTCCTTGAGAAGGATGGAGTCTTTTGATTTTACAATACTTCCCAAGTAAACGCGTATTCAGTCATGCCGCCCGTAGGGCGTGGCTTTCATTGCATCCCTTATGGACCCGTATTAAGCGCATATCCTCTATTAGGTGTATATTTGCTTACCACTTAGATCTACACTTATAAGCGCATATGCTTACTAACCAGAGTCTTTCTTTCCCACTATGGAGACGTGACCAGTTATCTCTTTGGCAAAATATTCGCACGTTTAAGGTGGCAGCGGAAGTCACTCAGCGGAGGTTAACGAAAACATAAACCTGGGTTACAGTCAGGACCAGTGTTACTCCTAGTTTCAGGGTTAGGGTTTGGTTTAGGGCAATCTTGCTTTGCCTAATTTTAAAAAAGGGTTTTAGTAGCTTATTAATATATTCATGACCCAAAATTGCCACTCGATGGACGCATCTACATGCTCACTGTAGGTAGCGTCCTAACCACCAATGTATCTCAAATCAGTCTGTGCCAGCTTTTGTTCAGAGCTACTCTCAAAGTCAGGCTAGACTCATGTTTGTCACTACTCTTGGAATGGGCTATTCCATTTATTAAGCATACACCCCCCTCGGAAGAGGTCATTTCATAATCCCCCCAGGACATAAATTAATTCTACTCCTATACACCCCAGGACAGCTAATTGGCCTTGTTCTAACCCCCTAGGACAAATTAATTACGCTTATGTCCCCCATGACGGCTAATTATTTTAAGATTTGGCCCCCTAGGACAAATTAAAACCCATTCCACCCCTCTGGACAAGTGATTAACTTGGTGTTTTGCCCCCCTAGGACAAATTAAAACCAAATCGATACCCCCAGACAGGTGATTAACTTAGTGTTTTGCCCCCTTGGACAAATTAAAAACCGTTCCACCCCCCTGGACAGGTGATTAACTTAGTGTTTTGCCCCCCTAGGACAAATTAAAACCAAATCGATACCCCCAGACACTTAGTCTTTTGCTTCCCTAGGACAAATAACCAAATTGATACCCCCAGACATGATTGCCCCCTTAGGACAAAATAATTATAAACCATTCCATCCCCCTGGACAAGTGATTAACTTAGTGTTTTGCCCCGCTAGGACAATTTAAAAATCAACTTTGGCCTTTTAAAACTCATTCAATATCCCCCCAATCAATTTCCTTGAACTGGTTACTTTTGCATGCCCCTAGGACAAAATTTGCTCCCCTCTGACAGGGGCAAAACACCAAGTTTTGCCCCTAGAACAAATTTCAGCTGAACATGTGATTAACTTGCCCCTTTAGACAAATCAAACCTGCACAATCCCCTTGGACAGGTGATTGGCTTGGTATTTCACCTCCCTAGGATAAACGACACATGTTCTCTCCCTGGACAGGTGTTGTCCCTCTAGGATAAAATGGTAATTCAATTGCAAAATAACTTCATATTTTACTAGTGTTTCTGAAACAGTTACACATACATGTAGCAGTGAAGGGTAGGGGTGACAAGAAGGGGTTACAACACATACACAAGCTTGCAGTAAGTAGCTAAAGAAGCTATTCAATGGTATGTGTACATCATGACTCTACAGGACATCAAACAGTCACCATGCCCAGACCCTCCTGCATATGCAAAGTGGTCAAAGTGTTTGAGTGAAATTTCTTGTGACATGCATGCGCATGCCATGGGAATTGCTTTCATATTTGAGAGCTTGAATCACATTGCAGAAGATATGTTTGTGTAATGTGAGTGATCAGTTTTTGAACTACAGAGAAAAGTTGCTTCTCTCAATTAAATTCATGGCCTTCTCAAGCTTTTGTAAACCACACAGTCTATATACAGTGAGCCATCAGTAACCTACTAATTTGCAGATTTAAAAATGGATAATCAAAGATGTTACAAACCACATGAGCAAGTGCACAATAGTGAGCATCATAAAACATTTATGTCACTCGGAACACCAAACCCTCTTTCTACTTTTCAGGAGGATACTGTACTCAAATAATTACGGAAATATACTTGGTTACCTACAAGCTACATGGAGGGGCCATCCAATGAAATTGTGATTTGATCTATGAACTTGTAAACTGATACACCAAGTGACGTTGAAAACCATGGAAGAGTATTCTAGAGGTAGGCAGCAGAGAGCTGGAGATGTAGTGGTGGGTAACAAGAGGATGATGAGCAAAAAGCAACACCAGGTAAGAAGCTACTGCGCAAGCTGTGCATGTGTAAACACTGTGAAAGAAAAGGCGGGCAATTAGTTGAGTTGTGAAATAGTTTATGTACACTTGCACCTAGAATGGCTTCATGTTAAGTACCTGCTAATCACATAGGCAAACCACACCATCTGTCTAGTGTAGCTTGCAGTGCAAACTGTAACTGTGATTCACCAGGGTAGGCATAATGCCAAAATACCGTGTAGAACTTTTGTATCAAGTTTTGGAGCAAGCTGAAAGTTTGGGTGAAGATATAGACACAAAAAAATTTGAAGTAAAATACGTACTCTCTTTCAGCTTGCTCCAAAACTTGATAGAAAAGTCCTATAACTGAACAATATACATACAGACATGGCTTCACATACGATATTTTAGCTAGGGTAACTGTTTCTTTAACCTGGGAGTTGAGAGCTCTAACCATCAAATAAGAAGATTCTACTATGATGTTCCTTAGCTTCATTGTCCTGTGAGAGTAAAGCAGTTTTGGAGGCCAGCCAGAGCATATCTTTTAGGACAGGCATGTTCAAAAATGTCATGATTAAGGGCTGGTTTTAGCTATTTGTGTGAGGTTGAGCTTGTGTTTGAGGTTTTAACTACTTGTCATTCCTGAGATTGCCATTTAATCACATCAAATATCAGGGCCTAAAATATCTATTTTTTAACACTGCCCAATAGTGACTTGGGCTGCCGAAGTTCCTGCGGGAAATGTGGAAACATTTTGCACTTTTACAATGGCATGGAAACGCTTTCATTACATTTCAGAGGTTTCACGTTTAATTAATACAATAACCATGTAACACATTTTTCGGTACAGCTTCTAAAAGTGTGAACCCAGCACTACCTTCTGTTAGATTTGAGTGACTGTCGTTTCAGTATCTTCTTTTTATCAGAAATGTTTTTATTCTTTCATGTGGATAATGGGATATTGTTTTTTAACACTGCCCAACTTAGAGTTTATCACTGCCCACTCTAGCTTAAATCACTGCACAAATGGGCAGTGTTACCCCCTTATTTTAGGCCCTGTCAAATATAAAGCATGGGGTTGGTTTTGGATCTGGGACAAAGATTGGCATTCTCCCTGTCTGACCAAAAAACTAGTCTCGTGCCCAGACCCCACCCGGGCACGAGACTACCAAAAAACTGTGCAGCTGTTTGTGTAGAACCTTACATCCCCAGGAAGTACCACAAAGCTGCTTGCGCACACATGCAGCTGCAATTCAAATAAGGGCGGTAAGTTGACTTTTATGAGAGCAATTATAACCACATAATGAGATTCACTGGCCTGAACAGCTTGGCAGGGTCTACACAAACAGGAAATTGGTATATAGCAAAATGTCAGAACTAGTGTACCTACCCGCACGCCTTTGTAAATGTTTCAGAAGCAAGTTCCTGCCCAATTTAATATTGTACCCTTGTGAACAATTATTCTAGTTGAAGAATTTTCAATGTTATTATTTTCAGGCCTCTCCCATTTTTTACTTGTTGGTTTGATGCTTGAATACAAATCAAAGAGAAAAAAATGATGGAATGAGGCAAAGAAACTGGGAGTTGTTGACATGCCTGTAATCACTGTAGATGCTTTTTCTGGTGAAAATGCCCACACTGTAGTGGGCAGGGCAACCCACAATTCAGTCTACTTAAGAATTGAATTTATGACGAGACTAGTGTGTACTAGTCTTGTTCCCAGGCTTTCCCCATGCATGAACAAAAAGCTGGATGGGGGCCTGGAAACCCAAACTTCCTTGGACACATTATCTGTTCCATCCCAGGCTCCCCTGGACACATTATGCACTTTGTCCAAGACCCCCTTGGACACAATTTGTGTTTCAGCCCAGACCGCCCTGGACACAATTTGTGATTTGAGCTGGACCCCCTAGGACACAATTTGGGTTTCAGCCCAACCCCCCCTGGACACAATTTGGGTTTCAGCCCAGACCCCCTAGGACACAATTTGGGTTTCAGCCCAAACCCCCCTGGACACAATTTGGGTTTCAGCCCAGACTCCCCTTGACACAATTTGTGCTTCAGCCCAGACCCCCGTGGACACAATTTGTGAATTGAGCTGGACCCCCCTTTGACACATTATCTTTTCCATCCCAGACTCCCCTGGACACCTAATGTGATTTGCCCAAGACCCCCTTGGACATAATTTGTGTTTCAGCCCAGACCCCCCTGGACACAATTTGTGATTTGAGCTGGCCCCCCTTGGACACATTAATTTCTGCCCATTATTTACCCCCCCAACGTAATTAACGCTCTTCCGAGGGGGGTGTATGCTTATAAAATGGAATAGCCCAATGGACAACTTTGACTGCACCAAAATGAATGCACATTTCAAAAAATTCACAGCTTGTCTACGGGAGGGGCTCATTCACGAGTGCAAGCAAGCATTACTAGCCCCACCTCTCTCCCTTATGTCGCTAAACAACTCACGGCTCTGTTCCACACACAACAACTCTTCAGCTTTCCTGTCAACGGCAACGTAGTACCAACGATATGTTGTGCATTCTAGTTAAAGCCCAGCCCACTGCAACACGCGAAGCACCGGGCGACGATCACCTACTAGGCTTGGCATACGATCGCAAGACCTGGGCTTGCCCAATGAGTACAGTCTTGGCCACTGTGGCCTTTCTGCTGCTTCTAGATACAAGCTTGCTTTCACAAGCAGGCACTACGCACTACTCACAGCTACTGACACTACAACACTCTACTAAACTCCTTCATTTTTTTATTTTTTTATTTTTTTAAAGTCGATCTAAGCTTATCTTCAAAGTTCCGACTAGGTTCCGCCAGGCCACATCTTAACTAACTTAACTTAATTATAAACTGATTATTGGATGCCAATGCCGGCAGGAAATGGAGAAAATCACGGACAGTGAACGGATGAAGACTCCCAAAACTGACTGTTCGCTAAAATTTTAACAAGACAAAGAAGTCTATCAGCTTGGATTCCAGGTTTGTCGACCTTGAAAGTAACAGGGTTCTCTGCCACCTTAATTCGTGAAAGCATCCCGGTGCGTGCACTTTTCGTCCAACTAAAAACCAATTTTCTAGAAAAAGAATTTCAGCTCATTTCACTACTTTGACCTACCAGGAAATGCAAACTCGCGTGGCATATTTCCTTTTTCCTTTCCGCGGCAAAAAGAATTCAGAAACGCGCGTTCCTTTTTGAAGAAAGCATAAAAGGAATTCAGACTGATGCATTCCTTTTTCCTTTTTCTGAAGGAAACAAAAAAGGAATTCTAAATGATGCATTCCTTTTTCATTTATCTGAAGAAAGCACAAAAGGAATTCAGAATGATTGGTTCCTCCATACCAAACCAGTGTGAAACCAGTTTCATGATTCAGTTGTCAAAGGCACATGACGACTGACCACTGACCAGCTGCAGCACAGAAAAGTATCATACAGACAACTGACCATCCAGTACAGTTCACTAAAAGCTGTGAGTAGGCTATTTTTAGTGTAGCTACAAGTAGGCAGCTGCAGTGGCGTAGCCAAGCTGGGGCACACTGGGGCACGCGCCCTAGCAACCAGAGGCTGTGCCCCACCAACTGTAGGCGCGCTTGCAAATTATCAGCGCCGAAAGTGCCGTTGTCGACCGCGATCGGGCGCTTAACTTGAATACATTTAAAGTCTTGAATCTAGCAGCGCAGATAGCTATCTGTATCCTCAGAAATCGCGTGCAGTGAGATCAGGAGAGTGTACGAGACTTCGTTATAATAACGAAGTCTCGTACGCTCCCCTGATCTCACTGCACGCGAGTTTGCCGTATTACTTTACACTGCGCACAAATCCGTACCGAAGGCATAGTGGGAGTGCTCGTTTTGCACAGAAATTCCCACAAACGGTAGTGTACCCATGCTGTGCCCTAGCATCGGCTGTGTCCTGGCTACGCCACTGGGCAGCTGAATGCAGCCTCTTACCTACGTGGTGTTCATAAGCCTTGCCCAATGCCGTGGGGGGAAAAGACCGTGCATGCCAGCATACATAATAGAGCTACGAACAGTGCACTATTATCTATGATGCCAGCCATGCGTCGCAGCGTGCGATTTTCGAATTTGGACGCGGTTTTTACGGAAATACGTATACTTCCATGTTATCAGGCTTGACTTTAACCCCTGGGCCACTGCAGATCTTTTGTATAATTATACTGCATTGCAAGCGAAGGAAGCTGGGCGGGCCTGGGAACGAGGCTGACTTCCGTAGTTGCAAATAAGTAGCGGTATATAAGAAAAGTCCTGTGTGGCTAGGATGGCTCATGATTGTAAATTTCTTGATTACTCAAGCCAATGAAACGATGATGGTAACTGCATAGTTAAAAATTTGTAAAATAAAAGTTTCAGTGGCTGGAGCCAGTAATCTAAATATAATAGGATGTAAAATCTTAAAGACTTTGAGTGTAAAAAAGTTGCAGCGTTCATGCTTGGACGTTCTGACTGGAGATCAACGGGCTCACACAGAGCTGCATTTCCAGGCAAGTTTGCAGAAGTTCTAGCCCCTGATAGACATAACAGAGACCCTTAGCAGGGCAAAGCTCAAGTGGCAAAATATCTACCCCATCATTTTGCTGTATGGCTGTCTCTCTTCTCACTCAACGTTGCAGCAAGTCTCTTGTAGAAGATGTGGAAGCTCTTCCCATACCCCAGTTGATAGGGCTGGTGATATAAAAGGTGAATGCTTTACTTCTCTGATTCTCTGGTGATACGGCTTCTCTTGCTCATGCAAGATATAGATACACTACACATATGCAAGGAAAACGCAAGCTACTATGACTTGGACAGAAAGGAAGGGCACCTCTGCACAGTAGCAGATGGCACCCTGGTAGGGTGAACAACTGTTGCATGCTCCCTGCTGGATCTGTAACACAGCAGTATATACTGTCCTTCAGTGCCTGTTTATTAATCACTCCTTCCCGTCTCAATCAACAGTTTTCCACTCATGACCACAATGTAGTCTTGGCAACTGCAAATTCATTAGAGAACACAACTGCAAGACTTACTATAAGTTGCAAATTCTCATGATTACTATGCTAATAAATTCTGCAGTGTTGCTTATACTCAGAGCACTGTAGAAGGGGCACAGTACTCCATCACTGGCATCAAACTTAAGGTGGCGGGGAAGTCTTTCGGCGGAGGTTAACGAAAACATAAACTTGGGTTACGGTCAGGACCAGGGTTACTCCTAGTTTCAGGGTTAGGGTTTGCTTTAGGGCAATCTTGCTTTGCCTAATTTTAAAAAGGGTTTTAGTGGCTCATTAATATATTCATGAACCCAAAATTGCCACTCGATGGACGCATCTACACACTCACTCTAGGTAGCGTCGTATTCACCAGTGTATCTCAAATCAATCTGTGCCAGCTTTTGTTCAGAGCTACTCTCAAAGTCAGGCTAGACTCATGTTTGTCACTACTCTTGGAATGGACAACTTTGACTGCACCAAAATGAATGCACATTTCAAAAAATTCACAGCTTGTCTACGGGAGGGGCTCATTCACGAGTGGAAGCAAGCATTACTAGTCCCACCTCTCCCCATTATGTCGCTAAACAACTCACGGTTCTGTTCCACACGCAACTCCTCTGGAGCTTTCTTGTGTACTGCAGCCTACTACCAACGATATATTGCGCATTCTAGTTAAAGCCCAGCCCAGCACTCGGAGCACCAGGCCACGGTCACCTACTAGGCTTGGCATACGATCGCAAGACCTGGGCCTACCCAGTGAGTTCAGTCTTGGCCACTGTAGCCTTTCTGCTGCTTCTAGACACAAGCTAGCTTTCACAAGCAGGCATTACGCACTACTCACAACTACTGACACTACATCACTCTACTAAAACTCCTCTGTTTTTTTTTTTTTGTTTGTTTGTTTTTTTTGTTTTTTAAGTCGATCTAAGCTTATCTTCAAAGTTCCGACCACCACATGAGGGGTTCCGCCAGGCCACATCTTAACTAACTTAATTATAAACTGATTATTGAATGGCAATGCCGACAGGAAATGGGGAAAATCCCCAATTTTACGGACAGTGAACGGATGAAGACTCCCAAAACGGACTGTGCGCTAAACGTTTACAAAGACAAAGAATTCTATGAGCATGGATTCCAGGTATGTTGACCTTGAAAACGCAGGGTTCCCTGCCACCTTAAATGATAGTTACTACTTTTAGTAGAAACAAGTACAAATGTTTTGCGCGTTCCATTCTTACTAGACATCTCACCAGCATTGGAGTGAGAAGTACAGTTTAATGTTACCTTGCTCTATTTTCAAGTTTGCTGAGATAGGCTGATATACAGCACCAATTTAGAAGAGAATAAGGTAAGGTCATTTTAAATGGACTGTATTCAATGTTGGGAAATGTCACTTGTGAGCATTGGTGAGCTGACTGTTAATCTGGAGAGTAGTAGTGTTGACATGTCAAAGTAGTAACTATCATTTAAGTTTGATGCCAGTGATGGAGTACTGTGCCCCTTCTACAGTGCTCTGAGTATAAGCAACACTGCAGAATTTATTAGCATAGTAATCATGAGAATTTGCAGTTTGCTGTCATGATGGATCAATCTTAACATCAAGATTGTTGTTTGGGAATCACCTGTTGATAGCGATAAATAGACTATGTTTCAATTATCCATTGTTACATTAATGTTGATCGCTTGAAATATTATTGCGATGTTAATATTTCCTAGAAATGTTATCGCCAAGCGCAACCTTTTTTAGCCTCGTTCCCAGGCCTCCCCCGTTTCTTGTTCTTCGGTTTGCATTCAGTATAATACACTGAAGAACAAAAAACGGGGGAGGCCTGGGAATGAGGCTAAATTCTTTTGTAGAAAATGTCATCGCCACCAGAATATTTGATTGGACACAGTTTCAAGGAGTGAATGACTCCCCTTGTCAGTGACTCCCCAGTCACTCACTCCTAGGAGCTCTGATTCTCCTGGATCAGTGGCTCCATACGTGAGTGACTTTTACCTACGGTACATATATGAAAGTGTATAGATACAGGTAGATGAAAAGAATTGGTACACAGCGAGAATGCTTAACTTTGCTCACACTGAATATTCGACTTACTACAAGGGTAAATCAATCTCAATACTGGTTATCAAATGGGAAGGAGTTGGGGAATGAATACATAGCCACAGAAGCAGAAGCTCTCAAAGAAGAATCTGTGGTTTCGGTAGCAGAATTTATTTGGAGGTTGATGTGCTGAAACGTGGCCCTACTGCAGCAAGGGGGTACGTATAATTTGGAAGAAATGACAAAATCATTGAAAATGTGGAAGTACTTACTAGATGCTTTGCATTCCATGAGTGATCAAAATTCCTAGCTGCAATGATATTTTCTTGGCGATAAAATTTTCGAGAAAAATTTTTGTTGCAGTGATAATATTTTCAAGCAATCAAATTTATCGTAAAATACCTCGAAAAAAGCTTATCTTTCAAGTTCCCCAAACCGAAATTCTATTTCCACAAATTGGAAGACTATTGAACATTAGCATGAACCACTTCTGTTTGTTATATTGTACAGACTGCAGGAGGGTTGAAAGAGTCTGTAAAAGATTACCAGAGCCTATACATGTATGTTCAGCTGAATCGTCAGCTCACCAATGCGCACAAGTGATGGCATTTCTTTGCACTGATCATACCATTGTACCAGTAAATGCAGCTCTCAGTATAGCTTGTTTACTACCTTACTCTTCTGCTCTTCTCTTCTGAATAGCTGTTGCACACCAGACCTGGACAGAGCTACAGCTTACTGTGCATCAGCCTTGCTCATCATACTCGAAACCAATGCAACATGGAACTCATGAGCATCAAACTGTACTTCTTGCTTCGATGCTGGCAAGATGTTGTAACAATCAAATGTGCAAAACTTTCATACATGTACATGTATGATCCCTTTATTACACCGGTTTGCATAATCTTTGAAAATTGAATCGCAAACAGCTGAGCGGAAGTGGTTAATTACGGCACGGGCATTGCGCAATGGCAGGACGCGTGTGCTTCTGGCGGTATGAAGACGCCGAGGGGTTGTGAAGCTGCGCGCTTTGACGAGCATCACAATTTCGTGGTAAAATCAAGGTGAGTACCTAAGCCGTTTTCGAGTTATCGTTGTTTGACAAGTGGTCTGAACAAAGAAAGAAGAGAAAGAATACGAAAAATGGCACTTTTGCTACCGCACACTTTAGCTGTCTTCCGCGTAGCTTTAGGGCAACTATATGAGTCTTGCTGATCACAAATGCACTCAAAGAGGAAGCCTGGGCGCTTAAATAAGCTGTTTAGCGTGTTTGTGGTGCAGTTATACGGCTTTTGCTAAAGTATTGCATATATTGCGCGTCGGCGCCATCCCTACATAGAGAGTCTACCGACTCTCTGATAATTATATCTTTCTGAAAACGCATGGAAGCGTACGCAGGCCCGTAGCCAGGATTTTTAGAAGGGGGGTTACATGGATGTCTGATTTGCATAAGTATGCAAGACTAGGGGGGTCTGGGGGCTTGCTCCCCCAGGAAATTTTTAGAAATTAGATGCTCTGAGATTGCTTCTGAGGCCATTTTGGGACAGAAGCAGAGCCGTAGTAGCTACATGGCTCGCGGAGTATTGCATCCAATTTTTGGCTGTCCATGTATGCATTTGCTAAGGCAGCTGACTTCGAATTTTCACGAGAGAAGGTACTAAGGTTGGCAGAACAGCAGGTGGGGTGACATCACTAGAAGGACAACTCTCGAGCGCCTGAACTAGCGATTTGTTTACGCACGTATTTACGCGCGTCTTCCATCGCAGCGGCGTAAAGAGCTTACGCGTTCGTTCCGCGCTGGTCCTCATCCTCCATGAACGAACTCGCATACTGTAGCTGCAACCAGACTTGTTTGGACAGCGGTGATTCTCAATAGCAGCGAGACTAGTGGACCACTTTCAAACGGTAGGATACTTAAAATGTACAGTTTAGAGGTGTATATAAAATCTTTTACCCCCCCATGCCTACGGGCCTGGTACGGTATAAGCTTGATGCTCTTCTGACATATTATCAGTATTCTGTGCATACTATTCACCATCCTGTTCTGCCAACCGTAGCTAGTACCTTCTCTCGTGGAAATTCGATGTCAGCTATAGCTTAGCAAAATTGCATACCGGTGTCATAGGGAATTTGGCTTCCCCGGTTTGTGGCACCCCCACGCAAAATACTCTAGCGATATTGGAACCCCCGAGTAAAATTCCCTAGCATTCAATTCATACACAAGAATCACTTCTGTTATGGCACCCTTATGTAAGATTACAATACAACAATTGATTACAGTTCCATTGTTCACCTTCTGCATGCTGGAAATATCTCTAGACCCATGCACACACTTGAGGTTGTCGCCAGCTCTCTGATAACCTGCAAGGTAGCATAGAAGTTCACAGCAGATCAATATCACATATTGTGCACACACTGTACATAGGTATTATGAACAATAAGTATATTACCTCTCTAAGTCCCAGCTGTCCAGTCTTCAGAATCTCCTTGTAGTGATGGACACCATCCACGAGTTGGAACTTTTTTTGCCCTTCTCCTTCGGGGTAGGTACCGTTGGATATAGGTAGTCCTGCACTTCGTCGTAGTACGTTATCTCTTCACGCTCCGCCTCACCGTCCGACCGAACTTCGATCTCCGTTGCATAGTCCGCCATGATTCTAATTCTCGGTAAATGTGACCAGCAGCGCACCACACGCTCTTCAAATAGTCACGCAAGTAAACCATGACTGACACCAAGGTCAGCAATCTGATTCGTACGGAACCGTCGTGGGATGCCTAATTCCCCAAGGGGTGCACCGCAGGTGCCAGAATCCCTCAGCGTATTTTACTCGGGGGTTCCAATATCGCTAGAGTATTTTGCGTGGGGGTGCCACAAACCGGGAAGCCAAATTCCGGTGTCACAGGAAATTTGGCTTCCCCAGTTTACGGCACCCCCGAGTCAAATATACTAGGAAAAATTAACACCCCCGTTCAATTTTTCCTAGTATCTAATGTACTCTCCAAATTCTCGCACCAGGAAATTTTGTACCCCCCTCATGCAGCAGCTGCTCCAGGTGCCAACCTTGTGGTGCCTGTAAAACGGTAAACAGCGCAGTTAGTAGTACGTTTCAAAGGCGATCATGGAGGTCTATGAAGGAGAGAATTACAGCGAGATCGAGACCTACCTAACCCGTAACGAGTACCCCGAGGGAGCAACGAAGGGAGAGAAAGGATCTATTCGGAAGCGATCAAAAAAGTTCGGATGGTGGACGGGCTACTTCACTACACTGGAGGAAAAGATGGAGTGTTAAGACAAGTAAGTGTATGGAGAAACTTTTGCATGCACATGTTAGTTTAAAGCAAGGTATTCAGTCTAGAAAAAAAAAAACATCCTCACAGTCTTTCTTCATTGTTAGGTAATCTTAGACAAGGCTAAGAAAGCTAAAATCTTTGAAGCTTGCCACGACAATCGAGTTGGTGGGTGCCACTTTGGTCGAGATCGCACCTACGACAAAGTTTGCACCCGATTCTACTGGAAAGGGATGATGAAGGATGTAGATGACTGGGTAAGCTAACTACATAATTTTGTATATTTACACCCCGGGTAGAAAGAAAAAAAAGATCTGGGATAAAAAAGCCGTAAGAGTGCTCGAACCTACCTACTATTTTCTCTACGAGCCTAATGGGACCCCACTAATTCATTTCATTACTTTCTATTTGGGGTGTGGTTACGATGTAGTAATAATGTACACGTATATTATGAACCCCTAGCTCCTATCCCTTGTGAAACATTTGGATAGAGCTAAGCATAGTCTGTACTTCATGTTAACAATTTGGTTACTACGGACTAAATGGGTCAATTGGGGACATTTTGGTCTGAATACTTCTCCATCACACAGGTAAAGCACTGCGACGCCTGCCACCGCACCAAACGAAAGTTCGATCGACCTGCTCCGACCCTACATCCCATTCCTGTGTCGGACACCTGGAAGAAAGTTGGCATTGACATCATTGAACTTCCTCTCAGTAGCCAAGGGAACCAATATTGTGTCACACTCACTGATTACTTTTCAAAATGGTCAGAAGCCGAAGTATGATAATACTGTGTAGTTTGATTTGACTCGGGGGGGGGGGGGGGGGGGGGGTTTGATTTGACTCGGGGGGGGGGGGGGGGGGGGGGGGGGTGCCAATTCAATGTTAATTTCTGGGGGAGCATCCCCAACCCCCCCCCCCCCCCCCCCCCCCTTCTTGCATGCTTATGCATGCAGTTCCCAGCTCCCAGTCACGGGTAGATAGAAAACCTGGACTCTGGACTGGACCATGGACTGGACTATGGACTGGATTATGGACTCGATTTTGGACTCGATAGTGTTCTAGTTCCGCTATTTAAGCATGTTTAAAGAAGACTATGAATATTGGATTGCCCAATGAGCAGGGGATTGGCATAACAGTAGGAACGGATATTTGTGCAGCTTTCAGCAAGACTGGCTGGTTGGTTTAAGCCATCACTCTGCTCATACAGCCTCCCAGCCCAGCTGGTTGGCAAGGAGTTGCATTATAATGCCTGATGTAAGCTTTAGTGGGAAAGAAAAGAGATCCAGCTGGGAGTCAACCTGGGACCTTGTGAATACTAGTCAGATGTTCTTACCACTGAGCCACTGGACTCATGGCGGAGGAGTAGAAGCAAGCCTTGCAACAGCCAGACTGGAAGCCTGGGTGACTTCAGCTGTCAGGTACACTGCCTATAATTTTCAAATGGGGATCCCCTGTGGAGGGGAATGTGGGCCTGGGGTAGACTGGCTGTACAATCACATTGCCTGAGCAGATACACTCACTACCCAACACCTCAGCCTTCTTGCTCTATCTTAAGCATTGTCTAGACCATAAACGCTGACATATATACTGAAAACATCCATAGGAATCTGTATAATCACAACCTTTGGCACAAGACTGCAAGTAATCAAAAAGTGGACTGTTAGAAGGCCTGGAAACGTGAGGTTAGTTCGTAGATTCTGCTTTCCCGTCTAAAATTAAGTCCAAAATCGAGTCCATAATCCAGTCCATAGTCCAGTCCATGGTCCAGTCCAGAGTCCAGAGTCCTGGTTTTGTACCTACCCCCCAGTCACCTCAGTACAACTGACTGGTACTGGCTGAAACGCATCCTGTGCAGTGGGTGACTTTATGCATAGCATCTAGGTTTTCTTTTAGGGAGATGTGGTTCATTGATTGCTCATGACATGCACGAGACATCCACGTAACCCGCCTTCTGAAAATCCTGGCTGTGGGCCTGGTGTAGCCATAAGCATCTATCCGGTATTCTCTGTCACAGAATTTTACATATAGACCTCTGGGGTCTATTGCTGGTCTCTGTCTTGGCATGTTTTTCACTTTCTGCTGTATGTGTAGTGCATGGGTAAAGGCAGTCTTCACCAGAAGTAGGTGACCACACATAGTACAGACAATGCAGCTATTTATCCAGTCAGGGCAGCTATGCAGGCATCCTGGGGTGAGCCTGAGCAAGCACCTCACTGCTGTTTTCATGCAGTTTGTCACAAACTATGCACATAGCTTTTACTGCAAGGTAGTGGTCAATACACATAGGATTTATATAAGAAACACAATATTCTGTATGTGTAGGCCATTTTTTCTGGACTCACTGTGCTGGATGAAGATAGCCTAGCTGGTGAAGGCTTATTGGTGAACAAGACTTTTATTCCCAGGTCCACCACTATTATTATCTGATTGGATGTCCATAATAATTTTTCCTCTGGCTTTGCAATTCACTAATTACTTCAATTCTGCATTTTGGGGTACAGCAGTGACAAGCTTACATAGCATACATTATAAACCCATTTTATAGATCTTACCTTGTATCTACCCTCTTCTGTTCCCAAGAATCTGGGTAGCTATAAGGCCAAGTTCAACAAACAAAAAACAAAGCCAAAGGGGCTTCACATATATAGAGGAACATTATTTAATTGAATCTGGCCTGAGGAACAATCATCAACATTTTCACAAGAAGTACAATTAGTGTTAACTAGCTACAAATCATATTGTTCAACTATTGCAGGTACCTCAGATGTAGTGGATCAAAGCCTAGCTAGTCCTTCTTATATAGTACAAAGTATATCATTTGGCCAAGAATCAAAGCTGGTTAAAAGTATGAAGCCTGAGACTGAGGAGGGTACATAGCATGAGGCTGAGGAGGGTACATAGCCTGAGGCTGAGGAGGGTACATAGCATGAGGCTGAGGAGGGTACACAGCCTGAGGCTGAGGAGGGTAAGTAGACATCTCATAGGAAGATGGTGGAGCCTGCTCAATAGTCCCAGAAGCTGGGTAGGCCTGGAATTCACTTTGCTGGGTGCTCTGCTGCTGAGAGCTTGTTGTGACAACAGTTGTGGAAGGAGTAGCAGGTGGTACAGTAGTAACAGTTGTACGTGTGCGCCTGGATGAACGTGAAACGGCACAGCCGATGACAATGCAGATGATGATGGGGATGATCACAAAAAGCACCAAGGATCCAACTGATGCTCCCACCGAAATGCCAACAACATTTATACCTAGAGAGAGATGAAAGAGCCAGAATCACAATATCAGAGATTGTAGTAGACCACTCCAAACAATAAATTTATTCTTCCTGTATTTTGTAATTAAAGATTACTATGGCCATCCCCTAATTACAAAATACCGCAATGCTACAAAATAATGCAATTTCGGGATTTTTAACACTCTGAAAAACTATATTGCGGTTGGTTTTGCTTCCGGTGTCACAGGAAATTTTTCGCACCCCAGGAATTCTAGCACCCCCACACAATTTTCTTAGGAAAATGGACACTCCCTCAGAAAATCTGGCACCCCCCATCGTGGTAGTATTTTAGGCACCCCCTGCCTAGGACATCATGTACATCCCTGTCCATTATCGTAAATTCCAAGGAGATAATGCCTCAACATTATTAATGCACAGAGTTATGTACACAGTATAGAATTTATCTGTTCAGTCGCAATCTTCTTCTGCATTCCTGACAACTCCACAATACAGTGTCCCTTTCATCAGCTATCCCTACACAGCGATAGTGAAACCACTGAAAACATGTCTCACATTCAACCATATTGTCCAGGGACTCGGGCTTGTGTTCTGTCTCTCCCTTCATGGTTTCCTGCTGGCCCCACGTCCTCCCTTGAGGCACCTCCAGGATATTTGTCGCGCATGAGCTATTGCAGAGTTTCATCATACAGGCACTGCTCCTTCTCTGTTTCTCCATCGCTCTCTGTCTCAATTTCCGAGTTGGTTGTTCGGCCATCTCTTTCTGCGAGTAAAAGTACTGATTGTTCTTGATACCACACCTTTTATCCTAAGCTAGAGACATCGAGGTACGGAAACACTTCAATCACTGTCATCGTTCACATTCGTGCACTTACACTCGGGGATGCAATTTTCCGGGGTGAGGTCAAAGGTGGAGTCACGTAATCCTAGGAAAATTGGAATGGGGGTGCCGCATATCCTGAACAGTGGTGCCAAAAATTGGGGGTGCCAATTTTTTGGTGACACCGGGACTAGAACACGACACATAGTCGTCCAAAGTTGCTCGTGGTCAAATGGTTAGGGCTTAGTGCTACAGTTAGGGTTAAGCTTAGGGCTAGGGACAGGGAATGGACTTCATTCCTTTTTTCTCTATCTTAAAAGTGACAAACACCTTTGTCTTGCCCTCCTGGCCTGAGGCCTAGTATGACATCCGTCGGTACCGCGATGTCACTTGTGGCAATGTGATGTAAGTGTGATGTAATGCGACTTTCACCCTGCACCTAGCAGGAACCACAATATGGTCCAGGTGGATAGATCTGCTAGCAGAATCAATCTGTTGGAATGAATCCGCTAGCAATTTTGATCCTCCCCCGGGTGAATTCTACTAGAGGATTCGATCCTTTGCCGCAAAAATGATCCATCTTTGGTGCAAGTACGAGACATTAAACTTTCAGATCAACAAGGCCAACCACTCTCACACTGATGTCTTTTGAGCTGTCATAGTTTCTGGTTTACTGTGAGAAGTATGCTCAATGGTATATTCAACTGTGACTGTGCAACCTTCATTACCACGGGGTGATAGCCAAATGAGCTTCCATTTTCTATGCCATTACCAAGAAGAAAGCAAACAGGCAACTCTTTGACAGTCAACCATGAGAAACTTTGCTCTTACCAAGCCTATAACTATTAACAACTTTTTACCAGCTAACTGAGTCTGCTGCTGCATGACAAAACACAGCATGACATGCACAAATCCTATGATGGCAAAATCTCGCGTACCTGTGAGAACCAGAGACTTAAGGTACAGAGCTCTGTTATCCTAAACGAAGTGCGAACCATGGTCTCCAAAGTGTGTGGGAAGTAATTGTTACATCCCACACTCCAGTAGCTCCTCTACAACTCCAGTAGCAGTCCCTGGTTTGTTTGATAAACATTGCACATGCTGTGTCAGCAAAGAACGAAGCATTCCAGCCATAAAAATATTTTTGGTGCAAGTCAGTGAGCGTCACCGTTTGGGTTGATTACAGGTCGTGTGGTTGGATCAGTATACAGTATAGCTAATATGCACATGTACATGGATATAATGGTTAGATTATCCTATAGTAACATGTGGGTCATAATATTCACATAAAGTTGTAGATGCTGTTTCATCTACCACGGGAAGTTACTACATAGTGGGGCGAGCCTTTGTGTGCGTGGTGTGTGTGTACACGTGTAATCCAACAAAGGTATGTTTTTAAGCTCTATATGTCTGAAGACAGCAACAAAACTTTTGACTGTCTACTAGCACTAAGGTGCAGTAGGCAAGGCATATAATGTACTTCATTGTTTGTGCTGATAGCATGTGGATGGTTATGTGATTACGCTACAGTACTGAAGGGCATGAAATGCAGTAACCAACAGGGGCAGCAAAGCAAGTGGATACTTGGGAGGACTTTAAATTTGCATGCTCTGAGGTTAACTTTTGAACTATTTGAACCAAAGTATTTACCATCTGTGAACTTGAGGAATCTGCTGTTGTTGGAACAATTTGTGGTCACTTACGATGGTGTTTGCGACAGTTCATTCTTCAGCAGTAATAGACAAACACGCACACTGATCGAAGCAAGGGAATGTTTGAAGTGGGGTTGGAAGCAGCTGCTAGTTGAGTTGCTTTTGCTGTGTAATTTCAATGGCTTTCAGAATGGTATGGTATAAGTATTTTGATTTACTAATTTGGTACTCATAAATATAACAACCAGCATGATTCTGTCCTATATAACATCTGTATACATTGCAAATTTTATTACCAATCATGATTTTTTGCCTGGAATTTACCTTACGTAATATTGCAGCAGATCTCATGGACAGTATTGCAGTAGAGTGCAAGGGATAGGGTCACTGTTATCGAGTGGTTAATGGTCAGTTGGCTCTGCATGACATGGATCATGATGGTATGCACACCACAGTTTACCATTACACTACAGTTGTACCTGAACATCTGACATTCACTATGTCCTAACATACCAATAGTGTGAAGGGCTCATGCAGTTCTGCACTGGCATACATGTGACTGGTGAGGGAGGGGAGTTGGTCGTTTGAAAGGTTAACTCTTTAACCACCGTAGGCTATTTACTGGAAGTTTTTATTAGGCTATGGATACGTTCCTTGGTCCGTATTTCCACTTCTGCTTGGAGCTAGCACTGGAAACTTGAGTCAAAGCTTTATTAACACATTCTCTGTGGGTTCTTGACCTTACCCATGCCCACTCATTAGCAAGCGTTCAATAATCAGGGCCCTCCGACCAGAGAACACTCCTCCGGACTAAAGGCTGCCTAAAATGCCAGAAATGGAGACCCTACGAGCGTTTTCTATGCCCATTTGTACAAGAAAGCAGACAAATGGCCCACCCGGCGTTGACCAGGACTTTTCTACAGCCAGCTGCAACAGCCGCCATGCACTGTCAGCCAGAGGGGTGCACCCACCCACCTCCCCCTGTCCTACCCTTTCTGCTAGCGCAGAACCTATCTTCAAAACAGATTGCGCCAACTGATAACATGTGGCCGAAGTCAGACAACGCCAAAAAGCGTCATCGGTGGTGAAAGGATTAATCAGAGAACAAAACAGCCCATAAAGCAGCTATTTAATGATATTCATGACAACTGTGGGGGCAGGTAAGGTCAGGCTGCATCAAGTAAAGACCTACCACCCAGACTTGGCTGTCACCAGTCTTGGTATGGCTGTTAATGGATTCATGACCCACAAATATGCCCAACTAAAGGCTGTTAATGAGATTCCTAGCCTCATGCTGACATTCATGACATACCTGACATGGGGTTACAGTCAGTGAATGGTTAGACAGAGGCCTAAGGCTAAATTCAGGTTTAGCTTGCCAGCTACTTGAAACTTCTGACTCCAAATTTCGGCTGTTTTACCAAAACTTAACTCTTTAACCACCATAGGCTATTTACTGGAAGTCCTTATCAGGCTATGGATACCTTCCTTGGTCTGTATTTCCACTTCTGCTTGGAGCTAGCACTGGAAACTTGAGTCAAAGCTTTACCGACACATTCTCTGTGGGTTCATGACCTTAGCCATCCCCACTCATTAGCGAACGTTCAATAGTCAGGGCCCTCCAACCAGAGAACGCTCCTCCGGACTAAAGGCTGCCTAAAATGCCAGAAATGGAGTCCCTACAAGGTGAAAGGAGCATTTTCTATGCCCGTTTGTACAAGAAAGCAGACAAATGGCCCACCTGGCATTGACCAGGGCTTTTCTACAGCGAGCCGCCATGCACTGTCAGCCAGAGGAGTGCACCCACCCACCTCCCCTGTCCCACCCTTCACCCCCCTGTCCCATCTTCAAAACGGATTGCACCAACTGATAACATATAGTTGTGCAATCTAACTGCCAACAACAGGATAACAGAATGTACATGTCTTGCATCCTTGGGGACATCATGGCCCTGTTCCTAGGCTCACCCCACAAATGTTTGAAAATTGAGACAGATGGACAGAATTGATTACTCAAGCCACCCTGCACATGCACGCATGGGGTAATAATGACACAGTAACAGATGTATGCTGCTTACCAGAGCTGCACTGAACAGGTACGTATAGTACATCCTTAGAATGGCAGTAGTCATTAGTTCCATAACATAAATACATATGAACATTTGTGTGTTTATATGCACATTTGCCAGCACATGTCTTAAGATGTACATTATAATCTTCATCTAGCCTCTTTCCCAGGCCTTCCCACCATCCAGATTTTGATCGTTTGCAGTATGCAAGAATGGAGGGGGAAGGCCTGGTACCATTTATCATGTGAGTGACCTCAATGGTACCAAACTTAGGGCTTCCCCCTCCATTTTTGCAAACTGCAAATGATCAAAAACTGGACAATGGAAAGGCCTGAGAACAAGGCTAATCTTCATGTTTGCACAGAGATTTAAACACTGCAAATATATTGTTGCCATACATGTGGCTTTTATGTTGAATACATCATAGGAATAAGCTTGATATAAACTACTAGACTAGATCTTTTACCTGATCCACGTGGAATGCTGGTACCAGAGCTACTGCAGTCAACAGCCACATCCTCAAAATGGAAACAGTTGTGAGATCCATATGAGTTTCTTTGGCAGGAGGTCAGCCTTGATTCTGTACCAAAGCAATTGACATTGTCCAACCAGATTGTTCCAGTAGCAGACCCATAGCTGCAGGAAGAACGAAGTGTAGCATTTCCCTGTAGCTAATGGTTTTACTTGAACTACCAATTATTCATGCTTTGTTGCTTCAGGAAATGTCAAGTTGCCCATAGTAACCCTATACTCTGCAGAGTACAAACACCTCACCCTCCAGCGCTACTTGTGGTCCAGCTGGTACTGCTTCCGGAAAATCCAAGTTGACGACAAGCCACACGAGTGTTTGTGGAGTCCCAAAGGTCATTACACACAGTCCCCCACTGTCCACTGTAGTAAACCTCCAGACGACCACGTGTGTAGGAGCTGCTGCTTATTCCATTTTGAACCAGCCTCAGGTCGCCAGATCTTGAACCTGTTAACAGTGAGTTAAAATGTCACATGTGTACTTAGGTAGAATTGAACACAATACTGGTATCAATTCAGCAAACACAAATGCCATGAAGTGCACAAGATGTAGGAGCTACTGCTTATTCCAATTCGAACTACCCTCAGATCACCAGAACAGTTGGCCCAGCTGTGAGTTGCAATGTTATGTTTTGTGTACTTAGGTAGAATTACTTTGAAACATACGTTCACACAATAGTTGTGTTCAAGGCCAAGGCACACCTCACAGTTCCAGTAGTGGCAAGGAATCTCTACTTGACAAGACATTGCATTGATATCTACTCCTGAACAGCTGAAAGAAAGCTCGCTACTGATGTAAACCAACCTCTAGTCGCCACCAATGTAAACCAACCTCTGAGAAACTGGGAAGGCACTTACATGACTACCATGGCAACTGTATCCCAAAGTGTACTCTACAAAGATGCAAAAACCTCCCTTGGCTTATCAAAGATCTTAAAACGAGCAATGCAAAAGTGGAACAGCCTAGTACCTCATACTGTACGTAACTGAATACATTCACTGCACACATACCCTTCTTCTTCTGTACCATCTTTTAAAGCTAATTTCTGGGAAAATTACAGTTACACTGTGTGCCCTTGCAATTATGCATGTTTCATAGGAAAAAATATACTGAGAATTTTGTCCAGATATATGATCTTTGTGGACTAAATTACTGAAATACTCCAAGAGTAGTTGCACATGCAAAAGAAGTGGATACCATGTTAATTTAATCTACACAACCTGGAAACGATGATTGTGGCATGTATATCACCATCATGTAACGATTAACATTTCACCAGAATTTTAATACGTAAAATCTCAGCAATGAGATGAAACTTACTACACCCAGTCTCATCACTGCCATCAGTACAATTGCGAGTCCCATCACAACGGTTGACAGAGCGGATACATTGACCATTGTTGCACCGAAATGCTCCACTTGAGCAAGATACTGTATCGGTTGAGTCAAAAGTAGGACAAAATTTGTTTGATATTATGTGCAAATACGAGAAAAGAGAGATATTTGCACACATGCAGACACAGTGTGTATCAGCCCTCTCTTCAAAGGGAGAGGGGGGTGGGGATGAGGCTACAGTTGCCAGTCCTCTGACCACTGGGAAACCACCAGCCCTTACAGCTCTATATGTTGAGCCATGAACCCTGGAGTTTCATTCTTAGCCACCACTGGAGTTTCATTTCTGGTGATCACAGGCTTTCACTTTTCACCTTTTTTTATTTGCCCAACAAATCTTTACAGGCAAGATGTTCTACAGCACTTAGATAAGCACTAGCAACTTACTGCAGTTCCTCTCATCACTGCCATCAGTGCAATCTCGAGTCCCATCACAGCGGTCAGAGGAGCGGATACATTGAAGATTGCTACACCGAAATGCTCCACTTGAGCAAGTGACTGCAATTGTTGGTTTCAAGGTCAGAGAGAAACAAATGGTACCTGGATACTTAAAGAGAACACTTAGTAAACTTACTGCAGTTCCTCTCATCACTGCCATCAGAGCAAGTCCTAAACCCATTGCATCTTGAAAAGGAAGAGATACACTGGCCACTGGTACATCGAAATTGGGTGAAACTGCAGCCTAAGTGTTTGTGTGTTGTGTAAAGGGTAAATACCATATAGGTTTTTTTTACACGGGGGTATAATTTGATGTTTAGTTCTGCTGGGTATGTAAAATTCACAAAACATAACGCCACACATTTAGCTATGTGACTTATACAAAAGTAGTTGTGTCTGTGAAACTGTTGCTGTTCCATTCCATAAAGACAACTACCACAAACCCCAAGTGCTCACTGTCTCCTCAGTTCAGCATGATGTCTAGTCTAGCAAGTCAACCCACTTCAGACAAACTGCAACCATATGCAGAAATGCTCATATGCAGAGATTTAATTTGTTCAGAACAACATGCATTCACGGCAGATTTCATATTCCAGCTCATAACTCCTAGCTGTCCTGAAAGCAGCACAGCCTTGAAATCTGGTAAATGCATGGCTGCTCAATGCAGTAGCATACACGCACAAAAAGTGTTCAAGTACCTTCAGTTTGCATAAAACAGTGGCCATAGATCAGCTTTTGCAGTACCTGTTTAAACTGTTGAAACAGCATTTGCAGCTCCACAGATCCATGACAAGTATTTCTGAGGTTTACGTACATATAGACAGTCCCAGATTTGAGATTAATTAGCATAAACATCATAGGTAAATAAATGAAGTGTCCAAGGCATTCAAGGGCATTAAACACTACCACAAGTTTCCATGTGCCTGTCATGGTCCATGTTACCAACAAGTGTGTCCCAAAGTTGTAATATTTTGGCAGGGAAACATTTTGCCAAGCCTGACTGTATTATAGCCTCTTTCCCAGCCTCTCCCCATGTGTGAATGAAAAATCACTTTTCCATACTGCAAGCGACGGAAAGCTGGGTGGGGCCTGGCAGCAAGACTATGATTGTATAGTATTGCAGTAAACATTTTGTTGATCAGCTCCATGACCCTGCCCACCAAATGATGATGATGACACTAACATCTCCATGGGGGTGGAGGGGAATTTACTGATGATTTCCAGAGCGGTCTAGCTATATGTTGGTCTCTACAATCATGTATTATCTACAGTTTACACAAGTAACTGGAGATAATACAGGCGAAATTAAACTGTTACTTTCAGAAAACAACACACGCATACGAACATAATAATTTTAGCTGGTTACTTAAATTTTTGCCATTTGAAATGGCTGGGGAAATTTATCCCTGGCAAAAATTTCTCACTATGCAATACATGTTGCATGCACCAAGATGCAGTTATTTATGCTTGTGCTATTGCTTCAAATGTGTTGTAACAACTCTCAGTTAACAAATGCATGTATATGTATAGTCTCGTGCCCCTCCTGCTCAACCCACTGACATAGCCGTCTGGCATGCGTAGTTAGAGTAATAACTCCCCGAAGCTCCATGTGTCAGAAATAGTGCAGTTTATAAATGACAATGATGCTTTTGCATGTGCCAAGACTCAATGCGTCCTTTACAGAGATGGCCATCAACAAGGCAATTGGTCAACCAGTTTGAAGACTTGATTACAGTCAGGAGACTGAGAACCAAGCCAACGCAATTAGAGAAATTGTGGTTGGGAGGGACATGTTTGTCATTTTGCCAACTGGCTCTGGCAAGTCGCTCTGCAATGCTGCTCTTCCATATGTATTGGACATATTGAGAGCAGAAACTGGCTTTCCGTCGATCGTGCTAGTAGCTTGCCCGCTCGAGTCAATAATGGAAGACTAAGTTAGAAAACATATGGCTACAAATTGGTTGCCATCACGGTCAATTAGCGTTGCAGCGACAAACCTCAGCATGAACTTGAGAGCTTCTTTCTTCGCTTCAACTGAAGTAGACATAGTTCTTCGCTTGGATGACAGTGGCAGCCGGAGATATTCTGCACAGTATGCAAAAAAGCGTGCTACCTTCCATGGTATATACAACCATTTCTCACTCTTTGCACTATGCAATTTTCCCATGCGCTCGCTTACAATTTATGACTATGGCATTTGGTTACGCCCCTCAAGGCTCGAGCGGGATGTTGTATTGTAACAAGACCCCTTTTCCTCCTCGTGAGGGGTGGGGTCTGGGCACGAGAGCAGTATGTGTACCATATTTCATCAAATAGACGCCACCCTGGAATAGTCACTTCCCTCAAACAGAAGCTTCTGAGAGAAATAAATGCCGCCCTCGAATGGTGGCTGCGACTACCATATCCTCTCTAAATAACGGACACTCTAATTGTCCAGACACCTCAAATATGAATTTTTCGTCACTCGAAACCGGACAGCAGAAAAATTGAGGGATTTTCCCTCTCTAATTCAAGCGAATACATGCGAGGTCAAAATTTTTTGTCACAGTATTGGCTAGACATAGGAAGCTCCACAGAGTGAATTAAGGAATAGAGAAAGGCTCTACGAGGTTATCTTGAGCCTAGGTATGTTATTCTGATGTAATGTCACCGATTTATGGAGAATGCTTACATGCTGCATGTTGTGTGTACCGGGTACCGTCTTTGACTTTTCTCGTGGATAGTAAGGTGCAGCTTCTAAACTGACTTGATATTTTAAAAGGTCATGAGCCGCAGCACCTTTGCAGTTAGCGTTATATTTCTGTTTAGAGGCGTTGTAAAGAAAAGCATAGTGAGCGAAGCCTGGATCATTGTCAATCACTTCGATCATAAAAACGACTTATTGGCCATGACTTCTTCCTTGAGTCTGATGATGATGCTCAGCAGGTCTGTTTATGAGTACTGACAGCAGCCCACGCACACAGATAGTGGCAGTAAATGGACATGGTTACTCATAACAAAAGCACGGCCCAAAAAGGACGATAAAACTGGCACTAAAGATCTTTCTAATTCACACCAGACACTTCTGTTCATAAACTAATAACTCTCTAAAAATTTCCGGATACTCCAGTTTTGAGAGAATACGGTAGTATACACGGCACACACACGTGTGTGAATACTTTCTGACAACGGTCACCAGGCTAGTGCTAGGGCTGTTCGTGTTGTAAGACTTGTTTCCATGGATGACAGCAGGACTGAGAGGCTGTGCGAAGTACTGACAGAGTCTAACAGTCATCGCTGTATCGCTTGTACACCTTATCCAGCCGCCGTTGATGTTTGCGGGCTTCCAAAATAAATAAACGCCGCCCTCGAATAGTAACCATAGAAAAACAAGCGGCAAAAAAGAAAAAATAGTAGCCGCGGCATCTGACCGAAGAAATGCGATACATTCTTTTGTATACAGCAGGGTATGCACACCCCTTTGGTGGTTTATGATTATGTGCTCTGGCAGGCATGTGCATAATGTCAACACCAAGCTGTGTCACAGCATGCAAGCATTTGTACATACTGCAAGCAATCAGCTGATTACTTGCAGTATGTACAAATGCTTGCACACTCCTTTTTTAGAAAACCACACAGACAGCAGGAAAGCCGCAAAGCAAGGCAAGATCCCTCGAATGGCTACAGTGGTGTATCTAAGGCAGGGCCTAACAGGGCAGGGCCCCTACCAAACATTAAAAGTGCCAGCCCTAGTCAATTCTTAGTGATGAGTCCAGCGCAAGTCGGGTGCAAAAAATAAGTCAAAAACCTAACACAGTAGTGCAGCCATCTATATATCTAGAGTATGGCACAGGCTCCTACTTTCTCTTCACCTCACCATTTGTGAGTTTGTGTGGAGACCTATTATACTGAAGTCATCAGTCAGAAGAATAGGTAGCCATTCAATGGTGTAGCCAGGTCACAAATGATGCCCAGGTACAGCATGGGCATACTGTGTATCTGAGAACTTCTGTGTGAAGCACAGAAACAACTAGGGGCGTCTGGGGGCATGTTCTCCGAGGAAATTTTTGAACTTTAGAGCCTCTGAGGTTGGTCCTGAAGCTATTTCTGGGCTATTGGCACTGCCATTGATATTGAGTTGGGAGTACAACATATCTTGTAAAACTAATCTTTCAGTGAATACAATGCAGTGTAGTACAGTACAATTTAGACCAAAACACTTTCACCTCTGCATTTCCCGCTCTTTTGCATTTCACATTGGTAGTGTCCGCCATTTATGATACCTCAACAACTTGGATATGCTGGAGACTGGGCATACATATGCAAACTCCAAGCATGTGTTTGCTGACTGTTCCAACTCCTTTGAATGAGTGGTTCTTGCTATCAAAATTACAATTGTGAAATTTGTGTGACTAGCTAGCCATTAGAGGGACTAATGCTGGCACACCTTCAACACTATTATATAAGTGTATTCCAGTATGATACAACACCATGGAGGGCATGGTGACTTTGTTCCTGGTCCCCCAACAATTTAATAATTGACAGATAGATCCTGCTCTGCACATGTATGTGTGATAACACACTAACAGAGTGTATGTTGCTAGCTGCTACTGCTACTCGAGTTGCAACAAATTGCCATGAACATCCTCACAGTCAATAGTGCAATAACATGGCTAAATCACATACAGACATTCACTGAAATTACCAGTTACACTGCAGTCAACAGCAACATCGTCAGAATGGACACAGTTGTGAACTCCATATGAGTTTCTTCGACAGGAAGTCAGCCTTGATTCTGTACCAAAGCAGTTGACATTGTCCAACCAGATTGTTCCAGTAGCAGACCCATAGCTGCAGGTGAAAAGAAGTTTAGAAAGTACAATTAATAGCACTAGGTGGACATGTCATAGGTGAGGAAAACAATATCAATGGTAACTGATAGTCCTTTCATCTCTGTGAAACTCCACTCTGGCTAATGGTTGCATGTACTTGAACTGCTTTGTTGCTTCAGGGAATGTCATGCTCTGCAGAGTACAAAATGTCTCACCCTCCAGCGCTACTTGTGGTCCAGCTGGTACTGCTTCCAGAAAATCCAAGTTGACGACAAGCCACACGAGTGTTTGTGGAATCCCAAAGGTCATTACACACAGTCCCCCACCATCCACTGTAGTAGACCTCCAGACGACCACGTGTGTAGGAGCTGCTGCTTATTCCATTTCGCACCAACCTTAGATCACCAGATCTTGGGCCTGTTAACAGTGAGTTACAATGTCATGTGTGTACTTAGGTAGAACTACAGCTGTCACACAATACTGGTATCAATTCAGCAAACACAATGCCATGAAGTTCACAAGGTCCACCACAAGACACAACTATGTCAACTTGGCTATAAAGAAAGCAATTACCATAAAACTGGACCATGATATTCTCACATTTTAAAACTGGTTTGTGCATGTGCAACCATAGCTACCCAGAAAAGTCAGAAAATTCAACTTGGTTGCTGTAGATGAGGTATTTGTTGTCAATTGTGAGAGGTTGAGTCAGTGATGGACAGGACCATCTTTTCACAAGACTGAATCACAGAACTGCTGAAGATGTAGTCTATCAAGCCAGACCATCTCTCACAGTTCAGAAAAGCGAGAGGTCTAGCACATGTTATTAGTATTCATAGTTCACAGCTTGTTTAATCTGCAACCCTAAAATTGCACCAGTAAGCAAGCAAAAGTCAGCAGTCGAAGTCAAACAATAGTCATGCGCACGATGGTTAAAATGTCTTATGAATATTTAATGAGATAATGTCATACCGGATTATCCCCTTCACGTCAGCACAGCGTGAGACAAGGTCACGCCCATAGCTCCACCCACCGGATGCGGCATTCGGCCTGTACCTAAGAACGTAATTGGGGCGAGCCTGAGCGAGCCCCACACTAGCGTGACTGCATTGCGCACGCGTGTGTGTAACTATCTATCAAGAAAAGTCATCATCCATTATTCCATGGATAATTACCCAAGGCTACTATTTGATGACTTTCACTCAGAGCTTCAGATTGTGCGGCTAATATTTGAGGGCGGTGTCTCATCAATAGTTGACAGTATGCATGACGTTATGAGGAGGGGGAGAGGGGGTCACAACGTCACAGTGATGTTACTTTGGAAAAAATAGTTTGTAGATGCTCCCTTAGAAGGGCCTTATGCTAATTACATTTATGCTTCTGTGATTTCACTTGATACATCAAGTGAAATCCATCAGTACCACTAGTTTCATAGCGAAGCTTCAAAAGTCACTTGAACCGACCTGCGCCCAATTTTTGGCACTTAACCCTTTCAAGTCCAAGACAAATTGACTAAAAATAGCTTTGCAGTGCCAACTTTTATAGTCCGGTTTTTATATATCTCAGATAGATAGTTAGTTCTAGTACAACAGATTAGAAATCGGAGCACCTTCGATTTTTTCGTTGGGAGCCCTATTCACGATGTCCACGCCGACGTGTACTACAGCTAAGCCGTGAGAACAAGCGTGAAGGGCTACTGCCAAACAGGACTCAGTGCAGTTAAGGCTGGCTCAACTTTTTTTTCTAGTTCAAAAAGTGTGCGTGCATGGTGTTTTAAAACCATTCTGATTGCTAACAACTACACCCCAAAGGTAATATTTGTGTCCTACATACCCCAAAGAGTAACCGCAAACACTCCGTTTCCATGGCAACGACCCCGCCCACTGTAAACAAAACAATAATTATTGCACACCGTTTGCAACTATTTCTCGAAATGCGGAAGGTAAACACCAAGTAAATTGCAGCAATTTTGGCACCGTTGGAAAGCTTACCATCTGAAGAACACGAATGTGCCTGGAAACTGGGTACAGCACCCTTCATAAACTAAATAAAAGCCGAAAAGTGCCAATTTTTAGGCTAAAACGGACAAACACTTGCGCATTACCACTTACCTTGGCTTGTACGATTTATCTATGCGCTGTTTCCAACCGGATCCTAGTACAACAACTACTGGAGAGATATTGTTGAAAATTTTAGCTCAAAATAGTTTTATTCTACCTTCCGCAAAATGACACAAAGTTACACTGTTCACTACCAGCCGGCTCTGTGCGGCTCGCATATGAATCTAATCATGTCTAAAGCTGCCTGAGTACGCCAATAGTGAACTATTAGCGAGCTCTCAGGTCCACTTCAGGAAATTCAGTGCTGGATCAAGCCGAGAGAGAGGGTACGAGGTCAGCTCGTCGATCTTCAGGCTGTCAGACCTGTTACAGGATAGTACTTGGACTCTGTACCATCGCTATATAGCATATAGATAGTAGCACTAAAAAAAATAGCTACCACGTGCATGTCATCCTTTCCACTGTACTCCAGGCATTTAGATTTACACACGATACACTCGCTGAGGCTAGCTATGGCGACGCCACAGCTTACACTGGTAAGTTATACAGCCTACTTCGCACGATCTACGTGGCAAACACAGAACCACACCTAAGGCTTCTACACTAATTGCAAATATAATTGAATTAAGCGGTTAGGTAATTAGATAAACGCAGACGCGCGCGTAGAGGCGTGCGCACACTTGTACAGATTCGCCCAAAAAAAAACTGAGCCAGCCTTAACTGCACTGAGGAGGCTGTCTTTTCACCCAATCCCATGCGGATCACGTGATAGGCCTCCAGGAGGAAAGGTCTTGATGAAGGCAAATGTGTTGGGCACTGCGCTTGCAAACGGCAGGAGCTGCGTGTTCTCCTCGACAGGTAAGGCAGCTTATAGATTTAGTGATGTTTTACTTTGCGTATAAATCAGAGAGGGTAGCTTATTGGATATACTGGGATGGGGACAAGGATAATAAATTTGACTCCCGAAAATAGCCAGATGTAGTAAGAAGTCTCTTGTGTATGAACACAAGAGACTTGTTACCACATCTGGCCACTTTTGTCTGCTCTCCAAACCTCCTGGTAGATTGAGTATGGCAAGAAGGAAAGGGAGGATTTCATAGCACTGATAGAGGGTGACTGGGTGTGCCTTTGTGCTAAAGTCTGTCCTCATCACATCACACAGTTGGTTTTAAAAGTGTAAGAGCCAGTGAATAGCCTCGTTCCCAGGTCGTTCCTGCCTCCAGTTTTTGATTGCTTACGGTATGCAAAAATGGAGGGGGAAGGCCTGGGAGAGTCACGTGCGTAATGTCAGGTAGATGTGAGGGTAGACGTGAGGGGGACGATGCTTGATCGTTGTAACTCACAAAGTTTGCATTGATCAGCCTCGAGTCTACCGAACAACGAGCTGTATTGACGCTGTCTTTCAAACGTTACAGTCTCAAGTTCTTGGACAAGATATTATAAGAAGGGCCTCGAGATTCTTCGTCGGGCACCGCCCCCCTCACATCTACCCTCACGTCTACCTTACATCATGCACGTGACTCTTTCTCCCAGTCCTTCCACCCTCCATTTTTGCATACTGCAAGCGCTCAAAAACTGGAGGTGGGAACGGCCTGGAAACGAGGCTACCAGTGAAAGTAAAATGCAGACAGAAGCATAAACGTAATTAGCATAAGGCCCTTCTAAGGGAGCATCTACAAACTATTTTTTCCAAAGTAACATCACTGTGACGTTGTGACCCCCTCTCCCCCTCCTCATAACGTCATGCATACTGTCAACTATTGATGAGACACCGCCCTCAAATATTAGCCGCACAATCTGAAGCTCTGAGTGAAAGTCATCAAATAGTAGCCTTGGGTAATTATCCATGGAATAACTTAATCCTATGCACATAACTTTTATTTGGTTTGTATACACAGGCGTCCTTTATCACAAGTGTCCAGGAGTTGATTAGTCTCATTCCCAGACTATTTTTCCACACGGGGAAGGAAAAAATGGTCTGGTCAACGGCCTATTCCGTTTTTGTTCCATGCGGTTTAAAAATTGGTGACGCAGCGTCTTAAAAATGCATTACATAACGTCACACATGAAAGAACTCAAAAGAGACAGCTCGTTGCAGGGATCATCCTTCTCGGAGCTTCCAAACGCCAAGAAACGGAGATTCACAAAACTTGAAGCCTCTGTCAACGTCAGAAAGCCGGGACAATCTTTTCGACATTTGAAGCTCAGGAACTTCACACTGCCAGTTGTCAAGCTCAGAAACGCACACCGCCGTTCACAGAAGTCCTGGCATTCCTTCGCTTGTCCGTTTTCTGGTTCTGCCTGGCTTAGTCTCCTGATAGCGCTTCAACCGCCTAGCCTTCTTAAAATTAGTTATTGTAGTACGTGGCATCATCCGCATGAAGCAATGTGATTGGAGCGCCACCATCGTGGCGCTTTGATCAAAAACGGAATAGGCCATTGACCAGACCTTTTTTTCCCTCCGAGTGCCGAAAAATAGTCTGGGCACAGGACGGAGTTGATAGGGAACTTTTTTATATTTCTCTTTGCAGATTGAGAAGTGTAGAAGCTTCAGTCAAGATCTGCCTGTAGTATGCTCCCACGTGAAGAGTGAAGACCTAATATATGATGCTTACATGCAAGAACTCAATGCTGTTGTGTTGTATTTAGTCATTTTTGTACCTAGTCAATTTTTGTTACCCTCAGTCCTTCTTACTCCAGCGCTTGTCAGGCATACTGCAAGAAACTAACGCATGATTAGAAGGCCTGGGTATGAGGATGTTATTTTTTGTAAGTATTTATGGTCAAATTTTACAATCAGTTCTGATTTGCATCAACTTGCATGGTTGAATTTCATCTGAATAACTTACAGTAAAACTTAAGGTGGCGGTGAAGTCTTTCAGCGGAGGTTAACGAAAACATAAACATGGGTTACAGTCAGGACCAGGGTTACTCCTAGTTTCAGGGTTAGGGTTTGCTTTAGGGTAACCTTGCTTTACCTAATTTTAAAAAGGGTTTTAGTAGCTCATTAATATATTCATGAACCCAAAATTGCCACTCGATGGACGCATCTACATGCTCACTGTAGGTAGTGTCCTAACCACCAATGTATCTCAAACCAATCTATGTCAGCTTTTGTTCAGAGCTACTCTCAAAGTCAGGCTAGACTCATATAGCCGCTACTCTTGGAATGGACAACTTTGACTGCACCAAAATGAATGCACATTTCACAGCTTGTCTACGGGAGTGGCTCATTCACGAGTGGAAGCAAGCATTACTAGCCCCACCTCTCCCCCTTATGTCGCTAAACAACTCACGGTTCTGTTCCCCACACAACTCCTCTGCAGCTTTCTTGTCAACGGCAACGCAGTACCAACGATATATTGCGCATTCTAGTTAAAGCCCAGCCCAGCACTCGAAGCACCGGGCCACGATCACCTACTAGGCTTGGCATACGATCGCAAGACCTGGGCCTGCCCAATGAGTACAGTCTTGGCCACTGTGGCCTTTCTGCTGCTTCTAGACACGAGCTTGCTTTCACAAGCAGGCACTTCGCACTACTCACAGCTACTGACACTACAGCACTCTACTAAACTCGATCTAAGCTTATCTTCAAAGTTCCGACCACCACGTGAGGGGTTCCGCCAGGCCACATCTTAACTAACTTTTAATTGGGCGAGCGCAGCGAGCCCCACACTTATGGTGTAAACGGAAAATTGTCTATGTAATGTTTGGTACGTGCGTATTCCGTATATATACATCCTGCCCCATTTGTGCGCGATGCAATATTTCCACATTGCATGTTAACCACTGTTGCTCAAGAGAAAGGCTGAACCAACGTATAAACAGGGACTTGAAAACGGTGAGGAAAGGGAGGCACGACTAGCAAGACGGAGACTGATTATTATAAACGTGCTGCGTGACACAGCCGCCACTGGCAACGGGGAGTGCTCAGTGTATTAACGACAGAGCGATTAGCTTGTGAGGACCCGAACCAGAGAGATCTGCGTGACTCGACCAAATAAGTTATCCCTCGTGAGCAACAGCTACAGAAGAGCTTTTAAAACCCCATACCACAGCTCCAGTAATTGTACTCTGGAAAAAGGCTGTCAGTGTAGTCCGCACCACCCCCCATAGCTGAGAGAATCCTGATTCCACAGCTGTATGCGTTCAGCAAATATCAATGCAAAGACTGTGACTTGAGACAGTGCCAAGATGTGCATAATTTGGAGACACAGGAAACCAACTGAATATATTTGTTCGTACAAAGATGTTGAACCCTCATCCTCAACTTACAACCGTTCAAGCCACCTCCAAATGCTTTGAGGCCTTGTTGCCTGCAGCAGTAGCTACCATTTCACAGTAATGACACAGAGTGTGTACAATGAACCCAATATTAGCACATACCCAATTTATTACAAGACTTAAAAAACATTAAAAATGTAAAAATATGTAGGGATGGCATGCCAAAAAGTATGCAAACAAGGTGGGGATAATGCAGGAAAGCAAAGGTCAACATATTGGCAAAGCCCCATCCCTACATCTTTTTCACACTACAGTTAGACAGTGCATGGGGGTCTTCTTAAAATGTTCACAACCTTTACTGGCAGTTCATGGCTGTAGCCTTGTTCTCAGGCCACTTCCTTCTCCCACGTGGCCTGGGAACAAGGCTAGTATGACCCTATTGGTAGCATTGTTATACGGAACCTCTTCAACAACTTAAGCAGTGAGTTAGAGTAGACTGCAGATTTATGATATGTGTCGTTAAAGTACATGGCATGGTTTTAGCTTCGTCCCCAGGCCACTTTCCTTCTCCCACATGCCGGCTCAGGAACGAGGCTATAAATATGATCTAGCAGCATTGCATCAGCTGTAGTGTGAAAAAGATGTAGGGATGGGGCTTTGCCAATATGTTGACCTTTGCTTTCCTGCATTATCCCCACCTTGTTTGCATACTTTTTGGCATGCCATCCCTACATATTTTTACATTTTTAATGTTTTTTAAGTCTTGTTTCTGTACTTTTTTGATGTTAATCTCAGTTACAGTTAGACCTAAGCCAAAGAAGAATATTTCAAGTGTAACCACAACACCACAACTTGAAACGGCGTTGACAGTTTTAATAGTAGTGGTTACAGGCATGTAATAATATAGCCAGCTAGAACCTGCTGAAGGGCCAACCACTCTCCGTACCAAACTTTGTGAAACCAATTTCATGATCCAGAGGTCAATCACATGACGACTGACCAGCTGCAGCACAGAAAACTATCATACTGACCATCCTAGCTTTACAGTTCACTAAAGCTGTGAGTAGGCTATTTTTAGTGTAGCTGCAAGTAGGCAGCTGAATGCAGCGCCTTACCTACGTGGTGTTCATAAGCCTTGCCCAATGCCGCAGGGGGAAAAGACCGTGCCAGTCATGCCCGCTCGCTTGTGTACTCTCGCTTCCAGACCAATGACCGTGGTCTTTGGTCTGGGAACGAGACTTCGTGTGCGCATGCGTACAAAATTAGAAAATGGCGTCCTAAGCAACGGACAGCAGCCTCAGAGTGTTGTGAATGGCTTTTATTGACCAGGGTGAATTTGAAGCTATGAAGACGCTGAGTGGTCGTAGAGCTCCGCATTGTGATAAGCATCAGTTTCGTGCTAAAATGACGGTGAGTACTTAAACAGTTTGCGAGATATCGTTGTTTGAACATAGTGGTCTTAACAAGAAAGAAAGAAAGAAAGAAAGAAAGAAAGAAAGAAAGAAAGAAAGAAAGAAAGAAAGAAAGAAGAATACGAAAAATGGCACTTTTGCTATCGCACACTTTTGAGTTTAGCTGTCTTCTGCGTGGTTTTTGGCCACTTATATGAGTCTTGCTGATCACAAAGGCACTCAAAGAGGAGGCCTGGGTGCTTAAATAAGCTTTTAGCGTGTTTGTGGTGAAGTTGTACGGCATGCTTAAGTATTGCATATATTGCGCGTCGGCGCCATCCCTACATAGAGAGTCTACCGACTCTCTGATATTGCTCCACAAACACCCAGTGGCGTAGGAAAGACTTTTTGATTGGGGGGGGGGGGGGGGGGGGCACGGATTGAAACTACGCATAGAGTAGTGAGCAGTTTATATAACAATTATGAAAACTTGGGGGGGCACATGGCCCTGGTGCCCCCCCGGTTCCTACGCCTATGACACCGGCATACATTGATATCCTACATAGCCTCTTCCCCAGGTGTTCTTCACCTGTAGTTTTACAGGCTACAGTTGGAGGTGGGGAAGACCTGAGAATGAGACTATTGTTATGTGAGATGTATTGCAAGTGGAAAAGGTAGCGCTATGTAACAGAAATGCACCATACAACTCCCTCACGCTCGCCCCATAATGCACTGCATTCCCCTAGTTATAAACTGATTATTGGATGTCAATGCCGACAGCAAATGGGGAAAATCTAACCTCGTTCCCAGGCCCCGCCCAGCTTTCCGTCGCTTATTAGTATGGTAAAGCGGGAGAGGGCCTGGTATCTTTTCTCACATGAGTGACGTCAGGATAGAAAGGATAGTAGAAAGGGTTTAATTGTGCGTGGGCGCACCAGGCCCAGAACAGCGAAAAGAGCCAAGGTACCAGGTAACTTACCACACGTATCTAGCTAGCGGGAGGCGACTGTCTTACACACCAAGCGTTGAGCGTGTAGTCGGTTTAAAATACGCGAAATGCAGCCTGTTCTGCAAAATTTCGCCATTTTCCGATTACGTCATGCTCACGTGAGAAAAGATACCAGGCTCTCCACGGCTTTTCCGTACTGCCTGGGAACGAGGCTAGGGAAAATCCCCAATTTTACGGACAGTGAACGGATGAAGATTCCCAAACCTGACTGTGCGCTAAAAGTTTACAAAGACAAAGAATTCTATCAGCTTGGATTCCAGGTTTGTTGACCTTGAAAACACAGGGTTCCCTGCCACCTTAACCAGTAAAACAAGTAATATCAGCCTTATTCTTTATGCAGGCAGGCTACTTTAGTAAAGAACAAATAATTATAACGTCATGTACTAACGCTGAAAGAAGTCATCTAGCTAGTTCCATGCTGTCAGAAAGGAACGTTGATCGCTTGCCTCGAGCGTTAAATGGAGAATAGTGAGCGATAGGAGCAGCGATTCCGGCGATTTTAGCCTGTCTTGTTCAGTTTCTTCCGTCGAAAGCGAAGAGTCAGAAGTGTCAGAGGTGGAAGGTGATCTAGAAACGGACGAACCATATCATACGGATTGAGGCCTGAAGCTATAGTGAATCACCAGCAGAGTCAGATACAGAGGCAGGAGATGACACAATTTCCACACTGACAGTGACACAGTGAATACTAAATACTATGTCCGTGAAATTGTAAACACACTGGCATTAGCTTAGTCATGCATGCAGATTCTTACCAGTCTCTGTTGTGGAGCCTTTCTTCGACTCCAGAGTCGTCATCTCCTGCCTCTGTATCTGACTCTGCTGGTGATTCACTATAGCTTCAGGCTCAACCCGTGTGATATGGTTCGTCCGTTTCTAGATCACCTTCCACCTCTGACACTTCTGACTCTTCGCTTTCGACGGAAGAAACTGAACAAGACAGGCTAAAATCGCCGGAATCGCTGCTCCTATCGCTCACTATTCTCCATTTAACGCTCGAGGCAAGCGATCAACGTTCCTTTTCTAACGTCACGTGAAACCGCGCCCTCTTTACACCACAACCGGATGGAGCTACAACGCATGCAATTAAGGGTGGAAACTGACCTCGTTTTCTGCAGAAAGTTGTTGAGCAAAAAATCTAAAAAAAATTGTGTGAACATTACTCAACCCAAGGTTCAAGAATAGCCAGTAAAAAAAAATTAAAATTTTTCATGTCCCCCTCCCTTTAACACTTCAAAAGCATGTACATGTATTTCCTTTTTTATACAGCAGAGCATGCATACCCTTTAGATTATGTGCTCTGGCAGGCATGTGCATAATGTCAACACTAAGTTGTGTCACAGCATGCAAGCATTTGTACATACTGCAAGCAATCAGAAAACTTCACAGATAGCAGGAAAGCCGCAAAGCAAGGCAAGATCCCTGAAATGGCTACAGTAGCATATCTAAGGCAGGTCCTAACTGGGCTGGGGCCCCAAAACCACAAACTGTATGCGTTATGAGGAAATGAGAAAATGGTAGCTTCCATCCACTTCAAGCTAGTCCTTCACTTTAGGCAGCTTACCTACTGCGTTCGTTGAAGTGAATTACTTGTTTCTTTTTAATCAACATTCCATGCAACTTTCCATGCAAACTTTGGTGATCCGATGTGGCATCCTTCACTTTCTTATTATAGGACTGCCAGAGTCCAGTATATTTTAGATATTACCGATAAATAACATTTCAAACATTATGTAAAACAGTTAATGTTTATATACTTATGCACTACACTACAGCAGAGTGCACAGTTAAAGTGGCACTGTGCAAGTACTGGAATTGAATATTAGAGTACTTCTATAGTGCATGCAAACTCCCAGGGGCCATTAAATAGCTCCTTGCACAAGATTATTCAACTACAGTCCATCTGTGTCAATACTACAGTATTCCCTCACAGTAAGCTCGACACTTAGTCAGATCCTTCTGCAGTGGTTCATAGCTGATAGCATGGTAATTACCTGACTAAAACACAGAATGCTATACTACTAATACTAGTACTCCTTGGTCACTTTATCCGTCGAGAAACTTGTGGGGAAACAGTAGCCTCCACTACCAGCAGCTTTACAAACTGCAACCCACGGCAGTGTGCTTAAGATTTAAGTGACACATCTTTTCACTGCCATCTGCATGCGTGCTTAGAACAAAATGTAGGCTAGTCTCGTTCCCAGATCAGATTGCTGTGTAAATATTAGTGGTCTGGGAATGTGAATGCATTAAATGTAGCAAACAAATTATGTCCAGAACGGAAATATTCAGATTGGAAACGACAAGAATGGAAACAACAAGGTTGGAAATGCTGTTTCTAGGCTATTGTATGGTGGCCGAGAAGGGCCATTCCATTCTGCCAATCACAGCATTTCCAATCTTGTCGTTTCCAACTTCTCGGCCACCGTACTGCTTTAATGATTACCAAACTTCATTGTTGAGGATACATGGTTGTACATCATCAACTTGGCTATAATATTCTATAAAAAAATTAAGTTCAGGATGGGATCATGACATTCTCACACCATTTTTAGTATTACTGTGGTGACTAGCCCATTCCCAGACTGGAAGGAGGAAGTCAACCTGGTTTCCACTGGTTTGTGCATGTGCAACCATATCCAGAAAAGTCTGACATCTGCAATACGCTGGCACTGGAAATAACACCAAAATGCCATCAATCAGACCTAGTTTGTGAAAGAGGTATGTTGATGACACTTTTTGTATTCTCAAAAAGGGCTTCACTGAAGAACTCTTTCACCATCTCAACGAGGCTAGGCTGACCAGCATTAAGTTCACCATGGAGCAGAAAGAAGAGCTGAGGACACTCTCCTTCACTCTCCTCAGGAGAAGAGAGGATAGCAGCTTGGACGTATTTGTCTACATGCAGGAAGCACATGCACATGAACAGATATCTCCATTTCGAGTCCCATGACGTGACCCATATGAAAGAAGGTATGGTGATGTCTCCACAACAGGGCCAGAGAGATCATCAGCAGGCTGGACAATGTTCGGGGAAAAAAACAAAGAGTACGGGCAACTGGTGGCAATCCCCTACATGCATAGCTGGGATGATTCAAAATGTCAGGTAAGTTTGCAGGAAGTTTTTCAGAGTAGTCTTCTGATCCAGGCACATTCTCTGTTCAATGTTGATGAGGGTCAAGGATACACTAATGTTGTACCATAACCTCGCGATAATACATCCCATTTGAGCAAATGCCCCCCATTCCTCTCTTTATGCCCTAAGTATTTAAACTCACAATTTAAGGTGGCAGTGAAGTCTCTCGGCGGAGGTTAACGTAAACATAAACCTGGGTTACAGTCAGGACCAGGGTTACTCCTACTTTCAGGGGTAGGGTTTGGTTTAGGGCAATCTTGCTTTGCCTAATTTTAAAAAAGGGGTTTTAGCAGCTCATTAATATATTCATGAGCCAAAATTGCCACTCGATGGACGCATCTACATGCTCACTGTAGGTAGGGTCCTAACCACCAATGTATCTCAAATCAGTCTGTGCCAGCTTTTGTTCAGAGCTACTCTCAAAGTCAGGCTAGACTCATGTTTGTCACTACTCTTGGAATGGACAACTTTGACTGCACCAAAATGAATGCACATTTCACGGGAGGGGCTCATTCACGAGTGGAAGCAAGCATTACTAGCCCCACCTCTCCCCCTTATGTCGCTAAACAACTCACGGCTCTGTTCCACACACAATCCCTCTTCAGCTTTCTTGTCTACAACAGCGTGCTACCGACGATATATTGCGCATTCTAGTTAAAGCCCAGTCCAGCACTCGAAGCACCGGGCCACAGTCACCTACTAGGCTTGGCATACGAACGCAAGAACTGGGCCTACACAGTGAGTACAGTCTTGGCCACTGCGGCCTTTCTGCTGCTTCTAGACACAAGCTAGCTTTCACAAGCAGGCATTACGCACTACTCACAGCTACTGACACTACAGCACTCTACTAAAACACCTATGTTTTCTTTGTTTGTTTTTTGTTTGTTTGTTTGTTTGTTTGTTTTTTTAAGTCGATCTAAGCTTATCTTCAAAGTTCCGACCAGGTTCCGCCAGGCCACATCTTAACAAACTTAATTATAAACTGATTATTGGATGCCAATGCTGACAGGAAATGGGGAAAATCCCCAATTTTACGGACAGTGAACGGTTGAAGAGTCCCAAAACGGACTGTGCGCTAAAAGTTTACAAAGACGAAGAGTTCTATCAGCTTGGATTCCAGGTTTGTTGACCTTGAAAACACAGGGTTCCCTGCCACCTTAAATGCCCCATGGTGAACGCGTTCTGGGCATACCTTTCAGCTATTGTCATCAAATGTTTACATAAAAGTGTTCACACAGAACCACCATAGCCTTGTTCACAGGCAACTGCCAGGTTTTTGTATGAGCTTAAGTGCAAATTACTTAGATGCCTCTCTGCTTAGTATCAACACAGGTGCTGTCAATTTCCTATAGTACATGACCAGCGATGTTCCCATGCTTCCAGAAAGCCACAGCAGTCTTCATGTGCAAACTCACACATAAATCTCATTGTACCAGAGGGCGCACAGTCGAGACTAATTGTAAATGCCCTCTCCCCACTTTAGAAGTGTACAAAAAGGAGAGGGGGGAAGTGTATTATTGTGAGCTTACGGTACGTCATATCCCCTGCTGCTGTTGCCAGGGAGACCAGACAGAGGCCAGAAAGAGACCAGACAGAGACTGGAGATGAGACTAAAGGAACACTTGGATAACTGTGAGAGGGGGTCTATGGGGAAATTAGCCATAACGTGTGTGCGAGAACTACCACCTGATCCACTGGGGCAAGACATCGGTGCTGGACGACCATGGTATAGAAGCTACCAGTGAAGGAGGCCCTGCATACTCAGATGACACCCCTTGGAGGAGCACTTCAACCAAGTTGGAGGACTGGAAGTCCCTGGTTGCTGGACCGCAGTGATGAGGAGACAGAAAAGGAGGAGCAATTAGTCTTCACTGACCTTTGACCTCTAATGAGGCGTATCCTTCATAGTGCATGGCTATAAGTGCTTGTAGTTACACATGAATCTCTTGTACAGTGTTTGGAGGCTATTTGACATGTGTAACCAAGACAAAATGCTTTCTTGTAGCTACCAATTGGCTTCAGTAAGTCAGCATACTACCATCAAGGTGCTACTACTTGTCATTTGCAGGTTATACCACAGTTTAAAGGAAACAAGTTGAGGAGACAGCAGGGTAGCTATACAGCATTGTCTTCACAGTCTTATCATTAGTATCACACAAGACTAGCAGCCTGAGAGAGTATGATTGAAGGAGGCTAGCTATTCTTCAGTGGGCATCTACATATTTTGTCGTGATGTGATCCACATGGACTAATTTAACTGAGATATTTCTAGAATAGGTGTTAGGCTTAAGGATATTATTCCTAAATGTTAAATGTTGTTCTATTCAAAATTTATACTATTATTCTTTTAGGAAAACATGACCTAATATTCCTGTAGTTGTATATTCACACAAGCAGAGCAAGGTTACTTGAACATAGATGTTACTCTTCGTACAGTATCAATGTAGAAGAATGCCAAGCACACATTACTCTATACAGTTTCCATGTACAAAAAAGCTTTCTCCCAGAAACCAACAAGCCTTCATTGGGGAAACTCCTTTGCACGTTGTGCTGGCAAGATTGATTTCGGGATGTACGTAGGGCTCAGTAAAGAATGTCACTGGCTTCTTTCAGCTCCAATAGGAGGCGGATTGTGCTTTATCTTCCGTGGCCTAGCTAGAGTAGATGGCTCCGGTGATTTCAGGATATCCACTAAGGACAGTGACAGTAAAGGTAGTAGAGTAGCTGCCTTCACCAGAAGCATTTGTTTCTCCAAGTTCGCAACTGGCTGTGCCATTGAGCTCTGTTGGCTCTGTAGATTCACTTCTAAGAGCAACCATTTTGTCACATTCATCCATTTATTCCCAGAAAACCTACTAACCATTCCAGAAATATTCTCTAAATTGTTTCCACTACCTATTATCTTCCGCAAGCCTAATATAGTTGTACATTTACAAGGAGTGAATACCAGGTTGATTGCCTTCTTGCACACAGCCTGGGAATGATGCTATGTGGTAACATGAAACATGTATTATGACCATGTAATGGGATGACGTAAAATCACAGAAATGGGACAGACAAAACTTACTACACCCAGTCTCATCACTGCCATCAGTACAATTGCGAGTCCCATCACAACGGTTGACAGAGCGGATACATTGACCATTGTTGCACCGAAATGCTCCACTTGAACAAGATACTGTGTATTAGTTGGTTCAAACACAGGTCAGAGAGAACAAATGGTACTTGTCTATCTTTAGAGTTGGGATAAGATTTGCTTCACATGAGGGCATAAGAGAAATGTAAAAAGTCAGTGGTTGCCAGGTATTGAACCCAGGGTCCCAGCTTGGGCTGCCAGTGCTCTGATCACCATGCAACTACCAGCCCTTACAGTCCCCTATAAGTCCCGAGTTTCATTTTTAGTGACACTGGCTTTTCACTCTCTAGCTCTTATTCATTCATAACATCTATCCAGCTGAGGCAAGATGTTCTATAGCACTTAGGTAAGCACTAGCAACTTACTGCAGTTCCTCTCATCACTGCCATCAGTGCAATCTCGATTCCCATCACAGCGGTCAGAAGAGCGGATACATTGACGATTACTGCATCGGAATGTTCCACTTGAGCAAGTGACTGTAATGGTTGGTCAGAGAGAAAAAATTGGATACTTATCTATATTTCAAGTTGGGAACACTTAGACAAGCAATAGCAACTTACGGCAGTTCATCTCATCACTTCCATCAGAGCATGTGTTAATTCCAGTGCATCGTGAAGAGGTGGACACACACTGGCCACTGGTACATCGAAACTGGGTGGAACTGCAGCCTACGTAAGTGTGTGTGTGTGTGTAAAATATAAATAGGTAGAGTGCTAGTAACGGTACAAACTGTCAGTGTTGAAGTACATTACGTATAAAGCCAATATTGTAGAGGCCCACTGCTATGTGTAGCACATCAATCATTTCAGTTTCACAGTAGTAGACTTGACAACAATCATTTGTGGACCTTCCTTGACACTGACTAATGAAGTGAAGCTACTGATTTAAACTATGCATAAGGATACACAGAATAACATGTTACTCTGTGCATAAAACGTGAAAATAAATATTCTGGTAAGAAAGCAATTTGTGTGATGTTACAATGAGTGCGTGGCAAAAGTGTACATGGCACACTTTGGTCTACATAAGTTGTAAGTCATGAAAAGAACTCAGTAGAAAAGGTTACAACTACAACAATTGTGCCATGTGGTCACCATATCAATATTTACCTAGTGTACTAGTACTGCAGTAAATAGCCACATCCTCAAAATGGAAACAGTTGTGAACTCCATATGAGTTTCTTCGACAGGAAGTCAGCCTTGATTCTGTACCAAAGCAGTTGACATTGTCCAACCAGATTGTCCCAGTCCCCGTTCCAAACCTGCAAAATGACAGTACTACCGTATAGCTTGAAATTTGCGTAGGTGCAAATTTAGCAGACACTCTAATTGTCCGGACACCTGAAATATAGATTTCCGTCTCTCTAATTAAAGCGGACAGCAGAAAAACTGAGGGACTTTCCCTCTCTAATTCAAAAAAAAAAAAAAACGTGTGAGGTTGAAATCTCTTGTCGGAGAGTTGGCTAGTCAGACTAAGCTCTAGAGCGAAAGGAATAAAGAATTGTTCTACAAGGTTATTTCAAATTGAGTTATGTTTTTCTGAAGTATTATGTCATCAATGCTTACTTGCTGCGTGTCGTGTGTGCCATTATTGGCTTTTCTCATTGATAACAAGGCGTAGCTTCAGAACTGTATTGACGTTTATGAAGCTAAGGGGCCGCTGTACCACCTAGTTAGTGTTGTGCTTCTACTTATAGGTGTTGAGAAGAAAACATGGCCAGTAGCTAAGTCGTTTTTATGATCGAGGTGACTGACAACGACCCATTCCTATGCTAGCCCCCTTGAGTCTGATGGTGATGCTCAGTAGGTGTTTTCGTGCATCCTGATGATTTAAGTAACAAAGGTAGCAATAATTGGACATAGTAGGTCACCCGGTTGTGATTTTATTTTTGGGGCCCAGTACGTTGTCACATGAGTCGACCAGCTATATGAATGCTTAATATTGCACATGCACATTATGCCTGTTATCTACGAAAATCAGACTTTGTTGCAATTATTGACTATACTGGAGTATGCACCACATCACCATGAAAGAGAGCAAGCAAGCATAAGATTTGTATAGTACTGAGTGATCAGTATAGAATATGGTGGAGGTATGTATTTCTGCAGCAAACAAACAGTACAGTTTACAGTCCTCTGTACGACATGTTGGGCTCACTGTGGTTCTGTAAAAATCAGAGCCCAAGTTGTGGGTTTTTTGGAGTAGTAAAGACACCTCAAGATTATCTCTTAATTCTCCTGTGTACCTGACAGTAACATTTGTAACTCCCATTTGACCGTTTATTACAAGCGTTTGTGCACACTGACAATTCATTTTACGTATGGCAAACCCACTTATGCACAGGTACTAGTTAGTATACAAGCACACAAACAATGTCTTAGTTGCAGCCCTTGTGATATGGATATGGAAAGGTTGAGGCCACAAGCAGGTCTTTTTCATCACAAGAGATGTATATCAGACACTGACCAAGTGATTAGTTATGGTATATTCAAAATAAACCCATTCAAGCAGGCAATTTTGTTCTGGCTGTTCTGGGTGTGTTCATCTTGCAGAATAGCTTCAGCTAGGTGAAGCATCTCTAACTCTGAAATTGAGCTCATTTTCCATGTGTGCAAGTAATGTCAGAGGTAGGTTGGACATCAGCTCCCGAGGCATTGTATCTCAGCTAGAAAAGCACAGTGTCTCTGCCAAAAATCATGGTAGTTTGGGTTCACGTAACCCAACTCTCCACTGCATGTGTGCCCCTTGCATCACATCCTACTTCATGTAATGTGCCATTTCTTCATTGAATAAAGTGTGTTCTGACTGCCCAACAAACTCGTTCAGTACAAATGTTAAATCTAGCTTGTCAATCTTCTCCTTATGTACATACAACATCATCAAATGATTAAGTCTCTCCTGTTCCATTGTTGTCCACAGGTAATTCTTGAGGCGGTGAAGAGAACTAAACAACCTCTCAGATCTGGCATTAGTCACAGGCATGATAAGAATCAGCTGCAGTAGCCATCTGACCTGTGACAGAAGTAAGGATTGACCATGAGAAAGAGGAAGTACATCTTTACATCAAAGATGGAGAAATTCACTGTTGTAGCTAATTCCTTAACCATGACCTCCTGGAAATCCACAGCAAAAGTTTGTAGCTGACTGCAAAGGAGATCCTTCTCAAAGTCATCCTTGTAGAATGTGCAAACAGCTACAAGATGGTCTTCCAACTCTTCCTGCATGCAGGCTTTGAGCAGTAGACAGTGGCGGTTCCAGACCCGGGCAAGCCCGGGCATTGCCCAGGTAAAATTCTAAAGCCTTCTACTTCAGGTCTTGTGAATATTGCTTTGCTAAAGCCTACTCACCAGGCCCATGGGCAGGGAGGGTTCGAGGGGGTTAGCTTCCAAAACACCTCCTAGCTATACATGATAAATGCCCTACCATGTGTAAGAGGTCCACTAGCCTCACTGCCATTGCAGGAGAATCACCACCATCCAAACAAGTTTGGTTCTGCTGTGCACCATGTTTTGTCACAGTATTGAGGACCGGCGGGATGAATCTGGAGCACCCTTACGCGTTTAAACCACAGCGATGAAACTCACGTAAATGCGACGTAAATATGTAAATAGCCATTTTAAATGGTCAAGTGGTTGTCATTTACTGAGTCATCACCAACAGTGAGCAGCAACTGAACAGCATTCAATCTATCTTCACAAACTGAAAACACATGAAGGCGTTATATTATGGTAGTCTATAGACATCTGTCTGTCGTATAAGCTTGAAGCATGCTTTTCCCTCTGACATAATTCTGATTTCTCAATTTGATGTCAGCTGGCTTAGCAAATATCCATACATGGATAAGATACACAGCCAAAAACTGGATGAAATACTCTGTAGACCATGTAGCTATCACAGCTCTACATCTGTCCCAAAATGGTCTCAGAAGCAATCTCAGAGCATCTGATTTTTCAAACTTTCCTGGGGAAACATGCCCTTAGAGCCAAACCCCCCTAGTTTCATATGACTATGCATATATACATGCACATCACACACCCCCCTCTGAAAATCCTGGCTATGGGCCTGCAATCGAAGCTTTTACCTACATAGGAAAACCTGCAGCACTAACCTCTTATGAGCATCTGGTGAAGCGGTTATGCTCGTAACCAAATAAGAAATAACCATTCCATCACACTACTCAGTACCATGCTGATCCCATTCTTACTTGCTCTCTTTCTGTTTCACCTGGCATACCCCTCAGTAGTCTTGAATCTCAGACCCCCCTCAAGAAAGGGGGATATGTTGAAGACAGTACATCCTTACACCATAGCCTATAGCTGCTGCTATGGATTCTGCTAAAAGCTGGAAGTCACTTGCTGGGCTTCAGTAAATATGAAGTGTGCTAGTAGGTCTGTAAAGATGTGATGAGTAAAGCTAAGTGGTTTGCAGTAAGGAAGCCGAGTCTAGGTGAAATAATTGCCAAAATCAGTCAATGAGATTGTGCTGCTGATATTCCGCCAGAAATACAAACATACTTACTATATCCACAGACTCCCCTTTCCTCTTTGGAGTGGGGTCTGGGTTCGTGACTAACTTCTGAGTGAAGTCAATAATTACAACAAAGTCCAAAGTTTACTAACAGGCATACTACACATGTGCAATATGAAGTGCAGCCTTGTGGGCTTGTCAGGGTATAGACACATTGACTGGGGCCTAATTATAAAGCATATCGGCATGTTTTCACACCAATCAGGTTGCTCAGGGAAGTAAATTACATTTAACATTATCACAAGATAACCAGCTTGCAAATTTTTGGGCGCCAAGACTAATGCTGCTAGTTAACTGATAATGCAATCAACACCAACAGTTAGCTACTGGTAGACTTATGTCAATTAGCCTCAGTTTTCCTAGTGAAAGTATCCAGACTCTATTTTTCAACAAGGCCACAGGCCGTGCACGAGAAATTTGATAACACTCTAAAATTCCGGACCCTCCCATTTTGAATCATTTATTGCTGTTCACTATTTGGAGAGAATATGGTAACAGTTTTCACATGTACAACCTTGCATTCATCACGCCCCCTTACATTGCTTGCTTTGTCAATTTTGGAGCATAGCCAATATAGCGTTTTCTGCTCAAAGAAAATGACATTCTACTGTATGGACTACAAGCCAATGTACAATTGCCATGCCATTGTGAAGGTGGCAATGGAGTCCATTCTTTCCCTTTCACTGTGGCCATCCGATAAGACGGGGGAGGCCGTCCAGGCCATCATAGGCCATGTTCCGAAGATTTTATTCATGCTAAAAACGCTGAGGTTGTTTAATCATTTGGAAGGGCTGCAGGCAAAGGTTGTAAATACCGATACATGAATGCCATCTTCTACTTTCAATCTCACTGTTACACGTGTTAGAGTTAGAGTCAGAGTCACCAGTACAACCTTACCCGGTACAGAAAAATTTCCGTAGTGGAACATTACGTTGGAAACCCGTGAAATGCATGCAGTTGCCAGTTGTTTATGCAACTTGAACAAAATACGCGAACTTTTGCACTATTCCACTGACATCACATTTGAATGACAGTAGTGTCTCATCAATTGAACAGCCCTGGATGGTCACTAGCAATGTTCATACACCTCTTGGACTCATACTATTATACCGAGCAGTACAAGTGAATCTCACACTGAGGAAGAAGCTGTTCGAAAACTGGTTGGACTGGCAGCACCAGCAAATCCAAGTTGACGACAAGCTACACGACTGTTTGTTGAAGACCAACCATCATTACACACAGTCCCCCACCGTCCGCTGTAGTACACCTCGAGACGACCAGAAGTATAGAAACTGCTGGTGAGTCCAAATCGCACCAGCCTCAGATCACCAGACCTCTGAGCTGTATAAGTGTGTGTATGCGTGTGTATGTGTGTGTGTGTGTATGTGTGTGTTTGTGTGTGTTGTGTGTGTGTGTGTGTGTGTGTGTGTGTGTGTGTGTGTGTGTGTGTGTGTGTGTGTGTGTGTGTGTGTGTGTGTGTGTGTGTGTGTGTGTGTGTGTGGTAAGCTATTACAGCTAGATATTTATGATTTCTGTGTAGCATGCAGTGCCAAGTAAAAGTACATTACTTCAAAATACCTATCTAATTAGAACTAATTACTTACCCAAATAAAACAGGCATTGTTCCCAATGATGCATAAAGTGTGGCCTGCTATAGGTCTGCTAACCCTAACCTGGCCCCTAACTCTAACCCTAAGTTATACTCCTCCACTAACAACACCTGCTACATTAAAACCCTGACTGTACCCAGGCATATTCAGGATATCAGTCTAAATCTGGAGTGCTTCTCTAAGTTGGCTTTAACCAGCTAGCTCTCAGCATTGCCCATGAATATCCCTTAGTTTAGTCAGCTGCTCCTTAACACAAACATGCTTCGCCATACAGATACTACTCATTACTTACAGCTAGCTGACACTACATCACTCTACAAACTCCTTACTTTGCAAAAAATAAATAAATAAAAGACCACAGACCACATCTTATGCATTATTGGACACCAATGCGGACAGGAAGCTACTAAAATCTTCTCTTATACAGACACTGAGCCCCAAAAAGAGTCAATTTGGAAGCGGTGAATAATGGCGAACAAGTCTACAAGTTTTGATTCCACTTTTTGTGGACCTTGATACCACACTTTCCATAAAGCAGAAAAAAATGGGTTAGGTATATGTTTGAATTGTCTTTGCTACATTATATACATGGTACTGCTATTGCTTTCAGGCCAGGTATCTTTGGGGACCTGGGGACCTAAGGCTGAAGTTTATCATCTTAGTATGAATAGGTCAGTGGCGTAGGAACCATAGTGACCATAGTGGCTTTGACCACTACATTTTTATATAGCCCTCAAAATATAATATTCATAACCCGCTATAAGTTACTTATAGCTATAAGTACCCTCCTCGTTGGAGCCGTCCCATACGAAGTTACATTTCCACTTAAAGTAAAGTGATCAAATCTTGGTAGTGGGATGGCTTTATTACGAGGCTACAATGCACTTTGTCAAATCAGCACTCCAAGCAACGAAACGATAGGCAGTCTCCAGGGGACGATGAAGTTTTGCTTTCCACGTGAATTGAATATTACAGGACGGCTGGGAAGGCCTGGGGATGAGGCTAAGAACATTACACATTCGTGAAAAAAGTTGTTGTTTTTTGCAGTGTAAAGGTGCACACTTTTGAAAAAATATTATAAAAAATGATTCTTTATGCGCGGTGCAGCATGACCTTATAATTTCAATTTAAATTTGCTTCCTATGCCTATATATGTTGATATACTGATGATTCCCTTGGCCTCTTGTGGCTCTCTATTTGATTCACATCTTTTCTCTGTCTCTATAGACTATTGGATCGTTGCTGGAGCACAGTTTATTTCAGTCTGGAGTCAGAACTGTCACAGGTACGACTTCTCAGGTGCTCTCACTTGCCAGAGTCTCATTAAAAGATCAGGCCTCTCTCTGATCAGGAATCTCATTAGTCAACCTCCTTTGCTGAGTAAGGCTCATTTGTAGGGTGTCAGGTTCTACTCAGTTGCCCAGCAAGGCAAATTTGTTGGAGTCACTGGTTTGTCTAGATGAGAGTAGCTATCATAACCCTTTTTCTAAATAGGGTGACTGTTGGCAGCCATAATGAGGAGGAGACATCACGTGACACTTAATTAATAAGGGGAGCATAACAAGTGTTGAGTCGTTCCTTTATGAACACATCTGATGTGTGTATCAAGCTCTGTAGCTAAAAGTTTCCAAAATAGAAGTTGCTCTTTTGCTTTGGTGCACTGTATCAAAATTAAGTGTCCAACTGTTAGCTATTACCTGGAGTATATCTGTTCTTTGAACCGGACAATAGCCGGAAGATGGGTATATAACTGAAAGGTTTAGCTAGCGTACAATTGTTTGAGCTAGCTGGAATTGTGAGGGTGGAAGGGGAGAGGTTCTCTCCATAGTGTTAATCCCTGCTCCACAATTACCCTATTGTAGCTAGGCTTCAACAAAATGTGTAGTGGGTTAGTCTGTTTATGGACAGGACAAGTAATAGGTGCACCATAGGCTTCCAGGGTGTATGGGATTTGTACCCTGAGTGCAGTTTTATGTATTCCTGAGGGCAAAGTCCAAGGGAATACATAAAACTGTATGAAGGGTACAACCCATACACCCGCAGAAGCCCTGACTTGTATCCTGGGAAGCCATAAGATGAAAGGTACCGCTCATGTATTAACTTGTATAGATTCCCTACCCACTGCAATTAGGAGGGAAATAAATCAATTAGGAGGGAAATATATATAATTCCCAGTCACAGAAATTGTAGTAAAACAAACATTCTATGCAATAATTGTACTCCATACAACAGTCAATAGTCAAAATCTGCACATTGAACTAGTTCATCAAACTCCTTGTCAACTTTTTCAGCGGATTGTACATTAAATATTGGTCTGACATTTACAGTGAAACTTCCAATAGTGCAGTTGGTTAGGTCACCTCACCGAACAATCTACCCAGGCTTTCAGTTGTACCGGCATTGTACTGTACCGACCGATTCTCTTGACACTGAATTTCAGTACGCAATCCACTATGTGCACCCTCGTATTCAGTGTTCGTCATCATCACCTTCGATACAGCCTTGTGCTGTTCTTCAGAAATACGCTCATAGGATCGCAGTGCCTCTATTGATAGGTGACCAGTGGTTATCGAATAGATCCTCAGGACAGCGATCCTCGTTTCCATCTCTTTGTGCACGTTCATTTCTGGTTAACATCCACTCGCGAAAACAGTTTAAAGCCCAAACAGTATTCTTTTGTGTATTTGGCGGCACATGTCCTTTCATCACTGTCATTGTCTTTCAGAGGGCTGCCAAAGCGCTTTTTAGTAGCCACGGCCGTGTTCTTTTTTTGGCTTTTTTGAACAAGGTAGATCTATTTGAAAATCAGGGTCTTCGTTCTCCATAGAGCACGCTATCACACAAATCCCAATGAGTCAGCCAACGGCTTATACAGGCTAAAACACCACAAGGCTAGCTACAACTCGCCCTACAAAATCCAAATTTCATTTGAATGACGTCATCGTTGCTAGGCATTGCTTAGAAACACAAACGACGTCATAGATGTTGCTTAGCAATAGTACTGTTGTCAGGATACAAGCTAGTTAGAGCACGCCTACACACGGCTTTACCCGGAAATACACTCAGTAATATTCAATAAACCCTCGGGCTAGCCCTCGGGTTTATTGAATATTACTTCATGTATTTCGGATAAAGCCCTGGTAGGCATGCTCTAACTATAACTTGTACAGTGGTAACGCTTATAATTGCCACAATGATGACCAATTAGCTTGTTATTCACTTTACTGCTCTAGAGTGTTGTTCCTAGCTACAGCTGGCGTAACCTCGTACCCAGGCCGTAATGGCATGGGTACGAGGCTATGGCTGACGTTGTAATGCTGAGTTGTTTGAGAAGCTTCAGCCATCTGCTGGCGCCAGAAAGAGAACAAAATTTCCCCTAGAAATGAAAGATTGGAACTCGGACAATAGTGATTTCCAACTGCTCACTAGGATGAAGCGAAAGTGCGACGGTGAAAGGCCTAAGCGGTTTGCTGAGCCAACAATTCTGAAGCCCTGCAGAGGATGTTGAAGAGTGTCGTTCCAAAGAAAACGCAAAAGAGCGAGCAGTGGGCTCTGTAGGTTCTGACTCTAGTACCAGTGAGTGGATCTGTCTGCACGCAAGAAACGTTGCAGCGAGACTGAATGTCCTAGGGACATTTTGGAGACGGAAGACGCCGAAAGGCTTGCAAAGTGGTTATCCTTGTTTACTGTCGAACTGCTCAGGAAAAAGGACAGTAGTAAATACCCTCCTGCTATAATCCATCAGATTTTGAGTGGCCCAAAATTTGCGTCCTAGTATAAGCGGTTGGAAATCACAATCATACTGGAGCTTGCAAGCTCTGCGCTGCAACGTTAGCCATCACCACGAACTAAACTCACTGGCTATAAAGGGAATAACGTAAACTCTCTTAAAAACCATTTTATGAAATTAATTAATTAACCACAACCCAGGGTACATGACAATTGTACACTTAGGCGGCATCTTTCATCCATCCATGGTACAACCTGGGTTGTCCACCTGCTATCAAGTCACTGGCATCTCTAATCTCTGGACTGGAATATGGAATGGAACGGCTGTCTACAATCACTGGACTGGACTAGTGGACTGGAGTGGTGGACTGACACCAAAAATCTTTTTTTACGCTTTCTAACGAGACTCACTTGCCTATGGAGTACCCTGCAGCCTTCTCTGTAGCTATACTGTGGTCCTGGGGCAAATAAGTTACTAAGCCTTCAGTATTAGTGAAGGTGTAGCTACCCAGCATGTAATGGATTTCTCATCGCATAATGTTATAGTGCTCCACGGTGGCTAAAACGATGTTTTCAATCTTTCCCTGCACTTAAACAGGCCTACATGAGCTTAAGAGGCTTCCACAGTGGTGAAAACTACGTTTACAAACCTTCACAGTACTTAAACAGGCCTACATGAGCTTCAGAAGACTTCCACGGTGTGTATAACGGTGTTTACAAACTTTCACTAAACAACCTGACTTCAGTAAAAGAGGTCATCATTACACCATATTAGCATACTACAGCTACACTGTAATGCTCTAGCCTCGTTCCCAGGCACAAAAATCCGATTTTTCGGGCAAGTGCCTGGGAACGAGGCTATGTAATGCTCAAGTGTATATTAGTGAGCAATACCCAATGCAATGTTTGTTCCTTTCTTTTTACAAGCCAAGCCTCATCTACACTGCAAATCTCTGTTCCCATGAGGTAAAGTGCAAAACAACATAGGGCGCTGCTCCATCAAGTGACAATTTTGAAGCCCAGATTATGTATTGGCTATTGTCATTGAAAAAATATTAGCTTAGCATCCAATCACTCTGTGCATAAAAGGTTGCATGCATGCATGTTTATGGGTTAACATAATGCACATTGCATGCATGTTTATCCAAGCTTATAAACTTAGGCCATACCAATTTGATCTTTTGATTCACGAGTACGGCGACTCTATTTTTAGTAAGAAGGATTTATAAACGTAAATTATTTTATGACGTCACCAATTAATCACGTGAGATGCTAGGCACTGTATACAAGATGTCTGACACGTGTATCCCTTCAGAGTTGTGGGTTGCACTGGTTGGTGGGGAAGTTAAACGAGGACAAACAACCCTGGTTCCTTCTACGGTAGTTTCTGCAAAGGCTACGGACACTTTGGGGTCTCAGAAGAGCTCTGCGGTGAAACTGTGGAGAAAGTGACCATATCGAGCTCGAGCAGGGCAATACTTATAATGAGATTCATATTTACATTTATGAATATAATTCGACCTACCTACCCACTTTTTCTGTGAACCTTACTCGTGAATCAAAAGATCAAATTGGTATGGCCTTACGGCGACTAAGTCAGCCATTTTCTTCACGTGCAATGTTTCCGTATACCTCTCCGTAACACGTACGTAGCGGTAATGTGTGATCACGTGACTTGGAGCACGCGGTATAGTGTTTTCACTTTTCAGTCGTTAAGCCAGCGGTCCAGATAATTGGATTTTAAAGCAAGAACAGGAAGTGCCCGGGAGGCTTCATTCCAACGTGTAATTAGCGTGCCACTTACTTCCTGCCATTTCCAACAGACGGCTCTCTCAAATCATGGCCGATTCAAGCTGGACTTGCGCTCGTTTTTATACAATGGTACCTTAACTTCACGAAAATCCACTTTTGGTCGGCGTCAGGCAAGGTTAGGCGGCGTACGAACGGCTTTTGTCAACATTGCCGCGCGCGACTCGATCGACATCCCCGCACGAAATTTTGTCACATTTTGTTACGCCTGGACCGATCTGCACGATCTATATATAGGCGGATAGCTCGGGAAAAAAATGCACAAAATATGTGAAAATGGGCCTGTCTTACCGTAAACTTTTTGCACTACCCGAGCTACAAGCTAGCCAAAAATTTCGCGTTCACGTGTATGTAGACAGGCCTCAGACACAACTCAGGGAGCTGGAAGAAGTGAAAGACTGTCGATACAAGCTAAAAGAAGGAAAAAGAAGGTAACAGCAAGTTGAAATAAAGTGGGCAATAGCATATTCCAACCATATAGCTAAGATAATGCCATCTATAAAGTACCAGCCAGTCATTCATTGAACAAAGCATTCTCCCTACAAGTTTAGTATCCTACATGCACTGATGACTAGCCTTGTACCCAGGACCCTGGGTACAAGGCTATTCCAATATACACCAAGATGTGTAAACTGGCAAGCAGCAAAACATAATTATGCATTCTTTATCCACAAAGTACAAAGTGTTGTGAGCGAGGATGAAGAACTGTTACCTAATACTTGAAAGTACTTTTGGTAGTGACAAAGTATACCTCAGATTTTAGTTTCCCTTGCCACTGGTATTGCTTGGCATCGTAATTTATCCTGTTGACATACCATGGAAATATCACATCAATTCATGCCTTGCTGGTATCACTGATCTTTAACGCATTGATATGACACTGCTTGGCATATCAACATAGTTGCACAGGTAGTGAGCCCATCACATGCATTTAGCTATGCTATTTTTATAGCCTCACAATCAGACCACCACCCAGGCTACAAAGGGGAAAATACTTGTGAACTGCCTAAGCCGTTTTGGTTCGGAACCAGTCACAGTAAGAGAAATGCGTCTTTTTTTTAAAAACTGGCAACTCTTATTTCTTCTTTTGCAAAACTAGCCTTTGACAACTCAATCAACAACAATGCGCTAACCTAAACATCATTCTGTTTTACGCAGGGAGCTAGTAAAGGTATTCCACGTACATATACCTCGTACAGTATACAAGGCTTCTACTGGAAGCAATGCTGGTGGTACTTTGCATTATAGGCCTATAGATGGCATTATCTTGGCTATATGGCTATTGCCCACTTTATTTCAACTTGCTGTTACCTTCTTTTCGCTTCATTTAGCTTGTATCGACAGTCTTTCACTTCCAGCTCCCTGAGTTGTGTCTGAGGCTTGTCTACATACACGTGAACGCGAAATTTTTGGCTTGCTTGTAGCTCGGGTAGTGCAAAAAGTTTACGGTAAGACAGGCCCATTTTCACATATTTTGTGCATTTTTTTCCGGGCTATCCGCCGATATATAGATCGTGCAGATCGGTCCAGGCGTAACAAAATGTGACAAAATTTCGTGCGGGGATGTCGATCGAGTCGCGCGCGACAATGTTGACAAAAGCCGTTCGTACGCCGCGTAACCTTGCCTGACGCCGACCAAAAGTAGATTTTCGTGAAGTTAAGGTACCATTGTATAAAAACGAGTGCAAGTCCGGCTTGAATCGGCCATGGTTTGAGAGAGCCGTCTGTTGGAAAAGGCAGGAAGTAAGCGGCACGCTAATTACACGTTGGAATGAAGCATCCCGGGGCACTTCCTGTTCTTGCTTTAAAATCCAATTATTTGGACCGCTGGCTTAACGACTGTTTTCCGTCAAACGTCTTTTATGAGAGGTTCAGAAAGGTATGCCCCACAGTGTTACTAATACCGTAGTGCATGCATTAGAGTGCAATGGGTCTATGCGTCTGAGAAAGGTATGCGCACAGTGTAATACCGTGGTGCACGTGAAGAGATCAGCTTGTGATTGTGGCCATGCCTTCGCATCGAAGAAAGGAAAGCACAGTGTACTGTTGTTGGGGAGCCTGAGAACGCAATGAAACGTAGAAAAGCCTTACTGTCTGAGGAAGGTTATTAGTGGGGAAAGAGAGAGACAAAGTCCGCAAAACGAGTAAGAGAGCTTCTGAAACACGTGAGCAGACTTTGCACAGGTAAGAACAGAACCAAACATTTCTAGCAAGCATGACAGCTTCTATTGTTCACGACAGTGATCGATTCTAGTCAACACACAAGTACAATCACATGCACTGCTGCGCCGAGGGTTTGGCACTTCAGTGCCTTTCATTATTGTAGTCTTGCAAACAAGACTCTCGTACGAAGAGGAAGAGTCTGGTTTCGCGAGACTATAAAATCGATATGCCGGAATTGCATTCGTGGACAAAAGTAGTGCTCGATCCTCAGTCTCTTCGCTTCCGTCTTCGTCTGTGCACTTCGATCCTCGAACATCATCAGCAGAAGCAAAACGATGCGCATCTTCTGTCTACAGTGTAACAGATCGTGCAAGTTAGTTATCTGAGTTGCGTATTAGCCAAAGGACTAGCCGCTACAAACAGTGAATACGCAGATGCAACAGGGTCTTTTACGCTGTGGCTACAATACCGATAGTGGAAATTAAATTCTGGGGACGATAACCAGTAACTTCCGATAGCAAACTCCAATTTTAATGAAACTTGTATCAGTAGATAGAGCTTTAAAATAGCTACAAAATGATACCCTTTTTGTTAGGCTGTGCCTTATATGCTGTGCCTTACATGTATATTGTTGTAAATACAAATACAAATGCTTAAAGTACCGGTACTTTCAGATTATGCGAAGTGAATTTTACTAGGTACAGCGCCTATACTGAACAGCTTGCTGACAAAAAGGATATCATTTTGTAGCTCTTTTAAAGCGCTATCTACTGAGACTAGTTACATTAAGATTGGAGTTTGCTATCATTCCTATAATTTAATTACTACTAGCCTATGTCAACATACCGTTTGCCCATTCAGCCAACATCATCAGCAGAAGCAAAACGATGCGCATCTTCTGCCTAGTAGATCGTGTTAGCCGTCTTCACCGGGAGAAGCACAATTAGTTGTCTGAGTTACGCATTAGCCAAAGAACTTGCCGCTACAAACAGTGGATGCGACAGAAATGAAACTGAAAAACGGAAACGGAAACGAAAACACTCAGTATTCACGAGCTTCGTTTCCAGGCCCCGCCCCGCCCAGCTTTCTTTTGGGGTTCACTAAGTTCACCCAACTCCATGTGGTGACATCACAATTTGTAATGTTTATTCCTTGCGCATTGCGCGCGTGGATCGAAGATGGAACTGGATCCAGACCCGAAGAAGTTCAGTACAAGTCCCTTGTGAGGTAAACTTTCACTTACAGCTTGCTATAGTTTTACGGGTCATAGTTTTATACTTACAGTAACTCTGTGAACTAAATTCAGCATAATTTCTGGACCTGAAGAGCTTCACTACTTTTCTCATGCCTTTTTTGTAGCTTGTGAGTGCAACAGCTAGCTAACATGCTGTGTGACTTACTAGTCTAGTCTTTCACGCTCAGGTCTAGCTTCACCAGTCTATACTAGTGATCATGAGCCATGTGCAGATTTTTTTGGTAGTAAGTTCTAGTTTGCATGTGATGACCTACTACACTCTTGAGTACAAGAACAAATTTTGTGTGAGCATCTTGGGGTACGGTTTCACTTGACCACATTATTTAAGATACTAAAAACTTGTCCCTCAGCAAGTCATCCAAAACAGTTGCTGGAAGGCATGCAGCAAAACAAAACACCAGAAAAAATCACAGAGTCTGTATTGTGTCCAAAGATGTTGTGCAACATTTTAACAAGAATACTGAACTCTAGCGTACATAGACTATTCTCAGAGAAAACTGCTCTTGCAAACTGAATCATGCACAGTGCAATCTGTTGAAGTGTACTCCCAAAGTAGTCTCAATGCCATACTCTCACAAATGTCTCATGTTCTGAGTGACAATTCTTGTCAAATGAAATGGTGCTTACTACACAAAGAATGTCATAATTGCATTTAAAATCTTGATCTCAAATTGCTGACAGTTTAGTGCTTGGGCATCATGGTTCACAAAAGATCAAGAAGGCCATAAAATTTATTGGGCCAGTGGTAACAGGGTACTAGACACATTCTCTACGATTCAATATATGACAATCTGTTGCTTATGCCAGGCTAACATAATTATGCCTTCTGCAATCTGATTGGAGCTCTCAAATTCGAGAGTGGCTCTGTCCCAAGTGACAAAAATGTCACTCAGAACACCAGACCCTCTTTATACACATACGTGAAGGTTTGGGCACGAGACTACTCCCAAATGTGTTACGCTGTTCCTGGTCTCTGCATCCGAACTGTGTCCTCAATCTCCATCTGAGGCACACTTTGCTTACAGTCAAACTGGAAGAACGTTAATTTTACCTTGCTCCTCCCTATCACAAAAGCCTCTCTGCCCCCAGTTTCCATGACAATGTTCTCGTTTGGGGTACAGTATGTGTCAAATTGCTCCACAGACGTTTAAACTACCATAAGCCTTAGCCTCATTCCTATATAGCCTCCCCCGTTTTTACCTTCCGTTTGCATTCACAATAATACACGGTAGCGGAAGACCAGCATTCACAATAATACACGGGAGCGGAAGACCAGCTGGTCTTCCGTTCCCGTGTATTATTGTGAACACAAACGGAAGGTAAAAATGGGGAAGGCCTGGGAACGAGGCTACCTAAGCCTGATGCTAAGACACTTATCCTGATTTCTATCCAACTTTAATATGCTGCTTGCAGTTTCTGCTCTGGAAACAGCAAGCAACCAACGATGGGTACATGACTACATCATTTCCGGGCTCCACTAATAAGCTTGCAATAAATCAAGTGAGGATACACTGAGAGTCTGGGAAGGAGGCTACACTTTGTCATAGCAACCCACAAAAACATGAGGAATCCCGTCTAACTGGGACCTTAGTCTTACAAGGGGTAGTCACTTATATTCCCATGTAGAAGCATTTGCGACCGGGATCAAAATTGAATCAAGCGATCAAAGCCCTTTTTGGAGGCTGATCAAGGTGACCTCTGAACTGCTAAAATCAATAACACATGGCTGCAATTTGACCTTTGACCCTTTGAAAATCAAGTGCTCAAGACCCTCAGAAGGGAACGATCAAGCAATTAAGCACACTTTTTGCCGATCAAAAACCTTGATCCCAGTCGCAAATGCTTGAACACACAGCATGTAACTACCCCTTGGTCTTAGTAGGAAAGTCTTAGTCTTAGTAGGTAACATGTTAGCTCACAAGCTAGGTACGAGCATGATCACAGTATTCAATATTAAAATACTGACTGAACCTGTTGGGGGTTTTACACAAGTCCAGTATTAGCTACATAATTTTCTTGCTATAAAATAAAGTTGCACAATCTCTTTGAATACAATACAGACTACCTGATGTCTTGTTCAACTGGTGTTTTGTTGCTGCATGCCCTCCAGCAACTCGAACTCGACTCGAGGAGCTATTTACCCTTCGCAGAGAGGTGTGGCTTGCGAGACTAATGTGCTACATGTCTGCCAGGTTCATTGATGAGGTAAGTAGTATGATTAAAGAATTCCAAAACACAATTATCGTCATCAACCCCCCAAAAGTGCATGTTTGCTGCAGTTTCAGGGTTCATTGATGAGGTAAGTAGTATGATTATCATCATCAACCCCCCCACAATTCCATCTAGCTTCAAAGAGCTCGCACAGGCACTTGTCTGCTATTGCCATTATGTATCAGTTCATATGCTGTACTGTAGCACATCAGTGGCTGTCACAAAGTATTCATAGCTAATGGAGATTTGCTGGTCAGCATGTTGCCAATCCAACTGCTGAAGGGTCAGTGAGGTCTTAATGCATGAGTGGCTCTCGAGATACAGTCTGCATTTCTGAAAGTGATAACACCATGTTCCCTGTAACTCTACACTGTTAAAGAAGGAGCATTTCCATGCCTGTTTAAATATAACACCCCTGGAGTGTAGTTACAAAGTTAGTCACATAGCTCTCTCAAGTTCATGTGCTACACTGCAAAACCAAAAAATCATCGTTTTAACCACAAAGTGGTTACTCTGGTTACAGACAAGCGGAGTAGATGTGGTTGTCAGAGCTAATTGCATAAGACAACACTGGCATCTTACAACCATCTTACAACCATGATCTTGCAGATATAGTAACCGCTAAACATCTGACCTGCTAAGTCAGATGTTCAGATATAGATTGTCCGTTGGGTGATTTTTTGTTATGCTGATGGTTGTAAGATATGCCTTTTACTTAATACATGCGAAAACAGCATACTCAGGACAGATGTTCAGCACTTACTATAAGTGCTGTGTTATTATTATTAAAATAGAGCATGTACTTATAGAGTGGACAAGGAGCATTTTGCAACATGTCGTCGTATGACCTACATTTTACTATGGATTTATTTCATTGTAAAAACTTTTTAATATGGCCAGCTCATGCAGTTGCATGTTGTGAAGTTGAAGGAATGCTTCATAATAGAACACCTTAAATTCATTGGGGGATTATCTTGGTTGTATGGCAAAGATGCCAGGAATGTAGCCACATAGATATTCTGAAAGAGGAAAGTGATTAAACTTTGATACCCACCCCCCAAGCTACATAAACACTGGCACTTAATACATACTCTATGTAGTATAGCTAATTATATGACGGTGTGTTTTTGCTGTGTACAGTCCCAGCTACTCACCAGGCCTACAGTGCTGGTATCATGTACAGGTCCTAACTAACAAAGCAGTACTCATTATGTATTGCGTGGTTCTGAGTTGCAGCTGTTTTTTCTGCCTTTGGGCCTACACCTTTAAAAAAAGGGTGTTACAATGCCTGTTTAAAATAAAAAGGAGTGTTAATGTACAAAGTCAGCCACGTAACCTCCATATTCTTTACAAAGTTTCCTTGTGATAGTAAAAAACGTAGCCAATAAAAAAATATGAAATTACCATGGCAACCATACACAAGATTACGATTGCCATACATAGTAATGACGCTGTTAATGTTAGATGCAACCTGCAGATGTCTCTAAGCTTAAGAGACAGTGTATTGGCTAATCAGCATAAGACAACCAGAGAGGCAGCTGCAGCTGACTATCTTACAACCATGATCTTGCAGATAAGATTAGTATAAACAACAGGGATCACAGAATCCTTGCAACGCCCAAGCACAAAGTGCTGAAGTTACCAACTGTGTTTGGTTGTTACTGAAGTGACTGTGAACAAGGTGTTACTTCCTACATAGGCACATAATTACAGAAAAGGATGAGTTACATCATCACATAACCATAGCCACATCAGTCCAAGCATTGACTTCCATATGAGGAACGCAGTATGGGTTTTCGCTCCTGCGTTTTAAGTTGTGATGCAATGATTCCGCAAAACCCTGTAATACTAATACTAGAAAATGTAGAACATTGTGGGGGCGAGCCTGAGCAAGCTGATACACGCTGTCTTCTGGCAAACTGAAATGGATGCCAGGAGAAGGCTTCTATGTCCCTGTGTAGTCTGTCCCCTGCCCAGGGGAAGGCTTGTCTGTCCTCTGTGTAGTCTGTCCCCTGGTACTGGGTGCCAAGGGAAGGCTTGTTTGTCTACATGTTGTCTGTCTCCTGGTGTTCTTAGAGAGGCTCCAGAATCCAGGGGCATGTCAGTGGAGTTTGTCTCGTGTATGGGGTAGGACAACTGCAGTCAGTGTGAATACATATGCATGGACTAAGCTTTACACAAAAATCACGAGCTGAATTTCTAGCGTTTATAAGTGCCGTTTGTGCATGGCCCTTACCTCGGAAGCGACCTCAACCACCATGACCGAAATTTGTACTGCCTGTGGGCAGCCTGCCGTTCATGATCTGTAGCAGCACATACAAACAAGGAGTAAGTTGTAATGCGTGCTTCAACTTCAGTCGTCTGAGCCTCCAGGTCACCAACGCTGCACTCTGGCAATAGCCCTTCACCTACCGAGTGCATGAGCTCGATCTTCGTAATATTGAAATTTAAACGCACTCATTTTAAATTTACGGTATATGGCCGCAAGCAAGCAAGCAAGCAATAGCTACACATGCACGTGTGCAATGCAGTCCCGCTAGTGTGTAGTCTCGTGCCCAGACCCCGCCCTCTCACGAGGAAAAAAAGGGTCTGGTGACCTTCAGCCGATTCTTCGGCTTCATTAAGTTGATTGCTTTTCGACGAGGAATTTTGCTCGTGCCAATCACGTTGCAGAAAACACAATCTGTGGTTGCAACACCGAAAATTCTTGACTACTTCAACACGATGACACAGCACTTTTTTGGCACGTAAATTAGTTATCAGTTCGCAACTATGCATACAATAAGCTATGAATTTTTAATGAAGCCCGAGGAATCAGCCGGATGTCACCAGACCCTTTCCTCACGGGTGGGGTCTGGGCACGAGACTAGCTAGTGTGGGGCTCGCTCAGGCTCGCCCCAACTATGAAATGCACCTCATTTTACTTACTCACTGTCTTTCACACCAACCCTGCAGTCTGGCAGTAGCCCTTCACACTCGTTCTCATGGCTTAGCTGAAGTACACTCAATCATCGTGAAATATTTGAATGCGCTGATTTAAAATTTCCGGTAAGTGGTCGGTCCACCAAGCATACACACGCACGTGCGCAATGCAGTCACATGAAGTGTGGGGCTCACTCAACTCAGGTTCACCCCAATTATAGGCTTACTTAAGAAGTTTTTTTTGCATGTACATTGTACAAGTTTCTCGTAATCAGCAATGCAACATGACACTTAAGTTGGTTTTTGTAATAGTAACTAATTGGGGCGAGCCTGAGTGAGCCCCACACTAGCGTTGCCTACAGAGATCACAGCTAAAAACTGTTCCTCAAAAAATCAGTTCACCAATTTACTTCACTAGGTTACTTTAACAGTTGGACTGAGTGTGACACATTGTCAGAAGTCCAATGAATGCTAGGTTTCTTGAAATTCAATTAAAGAGTTTAATAGCTTTCCTCTTTCGGAATATCTATTTGGCTACATTCTTCGCATCTTTGCCATTCAACCAAGATAGTTAGCTAATCCCCCAAACAAAACATTGAATGCTATAGGTTTCTTGAAATTCAATTTAAAGTTTAACCACTTTTCTCTTTAAGAAAATCTACTGGCTACATATTTGGCTACATTCCTGGCATCTTTGCCATTTAACCCTTTATATATAAGTTATCCCTATAGTGCATATTTGGTACATCATACTTGTGCACTGCATCAGCAGGTAGGACAGGGGGGTCACCTGGAAGGTTCTGTGCACAGTGCACATGGCAGCTGCTAAGCTTGGCTGTAAAAGGGCAAGAGCACATGATGACGTCATTTTTATTGCGGAGGGGAAAAGGAAGAGCGTGTAACTGCACGTGAAATCCACGTACATCATCATACATCAATTATGTACTAAATAGGGCAGAACATCCTCTGTCAACGTGCATGCGCCGTGCCACGCAGTCTGCATACTTAGACCCTTGTCAGTTGGAGAGCTTGATCAACGTCACGGAGGAAAAGGACACCATCCCTCAGGTGATCTTTAACAAAGAACTTCAACCAATAGCTGTATGTGCTTACAGTGAACTGTACCCAGGTGAGCAAGAATGGGAAGCATTTGCCACAGTTCTGTTGTCTCCACTACACAATCTGCCAGGAACAATGATGCCAGCACGATGTTTCAGCAACCTGGAAACTCTCAGAGAAAATGGAGCCAAAAGGAGTGAACTCAACCTACATAAACTACCCAATGCATTTGAGACCTGAGAGCTGTGTTTGGTAACAGAAAGACTGAGGGTTCATGCTGAAATGTCTTTGAAGCAGTTAGCAATTATGACCTTGCACAGAATGTGTGCCACATGCCAAGTTATAGTTACAGTGCACTGCCTGGAATTTATATAAACAAACTGAATCTGAAAACATAGCCCAAGGACAAGACTAATTATAATATCCAACCTGATTGGGGTCTCTTCTTACATATGTTGTTACATATCTGTACATGTGCATTTACACACAGGCTATACAACCATTTTACTTAGCCATGTAAAACATCTGGTGCATACAGTTATCTCATAACTTTTATTTAGCTATGAATATGTGGGGGGGGGGGGGGGGGGAGTTATGCCAATATAAGCCTAGATTTGACTCAAAAAGCAATTTCTCAGGAATGGCAAGAGCTAACCATAATGATGCCATTTGGCATCGTCTTACTGTGGCCACATGTTGCAGCTGGCGCAATCATAGGTTTTACACTAGCAAAAAGGTGGGATATAGGGGAAGTAGAAAGGTTTCAAAGAATGGTTCAAAGAAGTTTTAGCTCAAGTTTCCAGTGCTAACTCCAAGCAGAAGTGGAAATATGTGCCAATGAAAGTACCCTAGCCTAAAGAAGACTTCTGGGGCATCATATAAAACTACGCAGTGTGACTGTAAGTGTCGGAGTCATAGATCTTATAAACCTGTCAAAATGCTCTGGCAGGCATAGATATATAGTGCACTACTAATCTCGACAGGCATCCCAAAAATTTGCGGTTTGTCTCTTCTAGTATATAGGCAACTGGCACCTATGCTGTATATACATGTAACTGTATCAGGTTCCGGTAGTATATTGGAGACAAGTTGCGTATCCCTATGCCATTTGTCCTCTATAGTATTACAGGCAGCACTAAATTCTTATACACTGTTTGCTTCCCATATTACTATAGGAGACAAATTGCATACCCCTACGCTATTTGTTCCCTACATTGTATGGGCATGGATACCTAAACTACATAGTTTTGTATGCACCTGACTTCTAGTAAATGGGCTATGGTGGTTAATGGGTTAAAGTCTCAAACTACGTATTTTACCACAAGTCTATAACTTTCATATATCAGCACTCCTTGCCTCTGAAGTTTGTAGAAATGTGTGCTGCTCTGTACAATCACTGGTGAACTGATAAATTTTATGCTAAAAATCACTTGAGGAACTCTCCTACATGATTGTATGGACACTCTGTAGTCTACTATGGTTTTAAAAATGGACTACTGGAATGCACCACTACATTTGATGAATGGAATACTAGACCTTTTCTATCATTTTTATGCTCTTCACAATGAACCATGTACATGTAGAACTTCATCCTGCTTTAGAAAGAGCCACTGACATGTTTCGAATGAGCAGTCAATTAAAGGATGACTACACTTGAAGAAAGAGAAATAGCTACTGAATTAATTTTCTGAAGCCATAGTAGTAGCTACTGATTTATATAGTGTGAAGCCATGGTATATAGTTTCGTATGATGCAACTACAAATTGGAGGACATTCATATAATTTTTTGGTATAATAATGTTCAGGATAACCATTTTTTTCTTGTTTTAGAACCTATTCGTCCTCATCTGAGCTACCTCATTCTAATCTGGGTCACCTCTGTGTGGTGTCATTCTAATCTGAGCCACCTCATTCTAATCTGAGCCACCTCTATCTAATGTCAGCCTCAATCTAATCTCAGCCACCTCATTCTAATCCAGTATGATGACCACATACTGAAACAGGTAGCACCATTCTAGTGTCTGGCACTTCATTCTGAATCAAGCTATAGTACAATTTTGGCACTGTTTACACACCATAAAGCTTTACAACTCACTCTACTTTGTTGCAAACAGCCGCCCTGGGCGGAACCACTTTCGACTCAGTCTCTGAACTGTCAGCAATGCGATTTTCGAATTTGGACGCGGTTTTTACGGAAATACGTATACTTCTCGTAGCCTCTAAATTTTAAAATTTGTCTTGGGGGGGGGGATGTTGGGGGGATGCAGACCCCCCTAGCTGTTGTGTGCTTATGCATACACTACTAACCTGACCATTTCAAATCTGATGGCTACGGCCCTGAGAATAGTTCTGGAGTATTTCTTGTGTATTTTGTGCTGATCACATGACCTTCAGCCAATCAGTCCCAATTGGAAGTCGTTCTGTAACCTGATTGGTCAATTGCTAGTCCTATAACTCATCTAGACACCAGGCACTTGATACTTAGAACACCAGCTGGCAACTTAGAACAGTAGCTGGCAACTTAGAACACTAGCTGGCAACTTAGAACACTAGCCACTAATATTCAATTTTTCATTTTCAAATTTCAAATTTCAAATTTGCTTGTTATGGTCGTTTACAACAAGTTTACTTCAGGTTGATGGTAACATTTTGGCAGTTGATAAAAGAAAACCCTCCATGCTCTGGGTAAATGATCCCCTGGTTTGGCTGGGTACCCCCACGAAAAAGTTCAGTTGTCTTCTTGGAACAATGGATTGGTGGACTAACGTCAGTGGGTTCTGAGTACTCATTCCTTGGCTTCTTGGCTAAAGAAAGGATATCTGATACAACTTGCTGTTGCTCAACACTGGTCCACTTGTAGTTACGAACACCATCTAGGCTCTGATGACCAGTTGTCTCCATTATTAGCTGTTCGTCTAACCCAGCCTGGTAGAGTCATGTAGCAGCTGTAGCACGGAGGGAGTGGTTAGTTTTAAAACCACCAATGCCAGCAGCTTTGCACATTCTAGCAACAGTGCCATCAAGTTTACTGTGGCCAGCGGGCTGGGTAGAATACCAAAAACCAGCAGCATTGGGTTTTTGTAGTGGTCTCAAATAAAAGGCATTCTTTGTGTGGTTTGGAGGACACTTGCTCTGGTACAGTTTGTACAGCCTGAAGAAGCAACGACTTGGGTTATCAATGTTTGCATAGTGCACCACAACCTTTGGTTTCACATGCCTCCCCTTCAACCCTCCCTGGTGGTTCTTAGAAACATCTTCACAGTAGCGTAGACAGACTCTCTTCCCTGCTTGCTCTTCTAGTTGAATCTGTGGAGGATCATGTGGTGAAGATCACAATGTTCACTGCCACTCTGTAAGGCAAAATATATGCCATTCATAAACAGCATCGTGTCTTCCAAAGCTTGAGGGGAATGGTCTCCTAGCTGGCCTGTTTTCCATAGTTCGTCTTCTTCTTCTTATGTTAGTGGCTCTGCTTGTCTTTTCTTGGTCCCAACTCCCTTTTTCTAGACCCTCTTTATTCCAGAGTCCAAAACTGCTCTGAAACCACCAAAGGACCGATCCTTAAAGAAGTGTACTTCAGGACGGCTTCCTCTAATGTAGAGCTGCAAGCCACAGATGATGTGATAAAGAGTATTGGTGGATATTCGGTACTATCTCTCTTTCTCACTTCTAGCACAAACCGACTCATCCAGTGCTGCACAGAAGTGTTGTCCATCTGGGTGATATCATCAGGAACTACCTCACGACTTGCTGCAGAGGAATTTCTACTGTCCCTCCATTCTTCCCAAATCTGATGGCAATACCTGGTGTCGGTCTGAGTTTTCTTTTGGTACACTTACAATCTTCGCCTTTGCTACATCTTCATCACACTTTGGTGTAGCAAACCTCCTGGCTGGTGTCTTCTTAGCCTTTTGCGTTGTCCTGGATTCTTCGTATTCCTCCAATGCAGAGAGTAGCAGCCTATCCATAGCTTCGTCCTTGAACTGCTCTAGTGCAGCTAGTAGCAGCGAGTCAACCGTGGCTTCTTTCAAAACCCCCACGCTAGAGGAGGCAGCCGCGGAAACGGGTGCTTGCTCAGCTCCTCCCAGTTCATGTGGACTGCTACTGGGTTCACCGAAAAGCTCTCTGTAGACTTCGTCCCTACAGAGGTCACGTAGTATTGAGTCGTAAGATGCCATTACAGCAACACTTTGACGGTGAGTAGTGAGTAGCTATAGTCTAAATCGGTTTGACACTGCAGTGTAGGGATCTACGGAATTTATAAGCCCGCGCAAAGCCTCATAAACCCCGCGCGCTTCACGCTTGGATTTTATATAAGGCTTCACTTGGGCATCTAAATCCTGTAGATCCCTACGCTTTGGTGTCTAACCTATATAATAGAGAGAAGGCTAGCATGTTATGGGAACAACCTCTGGTACTAGTTCACAAGTTGTTTACTTGCTAAAATTGTCTATTCTACGTCTCCATGGTTTCAATACTTTTCCAGAACTGGAGAGGAAGAGATAGAGATCCTAGAGAGAGAGAGAGAGAGAGAGGGAGAGAAAGATTCACTGTTCAACTTGCTGGTGCAATAACTAATACATAATACTACATTGCGGAATAAGTCAAGTAGAGTCAGTTAAAGTCAAGTAGAGTTCAGTTGAACATGAAATTGTAAAAATGTGATCTATTTTAATGTAGATTTCCTCAATCTACAGTGTTATGCGTACCTAAGCACACTCAGGTTTAAAGAATAACTCCTTGATGCTTTGGCACAATTATGTGTTGTGTGATTGCATAAAGTGTAGTTGTATTTATGTACATCATGTTTTGTATCTCTTCTGTATTTTACAGCTGCTTGTGCCACAGAGATATTCAAACTTGCAACCAGGTACATTATTGTCTGGCCACACTTTTAAATATGTACAATGCTGCTAAGGCCACTCCAAGTTCAGTCTCATGCTCAGACCCCACCTGAGAGGAGAGAGTCTGGTCACATTCGGCCGATTCTTCATTAACACTGATTGCTTTCTGGCAAGAAATCTCCAACCACCAATCACATTGCAGAACACACAATCTGTAGTTGCAACACCAGCATTACTGATACACCGCACATAAATTAGTGAACTATGTAACACTAGTTTAGCCAGTATAAACAAACACTTAATTATCCATTTTTTACTTCAGAGACACCCACACACCCACTTCAGAAATAAACATATGTACAAATGCTAAAACAACAAATGTCACTGGCCGGGTTTTGGACATTCTTGGCTTTCGTGAGCACTGAGAACAATGTGGATAACACTCAGCTCCAATATCCCCTTCTGGCAGAGTGTCCATATATGGGGTAGTACTTTGCTGTGTAATAGTGTTATGTAAACATGATAATTTGTTTTGCTTTATTGTAACGCATGAGTGTGAAAAGTTCCACTGAAATCTCATTTGCCAATGTAGTGGTCTTGATTGTTTTGACACTGCATGCCCTGGATCAATGGGCAGTTTTATTTATTCTTTTTACACTTCATATACTGCAGCTGCAGTAAGCCTTTGCAGAACTACATGGTGTTCAACGATACAGAAGGGGTGTATACCTATACTTTTGAAGCGGAGAAAAAGGTTAGCTAACAGTATGATGCTATCAGAGGTGTAACCAATCTCACTAATGATGGCTAGAGTGCATATTTGGTAATTAGTTTGTAAACAGTGTGTAATTACCACTGAAGTAAATGTACATAAGGAATGTACTCAATGGATGTGCATGTACGCACCATTTGAAGTATGCAAAAGGGAGGAACAGCTGAACACAAGACAATTAATGGTGTTGCAAAATTTATTCCCACCTCGAAGTAAACTCACTCCACCCTTAATTCATGTTGTTACTGAGAGTTGAGGATTGAGGTGCTGACTAACAGTGACAGGTGACCTGTGCCTTTACCTACGACAGTGAATGTAGCATACATTACAATAGGGATGCCAAACAGAATTTTTTATTGCCACTAGTAGGCAAATTCTGGCTACTATACGCAAATATACACATCAATATTTCCTAATGTACCATGCTTCATGCAAATCCTGTTCTTCTAACAGAGTGGTAAGCAACTTCATGCGGCCATGGCAATCGATGTAGCCATGTTTCGAAAAAATACAGTCAAAAATGACGTTCTACCATGACGTTTACTATGACGTTACGCATAATAATATGGTTCATTGAATGGCTAACGGAACCTAGGAAATTGGCGGGCAGTTTCTGGTTTCTGTCGCTGCCTTCTGCAGTTTGCGGGTTTCCCTGTTTCCTCTTTGAGTTTCCGGTTATCTTACTAACAACGCAGTGAATCTCATTCAGAGATGGCCTCAGGTGAGTTTTAGATGGCAAGAATCACAACTAAGTGACATTCAAACGATGCATACAACACTGAAAATTTGCATACACAGATCTCGATTTTGTCCAGAGGTACCCATACCTGCAGAGGTATGTGAAAGAAGAAGAAAAGTGCAAAGAAGCAAAAAGCAAGGTGGAGGAATTTTTGGAAGGACACAAACACATTCCAAAGATGAAAGAAGGACAGTAGTTCACAAACGACATCAGAGCACTATACTGTTGCTTATTAGCTGAACAAATTCCCCCCAGAAATGTAGAAAAAAAGTAGTTTTAGAAACGATGTGCCCACTCATAGATGCAGAAAAGGTAAAGCTACCCAAAACAAGCTTAGCAAGCAAAACGCATTCTTGTGAACTTCCAACAGTGTTCCAAAGCACATCAAGCCTCCATTCTCTCTCAGGCAGAGAATCATCATGTTAACTCAGATGGCACTACCTGCAATCAAAAGAAAGTGCAAGGATTTTTGATAAATGAACTTACACTTGTTGTAGCTGATGTTAGCGATGGAACAGCTGAAGCTGCTATTGATAGCCGAGACTGGCAGTTCAAAGTATCAGGGAGGTTGGAAAGGATCTGGGTATCGACGGTGCTGACACAATTGGATGGACATTGATAAAGTCTGTAATGTCAGATCAAGCTTCAACCCAGAAAGCATTTAATCACCTAGTCAAGGAGCAAGCTGACCTTGAAGCACAAGAAAGAGGGTTGCTGGAAACGAATGGGAGTGGACGGTCTATTCTTGAAACTTTCTGTACCTAGGAGTGAATCTTGAACAGCTGAGGTACACAATCTGTAGTAGGAAATTAGGGGAGGAGTGTGCTGAATAATTGACCGTAGATACTCTTAGCATGACATTGTTCTGTTAATTTCAGCTTCCTTTGAACACCCATAGTATGCATTCATTGACTTCCGTAAGTGAATAACGGACGAATTAAGGCAGCACCAAATGGCAGGCCTGTGGATGATAAGTACTGCCAGCTAACCTTTCTTTTAAAGTTGTTTCATGCTCAGACCCCACTCTCTCACGAAGAAAAATGGTGTGGTGAACCAAGTTAAAGTACTTGGGCTTGCATGCACTTTGAAACTAGTGTAACCTAGAACATTTTGTGACACACTAGTCTATCAAGCCAGACAATCTCCCACCCTCCCAGTGGTCTCTACCACTTTTTAGTTAGAAGCCCAAGAAATTCAACTTTGTTCAGCAGATCATTTCTCCTTGAGAGGTGCATGTCGTTGAGGCACAAGACTACATTCAAAGGGAGTTGAAATCAACAGTATGATGTTATCTTTTTGTAGGTCAGTGGTCTTTCTGAGGAATTGGGTATGCCTTCTGCTGCAATAGATACCATTGTGCACTCAGTATGCAAATTGCTCGGCCACCTCGGATCACACCCTGAGTACGGGAAAGGTGTCCGAGGAATTCCTGAATATCTAAAGGAACTACTTGAGGAGGTTGAAGCAGTTGGAGATAATGCAAGTGAAGGGGAAGAAGAACTGAAAGCCACTTTGTCTATCAGGTTATCTCGACAAGTAGGTAGTAGATACTTCGTAGCATCTAGAAATGCAGGAAGAATTTCATGTCTAGCAAGACAGGCAACCCAATTCCTTGAAAGTGTTACAGGTCACCAAGGAGTTAAATATCCTGGAGAGAGATGTCTTAAACTACTTAAAAGCTCCACACGTTCTAAGGTAGATGGTTTAATTTATGATCAGATATATGCTGATCTGATGATTTTAATGAAATCGACCAAGCTCAGCAAAATGTACTTGGATATGAATGTACATTAACTCGTTCGACACCTGGAGCTTCATGGAACCAGTCCAAGACTCCTGCTTGACCCATCACTCCAGGGGTTTCAATCTGAGCCAAGACTGTATGGGGAAAACAAAAAAATTTAATCATAGGATTCACCAGAATTCACCTCGAATTTGATCTCGCCTGTACAGCCATGATGACTTTGATGAATCATGTACTTTCCTACCTATTAAAAAAGCATTAAAACGCATGCTTGAACCCTGACTTAGAGACACGCAAAGCATTGTAAAAATACAACCTACCAATGACCGTTGTGAAGGAATCCTTGGTCTCAATGACTGGATTCAAAAGTGCACTCCCAATTTTAGCCAGCGAACAGTTTCTGGAATGGTGGAAGTGTTAAAAAAAAACTCAACCATGCCCTGGTTCTGGAAGCAGAACACAGATTTCAAGGACAAAACAATAATTCTTGCTAAAAAGAGGAGCAAACAAACGATAAGGGAGGAAAAGGAGTAATTAGAAGGACAACAGGTGGAAGAGAAAAATGGTGAGGAAAGCAGAAGAAGAAAAGGCCAGAGTAAAAGCAGACAAAACGAGCCCAAAAGCTGTCCAAAATTGAAGCAATTACAACAATCAATGAGTTAGAAGATGCACTCTGTAAGGCAGGAGGAGCAACAACAAAACAAGTAGAGGCAGCCAAAATAAGTATACTCAAGCATCAGCTTGAGGTACCATTAAATCTATGTGGGAAATGCCTCACCTTGTCACACAAAAGGCAGAAAAAGATATCCGAGGATCTTCTCAGAGAATTAACTGCACTGATTGAAGAAGAGGAAGAGAAAAGGCTGAAGGAGAGGGAATCAGCATTACCAGAGAGTTTGAATGGTAAAACCCCCTCCCCAGAAATTGAAGGACGATGCTACTGACATTAACAGTGATCTGATATTTAATTAATACTAGGATACCACCTCTTCAGCCTCTTGCACTGTACTGACTACATACTATAAAAATGTATATACCAACTTTTTGTAGATCATCCCGATAAAGTAAACTGCGTAACGTAACCGACTCTGTGAGTCTCACATTCACCAAGTTGAAGGCAGCGTAGACCAACTACTAGAGGGTGTCACTTACTGAAACCGCCTGGACCAGACGGTAGTCTTGGTGAGCCACAACATCCTCCTTCGCTCCAAGGCTCAATTCTTGGCCGGATCAGGACAATATAAGTTGCTCTGATAGCGAAAAGAAGCCATGCACACTGGCATTTTTCTCTCACCTTTCCATAATCGTCCACATCCAAGTGCGTCAGAATGACCCAGACCAAACTCAGCTTTTGTGGCAAAAACAAAAGAAACTGAAGGTCAGCATCTTTCTCGGGTTTGACAGGCATCTTTGTCACGATTTGTAGGCCTACAAGGAGGGAGACTGCCGACAAAAGTAGGCATCAATAGAAAGCTCTACGCACACATCATCATCTTGTCATGTTTACATAACGCTATTTAACACGTGAGAGGAAAAAACCCCAGAGAACCCCCCCCCCCCCCCCGTTGAGCTAATTATGTGCATGGGTGGACTGTGCAGGGTTAATACAGGCTACAGTATGCTTTCTCCTGGCCTAAAGTTACATACAACTGTTAACCAGCTGAAATACCAGTTCTATGCATGTGTGCACATAATGTCTACTCTGCTATGACTACTTTGTTGGTGGCTATTTCTGTACATTTCGTTTCAGAAGCATACTAGTCTATAAGTGCATCTGCCAGTTCTGTCATGAGTAACAAGCTAGATGATTATGGGGAAAGGTTAGCTGCCTCACATGTTCTTTGTTGGTAGCATGCTTGGACGCAAAACCTGATCATGTGTGGTGTGTTTACTATTATTCAGGATGACTGTCCATCATGTTCCATGCGACCTGTGAATGTAACTTTCCATGAAGATGCCACCTTGCAAGAGCTGTACGACCACCTGCAGGAAAACCAGAAGTTGTAAGTTGTAGACACAGCTATCTGTAAACTACAAATATGGATCTTCCACTTGTACTTGAGTCATGTAAATGGAGATTGTTCACGGACAAGTTATTCACGAATCCAACTCAACACAAAAATTGTACACCGCCATGAAATAATGGTTGTGTCACAGAACTATCCGATGCTGTATGATTATGCTCTTAAGAGTTTCTTTTATCATGTGATACTGCAGTTTAATGAAAGCTCCTACTCTGACAACAGTAGTGGATGGAAAAAACAAGACACTGTATATACCAGTAAGCCTCTCTGTGCCAGTTGCGATACTGTTCAATTGCAGCTGAATATATGTAGTTGATGTATTCTATGTTAATCATAATGGTGAAACTTGCACTGGCACTTTCCTACAGACTTTAGAAGCTTTGGAGAAGGTCACCAAACCAAACTTGAAGCTGAAGTTAACAGGTCAGTCGCCTTGCACAGTAAATGATTGTCAATGTCAACCAAGCCTTTTGTAGCTGGTGCCTATCGTTTTATAATAATTATTATGATATTCAACTATGCATGTGCATAAACAACCCCCCCATGAAAATTGAACTGTGCAGTTGAGTATCATCATTTTCAAAACCAAAAGTTACATTTACATATGGGTATACTGTACAATGGACAATGCAGGGGCTGATGAGACCATTTCTTGTCTATTGTTGGCTGTTGTAAGTTTATTGAGGCCAAAAGTGGTGTAGTATGTGTAGGTTTACTGGATAATAAAGTTGGGTGATATTAGATTATTGTTCACCAAAATTAGGGCCGAACGAATGTACTAACATTCGAACATTTGAAGGTAAAATTATGTTTATACGTAACCTATTTCTAATCAACACACACCCCATGATCTTGAAAGACAGCGGAGAAAAGTTTCAGGCCTTTGGCGTAGTCGAGCATAGAACACGAGGCAGAGAGATGCTCCTGACACTAGCAGTAGACTGGTGAGCTTGGTGAGGGACGAGGAAGTGGAGCGCTTCCGCAAAGTACCAGGCATGTCCATCGTCGCTGCCGGCAGGTGGTCTGCGGTAGACACTTTTAACTGTAGACAGCTGAGTGGCTTTAATAAACTTTAAGTAAACATGCATTGTGCATTCATGCAGAAACCACAAGCACACCCATGTTACATAATATCTTGATTCTACCGAATGTTGTTCAAATGAAAGTTACCAAACATTCGAAGTAGTGGAAGTACTAACAAGTGCCCATGGTGTTCTACTGTGCACTCATTTTCTGTTATGAGTCTTATCCCACCTCCATGTTTCATTGTTTCAGAATCAATTACATTGAGCTCCCTGAAAATGTAAAGACAAGTTCTTCTTCACCTACATCTTTAGATCTTGGTGTCTCTGATGGTCATGAAGTTGTGGTGGCTGATGCAACAACACCCAAACCAATTTCACTAGTTGTGAAGTATACTCAGAAGATGGAGTAGTTGTGACATTGTAAAGTTTCAGCATTTATCTACTGACATCCTGAACTGCATGATTGAAAGTCTGCACATTTGATAACATGAAATCAAATCCTTGTATTGTCACAACGCTCAATTGTGCTATAGGTGTAACACTAGACTAGTAAGGATACCTTCTGTTTTCTCGAGAACTAACAGTTTATAAGCTAATGGGAAATCTTGAAGTAAAGTTAGATTGTGGTCTAGTGTTTAAGGCTTCTGTCCCTCCCCTGGAGCTTAGGTAAATTAATTCCACTCTGTCTTTTATGTTGTTGGTCCTCCATGCAGCCATTTTTTTTAGGGGTTGTCTTACTTTTCATAAGGTATTCTTACTCGCAGGCAATGGCTTGTACTCAGTAAATACTGTAGCACTGAACTCTTTGGTCTTATATAGCAAGAGGAATACAGTATGAGTCAAATTAGGCTAGCTGTCATTGGATCAAAGCTGTAGTAATATTTACTTTTAGTTGAACTGATGTGGGTGTCAACATGCTATGGCTACTGTAACAGGAAGGAGCCATCAATATAAAGCAAGGGGAATGCCAAACCAGTCAATTTAGACTAACAGCCATGGGATTAAAGCTATGGTTATATTTCACTGAAGGGAAAAATGCCACAGCCTTGATACAAAGCAAGGGAATAAAACTAATGGCTAATACCCACTAGTGTTACATTTCCACATATAGTATGGGTGCACAAAAGGCAAGCCTGTGCTATTATAAATTTACCACTGCCAGTGCAGTAAATTAGGGGTGCCTTTTTGTAGGGCATGCTATATTTGTATGGATGTTTCGAAAAGTGATGTATATAGTTGCCAAACAGGTCTTCATATTCATGAGATGCTCATTTTTCATAGCATGTTGATCACCCCCATTCATAACCTAAATTGACTTGTTATTGTATTCCCTTGTGTTTGTAATTTGAAACTGCACCCTAAGATCCCAGTGACACTGAGAGGTCAGTGCTGCAGTTTAGGAACCAGACATGATTGAGTTTACTGGTACAGGCTAAAAAAAAAAAAAAACACTGACACAAATCTACCATTGTCTGCAAGTAAAGGGACCTATATAAACAGTATGACAAGTCCTCAAAACAAAGGACAGGACTAAAACACGGAACGGATTAGGAGACGGATCGTGAACTGCAAATTCAGGGATTGGAACGGAATCTAGACCAACTTTGCACGTGGCTAGCAAAATTGCTGCGGGTGGAGCGAACGTTATTTCATGGACAAACCGCTGGTGACAGAGACCTACAGTGATGTGAGTGATGCTGAGAATAGGGACCCATGGGACCTATCACTGAACTGGCCTGCTTTTGAGTTTTTGTTTTTACCTGTAGGCTATATTATTTTGAAGTTGTTTTGTGTGGTTTTGCGGCCTGGTTTTGCCTGTAGGCTATTGTGAAGTTATATTTCTATGCATGTACGTTTTTTTTCCTGTATAGGCTATCGTGAAGTTAGTATCACTGGACTGACTTAGGCCTAACCTCGTTTCCTGACCGCCACGGGAAATCTGGGCAGAGGCCTGGGAACGAGACGAACTTGCCGCGTATCGGATTTTGTTTACCTGGAGTGCTCAGCTAGCCGCGCACGGAGGTGCGGGAGGAGAAACTTGCATGGACGTTCTGGTGACCAGTGCTGTTGTTAAACCACGACCGTGAAAGCTCTTCCCACAACCTGAAGGGCTACAAATCTTATCGATCCGTTTTTCGATCCGTTTCCTATCCTAATCCGTTCCGTGTTTTAGTCCTGTATTTCCTGCAGTTGCACGTGTAAGTCTTACGTGAAGTCAACTGCGGCGGCAGTGTTGCCAGTTTCGTACAATACTGACCAAGGAAGAAGAGGGGGGCTGTGTGGCTGTGTACCTCACTGAGGACGTATTTGTGCCTACTGGCATCCAGCACTGTACTGTTCTCTGGACAACCAAGGACGTTTGTCTATGTGCTTGCGAGCTGGCAGTAGCCTCACATGAGAGCCTGGGAAGGTAGCTGGGCAGATGACTTGGAATCGTACATCTATTAATTTTGCGATGTGTGTTCACAAACAACAAAGCAACTGATGTTTGATGCGAAGTGCAGTGAGGAGGACTGGGGATAGCCTGGTCCCCAGGCCCCACCCAAAAAATCGGGAAAGGGGCCTGGTTACACTTTCAAAAATTCCCGTATGTTCTGTGTCAGCAGTCTTCGTTTGGAGTAGACGAATCACGTTCGTCCATTAAATTCTTGACACATGAAAGTGGTAGACTCGTTCCAAGACCATTTGAAAATGGGGACAAGGCTAGCATACTTTTCATAAACCTCCAATTTCAGAGACTTAGAGCGTAGTTATGCTTGCTAGGCTACTCTTGCCTCACAAGACTTGCCTATAGTCGCTCTGTAGCAAAATCTGACTCTCGTCAACAGTAGCTGGCTACCACAGAATCACATAAGGCACGTAATTGTTGCATATCATGCTGACTCAGCACATACAGGAAAGTTAGCAAGTGTGACCAGGTCCCTTTTCCCAATTTTTGGGCAGGCCTGGGGACAAGACTAGACTGGGGACAGGGTATGTCTAGCTCAGACAATCATGTGACTTTTTAATTAGCTGTATCTGGGGTCACTGACTAGCTATCAGCATACAAAATAACTAGTCTTGCGCCCAGGCCACTCCCAGATTTTATCTCGCAGCTGTGGAGAAAAATCAGAAGGCCTGGTACCATTACTACATCATGGATCAGAAATGGTAGACGTAATGTGGACTTGGTTCGTAATGATGGCAACGTGCCCACGCAATATGCGGCCAGTACAGGCCTGTACAAGCATTGAGTTTGCCTAGATGTTTTGCTAACAGCTTCCAACTTCGCAAGTACTAAGTTGCTAATGAACAATGTGTAGACATAAGTGGAAGACATTTTGCGTGGTAGTTGACTGAAAGGGATCGGGAAAGCAGCAGCTGAGGGCAAGCGCATCGCTTTGTGTAAAAATGAGTGCCTGCACTTGTGCTACTATCATCAAGTTGGCTCAGAGCCAGGGCTAGAACAGCTTAGGTAACTTGTACATATGTACCTACAACTAGTCTTAAATACCATCTGTTCCTTCGTCCTTGTTGGCAACACAGCTAGGCAAACTTGATCGCTTGCTTGTGCAGGCCTGTACTGGCCAGGCACATTGCCATCATTACGAAACCGAGTCCACCATTTTTGATCCATGACATAGTAATGGTACTAGGCCTTTTCCTGATTTTTATCAATAGCTACGAGATAACATCTGGGAGTAATGAGGCTACCAAATAACCATAGTCTATTGTGGGGTGTCCAGGTGTATGCACTTGGCTATAACCTCTGTGTCCATATATATAGGCAGGATACCAAGTATGACCTAATAGTTTCCAGGACCATCCTATGCTATGATTCATTGGAATATCTCCATGGGATTCACTCCATGTCCAGCTCTGCTAATATATATAAAGCTGCAATACATGGTAGCACACTTGTAACTATTGCTAGTCACCTGTAAGTGGAACACAAATGTATAAAACTGTCACCTGTCACTCTAACCTCATCCACTCCAGAGAATGAGCTTCCTGACCCGGCCCAGGCAGGTAGACTGGGGAGAGAACCTTGCTGCAAACACTCTTGCCTTACTACTATCTTCAGGTATGTGACAGTGCTGTGACATTCTTGACCTGACCTGACCCATGACATGCCATACCCAAGTGAGCGTGTCTCTATGTACTATCCTTGAGATACCCCAGGTTGTCCCTGTATAGTTCCCTCAGTGACCATAGTCTCTCTGACTTGAGGTACCCAAGGATGTTTTCACTTTGCTGCAACCTCAGCCACAATACAATGTCCAGCATGGCCTAATTAAGGGCTCTCAGGATGTCCTCTGCTATGAAGCATAATATATACATCCCAGGATGATCCCATGTCAGTTGCTATATATATAGTCGCAGAGACAAACTGGTGTCTGGAAAGAAAAAGAACCACCTCTGTGTGGAGGCAACAGCTTTTAACCCTTACCCATTTAGCAATAATGCCCAGGTTTCTAGTTGAAATTGGCCTTTATTTGAACCTGAAATGAATGGCCGCAAGTGCACTGAAAGTAGTTGTTATTGTGTGTACAGTAAGAGAAATGATAGCTGACTCAGGAATGTGTGATGGTTCTCTTCTGACAAAATAGTTCACTATCTCATGATTGTTGCCAAAATCCAACCCACTGATTTCTTGTAATCATATTTCTGGAAAAATTTCACTGATTCTTGAATGTATTTTACTGGTGGTCTTACTAGCTACAAGCTGGTCTATGTCTTGCGTCTTTAACTTGTTGTCCAAGATAAATAGTAACCATTATGTCTGAAAGACCAGGTGCATGCATGGATTAAATGGTGCTGTTTTAAGTAATTGTCTCTGACAACAATTTCTGACAGTGATAGCGAAGGGAAGGAAGTGTTCAGTTACTTTTTGGCTTTTCCATATGGAGACACACCTATGCAAGTCAGCCAACGCACAAATTGAACTCAGTCTACCTGTAATCATCCTTGTCCTGCTACTGTGTACTTGTACTGTAACCTGACTCTCACTAAGAGTTTGGCTACATGAGGCTAGCATTACCAGTCATCCAGTTGCAGGTTACTTGCCTTGTGTTGTTGTTGTAAGGAAAGCAACAATGACAGTTCATACACATGAAACAGGGATGATTCGAGGTAAATCTGAATGCTTACTGTGCATCATAACCCTAAAGTCTGCTTTCAAATGCATCATTGAGTTCTCAAACAGATATGAAAGTCATTGTTTACATTCACTATTATTATTATTATTAAACACACGCCAAAAATAGGCGCAAAGAGGACACATAACATTATAAAGTAAATAAAAGGTGCTAGCTACATACACAAACTCCTCAAGTTCACACAATTGAAAACCTGGAACATATAAAGAAACATTCCTAATCTTCCTGATTAGACCAGCCAGAGTATTATCCGAGTTACAATACACTCTAACATGCCTGAAACCAAAACAACAATTATAACCTAAAAAGGACCAGGGAAAAGATGCAGCCACAGAAAAAGCCCTCTGCACTAGTACAGAAGGGCATAACCTTGCAGCTTGTAGCAGCTTTGTACTCCTGAGAGACACTATGTTACATATACTCTGCATTGAAGCTATCCTGTGTGTCAGCCCTCTATGGCTGCAGTACGGAAGGTTCCATATTCTACGTAGCATTTTGTTAAATACTGTCTCAAATAATATTATTGATGTTCAGGACATGCCGATCTCCACAGGGCAGCACCATAAAAAGACTGTCAGCCAGGCCTCCCAGCAGACAGATTCCCTACCAAGAACAACACTCTTGCTGCTATCTTCCAGGTATGTGGTGGTGCTGTGATATTCATGACTTGACCTGACCCATGATATGCCATGCCAAGTGTAGCATGTCCCCACTGTGGACATTCTGGAATACTGCAGGGTGATCCTGCAGGGCTCCCTCAATGTCTGTACTGTATCCTGGAGTATCCTGATATGATACATCAGAATGTTCCCCATGAGATTTACTTTCAGTGCATGCTCTACTTAAGAACAGTGTGAATTTTCCTGAAATGTACTTTCAGAATGCCCCCTGGTTCTTTCCATGTCCACACTCTATTTAAAGACATTGTGAGTGTACCAGAAATGTTCCTCATGGCTACTTCAAGGGAAAGTGTCAATATGGTAAAGAGCTGTGATGATTTCGTGTTAACCATCATGATATTCATGATGGATTAGCATTCAGAAATAGTAAATGAAATGATGCACCAATTGATGTATTTTCTTTAATCAGATGCTGCATCTATTATTTTTCCTTGCCTTTTTAACATAACATTAGAGTATATAAATGAAAAGGGGGGTATACGAAGTAATAGGGTGTACTAAGTAATAAGGTGTACGAAATTCTAAGGTAGTTAGTGCTATTGAAAGCAAGACTCAGAGGCTGCAGATGGAACCCCTACGATAATTTTCACATGTAGATTGATTTGTACATGTAGAAATGAAGTATTATTTATACAGCAGAAACACAAGCACAATGATATGGTGCTAGTATGGGGAGACAGCGTTTCTGACACCCAGGAATGTGTTCTTTTAGCTGTTGGTGTCAATCGTATGGCCAGGTACAATCATATCGAGTCTAGGTTCCGTACATAGATCTAGTCTCAGAAAGCCTTGTGAAACTAAATTCAAGTGAATGCTGTACAGGTTGCCAGGAAAGTTTGTTACTCGCTCTTGATGTCGGCTGGAGGCATTAGTACAACTGATGCTTCAGGTGGATAATAAGTTGCACAATTTGTGGTGATGTGGATGCCAGGTGGACACAAAGTTCACAAGATTAAGAATACTCAGGTCACCGCTTCTTAAACGTCCTTACTAAGCAAACTTCGAACCCCCACACAGTCGGAAATAATGTGGAAGAGTAAAGTTAGGGTAAATGCATCGTGTTGGCTGGGTGGGGTCTGGGCATGAGTCTAGGGGATGGTTGGGCATAATGTGGGCTCACCTCAGGGACTTACCGAATTCCTAACCCTACTTGACTGGCAGGAGCCAGGCTTGCGACTGGATGGTCCCGTGACCCGCCGTGGCAGTGTTGGAAGTCACGTGACCGCAGTGTCCCCTCTAATGTGGTTTTAGGGAGGGGGATTACTGAGAGCCCCCTTAATTAGGTAATTAGGGGGCGTGAAGCCAGCCCAAGGAGGAGGCTACCCTTGAGGTAGCTGACAATGACCCCCAAAATCGTGTATTGAATTAAGAGAATTGAAAACATGTAGGAGAAAGTAGAGCACACACGACACCATTACATGCCCAGCAACAACACACAGATAAACTCAGAACAGTTAAGGCGGCCTTCAGTTTTCAGTATGCGCGCCGTGTTTAGTGCGGCCCGTGCAATTTGTATTTATTAAACCACCTGAATAATTTAATGTAAAGTGATTAGCGGAAGTGTTGTGAGTTCGAATCATCTGTGACATGGAGAGGTTTCTCAAGTTCTGGACGGTGACTCTGGTGAGTTTATACGTGTAAAATTAAGTGAGTAGTACCTGCTGAAAATAGTTAGAAGGTTTAGTCTCACGTACTGAGATCTACGCGAGACTAGCCTCACTCCCCACCGTTCAGTTTTTGATCGCATGTAGTATGTAAAAACAGTCGGAAGGCCTGGGAATGAGGCTACACGAGAGAATATACTAGTCTCGTGGGCCAGACTCTCGGGCCAGACTCTCGGCTGAGTCTGGCATATGAGACTATAACTGTATATGACGGTTCCGCAATAAAGGACAGACCTAATCTATGACGCCACACACATAATTGTTCTGTAGCGTGAGGATCTGGGGGGGGGGGGGGGGGGGGCGTTCTACTACTGATGGAATGTTAATAAGGACACCATTTCAGAGTTGGAATGCAGGGTCATAAATTGCACTGTTAACAACAAGAAGGTGCCCATGACCAGCGATTTCAGAATGGTCATGCCATACTTTGAGGTGCTGTGTTTGTGTGATTGTTTTTGAGCTTTTGCCTCAAAAGTGGTTCACTGCAGTTTGGTTTAAAGGCCTCACTGTGCTTAGTTAGCATCACTTTTACATCCTCAATTGATATGTCTTCAACATGACTTCACTATAATTTCTAATTAAACCTAGACATTCATGTTCTTGTAGAAGCTTTTTTCTAATATCAAAAAGCAATTTTATGTGCCTTGCAAACAACGGAATATATTCATGTACAATTGAATGAGAATCTTTGTCAACCTTGTATGATGTCTCCATGACTTCTTATCCATTAGTATTTCACCACTTTCAATATTTTTTTCTAGGACCTTCTTCTGGAAGGAGGCCGGTGAGTGCACAGGGAAAGAAATTTTTGTTCCTAAAAACTTACGTTTGGCCCTCCTAGGAGCCCTACTTGCACACTGATTGATCTGAGCTGCAGGAATTCCACGTACTCCTTCATAACCTGCCTGCCATTTGCTTTGGTTAAGCCATACCTCCTAGTTGTGACTAATCAATATTTGCATCTCTTGCCACTCACTTGCTTCTTGTAATAGTTTGTCTTGGTCAATCTCAAGATTTTCAATCCTGCTCCCATGGTGTTTCTTCGATAGGTTTAGTGTATGGCTGCTATCCGCCTTCCTTTTCCTTGTAGTTTTATCCTCAAGTCCCTCAGTTTTTTGCATTTTGTTCCAGCTAATGCGGTTTTGCATTACAAAGCTTTCATCATTGCGATTATATTCAGACTGGATTTGGTCACAGACCTGCCTCAGCATTTTGTGTTTCTCCCCCTGTTTTTCAGCACTGGTGGGTTTTTGTATTAGGTGGGACTTCGGAGTTTGTGTTAGCACCTCTTGTACAGTAATGACAAACTGTCGTTCAACTACCATACCCAGTTTGTTAACTCATTGCACGTGGAAGTAATTTACACGTTCCAGTTTAGCAATGCGGAAATTGCCCCGCAATCAGCATTGTCATTCTGAAGGTTGAAGTTGACAAGCGTGCTAGCAAGCCCTGAGCTGTGTCAGTGGCTTGATTTGTGTACACAGTGTGTAACTAGGCTGGACTAGTTTATCTAAGTGGCTTATCAATGCCAACTAAGCTATTTCTGAAGCCATTCTGTGCTCGCTATACGCTGACTAGCAATTTGAAACGGCACGATTCTACCACTGGATACTTACAGCTCTGACTTATAGGCCGGTTTCCAAGTTATTTGAAGGTAGAACTCCTACCTCAAGTGAAAACTGGAGGCTGTTTGCTCACTGTGTTCGAGTAAAAGCTTCATATCCGGCTGAACTTGCGATCACCCCCGAACTAGCACCGCCTCTTCCTATCCAGAGTGATGATGTCAGCCAAAAGGTGCGGTCTAGCCTCAATACAAGACTTAAAAAAACATTAAAAATATAAAAAGATGTAGGGATGGCATGCCAAAAAGTATGCAAACAAGGTAGGGATAATGCATGAAAGCAAACGTCAACATATTGGCAAAGCCCCATCCCTACATCTTTTTCACACTACAGTTAGTGCATAGGGGTCTTCCTAAAACATACCACAAGTTCACAACCTTTATTACTGGCAGTTCATGGCTGTAGCCTCGTTCTCAGGCCACCTCCTTCTCCCACATGGCCTGGTAATGAGGCTAGTATGACCCTCTTGGTAGCATTATGTTATACGGAACCTCTTCAACAACTTAAGCAGTGAGTTGGAGTAGACTGCAGACTTATGATAGTGTCGTTAAAGTACATGGCATGGTTTTAACCTCGTCCCCAGGCCACATTCCTTCTCCCACATGTTGGCTCAGGAACGAGGCTAATATGATCTAGCAGCATTGCATCAGCTGTAGTGTGAAAAAGATGTAGGGATGGGGCTTTGCCAATATGTTGACCTTTGCTTTCATGCATTATCCCTACCTTGTTTGCATACTTTTTGGCATGCCATCCCTACATCTTTTTATATTTTTAATGTTTTTTAAGTCTTGTTTCTGTACTTTTTTGATGTGAATCTCAGTTACAGTTAGACCTAAGCCTAAGAAGAATTTTTCAAGTGTAACCGCAACACCAGAACTTTTGAAACGGCGTTGACAGTTTAGTAGTGGTTCCAGGCATGTATTAAATATAGCCAGCTAGAACCTGATGAAGGGCCAACCACTCTCCCCACCAAACTTTGTGAAACAAATTTCATGATTCAGTTGTCATGACGACTGACCAGCTGCAGCATAGAAAACTATCATACTGACAACTGACCATCCTAGCTTTACAGTTCACTAAAGCTGTGAGTAGGCTATTTTTAGTGTAGCTACAAGTAGGTAGCGCCTTACCTACGTGGTGTTCATAAGCCTTGCCCAATGCCGCGGGGGGGGGGGGGGGGGAAGACAGTGCAGCCACACGTACTGCCCACGAGTCTCGCTTCCAGACCAATGACCGTGGTCTTTGGTCTGGGAACGAGACTTCGTGTGCGCATGCGTACAAAATTAGAAAATGGCGTCCTAAGCAACGGACAGCAGCCTCAGAGTGTTGTGAATGGCTTTTGTTGACCAGGGTGAATTTGAAGCTATGAAGACGCTGAGTGGTCGTAGAGCTCCGCGCTGGGATAAGCATCAGTTTCGTGCTAAAATGACGGTGAGTACTTAAACCGTTTGCGAGATATCGTTGTTGAACATAGTGGTCTTAACAAGAAAGAAAGAAAGAAAGAAAGAAAGAAAGAACGCGAAAAATGGCACTTTCATGACCGCACACTTTTGCGTTTAGCTGTCTTCCGCGTGGCTTTTGGCCACTTATATGAGTCTTGCTGATCACAAAGGCACTTAAAGAGGAGGCCTGGGCGCTTAAATAAGCTTTCAGCGTGTTTGCGGTGAAGTTATACGGCTTTTGCTTAAGTATTGCATATATTGCGCGTCGGCGCCATCCCTACATAGAGAGTCTACCGACTCTCTGATAAAGGGGCCTACCCCCGAGATTCACTAAGCTTGTTAGCTTCGCGGTAAAGTGTGAGTTCTACTTTACGAGCCTATTATTAGGCTTTCCGTGTAGACTAGTTGTAGCACGTAAGCCTATATTTAGGCTTACCGCGCGCAATGAGTTAATAATCTGCTTCCCTACTTGTTTTAGTGTTGCATCTTTTCCAGTGTATATTGTGACAGTATTTTCATCCTGACCTGTTGATGCCTTGCTATTCGAGCCATTTGCAGGAAACAAGGTTGCAAGATCACTATAATACCTTTTACAGGCCTCACAATCTCGCAGCCGGTGCTGACGCTTTTCAGCATCTGGAAGAGCATGCATCAGCAGGGTGCCAGCGACAATTGAAAGCCTTGTTGACAGTAGGAAATCGCTTCTTTGCTGTAGCTTCAAAGTGATTAACCTCTAAACTGCTTATTGAAACCTTCTAGTGCTCCTGAGAAGCTGTCGCCTGAAATGTGTTTTCTGCTTGAATGCTTGGTTGTTAAACTTCTTACAGAAACTCGTGCAAATGAACAGTTGATCGTGTTGGTCAGGCTACTTGATTCATGGGAGGGGAAGGAAGCAGAGAAAACCTGTAATTAATTTCTACATAATATTATAGCAAATTGTTTTGATTTCACTTCACTTCAAAACATAGAACACAGATACCTTGTGTAAGGTGAACAGGACAGTTTCTGTACAGAATGCCTTTAACCCTTTAACAACCGATGACGCCTTTTGGCGTCGTCAGATTTTGGCCGCATGTTATCAGTTGGCGCAATCCGTTTTGAAGATAGGTTCTGCGCTAGCAGAAAGGGTGGGACAGGGGGAGGTGGGTGGGTGCACTGCTCTGGCTGATAGTGCATGGCAGCGGTTGCAGCTGCCTGTAGAAAAGCCTTGGTCAATGCCGGGTGGGCCATTTGTCTGCTTTCTTGCACGAACGGGCATAGAAAACGCTCCTTTCACCTTGTAGGGACTCCATTTCTGGCATTTTAGGCAGCTTTTAGTCCAGAGGAGCGTTCTCTGGTCGGAGGGCCCTGACTATTGAATGCTCGCTAATGAGTGGGTGTGTGCGAGGTCGTGAACCCACAGAGAATGTGTCAATAAAGCTTTGACTCAAGTTTCCAGTGCTAACTCCAAGCAGAAGTGAAAATACGGACCATGGAAGGTATCCATAGCCTAATAAAAACTTCCAGTAAATAGCCTACGGTTGTTAAAGAGTTAAAATATGTAATTCTAACCATACCTTGTCAGAAAGTGGATGAATGCATATAGAAATGAGTTTCAGGACAGTCCTGCAGTGATGGGTGGGAGTACAAAAGTATTTGACCTGTGGATGTTAATAGTGTGTGCCTTTTACAATGCCTATTCTTCCTGCTGCAGGTAGCGTGATTATGGCCTGGTCCTGAATGATGCTGAAATTATGCTCAGACCCAGATATTAGATCATAGCGCATGTAGATATTGCAACAGCTAGTAATTGCATGCACATAACTGTATGTATACTACTTCTACTCCAACTTACTCTGGGTTTCTCTCTCTGGAGAAAAGGAACGGCACTTGAATTTCGTGCTGTGACTCTAGTAAGCTCGAGCAGCTGTACGATCGTACGGGATGACCCGGGTCATTTCGAGCAAGATGTCCGACAGTTGTAATGGTTAATTAACTAGCTGTCTGCATCATGGCCGCATACGATTGACTGTTACTTTTCAAGCTGTTTTGTGGAACACTCACCAGCCTTGGAACCAAGATCTGATGGCTTTTCTGTGTACAGGAGGAGTTGAAGCCAGGTGACATTTGTGCTGTTAATGCTGTGGACCATCCAAATAAGCCCCAATTCTACATATTTTCAATTATGTAGCAGCCGTAAAAAGAATTGCTGTTTCATGACACCTGGTTTCTGTTAGACCATGACCGATAGTAATAGTGGCTACATTGGCTTAGCTCTCAGGCTACGTCTTCAGTTCCGCATTTTGCTATATTTATTGCTACAAACGGCTTGTTTACACGACCATGGCTGCTGTTAATTAGTTGCCATGACAACAACTTGTTTTCATTTACAGAATTGGGGAGCATCATTGTTGTCATTGTTACAAACCCCATGTTCATAGTTTATATATAGATATTTACAGTTAAATTTACATGTAAAAAGTTGATGGGTGCATAATTTAAAGGCTGCCTTAACTGTTCTGAGAAACTACAGAACACTGCTACTAGCAAAATCCCATGGGCTGGGGTGCTGCAGCTTGGGCCATGACTGACGACAGAGATGCGAGTTGCTGCACTGTGCCAATGACCCAGAGTTTGTATAGTGGAATCTTCTATTCCTGCCAGGGTGGCGGTAGTGGCAGCCCCTATACATGTCCTGCATATTGGTGCTGAGGCAGGCTGACTGAGTTGAGGATTTGGCACACTTCTGAGGTGAACCATGCCTTTGTGACAATCCCATGTCCCGGGTCGAGATAGGAAAGCCTGGGGCGATCTCCCCACAAGGCTATGAAGCTGCCACACAACACAATTGGGAACCTGTGCGGCCTAGAACGATGTCAGATCCCTTGCCAAACTGGTCATACTTGGACTTCTTCAGGTGTACCTGAAACATCTGCAAGATAGCGAGGTCATCCACTGCGATGTCGCCCTATGCCAGGTCTGTAGCTGGCCTAAATGACTTTACTGTCTCAGGCAACAGCTCCCCAAGGTGAAAGAAACTGAAAAAGGCTGCACAGGAAATAGCCCGTAAAGCCGAGCAATCGAGTGCCCTCCGCATCTGGTCTAGGACAGGAGCAGTGATAATGCGGGAAGGAGTGCCACAATGTTATGCGACAGATACCCGCCTCACTCTCTTTAACACAGGCAAGGAGGACTGGTCCCAGGTGTCTGGGAGACCCAAAGCGATCTGCATGCTCCTCACAGCAGACAGGTATGACTTTCCTGTTTGAGGGGCAGGCCCTTCATCGGCAAGATAAGTTGTGAGGCAGCACAGTAAATGTTCAGACATTGGGAAAGGGTTAACAATACCAAAGTTGATGCAGAAAGAGTGAAAACGTTTGAGGGCGGCTCCGTATGTCTTTTGTTTAATCCCTGCTTGAAAATAGTGCTGAACTGATGGTGCCAGGTCAGATAGGTCCAGCCAGCTTAAGGGTCCAGCAGGAGATCCAGGAGGAGGCCCGACACAGGAGATGGATCCCTGCTGGCTTCTGGCATCTTTGATAGGAGGTTATTGTGGGATAGGTCATCTGCTAAGTGATTGAGACGTGTATTAAAAGTCACAAAATTTTTCTGAATGAAAACAAGCGCATGTAGGGATGGAACCCTCAAAAACCAGCCAAACAAGATGGGAATGACACCACAACAATTTCACACCATCCCTACATCTTGTGCCATTTTGCCAACTATGCTTTGTGTTTGTTAGTTGTGTGCATAGAAGGGTTGTGGAAGGCAGTGGGGTGGGTAGTGCTGGGTGTGGTTAATGTGTATGGGGAGTGAGTTATGTTGTGGGTGGCTGCAATGTAGTTGCTATACTGAGCATGGCAGATATGGTCTGTCTTGAAGTAGTCTCGAAAGCCAGACCCTTTCCGCGCAGCGCTGATCGCTTTCAGTATGCGGCACGCGGAGGGAAGAAGTTTGATGTTTGGGTTTACAATTTCACTTTGGATTTATGACGATTCTTAGTTCCTCTGCGTGCCGATACTGAAAGCGATCGGTGCTGTGGAATGGAAAGGGTCTGGCTTGCGAGGCTAGTCTTGAATGTAGAAACTGTGGAGTGCATGAGCTGGGTCTGTATGGTATGTTGGGGTAAGTTATGTTGTGAAATTTTATTGCTGCTGGACATGGCATATATGGATTGTCTTTTATGTAGAAGGCTGTATATTGTTCAGTGTTAATTTAGTGGGTGTGAATAGACTAAGTGCATGTAGAGAGTTTTGTGGTGTGCATAGTTGGCAAAATGGCACAAGATGTAGGGATGGTGTGAAATTGTTGTGGTGTCATTCCCATCTTGTTTGGCTGGTTTTTGAGGGTTCCATCCCTACATGCGCTTGTTTTCATTCAGAAAACTTTTTTGTGACTTGTTCCTGCTGTTTTTTTTTTTTGGTAGTTTATTAGGAATGGTAACAGAGAAGAGACGTAGAAGGGTAGGCTGAGGGGAAGATGCATGGTGTGTACAGTATGATAGTACAGAACTTTTTTTGTTCACAAAGAACTAAGAATTGTCATAAAGTCAAATGCTTCTAAGTGAAATTGTCAATTCAAACATCAAACTTCTTTATCTGGGGGGTTTAGAACCCCAAGCAAAGCCTCATAAAAACCAAGTGCAAAGCACGAGTTTAGGAGCTGAACAACCACCAGTTTCTGTGGCCTCCTCCTCTATAGTGCAAAAGTTTTAGAATGAAGCCATGCACTGTTGACTCAGTGCTACTAGCTGCACTAGAGCAGTTCGAGTATACCAAGCTACCAATAGCTGCGTTGGAGAAAACTCAGAGGCACAACACAAAAGGAGGATGTTAAGAAGACACCAGCCAAAATGCTACCATCAACTTGCAGTAAACATTGTATGTGTACTATATGCATTGTTGTAAATGACTATAACAAGCAAATTGAAAATGTGAAAGTTGACAATAAAAATTGAATATCAGTGGCTAGTGTTCTAAGTCATATAGCCCACCTAGATATGAATAACTTGATGGTTAAAACACTAGCTGGCAAACACTAGCTGGCAAGTACCAGCTAGTGTTTTAACCATCAAGTATACCTCGTATCTAGGTGGGTTATATGACTAGCAACTGACTAGATTACAAATTGACTTCAGCTACGGTCTAAATGGAAGTAGAAACTGCTGCACTTGCAAACTGCATGTGCTCAATGTGGGAGTCTTCACATACACTTTCATTTACAGCAGCTCTAGCAATACATACCTTATAATACTCCTCCTGGAAACATGCACAACCCCTCTATGTCTGTTTGCATGTGTTTATATACCACCTGACTTCGGCTGTTGCTGTCCTTATCTTTCATGGTAGGCTAGATCTAAACACGTGGTCAGTTAAGCTTCCGGGGGCGTACGCGCTATGAATAATGTTATTGCAACAAAATGGCATATAGCACTAAGTAAATTAACATCGGAGTGCTTGAGAATCACTGAAGAATAGTTCGAGTTCTACGATAACGATAAGTAGTGAGTGCAATACCCGGTGATTTATGCTGTTTTTTCGCGTTTGAATCGTTGTAATAGCTTCAGCCGTTATCGTGCTAGCCTGGCTGACAGTTACACTGACAGAAGAAAGAAAGAAAGAAAGAAAGAAGGAAAGTCAGAAGATAGACGATTTGCCCATTTTAGCGACTCGCCGGTCCGGTACTTCAGCGATGCTCTCCAGCAAAGTTAACGGTCCCGTTGCTCATGGAAGCACTCGGTAATGCCTGATATGGCTCATAGAGGCCTTTGACTAATCTAATGTAGACATTTCAAGCGTGTCATTGGTGCACTTTTAATGTGGCCGCCATTTTTTTTCGGGGTCATCCCTACATATGGCGTACTACCGTACACCATGATATAGGCAGGATATAGGTGGCAATTGAAGTGTGCCTCCACAAACACCAGGCACCTAAGCAGGTGCATGAGACCCTTGTGTTTGCTAGTCCGGGTACGCCACTACCTGATTGTCGCAGTGATACACCCTGCCACTGGTGGCCCCAAGCTGCGCATGCCAAAATAATGGGAATGAGTTCCTTAGACGCAATGGGTAGGAGCTGCGATCTCCCATCCCATGGGACTTGAAACCACAACTTTCGGTACCATGCACCACATCCCCATGAACTGGAGACACCTTATGGTATCTCTACAGTAGGGCAGTGGGATGGTGCTGGGAGAAATGATACACTGTTCCAGTTGCTGACAAATGCTCTCCCCTAGGCGAGGTCGGAACGAAAGCCAGTGTTGAGGTGGGCGGGGATACTGCTGTGGGACAGGCGGTACACGCTGTGCAGAAAGTAAATCATGCAACGTAGGAATGAGTGGCCAGAGCGTACCACTTTGCATGCATGGTTAAGAAGTCCACTCCAGCTCCTTGCGGTTGCCCCATTCTTCCAGTAAGGCCTGTAGTCGTTGGAGCTTGTCTGCTGGAAGGCACAGTGTGAAAGTGGAGGTGTTAATTTCAATGCCCAGAAACACCAAGCAAGTGGTGGAGCCGTCCCGCTTGTGCTCAGCGATCAGAACCCCAAGGGCTGTGCAAACCTGGTCCAATATAGCCAGTCACTTCTGGCCTCCTGGCGAGCCTGGGGGTGTGATGATTATAAAATAGTGGAGAATGTGCCTACGTATATGGGCATGTGCAAAGTGTATAGTTTTTCCCTTCCGGTTGTTACTTTGACTGAATACACTACCATGTATGTGTATGCATTCTTCCACAGCGTAGAATGAATGGTAGATCTTCCGTTGACAGTGGTGTGGTTTCTTAGTGATTGTTTAGCACTCAAGGGCCACTTAAAATAAGTAGTAGGTGAGGGGCTAATTAAGTGTTAGGGGGTGACTAGTTAAGGGGTTAATTAAGTGGTAGAAAAGAGGCTAGTTAGGTGGTGAGCAACCTGAGTTGTCTGTGATGGAGTAGGGCGTGCAATTTTCACTTTGATAGGTAGGTCAATCTGATAGAAGAAATTCAGTTTTTGGCTAATCCAGTTGTGTGGGAGGCTGCTGCGCTAGTTGTTTATTTTGTGGTTTGATGGGATAGTAGGTGTCTTCCTGGCAAAAAAATCAAAGTAGCTAAGTGGCTGGTGTAGGAGGCTGTTTAGTCACTTGCAGTCTGCTTGTGGTGCAGCCAGACACGTTCTTGTCGAAACAAGTATGGGTGAAAGTCAATGGAAGGTGGAGACTTGGTCAGGCAGTTGAAAGTCCGTGTGCCTACATTCTACATACTTCAGAGAAAGCTGAGTGCTTTCAAGCAACAAACACTAGGGTGACGAGCCTTCTGTGTGTAGCTAGTGCTTTTTATGAAAACATGTTTTGGTTACAATGGTGTAGTTCTGTTTGAGCGGGAGGTGGTTGATTCCTGGTGTTTTTCACAGATTTCATTCAGCAGATCAGTGGCAATAGTTTGTGAAGAAGGTTATCGTTTAGCTCCTCCTTTCCTTGGGTGTAACAGCATGCAGAAAAGTGCCGATCAGTTCGAATTGTTGGCAGGAAATCAAATCATGCAAATGGATAAGTAACTGTGCCTTCTGATGATTCTATGATTTTTAAGTGAATGAATTCCCTGTAATATCAGTTCTCCCCATCAGCTTTTCCTTACAATTCTTGATGAGTGCATATTGCTTTGGTGTACATCCTTTTCAAAATTCTGCATGGTGTGCACTGAAGGACAAAAGTTTGCTATATACATGCATGTGCTACATTCTTGGCATAACATCTCAATCTCAAGCTAAAAATTCTCTTTCCGATGCTTGTAGCTCGAACAGTTGGTGATCAAAACCTCACCCACCAGTGTATACCATTTTTTCCCTTAGGCCATAGTAACAAAATTAATAGTTTCTGGTCACCGCCCGCACTTAAAATACGCACCGCTTTGTGTTTTTTTAATAGGAGGTCAAGGATCACGGCGCATGCGCAGTTCGATCTCGTAGCGTCTTGGAAAGCACCTACGATGCTCGTCTCTGTTAGCGTTTCTGCTGGCTTCCACACCATTTTATCTTGGGCAATCATGGTGATGGAATAATCCTGGTCGCTAGTGGACTTGTATACTGGGATACGAGATGGATCTGTTGAGGTACCATCAACCAGCAGTCGCCCTTTCGTATTTCCGGAGACGTTCAGGGAGCAGCCATTTTCCGTGTCAGTAGGGAGCAAGCATTGTGGGCCCTTTCATGCATGCAGTATCTCTGCAACGCTAGGGGGAAGTGGCTCTGTTCGGGAATTACATCAAGTATGCCATTGAGCAGCCCAGCCATTCCGAGCCAGCGGCCTGTTCGATATATTAATTAGTATTAAAAAATTAAAAAATACTGCCCGCCCGCATGCATTTTTTGAATAATTCATGACCAGAAACTATGAATTTAGTTACTATGGCCTTAGATTTGAGAAGCTTTGGTGTTTTATTGTGTATTGATCGTTTGCTTGTAACTGGAAAGAAGTACCGAAAGATGTGGACATTACCTCTGAAAATTGTATTAACAATTTTATAATAAAGTTTACCTGCGAACGAAAACTAGATGCAAGCGGGTCTGAGAAACAGTAATTACCATTTAATTAAATTTGTATTTGCAATTGAATGTCATAAAGTGTATACCTCCACATACAGGTGACATATCCACTGTGCACCATTGCATCAAATCCACGATTGCCTGAACACTGCATTGAGTATGCTCGGATATTGCTTTGGCCTAAGGAAAAGCCATTTGAAGGTCAGTGGAGTGTCCTATAGAAATACAGGACTAGGTCACATGGCATTGTATTAGGTTAACTGTGTACTGTTCATCAATAGCACAAAATGCTGCTCTGTAGTCTTGCATGGCACAAAGACTGAACATGATAGTATCCATAATATCCCTCTCCATCATTGACAAGTTAATATCCATTTCTGTGTAATTTTACCCTTGGTATGTTGTCTCTGCATCTGAGTGTGCCCAGTGGCTTAAATATAAGGACCTGGCATGTAATATATACTCAAAGCTGTGAAGTATTGGTATGACAAACAACACGATCGAAAAAGATTTAATACACTCACAGGATTGGCATGAAAGTACATAGTATTGCCTCAAAAGTACACTCAACATTGGCATGTATTGTAGTAATGCTATCTATTTGGTACAAACAGCACAGGTGAGTTCTTTCTGTGGATCATAAGGTGGGCACAACATTCCATTGCAGTTGGCTTCAACATGGTAAAACAAAATACCATCTGTATTAGAAGCGCTACCTGGCACCGAGTCTGGGTTTTTGTCAACACACTCATACATGGAGCGATGATGAGTATAAAATTCTGACATAAGGTAGCCGGAGTACTCCAGAGTCCATGTTGATGGACAACTAGTTTTAGCTGGGATCATTGTGACTGCCACCCTTGTTGAGGCGTAGCACACAGCGCAGGGAACATTGTGATTTTGAACAGCTAAGAAGGAACTTCCAGAAATTGTCTGATACTCTGCTCCATACACATAATTGTATCCTTGAACTCCAGGTGTGTAGCTGAGATAGTCTGGATCATCAGGCATACAGAGGTAGTTAGCTGCTCCTCCCTTTTGTATATACCATGTTCCACCAGCCCTCCCTGCATACACCAGTGTGGTACCTGAGACACTTGGACAGGTACTTTTCCCCCACCTTGTGTAGACCACTCCACCATTCCTTGGTCCAGGGGGACCTGCTACTCCTTGGTCTCCCTTCTGTCCTTGTGGTCCATGGGGACCAGGCACCCCATCTCGTCCATCCCTTCCATCTCGTCCTCGCAGCACCTCAATGTAAGGGAAGGAGCTTGTGTTTACATTGTTCCCTCCACTTTGAATGTCAGCACTCCTCTGGGGCCTGTGCAGAGCTGCTCCTGCTACAGTACGTGTGCAGTATGGTATAGTAACATTGCTCAAAACACACACATTGCATCAAACAGCACTCCCGAAAACTAGTGGTCTCTAGAGAAGACATACCATGAACTGAGCACAAGTAGAGACACAAGCATTCACACTGTTTTGTGGTCTAATGCATGTATCTCTATAATATTGAGCAACCGAACTCTACTGTTATCCATATGATTGTACAGATTGCAGTTTCATTTTCTTTACTGAACAGACTGACAGATAATATCGTACTACAAACAACTTCAGTATAACAACCTGGATATGATATCCGGAATAGTCACATTTCAAATACATTTTCACACACAAAAATTACCTTCAGGAAGCCCTTCTGCACATGCTGCAAATACCAAAGCACTGGTGATCACCACCTTTGCCAGTTGCATTCTTGTTATTCCTGCACCAGTAGCTGCTGTGTTATAGTTTGATATGAGATAACTGCAACTGTCAGAATGTCAGTGAGCAACAAGTGCAGTGATTTTTATAGCCAGTTGTGGCTACATCATGTTATTGTGTCAACGTGTGACATCATATGTGGTAAAGGAACACTGATGTTGTCAGATAACTACATGCAGCTTCTCTGTAGTCTTACATAACAAGATAATCTCCCACCATCTTGCTGCAGAGTGGAGCTTAGTGGGCATGTCAATTATTGAAATCATGTGTAAATTCATCTGGTATCATGGCTTCAATATACTTACCTGAGTGTATCGAGCAGATTGAATGTACTTTCATACTAGCAATATGCAATAAGACAACGTTAAGCATCATTAACAAAAAAAATCAGTACAGTCAGTGTACACATCATTGCCTCAAAATTACATGCAAAATTGGTACGTATTGTTTTACAAAGTAATGTCCTCTATTTGGTACAAACTGCACATGTGAGTTCTTTCTGTGGATCATAAGGTACGTGGGCACAGCATTCCATTGCAGCTGGCTTCAACATGGTAAAGGACAGCACCATTAGTATTAGAAGCACTGCCTGGCACTAAGTCTGAGTCTTTATCAATACACTCATACATGGTACACTGGCGGCCACTGTGGAGCCTTGTTCCTGACATGAGGTAGCCAGAGTACTCCAAAGTCCATGTTGATGGACAACTAGTTTTAGCTGGGATCATTGTGACTACCACCCTTGTTGAGGCATAGCACAGCACAGGGGACATTGTGGTCATTAACAGCTTGGAGTGGTCCTTGATAAGATTGATACTCTGCTCCATACACATAGTTGTACCCTTGAACTCCAGATTGGTAGCTGAGATAGTCTGGATCATCAGGCATACAGAGGTAGTTAGCTGCTCCTCCCTTATGTGTGTAGTATGTTCCACCAGCCCTCCCTGCATACACTAGTGTGGTTCCTGAGACACTTGGACAGCTACTTTTCCCCCACCATGTGTAGACTACCCCTCCATTCCTTGGTCAAGGGGGGCCCGCTACCCCTTGGTCTCCCCTATGTCCTTGGGGTCCACAGGGACCAGGCACCCCATCTCGTCCATCCCTTCCATCTCGTCCTCGCAGCACCTCAATGTAAGGGAAGGAGCTTGTGTTTACACTGTTTCCTCCACTCTGAGTGTCAGTACTCCTCCGGGGCCTGTGCAGAGCTCCTGCTACAAAATAGAGTGCAGGAAAGTAGAACATTTAGTACAAAGCACGAGCAATGTTCCAACTGTCACACAAAATATAACAATCCCATTCACTGCTAATTGATAGCTATATTAAGTGTTTTTCACATTTCACTTTTTGGTAACTAAAGGACCTACTCAGTACACATATTGAGCACATTAAAGTTCGTATTACAGTCTACTTCAGTATAACAGCCTAGGTATGCAGCCTGGACAAAAAATTTTGTGGAGTGCATTTCAACTCACAATGTTTACCTTCAGGAAGCCCTTCAGCACATGCTGCAAGGACCAGAGCACTTGTAATCACCACCTTTGCCAGTTGCATTCTTGTTATTTCTGTACCAGTGCTGTGGAATAGTTTGATATAAGACAACTGCAACTGTCAGAAGTGAGACAGGGGCACAGTGATTTTAATAGTCAACGGAAAACCACACTACGTCATGTAACATTTTTAAAGTTGTGCATGTTGAATAGTATTCACAGCTATACTGATGGCACTTGTGTAGTGGTGTGGTTTTCTGTCAATTTGTAAACTTGTGGGATCATACTTTTGCAGTAAAAGCAAAGTTCATTTTCACTGGCTACTGTTGATGTGATTAGTTATTCTCATGATACACACGGTACCATTGCTGTGTTAGTTTGGCCATGCCATGGCTGTGCCAGTTTATGTGGGCTACCACATTTTTGCATTGCCGCTTGCAAGAAGCATGAAGGCTAAACAGTTTGGAGCACTCAAAAATACACTTATTGAGTGGTTGCCATAGGTTGGTGAATTTCCAAAAGTACCTGAGTGTCATACATTTCTAGGCGAGTCCAAAGATGTCAGGCACCCTTTTTTGGCATCCGGCTGGACTATTGCATGGAAAGCATGATATACATTTGGGACTTTGCTGGACAGGTTTCTTCTTGCTTGCTACAGCCATGCTGTGAATATAGTCTATCATTGTTGAAGCTGGGAAAGCTGGAAAGTTCAACAGAATGGGTTCTCAAGAATCAACTATATATACACACAACATGTACACTGTAAGAAAAAAAAGAGTAACCACAGAATTAGTTGGTGAGATTCCATTTGGTATTAGAGTGTGATTGCATAAGCAACCTGCTTACCAAGATCATTACTTCAAATATCTCTGTATACGTACTTGAGTAGTTGGTTGTCTGTCATCAGCCTGTGAACCAAATCGCCCCCTGGGTGATTTAGGTATTAGTTGTATCACACTCATGGGGGATGTAACCGATTTATAAGCACGAGGCATAAGGGCATGCAGCGCCTGAGTGCCAAGTGCTTATAAAGTGGTTACATTCCGAATGGGCATGATCTAACTGATTTATTGTGCATTTCTAGGTGGTTGTACAGCTAGAGAGTTACTTAGCCCTGGCAAATTGAATGCAGCTACATGTGTAGCCACTGCAACTTGTTGCTAGCCTGGGTCTAATGTGGTTTTCTTCGTGTGCCAGGTATGAGACTAAGCTAGCTGGCTAGCTACTTTGTGTGCATTGGTGTTGGGAAAAGTGAAAACAGTTGACCTCATCATTCCTACCCAAGAACATCCATGAAAAGCATTCAAGGGCGCCTACAACAGCCACTCTTGCACTCATATGCAAGAATGGCTGTATACTGTAAACAATACGGGAGTGCAATAATCTGTGCGTTAATGCACTCTCGTGTAGTTATTGCACTGGCGGGAAGTTGTGGGTTTGTATAGTAGATTTATTGTACACAAGTAATCTTCAATGTACAATAAATGGTTTAATAACTCCTACACATGACATTTATGGTGCAAATTATTTTTATTCTAGGACATACGTAAAATAGTGTACCTGGCAGTCAGGCCTACATGTATGTATGTGTACTAGAACTGTAAAATATTGGAAGTGACCAGTTCTGCAATCAGGAACTCTGAATTGTCCTCATACTCAGACAGCCTTGCTATGAGAGTACGAGTGAAACCAGTCAGGCCTACATGTACATGACCTTGTGGTTGTACAACTGTGATAGTACAGATAGTACGTCGGTGTCAGAGAGTCTGATGAAGCTTTTCATGCTTTTGATATATACAAACAGGTGACTCAATCACAGATGTTTAGTGGTTACTGTCTCATGATTGTGCAGATAGTAATCACTGAACATCTGTGAGGGAATCACCGTTGAGTATCACAGCCATGATGTTGCGGTTGTTTAATACAAGCAGTTGACTCCATTGCAGATGTTCGGTGGTTACTGTGTCGTGGTCTTGTAGATAGTAATCACTGTACATCCGTGGGAAAGTCACATCTATTGTCTGTTGAGTCTCTTCAATGTTGTCTTTGCTCGTTCTTTATCCTTGTTATCTTCTGCTCTGTCCTGTCCTTCGTTCCCCGTTTCTTTTATCTATCGTGCTTCTTCCAACCTTGTGTATACTCCGTGTGGGTTCAACCGTCTCCGTGGACATAACTATAAGAAGACTTATTATCCTGAAGACCTTTTTTGTGCTAACATAATTAGAGATATTAGAATTAGTTGTGTGTCTAGCAGTGACTTTGAATATGTAATTTCTGTTATCTCTTCACACTAACTTAATTTACATTTTAATTTAGTTGTTTGTCTTTTACACCTATGTTCGTGTGTTTTCTCAGTTATAATAATAATAATAATAGAATGATCAGTCGTTTAATACAAACAGGTGAAATCCCTCACAGATGGTCAGCGTTTACTATCTGCAAGATCGTGAGACAATAATCACCAAACATCTGTGATGTTTGTATCAAACAACTGCAGGGTCATGGCTGTGCTGTTCTAGAGGTAACTTTCTCACGAATGTTCAGTGATACTATCTACAAGGTCATGAGACAGTAACCACTGAACAGCTGCAATAGAGTCACCTGCTTGTGTTAAACAAACCATGGGTTTTTATGCTCTAGAGGTGACTCCGATAGCGTTTACTATCTGTTACTAAACAAACCTGTATTTAAGTGCTGTTTCATTCACTTCTACCTTTTCTTGAAAAAGCTCACCACCGCTGAGCGAAACGTTGCGCCACAAAGCAGTGAAGATTGAAACATTTTCCCAACCCCCTCCTATCATCCTTATCAGTACCACAGCGCTGCAGAGCCGACATCAACATTTGAAACTAACTATATCTGCACTCTGAGATACGAACTACAATCCAGGGAGGTTTACATAGAGGTACACACCCCAATTACCTCCCTGGAGATATTGCTGGAGCCCCCCAGGATGACAGCGTCAACACGATGCAGGAGGTGCCAAACAGCTAATTCAGGCTGTTCCTCTTGGTAATGCCTTGCATGCCCCATACAAATAGTTTAAAAATCTGGTAACTGTAGCCCCTCTCCCCACTATTTAGCTCCATACCCGCCTAAAGCCCAGCCCATGCCCCTACCTGTGACCCCTCCAAGGACCAGCCACCTCCCCCTCCACTTAGCCCCACCACTAGCCTAACTTCTTCCTGTAACAATAGCTCCAAAATGTTTAGCCCCACCCCCACAACCCCCTCCCCTCCCTCAATGATCCCCAAATATTAGGAGACAACACAATCTACATAATTGTGAGCCTCGCCTCGACAAATGGGAGTTATGATGTGTGCAGCAGTGTTGGCGCTCCCCCACCCGACACCCCAACTGCAGAACCATTCTGGTAAGACTAGTGGTCTGGGCCATTGCTTGTCTGATACAGCTCACCTCTCATACATGACTCTTCAGCTTGTCTGCAACCAGGATAACTGGTTAAAGCAGCTTTGCAGTGTGGCAACAGTAATCGTTTGCGAAGTCTAGTTCAAAACCTGGTGGTACTGCCAGTATTGTATGAACTCTCTGATGCTTGTACTACATATTGGCATTTAAAACTTATTTTATATATTTTGTTCACACATCAAAATCCAAATGTTCAGTAAGGCAGTAGTATCTACTGCAACTATGCTACACATCTGAGTTCCACCTTTTCAAATGTCTGTAATATTATGCTCAGAATGCTGCATGCCGAAGCACAAAGGATGTGTTATGATCCCACATATCATGGCGTACGGTAGTACGCCATATGTAGGGATGACCCCGAAAAAAAATGGCGGCCACATTCAAAGTGCACAAATGACACGCTCGAAATGTCCGCGTTAGATAAGTCAACGGCCTCCATGAGCCATATCAGACATTATCGAGTGCTTCCATGGGCAACAGGATCGTTAAATTTGCTGGAAAGCATCGCTAAGTACCTGACAGTCAAGTCACTAAAAAAGGCAAATCGTCTATCTTCTGACTTCTTCTTCTTCTTCTTCTTTTGCTCACCACGATAGCACGACAACGGCTGAAGCTATTACAACAATTCAAACGCGAAAGATCAGCATAAATTACTGGGTATTATACCCACCACTCATCGTTCTCAAAGAAAGAAGTCGAATTAATCGGCGATTCTCAGGTAACCCCACGCTTATGCTTGCTGCTATACGCCATTTTGTTAGAATAGAATATTCATAGCGATTACGTCAACAGAAGTTCAACAGCTACAGCACGTGAAGTTGGCATGCAGCTGCGGTTATTCTACTTCCGTAGAGAGCTTGACGATCGATTGATTCCCAAACGATTGCATATGTTGCTACTTTCATACAGCAGTTGACGTACTTGTGCTGGATTTGACAAAGAACGCAGTATGCGTAACGTCCACAAGAAACGGGCGCGGGATAAGCAGAACTATCTGCGAAACAAAGAAAGCAAAAGGCAAGCGTCCCGTAACAAGTACTGGAAGAACCCGGAAAAACACTCTTACTCTCCAAGGGTTCCTTTACCACAGTTATGCCTTACCTCTTTATGACCTATGTACCTGCCACCCACCATACACAACCTACACACACCTGCCCACAATGTATAACCAGCTATAGAAACTGTTCCTTGGACAACACACAACATACAGTGTTACAACCCTGTCATACAACAGAACAGGTAGACAGTCATGTATATACCACAGTGCCTTAAAACAACCACTCACACACACATGCACATACCCAATTAGACAACAGTTACACCCATGATTCCATTGTCAAGTGGACAAGTGCAAACAGCTAACATCCTCCAGAAATCCATCAACATCAACAATAAACTACATAACAAGTCATTTCACTTGGGGTGTGGTTACACAACAACAACAAAAAAAAACAACAGAAACAAGTCACAAAAAAGTTTGCCAAACGCAAACAAGCACATGTAGGGATGAAATCCTCAAAAACCAACCAAACAAGACGGGAACGACACCACAATACTTTTACACCATCCCTACATCTTGTGCCATTTTGCCACCTGTACACAACACAAAACCCTCTACATTTGTACTTATTAGCCCACACCAACCACAAACAAACATAGTACTTCACTCCATTCAACTATCTCACAAAATAACCCATCCTTCACAAAGCATTACAAAATTACCACTACTCACTTCACAGCCACCTGTATACAAGACAACCCATATCTATCATGCTAAACAGGCATAAAACTTAACAACATAATGCACATTCCAACATAACACACACACTCACCACTCCTCACTCACTCCACACCTTCTACACACAACTTGGACCATACCTGCTACACTCAGTAGCAACCACCAACAACACAACATACTCACTATGCACAACACACCCACGCCACACCCTTCCATCTACAAGACAACCCTCTTCTACACACAACTAAAAAACAAATACAAACACACAGTTTTGGCAAAATGGCACAAGATGTAGGGATGGTGTAAAAGTATTGTGGTGTCGTTCCCGTCTTGTTTGGTTGGTTTTTGAGGATTTCATCCCTACATGTGCTTGTTTGCGTTTGGCAAACTTTTTTGTGACTTTAGACAGAATGAACAACCCAAACAGGCATATACACTTGTAGCAGCTAGGAAACATAAAACACATCATATGTCATCTGGCTGTCTACATTATGAGTCAATCTCTCTCAGCAATATATATGATGTCTATATTATCTCCTCCAAAGTTAGTGGTCCCTCAGTTTTTTATAGGAATTTGCTGACTGTTTCTCCTCTGGCTATTGCTGCTGGATAGTTGGTCTTAAAAAGAATGCACAGTACTCTCTGCGATACTTGGCTGTGTATTGGCCGATTTCTGCTCTGTTGGCATCAGAAATGTTGGTATGTCATTCTATTTCTTAGTGCTTTGCAGGCTAGCCTGCTTCTCCAACACTTTGTTATGGTTCTGCTTTCTTTGTGAGTTGCAAACACTCCGATCCTTCTGTATTTGTGACTGGAAAGTGCGTTAGTCAGACTGTAATACTGACAGTTACCAGTATTCATCTTGAAAAGAATGCTTCTAAGAAAAATGTACTCTGCAACCTTTGCTGTTGTTATATTACACAAGGCTGGAAACATCCGTAACTGCTGCTTCTCCTGGAACAGCCAGCTAGCTAATATTCATTGGTTTGACGGCAATGTGTCTGTTAACCACACCCTACCCAAGAGCTACTCCCACAAATGAATAGATTGCATTTCTTTTGTGATGCTGTCAGCACTTGCAAATTCACACAAGTAAAGTCAAAATATTATAGCATTACGCTAAAATGCCACTACAAATGAGCAAACAATTTAAATTAATACAACAGGCAACCAAGGTTGAAACCAAAGCTCGAAGCTCGCCAGCCTCCTACTAGCGTCGGGAGCATCTCTCCGCCTCGCGCTTCGCGCTGCCACAGCCATTTGATGAGGAGGATGGACATTCCTAATGTTGAGTTGGTTGTTGTAAATGGCCCTTGGTCCTTAATACGAATATACCAAGCACTATATGTCACACTCAGTTATGGTTATAATATGAAGGAGGGGGTTAATATAGTTCCGGGGGGGTGGGGCCGAGAACATGGTGATCTGAAAAGAGACTGAATATAGGACTCTGAATGTGAAGCGTGATACCAAATGTTTGTCTTGCCATCATGCTGAGCACAGTGAATACTTGATACACTTCATCTTTCGTCTGTGAGAATATAGTTGTCATTGCGAGATCATCTGTATTAGCAATTAGACGCACCAACTGCCCCAGATCTCACTGCACCAGATCTCGCTGCACCAGATCTCGCTGCACCAGATCTTGCTGCACCAGATCTCACTGCACCAGATCTCACGGCCCCAGATCTCACTGCACCAGATCTCGCTGCACCAGATCTCACTGCCCCAGATCTCACTGCCCCAGATAAACAAGGATGTAAACGTGCACCATTGTACATAAGTAACAGACCTGCCCAACTGCATGTGAAGTTACCTTCAATCTCATAAATGTTAGGCCCATCAAGTTGCTGTGTCACAACAATTGCCTCCTTGAGATGTAGTGAGCTAATTATTGTAAATTATCGTAGTTTCAATCTCTGGTGGAGCTGTTGAAAGAAGCAGTAGTCAAGGTCCGTGATTCCCTGCACCTGAAAAATGATTGTGAAAACTCAAGTGCTTTACTTGTGAAAACTCAAGTGAGCATTTTGCTGGCTAATTCAGCAGGCCAGTAAGTGTACTAATTACCACAGCAACAACACAGGTTGCCACTGGCATCAGAGCAGCAAGCTGTCCTCGGTGAAATTCAACAAACTTCAAGTGCTTGGTCAGTGTATCTCTTGTCTTCCAGTTAGCTATGCATCTCTCACCCTCTAAATCACACCCAATAATCTGCAAACTCTGCATTTGAGCAGTCTGTCCTAGAACGCAGCTGAGTACATGTGTTTTCAAAGTGCACTCAAATGGATTCAAACTAGAGCAGTGAATTTATGTGTGACGCTGGGGGGCCGCCAGCGCCTGGTTACACAATACTCGTAGTACTGTAGGCTATCTACAGCCGCTTGCTCCCGCAGATATCACTTGAACACTTATGACACTCAACCAAGGCAGTCAGTTAGCAGGACTGACCGTGTGTACAAAAATTGAATTTTAAGAATAAAGCATTACGTAATAATTAGCTATTCTACATATGTGTGCAGGTTTGAAACATTACTCAATAACATAACATTGTGAGACATACTTCGACATGCGTGTGGTGGCTGGGTCTACATTTTGTATAACAAACAGTATTGTTACCATGAAGAGATTGTATTGTTCAATGACAATAGGCCTTGGAATTTCATGATTGTTTGCTTACCAGCTGTACCAAGGCAATTCCTGGATACCATATTCTCACGTTGGTGCCCTGCTGGGTGACAAGTTGACATCACAGACACTACATGAGTTTCCTTCCACATGCAATAGACAATATCTGTTTCCCTATCCTGGATATAGTATCCTGTTCCCCGTGGCAATTTGCCTTTTACAAGGGCATCCTTGAGTGAAACCACTTCACTTGACAGTCCTCGTCTGCTTGTATGAAATGTGCCGGTTGCCATGATCCCATGCTGACGAAGATCACTCGACTTGAGTAATAGTTGTCACAGTAGAGTTTTTGGCCTTAAAGTGGATGAACCAGCTGCATTACCACATCATGAGAGAGTCCTGAGTCGGACTTTTCTGTGGTCTTTCCAGTATGGATATTGAAGTCAACAGTATATCCTTGCATATTGGCCAACACACACAACCTGAACCCCCCACTTTGTGGGCTTGCTGTTCATGTACTGTTTGAAATGACACCTGGCTTTACTCTTCACCATTCTTTCATCAATGGAACCTCCTTTAGAGGCTGATAAAACTCAAAACACTTGTTCTTGATGTGGTCAATTAGTGGTTGAAGCTTTCTAAGTGGGTTACCAATGGCAATAATCTCTTCAGCTGGTGTAATGATGTGGATGAATGTTTTAGCGAGCTCAAAGAGCTGGCAGGTCAGTAGGTCTCATAAATGGTAGAGAACTGGCTGTATTCCAGGCTTTTCTATGGTTTTGAACACCATGAATTTCAAGCAAAATGAAGGCACCTATGAATGTGAACTGATGCAACTAGCCCACTTGCTTTTTCATGAAAAGCTTATACCCTTCCTGTTTTGCTCTCCTTCTTGGACTTTGCATAGGCATACGTACACTGCAAAATCTGCTCCATAATGCTGCCATTGGAAAAAAGCTCAAGTGCACTGGCTTAATTTTATTATTATTTCCTCTTTCTGATGCTCCATGTACCTGGAGCTCATTACCCTTCTCTGTTACATATACTATAGTGCGTGGGCGGATCAAAGGCACTGCATGGCATCATATATGGCATATAGACCCCCTGACTCAGCAATATACTCCCTACAGTTGCGACCGCAGGGAGTATATTGCTGAGTCAGGGGTGTATATTTGGCTGAGTGAGTGTATATATAGCAGCCGACAGTTAATTTGCTTGTAATTGGCAAATACCACAACTGCAGCACAGAGAAACAAAAATTTTTTTGGTTTTGCAATGGAAGGGCCAATTTTCCCCGGGCCTCACTAGGAGAGGTACTGCCTGCACTATATAGAGCCGTCGTACTGTACTGAGTACAAGCACAAAAGCCAAAGCGTCACACAAATTTCGAGTTTATTCTTGCAGCTGTAGTGCTTACTTGGTGTGTGGAACCACGCATGGTTGGACAGACGCTACTGCTTCCCAACAGCTAGCCACTATCCTGACAGATGCCAACGATAATTTCACTCGCCAGGTGGTTGATCCAAGGATAGCGCTAGAACCAGTTTGTATTCGACGAGTCGTTGCTGCTACTGCCAGCGGAACTGGATGCTGGGGGTTCTACTGCCAGCTCGAATTATTGTTTCATGGTCACCAGCTTCCAAGAGTGGCTAGGTAGCAAGCTAGCTGCCCATCGGCATCATTAGTTTCCTTTATTACTACGTGGATTGGAAACTTGCGTACTTTAGATAATATACATGTGTGACACTAACCTCATTGCGCAGTGTAACGGAGATGTACGGAAACTAGCTCCTCCCAACAGACACTTCGAGATGTCACTGCGCACTGCATGAGCTATCCAGAGAACTGATTTTGCGTGCAAAGAGACTACCTTTTGGTACTTGATATCTCAGTGGCATTTGTCGTGATTTGGTTTTTCGTTACCGCCTTGATGCAGCGAATAAAACTTTTTTATGTGTGTATATATTTTTGTGTTAGATGTGTGAGACCTACGAGCAGTTAACCGTGTCGTGATGCATACAATTATGTTATACATACAACGAACTGTGTAACCAACTGAGTTTCGTAAAGGCTATGTCACGGAAATAGTTCTACAAGGTGAATGTTGAGTCTCCTGAGCTGGGCACTTTGTGTTAGGTCGGAGAGTTGCTGGATGCAAGTTCAATCAAATGTTGTGCCCCATTTAATTACCAATGCCCTAAACTGTGTAACCATGCACTTTTTGTTGTGAATATTCATGTTGTATGTTTAAAAAAAGGTGTCACTTTCGGTAGTTATCCAAGGTATCATCCCACCTTGTCTAATGTCTAATTCCGTTTTGTCTAATGAAATGCACGTATGTCTCATCTCGTCTAAAATTGACTTTTGACTAATTATACAGTGTTCTAGGAATAACTTCAAAGACAGCAACTTTGTTCAGAGTTGGTGTTTGATTAAATACACAGTGTCCCATAAGTGCTTTGAGCTTGACAGGTTATGATTGATGTGGCATTTGTATATAAAGAGTAACATGTTTGGGTATTTCACATTGCAACATGGAATTCATCACAACAATCCGAGGCACTCGATCTCTCAGACATGAAAGATTCCGCTACACCCTCAACGGAAGAACTGCCAATGGACAGACATACCACCAGCACACCCCAATATTTACGAAGCAGTCAATCTTTTCAAGTCTGAGCAGGCTGCAACTGAAATCACCCTAATTCAATTGGCTGCAGGAGGCCTTCCAGTGAGGAGAAGAAGAAAGTACAGAGAAAAGTATGAGGCTGGTGATTACACACTTAGTGAACTCGTATCAGCTTTTAGTAACTGGTTATCTTTTTAGTGCTGTCATTGTAATATGTATTTTGATGAAATGGTACATACGTGCATTTTGTTAGATGAAACGGAATTAGACGTAAAGAAATTGGACGAGGTGTGTATAAACCTTATCCAGCAGCCATTAGCCATGTTTGCAAGAATATGTTAGTGAAACGGAATTCCGTTTTACTACCGCAATGAGGATAGCGTCATCAATTTTCCTGGAGTTTCCAATCCACATAGTAATAAAGTATCCTTAGTTTCGTCATGGATCCGACTCTACTTTGACTGCAGAGATGTTTTGGGAATCCTTTAGTGGCCTAAGCGTACTCAAATTCATCCTTTTCTGGTCAAAAAGCAGCAGCAACGCACAGCAACACTAGCCACGTCAATTCAAAAATTCAAAAATGCAATACTGGAAACGGAAACCGCTTACGTAATCCGCCTGCACACTATATTATTGGTGCATATCGCGTGAATCATACTACCCTCGAGCTTGGTCATTGGAAGTTTGCAGATACACCTCCTTACTATGGTTTATATATAACAAACATCATTACCTTATTGTGTTTCGTTTGTGACTGAAATTGCTATATAAGAAGAGTGACTATGCACTCAGATTGGATGTTTATTCTGGATGTGGTACGTACTACATCATTATGTGAATCCTTTATCTTGCTTCTTGAAGTGTAATTTACTGGATACCAAACAAGCTATTGCTCCCAGGCCCTCCTTTAGTGGGCTGCAGGTTTCTGAAGCTATGTACTTTGAATGTGTTGTTGATTCTTAATGTGTCTTTTGTTTTGTGTAGATGAGTCAATTGATGGTGACAATCCTGATCACATAACATGGATTTATGAGAGAGCTCTGGAGAGAGCTGATGAGTTTGGTATTCAGGGAGTGACATACAGGCTGACACAAGGTACAAACTGTTTGTCAGACATACTGTCCACTGCTCATGTGACTTGTTTGGTTTCACGTTCATTAATTTCTCAGACCTGGCTGAAAACAGGAGATTGTTCTAGCCTTATTCCCAGGCTCCCCTGCTCTGGGATACAAACACTGTAATCATGAATCGAAGGCAGGGAGTCTGGTATGTTTTCTCAAGTGAGCATGATGAAAATGGCAATAGGGCGACATTTTGCACGTTGTTCAATGGACTATACCTTCAACACTTGGTACGTATGTAGGGTAGTTGTTCTCTGCTAGCTAGGTATGTGTAGTTAAGTTGCCTGTTACCTTTGCTCCTTATTGTCTTTGCTGCTCTGAATCCCATGTGCAATCAAGGTCTTTCTGACCTTGACATCACTCAAGTGAAAACACATATGTACCAGGTTCTCCCACCTTCACGATTGTAAAGTTCAAAATCCAAAGCAGGGAATTCCAGGAATGAGGCTAAGAATGTTTATGGTTTCTGAGAAGCATACAACTAGCATTTGTAGCCTGTGGTTTCCTGAACGTACCACAATCCCAGGATTTCATGCTCCAAATTGTACTAGAAGTTGTGACACTAGCTATAACCCCTGAACCTGGAGTCTCTCTGCTGTTGTCTGCCTTCCCGAACTGAAGCAGCTCCTTTCATCATAGAGACCTTACAAGCTGAGAGGACAGCCTTGTTGAAGTTATCCCTTTAACCACTAATGATTGAGTGTATGGTGCAAAAAATGGGAAAAATTAGATCCCACAATTCGATCAATATGTCGTTCATTTGCAGCAATACCGATTAAAAATTTTCGATCGATTTACCTTGTCCACTAGTTTAAGCGATCGATTTTTGCTACGATCGATTTTGCTATCGATTGATTTTTGCTATCGATCGATTTTGCTATTGATCGATTTTTGCTGTCAATCGATTTTACTATTTTACTATTGATCAGTTTTATATATATTTCCCATTGATTATTGTTTGGCACAACATTGAATTGAATCCGCGCACGTTTATAGTCCCAAGTGCTGCAGTGGCGCTATAGCTGTCTCATTGTTTTATATCAGGGTCAGCAGAGCGCAGACAGCACCAACAATACGAAGGCAGAGAGCTAGACAGAGTTGAGCGAAAAAGGAAAAGCTAGAGTACATGGAGTCTGAAGGGCACCCGAGTTAGCTTCGCGCACTTAATGCATAATTATGGGCGTGGTCAGAGATCCTTTTACAGTACTATACTATCTGTGGCGTGATCAAGGACTGAGGAGGGCATACATGAAGCAAGAGTGGCCAAGTATGCTTTTGAGGAGTTTGCAGTGAGTTTGCAGATATTCGCGACATGTTGGAGCATTCCCCTAGCACCAAAATAGCATAGCTCTTCGCTTCACTCTGCTTGACTCTTTGCCTTTGTTTCCTCAGTGTTGCAAGACGTTGACTCTGCTCTTCAGATTCCATTTTCTCGAGCTTCAGTTTCTCACTCCACTCTGTCTAGCTATCTGCCTTCGCTTCGTTGGTGCTGTCTGCACTCGGTACTATAAACAAAATATAAAACTTTGAGACAGCTAGTGCCGCTGCAGCGCTTGGGACTATAAATGTGTCGTTGTGCCAAGCGATAATCGATGGGAAATATAAAACTGTTCAGTAGCAAGAAGCCATCAATAGCAAAAAAAACAAAAATCGTTTGATAGCAAAAATCGATCGACTAGTGGACGAGGTAAATTGATCGAAAATTTTAATCGGTATTGCTGCAAACGAACGACATATTGATCGAATTGTTGGATCTATTTTTTCAAGTTTTTTACGCCATATGAGTACTCATCATCTGACTTTGACCACCTTATCAGTTGGCGCAATCTGATAGAAGGAAGGTTCTGTGCTAGCAGAAAGGTGGGAAAGGGGTGGTGGGTCGGTGACAGCACATGGCAGCTGTTGTGGGTGGCTATAGAAAGGCCTTAGTTGGCATTGGGTAGGGTAGCCAAAGGGGTAAAATACCTGTAAGAGAAGGCCGTTTATGTCTTTTTTTTTTGCATGAACAGGTGTAGAACTCACCTTGTAGAGAGCTCCATTTCCGGTACTGTAGGCAGTTTTCAGTCTGGAGAGGTGTTTGCTGGTTAATGAGTGGGTGTGGTTATAGAGTTGTGAACCTGCATCAAGTAGCTGAAGAAGAGAGGTGGATGGCCTCTCACTATCATTGGCCCTCTCTTGTAGTCTGATCATGCACATTCGATCTATCATGCCACACAAACTGTCTACTACACTAGAAGAGCGTGTGTTTCAAGTTTCCAGTGCTAGCTCCCAGCTGAAATACAAATCGATGAATGTATCCATAGTGAAAAAAAGACTTCTAGAGACTAGAAGTTTTTGTTAATTGGCTAAGCTAAACCTTTCTACTTTATCTGGTAATCAGTTGAGACAAGGGCATGTAGCTTACATACCTACATGTAACAATTTCACTTGACGGCAAAATCCAAATATGGCCACCAGCCCATAGTGTGTGAAATAACGCAACTAGTCAAAATTTTGTACAACTAGCCAACATGAGCTAGATGCCTTGGATGAAAGGACATACGGAGAAAGTATGAGTGAGTGAGTGAGTGAAGTGCCTTAGTGCACATCATGGTCCCTAAAATTGAAGGTGCTATAAATATAAACGAAATTAGATTTTGCTGTTTACAGAGTTACATTTTCTTTGTGGTCGATGTACCCTTGGTTGGGTTATAGACCAATTATTTGTAGTTAACAGCTTTAGAGAGATTCATAGGCAGCCCTGAGGTTGTTTTGGGTTGCCTATTAGGATTTTGGAGGAAAAGCAGAGGGTGGTGCATGCCTGTAGGGCAGGAAGACACCAGGTCAGGAAAAGAGACCTGCCCTAAGTGAGTCCTAACCCTGGTCTGGAATGCTTGGAGGGTAAGAAGGGGACGGAAGATCTCGTATCCCGTCCATATACCCCCTCTGCTTTCATCACACTGAGGTATACGTAGCGATATACCCCAATGGAGATTAAGGGGTGGGAAGGGAGGGGAAGAGGTTTTCACCGAGTGCAGCAGTCCTTCGCGCTCGCTTCTGCTTAGAGCTAGCTAATCTGACTCTGCTGGCGCGCACTTTTTGGCGGTAAGTCAATTTGTGCGTGCTGTGCACGTGATAGCAAGTAATAGCATGCCACTCCCTCTGCTGTTAACTCCTTTAAAACTTATTTTGGAAGATGTGTGTGAGGTGATCGATCATTTGAGGAAATTTTCTGTGTAATGTATTGACACTTAATGTACCCCTCTGACTGATTTGATGTGTGCCTATTTTACAGGTGTGGTAAAGCATATTATCCCAGCTGTGGCGTCAACCAATGCTGTTATTGCAGGTTAGCTATGTATCCTGTATTCTCGTGTAGTAGGAGGACGTGCCAATAAGCCCAATTACAGTTAGTTAAAGCAAGAAGGTTGCAAAAGAAACCCGCTTTAGTACCTTCATTTGGCATGCTTCCATACCGTATAGCAGGTATTTTTCGCGTTTTACGCAGTTGAGTAGGATCTGCGAAAATTTTAGCCAGCGAGAATTATGCGTATGTACAGATTGAGCTCAATGTGCATTCTAATAGTTCTACGACATGTCGGTGCTGCAGTATTTTTAAGCTATCTCACGAAGACAGCTATACCAACTCTGGAGGGCCCACTGTCTTCTAGCTGCTGTCTGTGCCGCCATCGAGTGTGTCCAGACTGCACAACTTGAGGAAGGTGGAAAGGGCGAGGACTGTACAATAAAACTCTTGAGCGAGAAGTGAACTGAGACACGTCTCTGGTATACTTATAGAAATGGGTTGGCTGACTTTATGCATGCTCATGTGCTTCTGCACGATCTGCTTGGTGAGTACACCATTGGCAGGAACAGATTCAATTTTGCGAATTGAAACTTGCTTGCTGCGAAAATTTAACCAGTGAAAATTTTCTGTAATACAACTGATCATGATTCCGCGAAAATTTTGCCCTGCTAACCCCCCTGCTATACGGTATATACTTTCACCTGTATGTTGTACTCAAGCAGTATGTATTAACAACGAAGTGATTTAAATCTGCTGTAACGTGACCAGATCCTGAACACCTAACTGTGTTGTGAAGAATCAGGGCTGTAGCTGCCAGTCAAGTTAGTCTGGTTTCAACAGGATCACTTTTCCCCTCACTCATGGCTTGCTTGGCATCGCCAATTTGCGCCAATGCTCAGTGGATGCCCACGCAAGGCCCCCACGCACACAGCGTGTGTCGGGAGGTGATACGTTTTTCCAAGATTGCGGTTAGTCTCACAAGCCTCATGTGCGAAGGGTGTGGCTTGTGAGATTATTGTGAACGATCGGAAAGGCAAAACCAGTGCTGCACGACACAATGGGCAGAAATTATTGATATTCATGCATGTGAAACTCTGTTGTCTGGCCTCCATTGAGCATCGTTTTGGCCCAAAATTTGGCGCAGAAGCAATCTCGTAGCCTCTAAATTAAAAAATTTGTCTTGGGGGGGGGGGGATGTTAGGGGGATGCAGACCCCCCTAGCTGTTGTGTGCTTATGCATGCACTAATAACCTGACCATTTCAAATCTGATGGCTACGGCCCTGAGAATAGTTCTGGAGTATTTTTTGTGTATTTTGTGCTGATCACATGACCTTCAGCCAATCAGTCCCAATTGGAAGTCGTTCTGTAACCTGATTGGTCAATTGCTAGTCCTATAACTCATCTAGACACCAGGCACTTGATACTTAGAACACCAGCTGGCAACTTAGAACAGTAACTGGCAACTTAGAACAGTAGCTGGCAACTTAGAACAGTAGCTGGCAACTTAGAACAGTAGCTGGCAACTTAGAACACTAGCCACTAATATTCAATTGTTCATTTTCAAATTTCAAATTTCAAATTTGCTTGTTATGGTTTGTTTACAACAAAAATACTTAAGGTTGATGGTAAAAGAAAACCCTCCATGCTCTGGGTAAATGATCCCCTGGTTTGGCTGGGTACCCCCACGAAAATGTTCAGTTGTCTTCTTGGAACAATGGACTGGTGGACTAACGTCAGTGGGTTCTGAGCACTCATTCCTTGGCTTCTTGGCTAAAGAAAGGATATCTGATACAACTTGCTGTTGCTCAACACTGGTCCACTTGTAGTTACGAACACCATCTAGGCTCTGATGACCAGTTGTCTCCATTATTAGCTGTTCGTCTAACCCAGCCTGGTAGAGTCATGTAGCAGCTGTAGCACGGAGGGAGTGGTTAGTTTTAAAACCACCAATGCCAGCAGCTTTGGACATTCTAGCAACAGTGCCATCAAGTTTACTGTGGCCAGCGGGCTGGGTAGAATACCAAAAACCAGCAGCATTGGGTTTTTGTAGTGGTCTCAAATAAAAGGCATTCAGTTTGGAGGACACTTGCTCTGGTACAGTTTGTACAGCCTGAAGAAGCAACAACTTGGGTTATCAATGTTTGCATAGTGCACCACAACCTTTGGTTTCACATCCCTCCCCTTCAACCCTCCCTGGTGGTTCTTAGAAACATCTTTACAGTAGCGTAGACAGACTCTCTTCCCTGCTTGCTCTTCTAGTTGAATCTGTGGGGGATCATGTGGCGAAGATCACGATGTTCACTGCCACTCTGTAAGGCAAAATATATGCCATTCATAAGCAGCATCGTGTCTTCCAAAGCTTGAGGGGAATGGTCTCCTAGCTGGCCTGTTTTCCATAGTTTGTCTTCTTCTTCTTATGTTAGTGGCTCTGCTTGTCTTTTCTTGGTCCCAACTCCCTTTTTCTAGACCCTCTTTATTCCAGAGTCCGAAACTGCTCTGAAACCACCAAAGGACCGATCCTTAAAGAAGTCTACTTCAGGATGGCTTCCTCTAATGTAGAGCTGCAAGCCACAGATGATGTGATAAAGAGTATTTGGTGGATATTCGGTACTATCTCTCTTTCTCACTTCTAGCACAAACCAACTCATTCAGTGCTGCAAAGAAGTAGCCTCGTTCCCAGGCTCTCCCCTCACCCCGACGAAAAATAAAAACGGAGGGGGAGAGCCTGGGACCGATTCGCACGTGATATCGCTGCACGACGACTTTGCACTAACCATTAAATAACCTGAAACATCACTCACGTGAAGACCGCGAAGGAGCCGCGAAGTACTCTCAGCTCAGGAGTTTGTTACTACAACTCGTTTATTGTTGTGTAGCTATGTTGGAGCTTTAAAATGTGGTTGTGAGTTTATTTTGTATGCCAGAGTGTAGCGCTAGCCAACTAAAGTCTTTCTTCAAAGTTTTTCCTACGTACTGGGTACTTCTCCGCCGTCGCTGCTGTTTGACCTGCGCCGAGGTCTCACCGACGCAGTCACAGCTCACTTGTTTCAGTAGTATATCGTAGCTGTTCGAGTCAGCCAATCACGTGGCTGCATAATTGCGTCACGACTTTTGTAATTATTGCTGTGACGTCTACGTGCCGCGATATCACGTGCGAATTGGTCCCAGGCTCTCCCCCTCCGTTTTTATTTTTCATCGGGGCGAGGGGAGAGCCTGGGAATGAAGTGTTGTCCATCTGGGTGATATCATCAGGAACTACCTCACGACTTGCTGCAAAGGAATTTCTACTGTCCCTCCATTCTTCCCAAATCTGATGGCAATACCTGGTGTCGGTCTGAGTTTTCTTTGGTACACTTGCAATCTTCGCCTTTGCTACATCTTCATCACACTTTGGTGTAACAAACCTCCTGGCTGTGGTGTCTTCTTAGCCTTTTGCGTTGTCCCTGATTCTTCGTGTTCCTCTACTGCAGAGCGTAGCAGCCGTAGCTTCGTCCTTGAACTGCTCTAGTGCAGCTAGTAGCAGCGAGTCAACCGTGGCTTCATTCAAAACCCCCTCGCTAGAGGAGGTGGCCGCGGAAACGGGTGCTTGCTCAGCTCCTCCCAGTTCATGTGGACTGCTACTGGGTTCACCGAAAAACTCTCTGTAGACTTCGTCCCTACAGAGGTCACATAGTATTGAGTCGTAAGACGCCATTACAGCAACAGTTTGACGGTGAGTAGTGAGTAGCTATAGTCTAAATCGGTTTGACACCGCAGCGTAGGGATCTATGGCCCATGCAAAGCCTCATAAAACCCGTGCGCTTCGCGCTTGGGTTTTATATAAGGCTTCACTTGGGCTTCTAAATCCCGTAGATCCCTACGCTTTGGTGTCTAACCTATATATAGAGAGAAGGCTAGCATGGAACAACCTCTGGTACTAGTTCACAAGTTGTTTACTTGCCAAAATTGTCTATTCTACATCTCCATAGTTTCAATACTTTCCCAGAACTGGAGAGAAAGAGATAGAGAACCTAGAGAGAGAGAGAGAGAGAGGGAGAGAAAGATTCACTGTTGAACTTGCTGGTGCAATAACTAATATATAATACTACATTGCGGAATAAGTCAAGTAGAGTCAAGTAAAGTCAAGTAGAGTTAAGTTGAACATGAAATTGTAAAATTTTAATGTAGATTTCCTCAATCTACAGTGTTATGTGTACCTATCATTTACTGTGTGTGTGAACTACCATAACACTGTAGATTTCCTCAATCTACAGTGTTATGTGTACCTAAGCATATTCAGGTTTAAAGAATAACGTCCTTGATGCTTTGGCACAATTATGTGTTGTGTGATTGTAGTTGTATTTCATGTTTTGTATCTCTTCTGTATTCTTACAGCTGCTTGTGCCACAGAGATTTTCAAACTTGCAACCAGGTACATTATTGTCTGGCCACACTTTTAAATATGTACAATGCTGCTAAAGCCACTCCAAGTTCAGTCTCATGCTCAGACCCCAGGAGAGAGTCTGGTCATATTCGGCCGACTCTTCATTAACACTGATTGCTTTCTGGCAAGAAATTTCCAACTACCAATCACATTGCAGAACACACTATCTGTAGTTGCAACACAGGAAAGCCTTGGCTACTTCAGCATTACTGATACAGCACTTTTTTGGCACATAAATTAGTGAACTATGCAACACTAGTGTAGCCAGTATCTTAATTATCCATTTTTCACTTCAGAGACACCCACATACCCCATAAAGCACTTCAAATGCTAAAACAACAAATGTCACTGGCCGGGTTTAGAACATTCTTGGCTTTTGTGTGCACCGAAAACAATGTGGATAATGCTCAGCTCCAATATCCCCTTCTGGCAGAGTGTCCATATATGGGGGAGTACTTTGCTGTGTAATAGCGTTATGTAAACGTGATAATTTGTTTTGCTGTCCAAAATTGAAGCAATTACAACAATGAGTGTGAAAAGTTCCACTGAAATCTCATTTGCCAATGTAGTGGTCTTGATTGTTTGGACACTGCATGCCCTGGATCAATGGGCAGTTTTATTTATTCTTTTTACACTTCATATACTGCAGCTGCAGTAAGCCTTTGCAGAACTACATGGTGTTCAACGATACAGAAGGGGTGTATACCTATACTTTTGAAGCGGAGAAAAAGGTTAGCTAACAGTATGATGCTATCAGAGGTGTAACCAATCTCACTAATGATGGCTAGAGTGGATATTTGGTAATTAGTTTGTAAACAGTTTGTAATTACCACTGAAGTAATGTGCATGTACGCACCATTTGAATATTGTTTGAAGTATGCAAAAAGGGAGGAACAGCTGAACACAAGACAATTAATGGTGTTGCAAAATTTATTCCCACCTCGAAGTAAACTCACTGCACCCTTAATTCATGTTGTTACTGAGAGTTGAGGATTGAGGTGCTGACTAACAGTGACAGGTGACCTGTGCCTTTACCTACGACAGTGAATGTAGCATTTTATTGCCACTAGTAGGCAAATTCTGGCTACTATACGCAAATATACACATCAATATTTCCTAATGTACCATGCTTCATGCAAATCCTGTTCTTCTAACAGAGTGGTAAGCAACTTCATGCGGCCATGGCAATCGATGTAGCCATGTTCCGAAAAAATACAGTCAAAAATGACGTTCTACCATGACGTTTACTATGACGTTACGCATAATAATATGATTCATTGATTGGCTAACAGAACTCAGGAAATTGGCGGGCAGTTTCTGGTTTCTGTCGCTGCCTTCTGCAGTTTGCGGGTTTCCCTGTTTCCTCTTTGAGTTTCTGGTTATCTTACTAACAATGCAGTGAATCTCATTCAGAGATGGCCTCAGGTGAGTTTTAGATGGCAAGAATCACAACTAAGTGACATTCAAATGATGCATACAACACTGAAAATTTGCATACACAGATCTCGATTTTGTCCAGAGGTACCCATACCTGCAGAGGTATGTGAAAGAAGAAGAAAAGTGCAAAGAAGCAAAAAGCAAGGTGGAGGAATTTTTGGAAGGACACAAACACATTCCAAAGACGAAAGAAGGACAGTAGTTCACAAACGACATCAGAACACTATACTGTTACTTATTAGCTGAACAAATTCCCCCCAGAAATGTAGAAAAAAAGTATTTTTAGAAACGATGTGCCACACATAGATGCAGAAAAGGTATTTAAAGCTACCCAAAACAAGCTTAGCAACCAAAATGCATTCTTGTGAACTTCCAACAGTGTTCCAAAGCACACCAAGCCTCCATTCTCTGGCAGAAAATTATCATTTTAACTCAGATGGCATTACCTACAATCAAAAGAAAGTGCAAGGATTTTTGATAAATGAACTTACACTTGTTGTAGCTGATGTTAGTGATGGAACAGCTCAAGCTGCTACACAGAAAAAAACTGGTGTGCTATTTGGGTAAAACTGGTGTGCCAAATAAGCACAGAGTGTGCTATTGTATATCTTTAACACACTAAACGGTCAAATCCAGCACTGGAGTGTGCTAAAATGGCATGTTCTGCTGTGCTACATAACATATTAGCACATGCAAGCACTAATTTCCTTTTTAGCACCCTCGGTTTGACACACCACATGTGCTAGTTCCTCATCACCAAAACTGTATGACACACTACATGTGCTAGTTCCTCATCACCAAAACTGTATGACACACCACGTGTGCTAGTTTCTCATCATGATCAGCACACTAACACAACAACTGCATGGGACACACTTGTGATATTTTGTGTATATGATCAGACTCGGATGCTTGTCATGCAATGGAAATAGTGGTATAATATGTGATTGATTGTGAATGTACACATCAAATGGAACTGTTTGATACCCATTTTGTATAGTTTGGTCAAGTATTAGTTGTTTCGGGCCTGAAATTGTTAGTTACAAGTAACCGATATGTACAAGTGGTAAAATCACAACCTCACCTGGACAATTTTTGAACCACTCATACCAAAATGAAAACAAACATCAGATTATGAATGTACACATCAAATGGAACTGTTAATTTGATACCCATTTTGTATAGTTTGGTCAAGTACACGTATTAGCTGCTTCAGGGATGATATTGTTAGTTACAACTAACCGATACGTTGGTAAAACCACAACCGTACCCAGACAATTTTCAGAACACTTACTCCAAAATGAAAACAAACATCAGATTTTGAATGTACACACCAAATGGAAGTGTTTGATACTCATTTTGTATAGTTTGGTCAAGTATTAGCTGTTTCGGGCCTGAAATTGTTAGTTACAAGTAACCAATATGTACAAGTGGTAAAATTAATCACAACCGCACCTACACTCTTTTTGAACCACTCATACCAAAATGAAAACAAACATCACATTATGAATGTACACATCAAATGGAACAGTTTGATACCCATTTTGTATAGTTTGGTCAAGTATTACCTGTTTCAAGCCTGAAATTGTTAGTTACAAGTGACCGATATGTACAAGTGGTAAAATCACAACCGTACCTAGACTCTTTTTGAACCACTCATACCAAAATGAAAACAAACATCAGATTATGAATGTACACATCAAATGGAACTGTTTGATACCCATTTTGTATAGTTTGGTCAGGTATTAGCTGTTTCGGGCCTGAAATTGTTAGTTACAACTAACCAATACGTTGGTAAAACCACAACCGTACCCAGACAATTTTCAGAATACTTACTCCAAAATGAAAACAAACATCAGATTATGAACGTACACACCAAATGGAACTGTTTGATACCCATTTGGTATAGTTTGGTCAAGTATTAGCTGTTTCGGACCTGAAATTGTAAGTTACAAGTAACCGATATGTACAAGTGGTAAAATCACAACCGTACCTAGACTCTTTTTGAACCACTCATACCAAAATGAAAACAAACATCAGATTATGAATGTACACATCAAATGGAACTGTTTGATACCCATTTTGTATAGTTTGGTCAAGTATTAGTTGTTTCGGGTCTGAAATTGTTAGTTACAAGTAAGTAACCGATACGTTGGTAAAACCACAACCGTACACACACAATTTTCAGGACACTTACTCCAAAATGAAAAGAAACAACAGATTATGAATGTACACATCAAATGGAACTGTTTGATACCCATTTTGTATAGTTTGGTCAAGTGTTGTCTGTTTCATGGATGATATTGTTAGTTACAAGTAACCGATATGTACAAGTGGTAAATTAAACCACAACCGCACCCAGACAATTTTCAGAACACTTACTCCAAAATGAAAACAAACATCAGATTATGAATGTACACTCCAAATGGAACTGTTTGATACCAATTTTGTCTGGTTTGGTCAAGTATTGTCTGTTTCATGGATGATTGTTAGTTACAAGTAACAGATATGTACAAGTGGTAAAACCACAACCGCACCCAGACAATTTTCAGAACACTTACTCCAAAATGAAAACAAACATCAGATTATGAATGTACACATCAAATGGAACTGTTTGATACCCATTTTGTATAGTTTGGTCAAGTATTAGCTGTTTCGGGCCTGAAATTGTTAGTTACAACTAACCGATACGTTGGTAAAACCACAACCGTACCCAGACAATTTTCAGAACACTTACTCCAAAATGAAAACAAACATCAGATTTTGAATGTACACACCAAATGGAAGTGTTTGATACTCATTTTGTATAGTTTGGCCAAGTATTAGCTGTTTCGGGCCTGAAATTGTTAGTTACAAGTAACCGATATGTACAAGTGGTAAAATCACAACCGCACCTACACTCTTTTTGAACCACTCATACCAAATTGAAAACAAACATCACATTATGAATGTACACATCAAATGGAACAGTTTGATACCCATTTTGTATAGTTTGGTCAAGTATTAGCTGTTTCAAGCCTGAAATTGTTAGTTACAAGTGACCGATATGTACAAGTGGTAAAATCACAACCGTACCTAGACTCTTTTTGAACCACTCATACCAAAATGAAAACAAACATCAGATTATGAATGTACACATCAAATGGAACTGTTTGATACCCATTTTGTATAGTTTGGTCAAGTATTAGTTGTTTCGGGTCTGAAATTGTTAGTTACAAGTAAGTAACCGATACGTTGGTAAATTAAACCACAACCGTACACACACAATTTTCAGAACACTTACTCCAAAATGAAAAGAAACAACAGATTATGAATGTACACATCAAATGGAACTGTTTGATACCCATTTTGTATAGTTTGGTCAAGTGTTGTCTGTTTCATGGATGATATTGTTAGTTACAAGTAACCGATATGTACAAGTGGTAAATTAAACCACAACCGCACCCAGACAATTTTCAGAACACTTACTCCAAAATGAAAACAAACATCAGATTATGAATGTACACACCAAATGGAACTGTTTGATACCCATTTTGTCTGGTTTGGTCAAGTATTGTCTGTTTCATGGATGATATTGTTAGTTACAAGTAACAGATATGTACAAGTGGTAAAACCACAACCGCACCCAGACAATTTTCAGAACACTTACTCCAAAATGAAAACAAACATCAGATTATGAATGTACACATCAAATGGAACTGTTTGATACCCATTTTGTATAGTTTGGTCAAGTATTAGCTGTTTCGGGCCTGAAATTGTTAGTTACAACTAACCGATACGTTGGTAAAACCACAATCGTACACACACAATTTTCAGAACACTTACTCCAAAATGAAAACAAACATCAGATTATGAATGTACACATCAAATGGAACTGTTTGATACCCATTTTGTATAGTTTGATCAAGTATTAGTTGTTTTGGGCCTGAAATTGTTAGTTACAAGTAACCGATACGTTGGTAAAACCACAACCGTACCCACACAATTTTCAGAACACTTACTCCAAAATGAAAACAAACATCAGATTATGAATGTACACACCAAATGGAACTGTTTGATACCCATTTTGTCTGGTTTGGTCAAGTGTTGTCTGTTTCATGGATGATATTGTTAGTTACAAGTAACAGATATGTACAAGTGGTAAAACCACAACCGCACCCAGACAATTTTCAGAACACTTACTCCAAAATGAAAACAAACATCAGATTATGAATGTACACATCAAATGGAACTGTTTGATACCCATTTTGTATAGTTTGGTCAAGTATTAGCTGTTTCGGGCCTGAAATTGTTAGTTACAACTAACCGATACGTATAAGTGGTAAAATCACAACCGTACCTAGACTCTTTTTGAACCATTCATACCAAAATGAAAACAAACATCAGATTATGAATGTACACATCAAATGGAACTGTTTGATACCCACTTTGTATAGTTTGATCAAGTATTAGCTGTTTCGGGCCTGAAATTGTTAGTTACAAGTAACCGATACCTTGGTAAAACCACAACCGTACCCAGACAATTTTCAGAACACTTACTCCAAAATGGAAACAAACATCAGATTATGAATGTACACACCAAATGGAACTGTTTGATACCCATTTTGTCTGGTTTGGTCAAGTGTTGTCTGTTTCATGGATGATATTGTTAGTTACAAGTAACCGATATGTACAAGTGGTAAAACCACAACCGCACCCAGACAATTTTCAGAACACTTACTCCAAAATGAAAACAAACATCAGATTATGAATGTACACATCAAATAGAACTGTTTGATACCCGTTTGGTATAGTTTGGTCAAGTATTAGCTGTTTCGGGCCTGAAATTGTTAGTTACAAGTAAGCGATACGTACAAGTGGTAAAATCACAACCGTACCTAGACTCTTTTTGAACTACTCATACCAAAATGAAAACAAACATCAGATTATGAATGTACACATCAAATGGAACTGTTTGATACCCATTTTGTATAGTTTAGTCAAGTATTAGCTGTTTCGGGCCTGAAATTGTTAGTTACAAGTAACCGATACATACAAGTGGTAAAATCACAACCGTACCTAGACTCTTTTTGAACTACTCATACCAAAATGAAAACAAACATCAGATTATGAATGTACACATCAAATGGAACTGTTTGATACCCATTTTGTATAGTTTAGTCAAGTATTAGCTGTTTCAGGCCTGAAATTGTTAGTTACAAGTAACCGATACGTTGGTAAAACCACAACCGTACCCAGACAATTTTCAGAACACTTACTCCAAAATGAAAACAAACATCAGATTATGAATGTACACACCAAATGGAAGTGTTTGGTACCCATTTTGTATAGTTTAGTCAAGTATTAGCTGTTTCGGACCTGAAATTGTTAGTTAGAAGTAACCGATATGTACAAGTTGTAAAATCAGAACCGTACCTAGACTCTTTTTGAACCACTCATACCAAAATGAAAACAAACATGCAGATTATGAATGTACACATCAAATGGAACTGTTTGATACCCATTTTGTATAGTTTGATCAAGTATTAGTTGTTTTGGACCTGAAATTGTTAGTTACAAGTAACCGATACGTTGGTAAAACCACAACCGTACCCACACAATTTTCAGAACACTTACTCCAAAATGAAAACAAACATCAGATTATGAATGTACACACCAAATGGAACTGTTTGATACCCATTTTGTCTTGTTTGGTCAAGTGTTGTCTGTTTCATGGATGATATTGTTAGTTACAAGTAACAGATATGCACAAGTGGTAAAACCACAACCGCACCCAGACAATTTTCAGAACACTTACTCCAAAATGAAAACAAACATCAGATTATGAATGTACACATCAAATGGAACTGTTTGATATCCGTTTGGTATAGTTTGGTCAAGTATTAGCTGTTTCGGGCCTGAAATTGTTAGTTACAAGTAAGCGATACGTACAAGTGGTAAAATCACAACCGTACCTAGACTCTTTTTGAACTACTCATACCAAAATGAAAACAAACATCAGATTATGAATGTACACATCAAATGGAACTGTTTGATACCCATTTTGTATAGTTTAGTCAAGTATTAGCTGTTTCGGGCCTGAAATTGTTAGTTACAAGTAACCGATACGTTGGTAAAACTACAACCGCATCCAGAGATTTTTCAGAACACTTACTCCAAAATGAAAACAAATATCAGATTATGAATGTACAAACCAAATGGAAGTGTTTGGTACCCATTTTGTATAGTTTGGTCAAGTATTAGCTGTTTCGGACCTGAAATTGTTAGTTACAAGTAACCGATATGTACAAGTTGTAAAATCACAACCGTACCTAGACTCTTTTTGAACCACTCATACCAAAATGAAAACAAACATCAGATTATGAATGTACACATCAAATGGAACTGTTTGATACCCATTTTGTATAGTTTGATCAAGTATTAGTTGTTTTGGGCCTGAAATTGTTAGTTACAAGTAACCGATACGTTGGTAAAACCACAACCGTACCCACACAATTTTCAGAACACTTACTCCAAAATGAAAACAAACATCAGATTATGAATGTACACACCAAATGGAACTGTTTGATACCCATTTTGTCTGGTTTGGTCAAGTGTTGTCTGTTTCATGGATGATATTGTTAGTTACAAGTAACAGATATGTACAAGTGGTAAAACCACAACCGCACCCAGACAATTTTCAGAACACTTACTCCACAATGAAAACAAACATCAGATTATGAATGTACACATCAAATGGAACTGTTTGATACCCGTTTGGTATAGTTTGGTCAAGTATTAGCTGTTTCGGGCCTGAAATTGTTAGTTACAAGTAAGCGATACGTACAAGTGGTAAAATCACAACCGTACCTAGACTCTTTTTGAACTACTCATACCAAAATGAAAACTAACATCAGATTATGAATGTACATATCAAATGGAACTGTTTGATACCCATTTTGTATAGTTTAGTCAAGTATTAGCTGTTTCGGGCCTGAAATTGTTAGTTACAAGTAACCGATACGTTGGTAAAACCACAACCGTACCCACACAATTTTCAGAACACTTACTCGAAAATGAAAACAAACACCAGATTATGAATGTACACACCAAATGGAACTGTTTAATACCCATTTTGTCTGGCTTGGTCAAGTATTGTCTGTTTCGGGCCTGAAATTGTTAGTTACAACTAACCGATATGTACAAGTGGTAAAATCACAACTGTACCTAGACTGTTTTTGAACCACTCATACCAAAATGAAAACAAACATCAGATTATGAAGGTACACATCAAATGGAACTGTTTGATACCCATTTTGTATAGTTTGGTCTAGTATTAGCTGTTTCAGGCCTGATTCATATTACATATATGAACATACATGATCATGCAATAACTTTTCCAACTCCTGTAGCTTTAGTCTGGAGAGAACAACCATCATGACAGTTAGGTAGTAGCATGTATGTAGAGTCTGTTTTGTTACAGAAACTTATACTTAGAAGTACAGGACCCAGCCTCGCAAACAGGGTGGGGCTAATAATGATAGGGGCGTGGCTCAGTCCTTGTACGCGTGCGCAACATGGCACGCGCCATTTCGCATTTTCTCACTTCGATCGTACACTTCAAGTTCGTCTTCTTTGATATGATCCGTTCGTGAAAATTCCGCCAGCAACAAAATGGTACCTGAGCTTAGTGGAGGAGAGGGCTTACATGTTCGATGTCCCACGGGAGCGATGTCTTTCGGTGACAAGGAGTGCGGAGCGGTTACATCGCTGAGACTTCACACCACCGTGGTAAGAAGTGGCTGAAAGTCAATGAATTTATAAATGTACTTTTTTTTTTACTACATATAAAATAGCTAAAGTAGCTATTTCCGCGTAAGGAAACATATAGCATATAGAGTTGTACTGCAGTAGTAAAGTCGCTAAAGAAATATTGTTGAATGTGTCATTTCTTTCTTTCTACCTTATACCTCCCTGCTTGTTCCCTTCTCATCCTTCCACCAACTACCAGACTAGCTAGACCAGTTAGTCTTCCTCTATACTGATCTTGTCTGAGAGATCGTGGTGGTGATAGGTACACAGAGTGAGTCTGCGGCCTTCCCAAAGACATGTTCTGAAGGGAGGTTCTGGAGGCTGTATATGCACAGAGAGGAAAGGTATGAGATAGGGAGAACAAAAGCTTTTATTTAAAAGCCCCAGATGATTAATTCACATCACTTGTATATCCATACACAGGACCTTTGTCTCCAGGCTATTAATGCCTCATTGTTCAGAAGTACCCAGGCCACAAGGTTCAATCTCCACGCTGCCCTGCAAGTGGTTTAAACTGCTGGTAAGTAAGCTTGTACTATATACTTATTACAACTGCAGTTGTCTGAATTTGCATTTAGGTCTTCCTCCTTAATTTGTTCTGCACTGGATTGGGGGTGGGGGGAGCCATAGTACATTTCTTAATAAGGTGCGGAGAACATAAGTTGTACACAAGGCCTTGTATTTTCCGAAATGTACCTGCTGAGTGGATGACTCTTCTGGTTGGGAATTGTCCAGTGTTTGCATTTTTGTACTCTTAAATTTGCAAACCTAGTTTGTATCATGACCATCTTCCACTATACCTTCCAGGCCTGTTTACTTCTCCTCACTACACCAACTGACTACAGAGGCCCCAGCTGCTTGAAGAGGCTCATAGCCAAGTGAGTGGTTACAATGTTTAATACATCTAGCCTTATCCCTGGTGATTACGTTCAGGGATTTCCATGTATGCATGAATAACAACAAACAAGATGAGCCTTTCTGAGATGCTGACTGTGGGATTTCTTCACATACCCCGGTAGAGGAATTGCATTTGAAATGATAGCTGCCACACTTTCGAAATATTTTCAGTACACATGCTGCCATGTTGGAAGGCAATTGAAGGAAAGCAATTATACAAAAATTACATTTCTACAGACCGGTTTCGGGCGTTTAACTTCAACTTTAGACTATGCAAAGGGTTAGTGAAGACATTTAACACACCTCTGTGAGAAATGAATGCTACTGGTAGGAGCATTGCTAGGGCGGGAAGTTCAATGCGCTAGTATGATAATCACTACTGTTTTGTCCTCCAAGATGCCCCACATGACTTGTATAATGGAATAATAGAATGATTGCAGTTCCTCCATCGCATGACCTGATTAGTATATGAATAATTATTGCATGTGCTATTCTTTCACAGATGGATGTTAACAATTGAACTCAACTAACTGATTGATAGGTACATAAAATGTATATTATATGCATAGTTGAATGCCATTTTTGTATGTATAGAGTATATTGACACATTTTTATACAATGTAGTACTTCAATCACATACATATTTGTATAAAATGCTGTAACGTAAGTTATAGCATAACTATTGTTTGCTTGTTTTAGTATATTCATGTTTTCAACTCAGTGTATGTCACAATTATATTTTGCTTACAGTCAAGAGTGTTTCACTGGAAATTCCATGTAAAAGCTCCACCCACTAAGTGAGGGGTCAGCTGCATGTCAGTTGACACACTGCTAATTTTGCACACCAATTTTGACACATTGGTTATTTAGCACACTTGCTGAATAGCACACTACTAATTTGGCACACTGTCCAGTTAGCACATGTGTAGTTTTGACACACCTAACAATTTGACATGCGTGTAGGTGTGTCAAAACTGGAGACATCACTTTTGACACACTTTATGTGTCAGATTAGCACACTTTTTTTTTTCTGTGTATTGAGAGCCTTGACTGGCAGTTCAAAGTTATCAGGGAGGTTGGAAAGGATCTGGGTATCGACGGTACTGACACAATTGGATGGACATTGATAAACTCTGTAATGTCAGATCAAGCTTCAACCCAGAAAGCATTTAATCGCCTATAGTCAAGGAGTGAGCTGACCTTGAAACACAAGAAAGAGGTTTGCTGGAAACGAATGGGAGTGGACGGTCTATTCTTGAAACTTTCTGTGGAATGCACCTAGGAGTGAATCTTCGAATAGCTGAGGTACATGATCTGTAATAGGAAATTAGAGGAGGAGCATGCAGAATAATTGACCATAGAGACTCTTAGCATGACATTCCACTGCTAATTTCAGCTTCTATTGAACACCCATAGTATGCAATTCATTGACTTCCCGTAAGTGAATAACGAATTAAGGTTACGATCAACTGTGCCAGAGGCTGTTGGTGTAGTAACTTTAATATTTCGAAAACTGTAACTGATATTTATCTCAAACAAGTTGCAGTCCAACAGCACATGAAGGAAATATATCATTCGGAGACAAAAAAAGCTTCTGTTTAAAAATGCCTCAACACATTCGGACCAGTAACTAGCTGCACTGCTCGAACACTCTTTGCGCCAAATTACTCGGCGACTGTAAAAAGCTTGATCCTGAAAATTTTTCTTGCACTACTACACAGTAGTTGCTAGGTCGGCACTTAAAGATATGTATCTGGCGCTTTGTGTATACTTTTAGTAATACGTATTTGTAGGAATTTAACTGTCTTAGCCGTAAGAAATGTACTTCGGAGCGTAGAATCTTCAATTCAAGTCCAATTTTCGAGATTTCTTTAATGCCACCCTGCTAAATACACTGCGCTACCTGTACAACACACCAGAACACAGAAGAAACTCTTTCCTTGCCTTATATTTGGCGCAAGGATAAGTGGTCTGCCTTCGAAATACGGCAAGGCCTTGAGCATCGCCAGTGAGTTTGGGGACGCACATTTGTGCAGCTTCCACAATAAATAATTATTGTGTACTATGTCAATTATAATTGCTTACGTAAACAATTGGCCCATGTATGCATTTCAGAGGTTTCGAACTAGTTGATCGTAACCTTAAGATGGTACCAAATGGCAGGGCTGTGGATGATAAGTACTGCCAGCTAACCTTGCTTTTGAAGTTGTTTTATGCTAAGACCCCACCCTCTCACGAAGAAAAATGGTCTGGTACATGAACCAAGTTAATTTACTTGGACTTGCATGGACTTTGAAACTAGAGGAACCTTACAAGATTCAAGCCAGACTATCTCTCACCCTCCAGTGGTCTTTACCACTTTTTAGTTAGAAGCCCAAGAAATTCAACTTTGTTCAGCAGATCATTTCTCCTTGAGAGGTGCATGTGGTTGAGGCACAAGACTACATTCAAAGGGAGTTGAAATCAACAGTATGATGCCACCTTTTTTCAAGGTAGTTTAAACATCTCTCTCCAGGTTATTTAACTCCTTGGTGACCTGTAACACTTCAAGGAATTGGGTTGCCTGTCTTACTAGACATGAAATTCTTCCTGCATTTCTAGATGCTACGAAGTATCTACTACCTACTTGTTGAGATAACCTGATAGACAAAGTGGCTTTCAGTTCGTCTTTCTCTTCACTTGCATTATCTCCAACTGCTTCAATCTCCTTGAGCAGTTCCTTTAGATATTCAGGAAATCCTTGGACACCTTTCCCATACTCAGGGTGTGATCCGAGGTGGCCGAGTAATTTCCATACTGAGTGCACAATGGTATCTATTGCAGCAGCAGGCACACCCATGTCCTTAACTGCTTCAGAAAGACCACTGATCTACAAATTTACAAACTCCACATGTTCTAGCTCTGCTTAAGGTAGATGGTTTAATTTATGATCAGATATATGCTGATCTGATGATTTTAATGAAATTGACCAAGCTCAGCGAAACGTACTTGGATATGAATGTACATTACCTTGAACTTGTTCAACACCTGGAGCTTCTTGGAACCAGTCCAAGACTCCTGCTTGACCCATCAGTCCAGGTGTTTCAATCTGAGCCAAGACTGTATGGGAAAACAAAAAAAATTAATCATAGAGTTTACCAGAATTCACCTCGTGTTCGATCTCACCTGTACAGCCCATGATGACTTTGATGAATCATGTAGTTTCCTACCTATTAAAAAAGCATTAAAACGCATGCTTGACAAAATTATGCATCAAGCATCAAAATGCATGCTTGAACCCTGACCCAGACACACGCAAAGCATTGTAAAAAATACAACCTACTATTGACCTTTGTGAAGGAATCCTTGGCCTCAATGACTGGATTCAAAAGCGCACTCTCAATTTTAGCCAGCAACAGTTTCTGGAATGGTGGTGTTAAAAAAACTCAACCATGCCCTGGTTCTGGAAGCAGAACAGAAATTTCAAGGACAAAATAATAGTGCTTGCTAAAAAGACGAGGAAACAAATGAAAAGGATTAGAAGGACACAGGTGGAAGAGAAAAATGGTGAGGAAAGCAGAAGAAGAAAAGGCCAGAGTAAAGCAGACAAGAGGCAGAAGAAGAAGAGTAAAGCAGACAAAACAAGCCCAAAAGCCGTCCAAAGTTGAAGCAATTACCACAATCAATGAGTTAGAAGAGCACTCTGTAAGGCAGGAGGAACAACAACAAAACAGGTAGAGGCAGCCAAAATAAATATCCTCAAACAACAGCTTGAGGTACCATTAAATCTATGTGGAAAGCGCCTCACCTTGTCACACAAAGGGTGGAAAAAGACATCCGAGGATCTAATTAACTGTACTGATTGAAGAAGAGGAAGAGAAAGGGCTGAAGGGGAGGAAATCAGCATTACCAGAGGGTTTGAATGGTAGAAAAAGAAAACATAAATTGAAGGACAATGCTACTGACATTGCTGAGTGGTATGATGAGGAAATAGTTGGCAAATACCAGTTCTATGTATGTAAGCACATAATATCTACTCTGCTATGACTACTTGTTGGTGGCTATTTCTGTACATTTCGTTTCAGAAGCATACTAGTCTATAAGTGCATCTCCTTTGAGAGCTGTATTGATGTTCTGTCATGAGTAACAAGCTAGATGAATATGGGGAAAGGTTAGCCGCCTCACTTGTTCTTTGTGTGGTGTGCTTACTATTTTTCAGGATGACTGTCCATCATGTTCCATGCGACCTGTGAATGTAACATTCCATGAAGATGCCACTTTGCAAGAGCTGTATGACCATCTGCAGGAAAACCAGAAGTTGTAAGTTGTAGACACAGCTATCTGTAAAATATGGATCTTGCACTTGTATGTATGAGTCATGTAAATGGAGATTGTTCATGGACAAATTATTCACAAATCCAACTCAGCACAAAAATGTACACCCCCGTGAAATAATGGTTGTGTCACAGAACTATCAGATGCTGCATGATTGTGCTTTTAGAGTTTCTTTCATCATGTGATACTGCAGTTTAATGAAAGCTCCTACTCTGACAACGGTAGTGGATGGAAAAAACAAGACACTGTATATACCAGTAAGCCTCTCTGTAGTTGCTATACTGTAAATGAGGTTCAGTGTAGTTGATGTATTCTTTGAGCATGCTATTCCCAAATTATCTATGTAGCTTCTAGTGAAATTTTGCACTGGCAATTTTCTACAGACATTAGAAGCGTTGGAGAAGGTCACCAAACCAAACCTGAAGCTGAAGTTAACAGGTCAGTCGCCTTGCACAGTAAATGACTGTCAATGTCAACCAAGCCTGTTGTAGCCTATGCCTATCACTTACCATAAGCTATGGCATGATTAAGATGACTTTATTAGGGTATCATTATATCATTTTGTAATGACATTCAACTATGTATGTGCATAAACAACCCCCCCCCCCCCCCCCCATGAAGTTTGAACAGTGCAGTTGAGTATCTCTTTTTCAAACCAAAAGTAACATTTACATATGGGTCTGAAGAGGCTTAGTTACCAATGTACAATGGACAATGGTCTGAAGAGACTTAGTTACCAATGTAGTGTACAATGATCTGAAGAGACTTAGTTACCAATGTAGTGTACAATGGCCAGAAGAGGCTTAGTTACCAATGTAGTGTACAATGGTCTGAAGAGGCTTAGTTACCAATGTAGTGTACAATGATCTGAAGAGGCTTAGTTACCAATGTAGTGTACAATGGCCAGAAGGGGCTTAGTTACCAATGTAGTGTACAATGATCTGAAGAGGCTTAGTTACCAATGTAGTGTACAATGGTCTGAAGAGACTTAGTTACCAATGTAGTGTACAATGGTCTGAAGAGGCTTAGTTACCAATGTAGTGTACAATGGTCTGAAGAGGCTTAGTTACCAATGTAGTGTACAATGGTCTGAAGAGGCTTAGTTACCAATGTAGTGTACAATGGTCTGAAGAGGCTTAGTTACCAATGTAGTGTACAATGGTCTGAAGAGGCTTAGTTACCAATGTAGTGTACAATGGTCTGAAGAGGCTTAGTTACCAATGTAGTGTACAATGGTCTGAAGAGACTTAGTTACCAATGTAGTGTACAATGGTCTGAAGAGGCTTAGTTACCAATGTAGTGTACAATGATCTGAAGAGGCTTAATTACCAATGTAGTGTACAATGGTCTGAAGAGGCTTAGTTACCAATGTAGTGTACAATGATCTGAAGAGGCTTAGTTACCAATGTAGTGTACAATGATCTGAAGAGGCTTAGTTACCAATGTAGTGTACAATGGACAATGCAGGGACTGATGAGACTATTTCTTGTCTATTGTTGGCTGTTGGAGGCCAAAAGTTGTGTAGTATGTGTAGGTTTACTGGATAATGAAGTTGGTGATATTGATTTGTTTACCCACTATTAAAATTTATGTTAGCACAATGAATTTTCCATATAAGTACAATTTGTCATTCTCGGTTGCTTGGATGAACAAATTTTGGTTAAAAAGTTTATAAAGTTTGACAGCCCATGTTTGATCACTTGTACAAGGGAACCTATCAGTTCTCACTGTGGAGAGTGGCTCACTGTTCATGTTCTGTGTTTTGTGCGTGTAACCACTTTTCAGTTAGGAAGAGGGCTGTGTTACCTTCTTAAGAATGTTTTACCTTGATTCAAGATCACAACTGTAATAAACATACACAACAGCTGACATCATGCTGTACATTTTAGTGGATTATCAGCACCAGCATTCCTTTTTTTGACATTGTACAGTAAACCCAATTTCCCCACCCACACCAGCCTAGCCAGCTGATCTGTACTTCTCTGAACATTTCTTCTGCAACTATTTACCACAAGCACAAACAAATTTCTACCTGTACTGTCATTGTCCTCACCAGCTAGGAAATGTGTGGCACATGATAGGGTCAACATCAAATTGGCTAGCAGGCATAGTGATGCACAGATTCAGGTTAATTATACATCGTGAGATTCGCTGCGTGTTCCACTGATATTATCATGTTTTTGCATCACATGACAGCAACTTTACAGCTCCAGATACATTCAATTAGAGAAATTAAAATTTACGGTAACTATAAAAAGCACGCACAGACCGCCAAAAGCGACTTTAGTTTTTGCTGCGGACAGCGACTACTAGGAAAACGACAGCTCCGAGAATGTCCAGCGAACGGGAGAACGATCCGTCGGATTCTGAGTCGAATCCATCCTCGGATAACCAGTGGATAGAAGGGATACTACAGGAACCCACCAAGAAGGCATTCCTCCTGCAGAAGTTGGGACTGGAGGACCCGCCTTCTTTGAGACAAAGTGCCAAACCGCCAGAGAAGGGCAAAACCCCCGCTGACATCAGCGGTGGGAAGAGAGGTAGTGATTCTACCGGCCCTAGCCTTCCCCAGACCCTTCGTGGGACGTTTATGGGGTTTGGACCTGGCGGCATGGCGTTTACCCCCTCCTTCACGGACACGAGGCCGGAAGTGGGCGGTGCTACGCTAGGACAATTCCCGCCAACACCGTGCCCGCCGGTACCCTGGGGTTATGGATGGGGTTACCCAGTGCCATTCCCGTGGCTGTCCGGACAAGGCCCCTCGGGTGTTAGTAGGGAAGACGGACCTTCAGGAACCAGGGAATATGGCAGCATCCGGGAGGAGGAGGAGCAGTTGCACAGTCAGAAGCGGCCTCTAGAGGAGCATGATGAAGATGTTGTAGATCTCCTGGATGAGGCGGAAGCACTAGAGCTCGTTGAGTTTGACCCAAAGGTGGATCCCAAGGATACATGGAAGGCCCTCAGGTAATTGCCACATTCCTTGAAAGGCATTTTAATCGGTCTTTGTCCTCTGAAGAACGCGAGGCTATAATGGAAGACTTTCCTCGACCGGATTGTGATGCTGTGGTGACCCCGAAGATGGATGAGGAAGTCAAGGAGCAGCTAAAGCAGAAGGGGAAGGATGCATTCTTTGGATCCGAGAAGACACTATATAGGGTTCAAGAGCAACTCTTGGACACAGCTGGCCCACTTACTTGGCTTTGGGCTGATCTCCTCAACAAGGATGCTATGGTGTCCAAGGAAGACATCGTGATGCTGGTCCAAAGGGCACTGGTGTTGCTTGGCAGTGCTTCAAATACAATCACTCTGGAAAGAAGGAAAATTGCTTGGTCAAGGTTCAACCCAAAGCTGAAGTCATTAGCCAATGAAGAATATGAGAAAAGAAAAACAAGTTTATTTGGACCAGGCTTCTTGGAGAAGGCTTCAAAGCGGATTGAGGCCAGCAAGACACTGGACAAAGTGTCCTATAATCCAAGCCGCCCTCTCCCAAAGAAGAGGGCACGGTTTGACAACGACAAGGATGATCTCAGACATTTTTTGTCCAGGGGCGCTCCGACGCGGTACGGCAATCGGAAGAACCAGCGCCAGCAGCCGTACACTTCCTACACCAAGTTCCAGCCAAGTCGACTGTATCGAGTACGAGACAGGCCAGCACCCCAGGACCAGACACCCTCCATCAAAAGCAAGTCAGGCCAGTGAGCCCCCATCTTCTTGTGAGTTTTCTGAACAGCAAGCAGACAGTAGTGTGTTTCAATGTAAGGTTTATCAACATAGCAGCTTTAGACAAGTACCCAATTGCTGGCCGGGTTCAGGTATGCAGTCAGAATTGGGCACAGATTACAGCAGACCCCTGGATATTGGACACAGTACAAGGTTACCAACTAGAGCTGGAGTCCATACCAGTACAGCGATCTCCACCCCCAGGGTTGCATTTGAGTCCTCAGGAGTGCCATTTAATAGAGAAGGAAATAGAGAAGCTGATACAGAAGGGAGCAGTATCCCAAGTAGACCCGGTGCAAGGCCAGTTCATCAGTCAGATATTTGTGGTTCCCAAAAAGGAAGGAAGGTTTCGACCAGTTGTGAACCTAAAGGCTCTGAACAGGCACATGAAGCACCTCCACTTCAAAATGGAAGGTGCCCATCTGCTGAAAGATCTCCTCCAGAAAGGGGACTGGATGGTATCCATAGATCTAAAGGATGCATATCTATCGGTGTCAGTGGCACAGCATTACAGACATCTCCTGCGGTTCATGTGGGAAGGACAGCATTTTCAGTTTCAGTGCCTTCCATTCGGGCTTTCCACTGCCCCTCGAGTGTTCACCAAGGTGATGAAACCAGTGGTGTCTTTACTGCGACAACATGGAATCCGGGTCATAATATTTATCGACGATACATTAGTGATGGCTCAGAAACAGGAAGACCTGCTGGTCATGACCAGGGAGATTATCACCCTGTTGCACCTACTGGGGTTCAGCATAAATTGGGACAAATCTGTACTAATACCATCTCAAGAGATTCAATTTCTGGGCTTTGTGGTGAACTCCGTGGCCATGACCATGTCACTGCCGGAGGAGAAGGTCAAGAGCATAGCGATGGCATGTCAGGTGATCCTAAAGCAAGAGAAAGTCACGGTCAGAGAACTATCCAGGGTGCTTGGAAAGATGACAGCAGCATCACAGGCAGTCCTCCCAGCTCCCCTGTGTTATCGCAATCTCCAGCGAGTAAAGAACTCGGCATATGCCAGAGCCCAGTCTTACGAGGCAGTGGTAGCTCTCGACACACTCGCACAGGAGGAGCTGCAGTGGTGGTACAAATTCATGAAGAATTGGAACGGGAAAGCGATCCTGGCACCAAGGCCACAGATGACAATCGAGTCAGATGCCTCCCAGCTCGGTTGGGGGGCTCGGTGTGGCAGCGTTACTACCGGGGGCCTGTGGTCACCAGAGGAACGATCCATGCACATAAATTGTCTGGAGCTCCTGGCGGCTTCCTTGGCGGTGAAAACATTTGCCAAAGACAGGGAGAACCTGAGCATTCGACTCCGGATGGACAATACGACAGCAATCTCATATGTGAATCGAATGGGGGGGACCCACTCATACAACCTCTCTGCAATAGCCGGAAGTCTGTGGCAATGGTGTTTACAAAGAAGGATAATGTTGTCAGCAGAGCACCTTCCGGGGACCCTAAATATATGGGCGGATGCAGAGTCTCGTACTCTCCCCTCATCGGCAGAATGGAAGCTGCAGGAGAGCATCTGTCATCATGTCTTGGACTTGCTGGGGCCATGTCAGGTCGATCTATTTGCAACTCGCCTAAACCATCAACTTCCACAGTATGTGAGCTGGAGGCCAGACCCTCATGCAGTGGCGACCGATGCTTTCGAGATGAGATGGGCGGACTTTCAGGGGTATGCCTTTCCTCCCTTTTCCCTAGTGGGCAGGTGCCTACGCAAGGTGATACAAGAGGAGTGCACAATTGTACTAATAGCACCTGTGTGGCCAGCCCAAGCATGGTTCCCGATCCTGCTGAAGTGCCTGGTGGAGTATCCAGTGTTGCTACCCAGACATCGTCTGTTGCTAACGGACCCCTTCAACAGGTTACACCCTCTCTTACAGAGGGGACAGCTACAGCTTGCCGCGTGGAAAGTATCCGGCAACGTCACTCAGCAGAAGGCATTTCATGCAGGGCTTCCAAACTCATCCTGGCAGGGTGGAGCAAGGCCACCAATTCAGCTTACCAGTCATCGTGGCAGCGGTGGAATCGCTGGTGTGCTGGAAGAGGGATTGATCCTTTTTCGTGTCATGTCCGAGAGTTTTTGGATTTCCTAGCGGATCTGTATGAGGAGGGGCTAGAACATAGAACTGTCAATTCTATACGATCAGCAGTATCCATGACACACTGTCATGTGGAAGGAGTTCCAATTGGTCAGCACCCTCTGGTAATACGACTGTTAAAGGGAGTATACAACTCTCGACCACCAAGACCGCGTTATTTGGCCACATGGGATGTGGATTCAGTGATACAATATTTGGCATCCCTGGAAGAAGATAATGTTTTATCTCTAAGGACCTTGAGTCAGAAAATTGCCTTGCTCATGTCACTGGTTGAGGCCTCAAGAACTTCAGAGTTGCAGGCTCTAGACCTACGGTTCAGGGTGTTTAAGCCTGAAGGAGTCATTTTTAGGCTTCCTTCTTTGACAAAAAAGAGGATTACTGGAGCACCGCCAAAGGAGTTATTTTTTGCGTCTTTCCCATCAAACCCAAAGATTTGTCCAGTGAGTTGTTTGCGGAGTTAAGAGAAGAGGACAGTGCAGTTCTGACAAATGGACCAATCGGTGGCTCAGCCACTATTTATCTCGTATATTAAACCCCACAAGCCAGTGACCTCGCAGCGTATTGCACACTGGATAAAGGACCTTCTTGGTCAGGCAGGAGTTGACACATCTGTGTTCAAGGCACATTCTGTGCGAGGTGCAGCAGCAACTGCGGCTTTAAACAAGGGGGTGACTTTGGCAGATATTCTGCAAGCAGCGGATTGGAGTTCCGATACAACCTTTCGGCGGTTTTATTACCGTCCGACATCTTCAACCTCTTTTGGAAGAGGTATTCTGGATATGAGAAAATAGGTGGGCAAATCATTGTCAAGCCCCATACTGCCATGTCAGTTCTTTAAGTGTTACCTTGTTGTGCAAGTGGATTCATGAGGAGGGCTAGTTAAGTTTCGCTGCATCTGTCTTTGAACTCTATCAGTGGAACACGCAGTGAATCTCACGATGTATAATTTCCAATTTGGCGAGGGCCTATAGGGCCCGAAGGCAAGTTGGAATTATATGAGTGAGATGAGCAAGTGTTACACTGCCCACCCAACCCTCCCATTATGTATACACCTCTTGTTCCTTGCAGGTTTACAGGCAGGAAAGGGTTTTAGCAGTATGAAGATCTTGACAATGATAGAGTTGTTTTGGCAGCTTTGAATGAGTCGCTTTTGGCGGTCTGTGCGTGCTTTTTATAGTTACCGTAAATTTTAATTTCTCTAATTGAATGTATCTGGAGCTGTAAAGTTGCTGTCATGTGATGCAAAAACATGATAATATCAGTGTAACACTTGCTCATCTCACTCATATAATTCCAACTTGCCTTCGGGCCCTATAGGCCCTCGCCAAATTGGAAATTGTTAGTTGTCTAACTTGCTTCCTCTTGCTCGGGCCTGCCAATTCTCAGGGATTTCTGATGGCCAAGTCTCATGCCCTCATGGCCACACAAGCTCTTGTGGATGGCTTCTTGTGAGAATGTCTGCAAATGCCTTTCATATGAACTTGGGTGAGGCTATCTCTTACCTCCTGGAATGAAAAATGCAGCCTTCAACTGAGACTGTGTGTTGCCATAACAAACTGTTAAGCAGAGCCGCTACAGGAATACAATTTGGGGTAGTGATTTAGCAACAACACAAACTTGGACATAGGGCAATGCCATAGGTATGGAGAGAGTGGCAAGCAAGCATGCTAGTGCATGAAAACCTGACACACAGACAGTGTGGACTGTTGTTTAGGCTGTTGCTCAGCTCTGGCCGTCAAAGATGACTTCTATTGCACAATGTTGAGGTCAGTTTGGTTTCTTTGTACTTCTGAACAAGTCTCTACAATATATGATCTTGGTGTCTCTGCAGAGGACCTCACTCTTCCAGGGCCAGGTTTCTCCTCTGAAACTACTTCACTGTTTGGGTTGCTTGGAAGTTACCTTGCACCATGTCTTTAATCGAACTGCTTCTTTTGGCTACCTCTGAGCTGCTTGTTTCTTGCATGGAGGTCTGTGATGTATGACCATTGCGGTATGAAAACTTTTTTGTTTGGGGATTTTTCTCTCCCTCAAGAGTTCAGTGGGACTAAAGTTACATCAAGGATGATGTATCACTCTGCAACTCAAGATTGCCATATAAGGATGATCTGATTCTTTATCATCCTGTTGACCGTTTGAACCATTCTTTTAACTTGCCCATTGCTCTGGGGATAGTGAGGAATACTTGTGACATGTTGGAGTTAGCAAATTTAGCAAAGCCCTTCCTTGAGCAAGTCTATTTCGACCATTTGCTAAGGATAATCAGGTAGTGGTGTGACAACAATGGGTTCTTCGGCCTCTTTGGCACACTCTTTACACTGTTTCACCAGTTGCTGAATCTGTTGGTTAACTCCTCCTACAGGTGTAGCTATTCACTTGCTCAACAATGTCTATTCCTTGATGGCCAGAATGGTGTTTTTGTTTTTATTTTTCTGTAGGGCTTTACTTTATATAGGCACAACTATGTGATTTTTGAAACTGTTGCAGGGTGTAAAACAATCTCGGACTTTCCAGTAAGGGGCAATCGCGGATAATATTTGTGGCCAATCTGTACTACAGTACCATCTGACTTGTGCACACCGTGGATCCTGCTCCTGGTCTTCTTTGTTGACTTATAGTCTCTGCTTGGTTATGGATAGGGAAAATTCAGTAATGCTGGCAACAAAGGTTTCTACCTCTTTCTGCAAGGATCCATCTCCCGTCTCAGGTACAGGTGCTTGTGACAGGGCATCAGCTATATACAATAACTTGCCAGGGAACATGGAGCACTGTATAGTTGAACTTTGCCAGCCTCTGGCAGAAACACAGACTGTGGGGAGGTAAGGCATCTAAATGTTTCACGTTTAGCAAGGGAATGAGTCTGTAAGTCTCCACTTTAGACCAAATCTCTCATCCTTTTGGGCAGACTGTGGTCATCCAGGCTGTACCGGGTCTGGAGTTCAGTGTCCCTAGGAAAGCTACATCCACCTCTGTCTCTACAGTAGCTGTGACCTTTGACAAGTGCTGAGCCTTTGAAATGGCCTCGTTTCTTCCATTTATGGCATATTACTCCTAGGGCAGGACACATTTCACCTGTGGTGTCTTTTCATACCACAATGCAGACAATTGGCTCTTTGAGTTAGCCGACCACCTTTTAAAATGTGGTTTATATTTGCATTGGTAACTCCTCTTTTAGATCAGCTCCCATTTGCAATTTCTCTTAGAGTCCTGTATCCCATGTACCAACTACTAATCTGTTGCGGAGCATCTCCACTTCTATTTCAAACTACTTCTCTGCTGTCTTGCCCTCTTGCTGTACGCATCTGTTGAATCGGGCTTTTGTGTACTTTGATATAACTTTTTCATCACCTCTTTATTTTTGTTCTGTTGTTGTCTGTTATTGGATAAACAAAACATGGTCAGCCTCCTCTCATAGACAGTAAAGGAGTGTACTGACTTAGCATGTTTTGTCTTGTTGATCAAGGCCAGATATATACATTTGCAAACTTTCAAGTGACATTTCCGCTTCTTTCTGCATGGGTGTTTTTGAAGTTGAATTTCTCAAGCAGTTTCAGCGGTAGGCTACCATCGCACTGCTGCCACCATGCTAGACAATAGCACTGGCTGAATGTTATCACTCTACTTTAATGTAGTTTGATTCAAACACAGACAAGGCACTGAAGTGAACAGAATGACATGCATGTTTTATACACACAGGAAATGCTTTCTAATAATAAGGAATACTAACACAAATTTAAGAATAAATCATGTCTTGGTCAACAGCTGTAGAGTGCAGTGAATGCAGTGGAAGTTATGAACAAGTGTCTTTGGTGTTCCATTGTGTACTCATTTCTGTTATGGGTCCTATCTCACCTCCTTGTTTCATAATCAATGTGCATATCATTTGTATAACATGTAGGTGTTCCAGTTCCAATAATGTTGTCACTGTGTGTTGTATGGTGGCAGAAATCACTTTGAGCTCTCTGAAAGTATGAAGACAAGTTCTTCTTCATCTACACCTTTAGATCTTGGTGTCTCTGATGGTCATGAAGTTGTGGTGGCTGATGCAACTACACCCAAACCAATTTCACTTGTTGTGAAGTATACTCAGAAAATGGAGTAGATGTGACATTGTAAAGCTGCAGCATGTATCTATTGGCATTGGACTGCATGATTGAAAGTCTGTATATTTGAAAACATGAAATCATCCTTGTATTGTCACAATACTCAATTGTCATACAGATGTAACTCGAGACTAGTAAGGAGTGATATTTCCATTGAGTGCATGTGTAGTGAACATAGCTGCTACAACTGGCCTGTGATCTGAGAGTGATTAAGGGTATCCTTTACCATGTGAAAAGATCACACACTGACCTATGGAACTTGTCTGTGTGATAAAAGGTTTGTGTTACTGATCTAGGAATTGTGTTTTGGTGTTAGGTAGGAACTGAGACAGCCTAAAACCTTAACAGTATAACAGTCCAATTTCCTTACTCTCCATCATCAGTAAGACTCTTGAACGTTTTGTACACCGGATTCTAATGGAGCATCTATCTGCAAACTCAGTCATCACTAACCACCAGTATGGTTTTCAGTTGGGTCGTTCCATTGTAACACCTCTTCTACTTGCCACTCATTCATGGAAAGACGTGTTCAAGTTGGCTACATTTTTCTTGACCTCTGTAAAGCGTTTGACAGTGTGCCGCACCAGGCGCTGTTAAACAAGCTTTGTGGTTTGAACTTACCAACAACCATCTTTAACTGGCTGCGGGACTATCTCTCAAACAGACACCAGCAGGTTGTGTATGATGGTGTTACTTCGCAAGCCCTCCCTGTTAAATCTGGAGTCCCGCAGGGTTCGATTTTGGGCCCTTTACTGTTTCTGCTGTATATAAACGATTTGCCATCCTGTCTATCCCCTGAGGACTCTAGTATTGTTCTCTATGCCGATGATATACTTTTGTACAGGCCCATAAAAACAGAGTCAGACTGCAAAGCCTTTCAACAGGACATCAACAAAATAGTGAACTGGATCTCTGAAAACCATCTTACCATTAACGTAGAGAAGACCAAATGCATGACCATCTCTAGACTAAGATCGACCGTCCCCCTCCAAGTGGAAGTAAATGGACATCAAATTGAAGAAGTTATTGCCGAGCGCATTAGCGCGAGGCTCTGAATGAGGGATCTATTCTCGCAATGTACGTGCGTACGTACATATGTAGGTATGTGTCGGTCACGCTTAGGAATGTCAATTTGCGCGCGCACGGATACGTACATTACACGACGAAGCCAGGACGACATTTCTTGCCGACAGAGGACGGGGAGAACAGCGCGACTAGCCCATCGCAACGTACGTATTTGCGGAGCGAAGTGCATAAACGAGTGCTGAACGCAGCTGACGGCTGCTGACTCCGGCTGAGAAAAAACGAAAAAGCAAAGAAGTCAGCCCACCGTAGAAAGCCAAGAGAGCGACAGAAGAACAAGAAAGAGTTCAAAAGTAGAAAGCACGTACTGGAGATTCTTCACAAGCCAGGTATTTAGGCTCACTCTTCACGTTACGGTTGTTTTGTGTATTGTTCTTTGGACTCCAAACGAGCAACGCCTGACACCTGCGCCGCGCGCCCCATCCGCGCATGGCGCTTGGAGCGGCGCGAGGCATCATGCGCATGCGTAGTCCTAGTAACTTTCAAGTACCTGGGTGTCTGGATTTCATCTGACCTAAACTGGACTAAGCATATTGAAATTACTTTCTCCAAAGCCAGACGAGTTCTGGGATACATGTACAGAACGTTTGCACCGTATTGCGAACCAGATACCATCATTTCATTATACAAATCCCAAGTCCTCCCCATCCTAGATTACGCTTCAGTCGTCTGGGAGCCACACTTGAAGAAAGACAAACTTTTATTAGAAGCTGTCCAGCTTCAGGCCACCAGGATGGCCAGCAGACAATGGAAAGAAAACGGTGTGTCATTAAATCAAAGATTTGAGCTTCCAACATTAGAAAACAGACGTAAATATTTTAAACTACTACTTACTTACAAGTTTTTAAGTGGGTATACTTATTGTCCCACAGGCTATTTTGTACAGCACCCTAACCCAAACCCTAGATTGTTTCATTCTAAATATATAGTTCAACCTTTTGCTAAGACTGAAGCTTATTATCATTCCTTTTTCATTGACTCTGTAAGACTATGGAACTCCTTACCAAATAGCATTGTTAATAGTCCATCAGTTCTGTCGTTTAAAACTGGTATTAGGTTGTATTTGTCCATTAATTAATATGCTTCTATTTTTTCTTTTATTTCCGTATCCCTTTGTATTAGCAACTTGCTATTGGGATGCTTGTACCTGGTATTTTCTAAATTCCATGGTGTTTCAGTATAATCTTGAAGTAAAGGTAGATTGTGGTCTAGTGTGGCTTCTGTCCCTCCTCTGGAGCTTAGGTAAATTAAGTGATTTCATTCTACTCAGTCTTTATGTTGTTGGTCCTCCATACAACCATTTTTGTTTTTCAGCGGTTGTCTTACTGTTCATAAGGTATCCTTACTCGTAGGCAATGGTAAGTAGTTGTTCATGGTGGGAGTTATACTCAGTAAACTTATTGAAGTACTTTAAAACTGTAGCACTGAACTCTATGGGTCACTGGGGGAGTCTTGTGGTGCGGTTTCAAAAATAATACTACAGCTTTGATCCAATGACTGCTAACCTAATTTGACTCATAATTATTGTATTCTTATATAGTTGAACTGATGTGGGTGTCAACATGCTATGGCTACTGTAACAGGAAGGAGCCATCAATATAAAGCAAGGGGAATGCCAAACCATGCAGTCAATTTAGACTAACAGCCATGGGATTAAAGCTATAGTTATATTTCACTGAAGGGAAAAATGCCACAGCCTTGATACAAAGCAAGGGAATAAAACTAATGGCTAATACCCACTAGTGTTACATTTCCACATATAGTAGGGGTGCACAAAAGGCAAGCCAGTGCGGGTGCCTTTTTGTAGGGCATGCTATATTTGTATGGATGTTTCTAAATGCGATGTAGTTACCAAACAGGTCTTCATATTCATAAGGTGCTTGTTTTTCATAGCATGTTGATCATCCCTATTCAGTTGAAGTTTAATGCCATGGCTGTTAACCGAAATTGACTTGTTATTGTATTCCCCCATGTTTATGAATTGAAACTGCACCCCAAGATGCATGTTTTCCCAGTGAGACTGAGAGGTCAGTGCTGCTGTTTAGGAACCAGACATGAGTTTACTAGTAAAGAAACACTGACACAAACTGTAACAATCTACTCTCAGGGTCACCGGGAGCATCTTGGGGTGCAGATTCAAACATAAAGCAAGAGGAATACAGTATCAGTTGAATTAGGCTAGCAGTGATTGGATCAAAGCTGTAGTTATATTCCCCTCTGTATCTGATGTGGGTGGTCAACATGGTATGGCTACAGTAACATGTTCACTCACATCAAAGTAACCAAGGGAAATACCTGTATAACTGCAAGTGAGCATTAAGCTCATTTTTATTCCTTTGCTCTGTATTGATGTGATTAGCTTTGGCTTTTGTTGATCACCCACATCAATTAAATTAAAGGGGGATAGTTATACCCCTTCCTGGGTGGTGGTTGTTTTGTGCACACCACCCCCCAGGGAGGGGTATATAACCTGTTACCTAGGCAACATCACTGTAGAAGAGAGATATGAGCAGCACTATAATGTGTTAGTAATGGTTAAATATACAGCTTCAATCCCACAGCCTAAGTTAATTATATATTCCCCTTGGTTTATATTGTTGTAGGTGATGTTTCCTTTAACTATTATAGTAGCCATAGCATGTTGACCACCCACGAGTTGAACTAAAACCACAGCTTTGATCTCATGGATGCTAGCCTAAACTGACATATTGTAGTACTCATTGCTTTGTATTTGTATTTTGAAACTGCACTCCAAGATGCTCCCAGTGACTAGAGAGTTCACTGTTACAGTTTAGAAGTGCTGCCCATTAACAAAGTAAAGGGACCAAACAAGCTGCTTGGGGAGGAAAAGATGAATGACTGACAGGATTAGAATCCACCTACACATGTACCTCATTAGCTCTATAGAGGTGGTGCTAAGAGACTTGAACGAACACTAGGCCACAATGTACTTTACTCAATGGATGACTTTATTTCAGTCTAGCACCACTTTCCTGTGACACTTGGTGAAGGAGAATTCGGTAGATTCACCACAGCACTAACCAATATGTACTCAAATTTCATATGTCCATTGCTTCTTCAGAATTGTTTTACACGTATATTTATAGTGAATTTTGTAGGTGATGGCTACTACTGTAACTGTTACAGTAGCAGTGATGTTATAATAGTACCAAGGTTATTGACAAGCTTTATGTAGAAACAGTGGCTGCGTGAGATTCTTGGCAACCTGAGAGGAAGCTGAACAAATCATCTTACCACCGCCATGATCTGAAGTATACCAGCAATTCTCAGAACATCTGTGAGAGAGTCACTACAAGTCACTCCAAAGAGATGATGGAAATTGGCTTCCTGCACTTGATATATATTACTAGAGAGCAATTCCCTCATATGTCAACAGTAACTACCTGTGGGTTGTAAGATGGTCAGGCTATAGCTTCCATTGTGGTAGACGTGTGCAAGTAGCCACTATATTAAAATGAAAGTGGTTGAAGTAGCCACATACATTGGTTACCCTGGTTGAAGATGAGAGACTGTGGTTCTGTGCATGCAGTATTGGAGACTAGACAATCAGATGGGAATAAGCTACGAAAGCAGCCCAGGTCAGTTTACAACTACAGTCCTAGCCACTAGACCATTTACTATCTGTTGAGGGATCTCCTGCCATGAAAGTTAGCTTCGTCATAGCTTGGGATGTCTAAAATAGCCTTCTCTGGACTTGTTAAAGTCTTCAAGCATCCAAAGTGGCAACAAGAGGATTGAGGCCTTTTCAATTTATATTACACGATATTTGAACATATGGCTTTTAGGCAACTCACATCAATATTTCCGCGTTGAAAGTTTTGGAAAAAATGCTTCTGTGAGGCGGTCACTTCAGGCAGCTTGGTTCAATCACTTCAAGTGCTTCACTATAGTTGCAGTTTGGTTCAAGCATGATGTCAGGTTGCCTAATTTAAAAGATTTTCCTGGGGGAGCATGCCCCCAGACCTCCTAGCTTGTGCATACCATCACCGTACGAGACTAAAATAGCTGCTTACGGCCCTGCTATGAATTACAAGAATGGCAGGATGTGCAGGTGATGTGGACCATCTTCCAAGCTCAGAGGTAATTGATTTTCATGTCACAACTCAATATTGGGATTCTGAAGATTTGTGAGGGACTCACCCTAAAGTGCATGTGGGGGACTTTGCATGTCTTCACTCACTAGGACTAAAAAATATCTGTGGGGGGACTTTACATGTCTTCACTCACTAGGGCTAAAAATATCTGTGGGAGGACTTTGCATGTCTTCACTCACTAAGACAAAAGATCTGTGGGGGGACTTTGCATGTCTTCACTCACTAGGACAAAAGATCTGTGCGGGGGACTTTGCATGTCTTCACTCACTGGGACTAACAAGATATGTGGGGGGACTTTGCATGTCTTCACTCACTGGGACTAACAAGATCTGTGGGGGGACTTTGCATGTCTTCACTCACTAGGACAAAAGATCTGTGGGGGGACTTTGCATGTCTTCACTCACTAGGACAAAAGATCTGTGGGGGGACTTTGCATGTCTTCACTCACTGGGACTAACAAGATCTGTGAGGGGACTTTGCATGTCTTCACTCACTAGGACTAAAAAGATCTGTGGGGGGACTTTGCATGTCTTCACTCACTAGGACAAAAGATCTGTGGGGGGGACTTTGCATGTCTTCACTCACTGGGACTAACAAGATCTGTGGGGGGACTTTGCATGTCTTCACTCACTAGGACAAAAGATCTGTGGGGGGACTTTGCATGTCTTCACTCACTGGGACTAACAAGATCTGTGGGGGGACTTTGCATGTCTTCACTCACTAGGACTAAAAAGATCTGTGGGGGGACCTTACCATAAAGTGCATGTCTCCACTCATTGGGATTCTGAAAATGTGGGGCACTGACATCACAACTCGGATCCTGAAAACAGCTGTGGGGGGACACCATTAAAAAAAGTAAATGGCCTCTTCTATTTGGCATCTCTACTGTAGCTGACCTTTAAGTTGTTGTGTCAGCTGTGTACACTGAAATATTTTATTATTCGATGACAATGGTGATGATGATGATGATGACCTTATGCAATTCTTATTTCTATTTTTAAATTGTTATTCTTATTTACTACTGTGAAACCTTTCTCTTACACATTGGAAGTGTAATGGTGTGGGTGATGGCTACTGTCATACAGTAGCCATGGCATGTTGGTCACCCACATAAGGGAAATTACAACTAGAGCTTTGATCACAAGGCTGTTAGACTAAATTGACTCATTTTTTATTCCCCTTGGTTTTTATTGATGGTTATAACTACACATTTTAGAAAGCTTCACTGCTATAAAACCAGCTCATTTGCTTCACATTTTATCGAACAAAGCTGGAGAACTGCAATTCAAGAAGAACGAAAAATTGAGCATTGCCAAAGCGTGAACATTGTCAGTAATCAACATTCATAAGACAATGTTGAAACTGCTACTTGGATTGGCTCTTCTGTGTACCTACAATGGAGAGCAAGTTACAGCAACACCACTTGTAGGACCACCAGATGCACCACAAAGTAATGATCCTATCATCTCTGGCAAGGAAAAACGTGCTCCAATCATCACATCTCCTGAATCGGACCCTCTGGAAAGTGGTGATCTTTTTGAAGGAGACTTGGCTATCCCAGCTGAGCTCATTGAAGAATACTATGGCACACAAATTGAACATGTGAGTTAGTGGATACCTGTAGCTAGCTTGTTATCTTTTCCACAGCACTATCAATATTCTTGACAAAGCTTTCTATTTCTCTCTCACAGAACCGCACTACTCGTGGTGCAAGAAGAAGCAGAACCCACCTCTGGCCAAATGGAATCGTAAGATACAGGTATCACAGCAATGTTGGTTTGAGCACAAGGATAAAAATTCGTAAAGCTATGAACAGGTGGCAAGCTAAAACATGTTTGAGGTTTTTCTTTCGAACAAGTCAAAGTAACTATATTGAATTCACTGCTGACAACAGTAACAAACAGTGTTTTTCAACTTTCATTGGCAAGCAAGGTGGAAAACAGCGAATTCAACTTGGACCTGGCTGCAGGAGTGAAGGAATTATCATGCATGAGATTGGCCACGCTATTGGTCTATGGCATGAACAGAGTAGGCCAGATCGTGATCGATACGTTGGTATTGTGTGGGGTAATATTGCTGACGGTAGTGATGCTGATAGTAATACTGTGAAAGAACGGAATCAATTTAAAAAGCGTACCAGATATGAGGTGGATCACTATGGCAGCACTTATGACTATGGTTCTATTATGCATTATCGAAGAACAGCATTTGGGAAAGGAAAGACAACTATTGTAGTAAAAAACAATGCAGAGTATATTCGTCAAGGCAGTCCCACCCTCGGACAACGCAGCCACCTCAGTAGTCGAGACACAAAACAAGTCAGTCAAATGTACAACTGTCCACGAACAGGAATACGTGGATATCTCAATGTATACCTAAGGTTTGCGAGAAATTTGCCTGACACAGATCACATCACCCGTTATCCAGATCCATATGTTCGTGTCACTGTTGTTGATGACAGTCGCAATAAAGTCACAAAATTGACTGTGCGCAAACCTGGTACATTGAATCCCACTTGGAATCAGATGCTAAAGTTTGGTAGACGTCGATGGCAATATTTTGAAGTCAGCATTTGGGATAAAGACATTGGCAAAGATGATCGAATGACAGCAACTCAGTCATTTTCCGTTAGCCCTGGTAACCACAAATACATTAAGCACTGCAGAAACAAAGATTGCAAATCATACATGTACTTTGATTATGAACTTGATACAAGCGGTGTAGTTGGTGTTCCTGGACCACGTCAATGACCACTGATTGATGCTGCCAGCATTTGGAGACTCTAAACGATAATAATGTAGAAGGCTGTGCTTTTTTAATTGTGCTGCTACAATCTGTAATTGATAACAGGACATACCAAATTTGTAAAAAAAAAAATTTTTTTTACATCATCACTAAGTAAGTATTAGTTTAATTAAAAGGTATAGAGGTCTAACCTGTGGGCTGCAGATCAATTTAGATGAAGAGTAGAGCACTAGTTAGCTTATCACAAGGGTTTTTCAAACTATTTTCATGCTCAAGGAGTGAGCCAGCGATGAGTTATTTTATCTGTCATGAGTAACAAGACACATGCTTTACCTTAGCATACAGTGTACACTTAAATGATTAATTTCTGGGTAGGTTTGAGTAATAGATAATGCATGGTAGCCTGGGATTTATGGTCAATAACCAGCCAACTCTGAGGGTGGAACCTGAGGACAAGGGTGGTTGTAAACCTTAAATCTTAGACTAACATGCTGTTGTATTTTCCAACCCAATTGATCCTTGCTATTAGTAAACATACAAGGTAGTTCACATTGTAAACCAGGCAGCTTAGGAAACATCACTTTACAAGTAAAAGTTGTACCATGGGCTTCTAGGGTGTATGGGATTTTTACCCTGAGTGCAGTTTAAAGAGATGGGCAATACGATACCAGAATTATCGATACCACCGATACTGATACTTATAGTATCAATACTTGGTTCCTGGCAAGTTTGATATGATACTTAATTAAGCACACGTGACGCATTTAGGCAGCACAAGAACCTAGAGTAACTGTTGTACTATCAATTTTTGTTTGGCACTGTGCACTGATTTCAAATTTCTTTGGGAAGGGGAAGGGAGGAGCTAGTATTGTTTGGTATCGTATCGTATTGTATCAATATATACCATGCAAATACTCAGTATCATATCGAATCATCTCTTTCTGATATCGCCCACCTCCTCACCTGAGGGAATACATAAAACTGCACAAAGGTACACCCGCAGAAGGCCATGGTACAGCTGACTTGTACCATGGTAACGCTATAATAGCCACAATGACGTCACATGCACCAATTAGCTGTTTTAGAGTTTTGTTCGTAGCTGTGACTGACATTGTAGCGCTGAGTTTGCTTTAAGGTGGTACTCCACCCTGGATTTTCAAGGTCGACAAACCTGGAATCCAAGCTGATAGCCTGCTTTTGTCTTCTTAAACGTTTAACAAACAGTCAGTTCTGGGAGTCTTCATCCGTTCACTCTCCGTAAAATTGGGGATTTTCCCCATTTCCTGTCGGCATTTGCAATCCAATAATCAGAGTTAGTTAAGATGTGACCTGGCGGAACCCTTCATGTGGTGGTCGGAACTTTGAAGATAAGCTTAGATCGACTTAAAAAAAAAAAGATAAAAAAGCTTGTGTCTACAAGCAGCAGAAAGGCCACAGTGGCCAAGACTGTACTCATTTGGTAGGCCCAGGTCTTGCGATCGTATGCCAAGCCTAGTAGGTGACCATGGCCCGGTGCTTTGAGTGCTGGGCTGGGCTTTAAGGTGGCACCCCCGTCACTCGGCGGAGGTTAACGAAAACATAAACCTGGGTTACAGTCAGGACCAGGGTTACTCCTAGTTTCAGGGTTAGGGTTTGCTTTAGGGCAATCTTGCTTTGCCTAATTTTTAAAAGGGTTTTAGTAGCTAATTAATATATTCATGAACCCAAAATTGCCACTGATGGACGCATCTACATGCTCACAGTAGGTAGCGTCCTAACCACCAATGTATCTCAAACCAATCTATGTCAGCTTTTGTTCAGAGCTACTCTCAAAGTCAGGCTAGACTCATGTTTGTCACTACTACTGGAATGGACAACTTTGACTGCACTAAAATGAATGCACATTTAAAATAATTCACACTTGTCTATGGGAGGGGCTCATTCACGAGTGGAAGCAAGCATTACTAGCCCCACCTCTCCCCCTTATGTCGCTAAACAACTCACGGCTCTGTTCCACACACAACCACTCTTCAGCTTTCTTGTCTACTGCAGCGTAGTACCAACGACCTATTGCGCATTCTAGTTAATATCAGCCATCTGCTGGCACCAGAAAGAGGACAAATTTTCCCTAGAAACGAAAGATTGGAACTCGGACAATAGGGATTTCCAACTGCTTACTAGGAGGAAGCGAAAGTGCCACCAAAGCCCCTGCAGCACTCGTAGACTGTGCAAAGCACCCAATGTCAAGACCTTCCACCCTGTAACAATGAAAACAGAAAGCAGGTCAAACCTTGCTGTAAACACCAAGTGTATAGATGCATGGCAAGTGTAAAGCAAATTTAGGCAAGTATATTTTGCATCCAATTGCCAGGCTCCTCAAGAGAAATAAATAAATGTTTTAATGAGTATACCAGTCAGACCAGCACACTTAGTTGAAGACAGTAATGCTGAAAGAGATAAAATAAAGGAAGTTAAAGAACTGGATCACACATTTTGTTTTTGAGAAGGCGTGATGCAGATGACACGACACAACTTTTCTTTACATTTAATAGTAGCCTATCAACTAGCCTCGTTCCTAGGCCCCGCCCAGCTTTCCGTCGCTTACAGTACGGCTTTTCCGTACTGCAAGCGACGGAAAGCTGGGCGGGGCCTAGGAACGAGGCTACCTATCAACTATATAGCTACCTACAGTAAGCTAATATACTAATTCAAATCTAGATCTTCTCATCTGCACTTCTAACAGTGGTGCTGTTCATCATAGCAAGGTATGGACACTTTGTGTCAAGGTATCTCCACTTGTGGTAATTATCACATCAACCAACTTGTATAAATCTTGGTGCCATTTGCTGTAACTAGCGATGTCAGAGTCTCCAGAAGTATGCCAGTTTTCGTCTACAGAGGCCATATCTCCACATTGCTACATTGACAACATATCTACATCAAATCGAATACAGAGGTTTCCTAGATGCTTGGGTATATTTGCGTTCACTAATTTTGTGGAAATGTCTGCCTTAGTCAAGAATGCATGCACTTTTTCGTCATATTTCATCTTTTTTCTGAGGTAATAACAGATTTTGTACTCCTGCTCACAATGACTTGTAATATTTGACAGTGAGCAACTATTTTTGCATACCACACTGGTTGACCAAGGGGACAGTGCAGGTTTTTGATTGCAACTTTGATCCAACTCCTACGGAGATGCTACTATTTTCAACCGAAAAACACCATTTTTTAAGCATTTATCAAGACTGGTGCAGGCATTACACTAGATATTCCAAATGTACAACCTTCACTGGACTGAATAGGTACTGAATAACCTTCACAACAAGTTTCAGCCTGGGGATGAGCTACTGTAACCCATAGCTATCACGGTAAAACTTTGTACACGGCTTTTACACTCATTGCTCTTCTGTAGGTGGCAGAAACTCCTGTATTTTCAAGGTCGACAAACCTGGAATCCAAGCTGATGGAATTCTTTATCGATAAGTCTTAATAAGCTACTAAAACCCTTTTTTAAAATTAGGCAAAGCAAGATTGCCCTAAACCAAACCCTAACCCTGAAACTAGGAGTAACACTGGTCCAGACTGTAACCCAAGTTTATGTTTTCGTTAACCTCCGCCGAGAGACTTCTGCTGCCACCTGTATGACAAATTATTGGCAGAGTTACTGTGTTCCGCACGTACAAAAACGGTGCTTTGCGAAGCTCCATACTGCCTAGCATCACTTCATTACATCCATGCACAACACAAAAAAAAGCTTACCTTTTACTGATATAACCTAGCCTCGTTCCCAGGCCTACCCCGTTTTTTGTTCTTCGGTTTGCGTTCAGAGGCGGAAGAGCGCGCTCTTATGGTGGCCTAGTAGTGCACTACGACGTCGCGTCCGCAGCGGGACCGCCCGGGTTCCGCATTATGTCCGCAATGTTTCCGCAGTCTTTCCGCACTATTTCCGCAGCATCTCCGCAGTGTTACCGCCTTGAAGCTTAGTCCCCGCACTGTTCCCGCGGTCTTTCCGCAGTCTTTCCACACCGTTCCCGCAGCCTTTCCGCATTGTTTCCGCAGTTCTAGGATCTTTTTGAATTTCTGCAAGTGCTTGCCAGTGTCACCATAGATAACACGCGGGGTTTCCCGTTCTATTATCTATGGTGTCACGTGATTATATATCTGCTTAGCCAAAGAGAGTTTGATGGCGAGAGCTGTGATGATGAGGAGTTGTAATTGTGGTGCTGCAACTTGAGATCGCATGCTAATATACGGTTGTTGACAGATTACTTCTATATTCATGGGCGTGACGGTCGTATCAGCTGAGGATATTCATTGGAGTGTTTACAGAGTTCATACAATTAAGTTGTGTGCATGGTCTTGTGTGCCAACTGCATGCAACAGTCATGAGGATGATACCTACCGTATATATATGGCCCACCAAGGCATAATATGGTACACCTAGTTAACTTCAAATGGATATATATGAGGCTATCATTTTCTGCGTACAGTGTTGAAAAGGCATCATGATATTGTCTGGCATTCATATCCACACACTACAGAAGCAGTTGTTTTTGTACTATAATAGCCTGGGTGTGCCAATACATTTCCATTTAGCTGAACCAAGAGTGCCGGCATGATGACATCATTAATTTTATGCATGCATCTTATGACTGCATGTCTTCCATGCTATATATGCAGGAGCTGCTGAACATGCTGTGTGGGTACAAGCGGTGAAGAAAGGAACTCAACCTTTGATTCATCCCCATTTCAATGAACATGCCTCCATTGAAGTCCATGTCCTTATAAATTCACACAATGGTCATTGAAACATGCATGTCTTAAAATTGTGTTCGTGCATGATACTGGTAAATAAACTGATCATGAAAAGCTTTTATATATGAAGCATTCGGGGCAACTAATTGATGTATAACAAACTGGACGGTATAGTGCATGTGTATAAAGTTGATACATGTGATTATGCATGGTATGAAATAACGAAGAATAAAAGTTGATAGTCATGCATGCAGTCATCTTGTTGACTGTATATAATTTCCATCACTTGCTTGAAAGAAATAACCAGTGAGTATACATAAATACCAAGCAAACATCACTCTTTGGTCGCTCAGAGTCTCGGCCACAGTCTTCTTACTCAAATGAACCTGCCTAGACAAGAGAAACGCTCTGTTGTGTAGCTATACTGCAGTTCCTGACTAAAAGAAGACTGCGGAAGTACTGCGGCAACAGTGCGGAGACACCGTGGGAACAATGCGGAAAGACTGCGGAGACGCTGCGGAAACGGTGCGGAAAGACTACGGAGTAGTAACAATGCAGAAATACCGCGGAAAGATTGCGGAGATGCTGCGGAAACGGCTCCTTCTCCCCATTGGTTTTTTCAGCCGCAGGAGGCATGGGCACCATTGCAACTGTTGTGTATAAGAGGCTGGCCTCTCTCTTGGCCGAGAAACAAGGAAGACCATACAGCTCGACATTGCACTGGCTAAGATGCAGACTGAACTTTTCCTTGCTGAGATCAGCCATAATGTGCATTCGGGGCTCCCGATCTATCTTCTCCCGAGACTCTACATCCCCACCCATGGAGTCCATTGACCTGGCCCTTCATGAAGGCCAGGTGCCAGCATTTTAAACCTTATGAACATCCTTTATAACTACATGCATCACTTTCTTTATTTTTAAACCCTTATCGCCACTAAATTTTTATCTCTCATTTTGTGCCTGTACACGTTCACTATTTCATCCTGAAAAAAAAACTTTCGCGCGAAAGAAACGGTGCGGAAAGACTACGGGAGTAGTGCGGACATAGTGCGGACAAAATGCGGAACACGGGCGGTCCCGCTACGGACGCGACGTTGGAGTGCACTACTGGGCCACCATACGCTCTTCCACCTCCGTGTATTATACTGAACGCAAACCGAAGAACAAAAAACGGCGATTTTCGAATTTGGACGCGGTTTTTACGGAAATACGTATACTTCCGTGTTACAGCAGCTAGAAGACAGTGGGCCCTCCAGAGTTGGTATAGCTGTCTTCGTGAGATAGCTTAAAAATACTGCAGCACCGACATGTCGTAGAACTATTAGAATGCACATGGAGCTCAATCTGTATGTACGCATAATTCTCGCTTGCAAAAATTTTTGCAGATTCTACTCGACTGCGAAAAACGCGAAAATTACCTCCCCCCACGAAAAATACCTGCTATACGGTATGGAAGCATGCCAAATGAAGGTACTAAAGCGGGTTTCTTTTGCAACATTCTTGCTTAACTAACTGTAATTGGGCTTATTGGCACGTCCTCCTACTACATGTATGAGAATACAGGATACATAGCTAACCTGCAATAACAGCATTGGTTGATGCCACAGCTGGGATAATATGCTTTACCACACCTGTAAAACAGACACACATCAAATCAATTAAGGGGTGCATAAAGTGTGAATACATTAAACAGAAAATTTCCTCAAATGATCTATCACCTCTGCGCACACAACATCCTCCAAACTACAAATAGAGGTATATACTAATTGTCCATAATCCCAACCAAGGGTACATCGACCACAAAGAAAAGAGGAATGTAACTCTGTAAACAGCAAACTTCAATTTTTATAGCATCTTCAATTTCAAGTGCCATGGTGTGCACTAAGGCACTTCATTGTAAGTCAATTAAACTCACTCACTCACTCACTCACTCTTTCTCCGTCCTTTCATCTAAGGCATCTAGCTCATGTTGGAGGGGCTAGTTGTACAAAATTTCGACTAATTGCGTTATTTCACACACTATGGTATCCCTATAAATAGTATGCCTAGTAGATTTTGCCAGCAAGTTAAATTGTTAGGTATGTAAGCTACATGCCCTTGTCTCAACTGATTACCAGATAAAGTAGAAAGGTTTAGCTTAGCCAATTAACAAAAACTTCTAGTTTCTAGAAGTCTTTTTTTCACTATGGATACATTCTTCGATTTGTATTTCAGCTGGGAGCTAGCACTGGAAACTTGAGCCACACACTCTTCTAGTGTAGTAGACAGTTTGTGTGGCATGAATGCGCATGCTCAGACTACAAGAGAGAGCCAATGATAGTGAGAGGCCATCCACCTCTCTTCTTCAGCTACTTGATGCAGGTTCACAACTCTATAACCACACCCACTCATTAACCAGCAAACACCTCTCCAGACTGAAAACTGCCTACAGTACCAGAAACGGAGCTCTCTACATGGCGAGTTCTACATCTGTTCATGCAAAAAAAAAGACATAAACGGCCTTCTCCAACAGGTATTATATCCCTTTGGCTACCCTACCTAATGCCGCCAAGGCCTTTCTACAGCCAGCCACAACAGCCGCCATGTGCTGTCACCCAGAGGGTGACACCCATCCACCACCCCTTTCCCACCTTTCTGCTAGCACAGAGCCTTCCTTCTAAGCAGATTGTGCCAACTGATAAGGTGGTCAAAGTCAGATGATTAGTACACTCAACCATTAGTGGTTAAAGGGATAACTTAAACAAGGTTGTCCTCTCAGCTTGTAAGGTCTCTATATAATAGTTAGACACTTAGTCCGAGGGATCTACGCGATTTAGAAACCCGAGGACCAGGGGCTGTAGTGACCCAAGCGCAGCGAGGGCGCTACTAAGGGCCCAAGGGTTTCTAAAGAGCGTAGATCCCGTTGGACAAAGCGTCTAACTTATAGCAACAATAACTGTTGGCAACAACGCATTTTTATTTATCGGCGACTTGCTGACCGTTTTGTTGCCAGTCGTAGTGCACAAGACGCATGTAAACGACAGACTACTATCTGCTCACTGCTCTGGTAAGCACTCACAGCACACGCAAGGGCACGCAGCTTGCTCCACCCAATGAATTAGCTAAACCGCCACTCCCACAGGCACCATTATCGGTAAGGACCATCAAGTGAAGCTTCACCTCACAGACTTCACAGCAATTAAGACAACAAATCAGGTAGAAAGTCACGAATATCAACCTCCAGTAATGTTATCCTTGTTACTGTTGCTATTATATAATTATACATACTATCAGTTGCATAGTAACTGTATATAGCTAGAAGGAAAGCATCTATCATAGATGCTTGCCCTAAAGTTTCTATGAGATTTAGTTACTTGGTATTGACCAATCAAATGTCAGTATTCTTGGTAGCTCTACTCTAAGATCAAAGAAGCTGCTTCAGTTTGGGAAGGCAGACAACAGCAGAGAGACTTGAGGTTCGGGGGTTATGGTTAGTGTCACAACTTCTAGTACAATTTGGAGCATGAAATCCTGGGATTGTGGTACGTTCAGGAAACCACAATCAGGAAACCACAGGCTAAAAATGCTAGTTAGTATGCTTCTCAGAAACCGTAAACATTCTTAGCCTCATTCCTGGACTTCCCCACTTTGGATTTTGAACTTTGCAATCGTGCAGGCGGGAGAACCTGTTTTCACTTAAGTGATGTCAAAGTCAGAAAGATCTTGATTGCACATGAATATACCATGGGATTCAGAGCAGCAAAAAAGGTAAGGCAACAGGCAACTTAACTACATGTACCTAGCTAGCGGAGAACAACGATCCTACATACGTACCAAGTGTTGAATGTATAGTCCATTGAACAATGTGTAAAATGTTGCATTTTTGTTCTGCCCTTTTGCCATTTACATCATGCTCACATGAGAAAAGGTACCAGACTCCCTGCCTTCGATTCATGATTACAATGTTTGTATCTCAGAGCAGGGGAGCCTGGGGATGGGGCTAGAACAATCTCCTGTTTTCAGCCAGGTCTGAGAGACTAAACCAAACAAGTCACATGAGCAGTGGACAGTATGTCTGACGAACAGTTTGTACCTTGTGTCAGCCTGTATGTCACTCCCTGAATACCAAACTCATCAGCTCTCTCCAGAGCTCTCTCATAAATCCATGTTATGTGATCAGGATTGTCACCATCAATTGACACATCTGCACAAAACAAAAGACACATTAAGAATCAACAACATATTCAAAGTACATAGCTTCAGAAACCTGCAGCCCACTGAAGGAGGGCCTGGGAGCAATACCTTGTTTGGTATCCAGTAAATTACACTTGAAGATGCAAGATAAAGGATTCACATATGTATGTATGTATAAATAACTACGTACCACATCAAAAAGCAGTGAACATCCAATCTGAGTGCATAGTCACTCTTCTTATATAGCAATTTCAGTCACATGACAAAGGATACATAAATAGCAACAATAGTGCTAACACAAGTATGTACCCAAGAGTAATGTATCATAGGCGGCGGAACCGGGGGGGGGGCACCAGGGGCACATGCCCCCCCCTTGAAGAGATTTTGCCGCATAGTGCCCTCCCTTCAAGCTGTTAGGCATGGTGACCTTTGTGACCGCTTTTGCAGTGAGTGATCATTGAGCTAGTTTCAAAGTGAAGAACAAAGTAGAAACTGTTCTTGTCCAGATCGTCAATTCGTCTATAAGATGCCCACCTCATCAGGCCCGACACATACAAGGTCGACTATAGTGACTGAAACGCCTCGTGACGACTGATGTGTATCGTGGCAAACGGCGGTATTACTCCCGCCATGTACTCCAGTCGGACTAGTGGCATTTGGGTACAAATATGCCTCAGAAGTGATCTCAGAGCATCTAATTTTTTCTGGGGGACCATGCCCCTAGACCTCCCTAGCGTGTGCATGCTTACGCACGCACCGTCATCGGTGCTCCTCCAACTCAAGTACTTTCCACTGCCTCTGTGTATTACAGCCTACAAGCAATAGAGCAATAGCTATGAATAACCAAACACAGTCCCTTTAAATGGTAATGATGTAACAGAGAAGAGTTATAACTGCTGTATGGATGTACCGTTGTGTCAGAGGATCTGCTCCCTCATACCTCCAAAATATATTTGTACCAAATTCTGAGGTTCATTAACATTATACTAGACAAAGCAGTGGTGTGTACATGCCACATCCTAGAACAAACATGTTGAAACGATCATTTGAGTACCGGGGTACTGTCTTATGGAACTCACTCTCTGAATCTACTAGAACAGCTAAGAGCTTGGATGTGTTCAAGCAGCATATCTCCTGTCACTGATCAACTATAGTTTAGTTATGTGTTTGCCCACAGTGAATTTTTTATTTTCGCTTCTGTATAGCCACTTGCATTCATGTCATTGTCTATTACTCTGTACTTTCATGTGTCTTATGTTGTGTGAATTGTGCTTTATGTATGAACATGTAAGAACAGCCTCTGGCTGAATGGCCATTAAAGTTTCACTTCACTTCACTTCTAATGAGCTCCAGGTACATGGAGCATCAGAAAAAGGAAATAATAATAAAAGCCAGTGCACTTGAGCTTTTTTCCAGTGGGAGCATTATATGGAGCAAATTTTGCAGTGTACGTATGCCTATGCAAAGTCCAAGAAGGAGAGCATAAAAGGAAGGGTATAAGCTTTTCATGAAAAAGCAAGTGGGTAAGTTGCTAAGTTGCATCAGTTCACATTCATAGGTTCCCTCATTTTGCTTGAAATTCATGGTGTTCAAAACCATAGAAAAGCCTGGAATACAGCCAGTTCTCTACCATTTATGAGACCTACTGACCTGCCAGCTCTTTGAGCTCATTAAAACATTCATTACACCAGCTGAAGAGATTATTTCCGTTGGCAACCAACTTAGGAAGCTTCAACCACTAATTGACTACACCAAGAACAGTGTTTTAAGTTTTATCAGCCACGAAAGGAGGTTTCCATTGATGAAAGAATGGTGAAGAGTAAAGCCAGGTGTCATTTCAAACAGTACATGAAGAGCAAGCCCACGGGGTTCAGGTTGTGGGTGTTAATAGGACAGGACATACTGTTGACTTCAACATCCATACTGGAAAGACCACAGTAAAGTCTGACTTGGGACTCTCTCATGATGTGATAATGCAGCTGGTTCCTCCAATTGCATTTCAGGGCTATGAACTCTACTGTGACAACTATTACTCAAGTCGAGTGATCTTCGTCAGCATGGGATCATGGCAACCGGCACATTTCATACAAGCAGACGAGGACTGCAACGTGAAGTGTTTTCACTCAAGGATGCCCTTATAAAAGGCAAGGTGCCACGGAGAACAGGATACTATATCCAGGACATGGAAACAGACATTGTCTATTGCATGTGGAAGGAAACTCGTGTAGTGTCTGTGATGTCAACTTGTCACCCACGCAGGGCACCAAAGTGGGAATATGGTATCCAGGAATTGCCTTGGTGCAGCTGGTAAACAAACAACCATGAAATCCATTTGAGTGCACTTTGAAAACACATGTACTCAGCTGCGTTCTAGGACAGACTGCTCAAATGCAGAGTTTGCAGATTATTGGTGTGATTTAGAGGGTGAGAGACGCATAGCTAACTGGAAGACAAGAGATGCACTGACCAAGCACTTGAAGTTTGTTGAATTTCACCGAGGACAGCTTGCTGCTCTGATGCCAGTGGCAACCTGTGTTGTTGCTGTGGTAATTAGTACACTTACTGGCTTGCTGAATTAGCAGGTATACTTCATGCATGTGGGTAATGAACTCAGGTCAACCACAATTGATTGCCAGCAAAATGCTCACTTGAGTTTCCACAAGTAAAGCACTTGAGTTTTCACAGGTAAAGCACTTGAGTTTTCACAAGTAAAGCACTTGAGTTTTCACAGGTAAAGAACTTGAGTTTTCACAGGTAAAGCACTTGAGTTTTCACAAGTAAAGAACTTGAATTTTCACAGGTAAAGCACTTGAGTTTTCACAGGTAAAGCACTTGAGTTTTCACAAGTAAAGCACTTGAGTTTTCACAGGTAAAGAACTTGAGTTTTCACAAGTAAAGAACTTGAGTTTTCACAAGTAAAGCACTTGAGTTTTCACAAGTAAAGAACTTGAGTTTTCACAAGTAAAGAACTTGAATGGTGCCTGGATATCAGCTATATGAGTTAAAGGTACTGAACTGTTTGATGAGGCTGTTGCAAGACAGTTTCGATATGGTGTATACGTAAGAGGATGGATCACATTATTTACATGTATTACAGTAAGTATGGATCATAATCTTAGTTCTAATGTCGCTGAAATCTGCTACGTATTTCCCCACTATGGAGAAGAAACTTCAAGAGTTTGTGCATTGGGAAGGAACTTGCAGCAGTAGCTATTGACAAATCCAACTGCAGCTCTGTTGATTCATGACATCTGTGTTAGTCAGAGAGTGTTATCATGATGTGCATTCCCATAATCATTTTTCAGGTGTAGGGAATCACGGACCTTGACTACTGCTTCTTTTAACAGCATTGGCTCCACCAGATATTGAAACTACGATAATTAGCTCAATACATCTCAAGGAAACAATTGTTGTGACACAGCAACTTGATGGGCCTAACATTTATGAGATTGAAGGTAACTTCATATGCAGTTGGGCAGGTGTGTTACTTATGTACAATGGTGTTTACATTCTTGTTTGTACAGAGAGATCTGGGGTAGTGAGATCTGGGGCAGTTGGTGCATCTAATTGTTAATACAGATGACCTCACAATGGCAACTATATTCTCACAGACGAAAGATGAAGTATTCACTGTGCTCAGCATGATGGCAAGACAAACATTTGGTATCACGCTTCACATTCAGAGTCCTACATTCAGTCTCTTTTCAGATCACCATGTTCTGCCACAGCCATTTGATGAGGAGGATGGACATTCCTAACGTTGAGTTGGTTGTTGTAAATGGCCCTTGGTCCTGCAACCCTGTCACAGTTGCATTGGGTTAATACAAATATACCAAGCACTATATGTCACACTCAGTTATGGATATAATATGTAGGAGGGGGTTAATATAGTTCCGGGGGGTGGGGGCCGAGCGCAAAGCGCGAGGCGTCGCTGAGCGTAGAACGCAAGGCGGAGAGATGCTCCCGACGCTAGCAGGAGGCTGGTGAGCTTCGAGCTTTGGTTTTAGCCTTGGTTGCCTGTTGTATTGTTTGCTCATTTGTAGTGGCATTTTAGCGTAATGCAATAATATTTTAATTTTACTTGTGTGAATTTGCAAGTGCTGACAGCATCACAAAAGAAACGCAATGTATTTATTTGTGGGAGTAGCTCTTGGGTAGGTGTGGTTACCAGACACATTGACGTCAAACCAATGAATGTTAGCTAGCTGCTGTTCCAGGAGAAGCAGCAGTTATGGATGTTTCCAGCCTTGTATAATATAACCACAGCAAAGGTTGCAGAGTACATTTTTCTTAGAAGCATTCTTTTCAAGATGAATACTGGTATCTGCCAGTATTTCAGTCTGACTAACGCACTTTCCAGTCACATATACAGAAGGATCAGAGTGTTTGCAACTCACAAAGAAAGCAGAATCGCGAAGGAAATGCTGGAGAAGCAGGCTAGCCTGCAAAGCACTAAGAAATGGAATGACATACCAACATTTCTGATGCCGACAGAGCAGAAATCGGCCAATACACAGCCAAGTATCACAGAGACTATTGTGCATTCTTTTAAGACCAACTATCTAGCAGCAATAGCCAGAGGAGAAACAGTCAGCAAATTCCTATAAAAAACTGAGGGACCGCTAACTTTGGAGGAGATAATATAGACATCTAGAAACATGTCAAGTCACTATGAGCTGTAGCTTCTGACATCATACATATTGCTGAGAGAGATTGACTCATAATGTAGATGACATATGATGTGTTTTATGTTTCTTGCTACAGGTGTATATGCCTGTTTGGGCTGTTCATTCTGTCTATATGTGGGATCATAACACATCCTTTGTGCTTCGGCATGCAGCATTCTGAGCATGACATTTGAAAAGGTGGAACTCGGATGTGTAGCACAGTTGCAGTAGATACTACTGCCTTACTGAACATTTGGATTTTGATATGTGAACAAAATAAGTTTTACTGTTGCCACACTGCAAAGCTGCTTTAGCCATAGAGTAGTTATCCTGGTTGCAGACAAGCTGAAGAGACATGTATGAGAGGTGAGCTGTATCAGACAAGCAATGGCCCAGACCACCAGCCTTACCACGATGGTTCTGCAGTTGGGGTGTCGGGTGGGGGAGTGCCAACACTGCTGCACACATCATAACTCCCATTTGTTGAGGCGAGGCTCACATAATTATGTAGATTGTGTTGTCTCCTAATATGTGGGGATCATTGAGGGAGGGGAGGGGGTGGGGCTAAACAGTTTGGAGCTATTGTTACAGGAAGAAGTTAGGCTAGTGGTGGGGCTAAGTGGAGAGGGAAGTGGCTGGTCCTGGGGGGAGTCACAGGTAGGGGCATGGGCTGGGCTTTAGGCGGGTGTGGAGCTAAATAGTGGGGAGAGGGGCTACAGTTACCAGATTTTTAAACTAGTTGCATGGGGCATGCAAGGCATTACCAAGAGGAACAGCCTGAATTAGCTGTTTGGCACCTCACGTATTGTGTTGACGCTGTCATCCTGCATGTGGGGGTCTCCGGCAGTATCTCCAGGGAGGTAATTGGGGTGTGTACCTCTATGTAAACCTCCCTGGATTGTAGTTCGTATCTCAGAGTGCAGATATAGTTAGTTTCAAATGTTGATGTCGGCTCTGCAGCGCTGTGGTACTGATGAGGATGATAGGAGGGGGTTGGAAAAATGTTTCAATCTTCACTGCTTTGTGGCGCAACATTTCGCTCAGCGGTGGTGAGCTTTTTCAAGGAAAGGTAGCAGTGAATGAAACAGCACTTAAATACAGGTTTGTTAAGTAACAGATAGTTAACGCTATAGGAGTCACCTCTAGAGCATAAAAACCCATGGTTTGTTTAACACAAGCAGGTGACTCTATTGCAGCTGTTCAGTGGTTACTGTCTCATGACCTTGTAGATAGTATCACTGATCATCGGTGAGAAAGTTACCTCTAGAACAGCACAGCCATGACCCTGCGGTTGTTTGATACAAACATCACAGATGTTTGGTGATTATTGTCTCACGATCTTGCAGATAGTAAACGCTGAACATCTGTGAGGGATTTCACCTGTTTGTATTAAACGACTGATCATTCTATAGATGTGACTTTCCCACGGATGTACAGTGATTACTATTTACAAGACCACGACACAGTAACCACCGAACATCTGCAATGGAGTCAACTACTTGTATTAAACAACCGCAACATTATGGCTGTGATACTCAAGGGTGATTCCCTCACAGATGTTCAGAGATTACTATCTGCACAATCGTGAGACAGTAACAACTAAACATCTGTGATTGAGTCACCTGTTTGTATCTTGAGCATGAAAAGCTTCATCAGACTCTCATACACACCAACCCACTATCACAGTTGTACAACCACAAGGTCATGTACATGTAGGCCTGACTGGTTTCACTCATACTCTCATAACAAGGCTGTCTGAGTATGAGGACAATTCAGAGTTCCTGATTGCGGAACTGGTCACTTCCAATATTTTACACATACATACATGTAGGCCTGACTGCCAGGTACATCTATGTCCTAGAATAAAAATAATTTGCACCATAAATGTCATGTGTAGTAGTTATTAAACCATTTATTGTACATTGAAGATTACTTGCGTACAATAAATATACAAACCCACAACTTCCCGCCAGTGCAATAACTACATGAGAGTGCATTAACGCACAGATTATTGCACTCTTGTATTGTTTACAGTATGCAGCCATTCTTGCATATGAGTGCAAGAGCGGCTGTTGTAGGCGCCCTTTGAATGCTTTTCATCGATGTTCTTGGGTAGGAACGATGAGGTCAACTGTTTTCACTTTTCCCAACACCAATGCACACAAAGTAGCTAGCCAGCTAGCTTAGCCTCATACCAGGCACACGAAGAAAACCACATTAGACCCAGGCTAGCGACAAGTTGCAGTGGCTACACATGTAGCTGCATTCAATTTGCCAGGGCTAAGTAACTCTCTAGCTGTACAACCACCTAGAAATGCACAATAAATCAGTTAGATCATGCCCATTCGGAATGTAACCACTTTATAAGCACTTGGCACTCAGGCGCTGCATGTCCTTATGCCTCGTGCTTATAAATCGGTTACATCCCCCATGAGTGTGATACAACTAATACCTAAATCACCCAGGGGGCGATTTGGTTCACAGGCTGATGACAGACAACCGACTACTCAAGTACGTATACAGAGATATTTGAAGTAATGATCTTGGTAAGCAGGTTGCTTATGCAATCACACTCTAATACCAAACTGAATCTCACCAACTAATTCTATGGTTACTCTTTTTTTTCTTACAGTGTATATATAGTTGATTCTTGAGAACCCATTTTGTTGAACTTTCCAGCTTTCCCAACTTCAACAATGATAGACTATATTCACAGCTGTAGCAAGCAAGAAGAAAACCTATCCAGCAAAGTCCCAAATGTATATCATGCTTTCCATGCAATAGTCCAGCCAAATGCCAAAAAAGGGTGCCTGACAACTTTGGACTCGCCTGGAAATGTATGACGCTCAGGTACTTTTGGAAATTCACCAACCTATGGCAACCACTCAATAAGTGTATTTTTGAGTGCTCCAAACTGTTTAGCCTTCATGCTTCTTGCAAGCGACAGTGCAAAAATGTAGTAGCCCACATAAACTGTCACAGCCATGGCATGGACAAACTAACACAGCAATGGTACTGTGCATGATATCTAATCACATCAACAGTAGCCAGTGAAAATGAACTTTATATGTACATGTACTTTACTGCAAAAGTATGATCCCACAATGACAGAAAACCACACCACTACACAAGTGCCATCAGTACAGCTGTGAATATTATTCAACATGCACAACTTTAAAAATGTTACATGACGTAGTGTGGTTTTCCGTTGACTATAAAAATCACTGTGCCCCTGTCTCACTTCTGACAGTTGCAGTTGTCTTATATCAAACTATTCCACAGCACTGGTGCAGGAATAACAACAATGCAACTGGCAAAGGTGGTGATTACAAGTGCTCTGGTCCTTGCAGCATGTGCTGAAGGGCTTCCTGAAGGTAAACATTGTGAGTTGAAATGCATTCCACAAAAATTTTTGTCCAGGCTGCATACCTAGGCTGTTATACTGAAGTAGACTGTAATACGAACTTTAATGTGCTCGATATGTGTACTGAGTAGGTCCTTTAGTTACCAAAAAGTGAAATGTGAAAAACACTTATAGCTATCAATTAGCAGTGAATGGGATTGTTATATTTTGTGTGACAGTTGGAACATTGCTCGTGCTTTGTACTAAATGTTCTACTTTCCTGCACTCTATTTTGTAGGAGGAGCTCTGCACAGGCCCCGGAGGAGTACTGACACTCAGAGTGGAGGAAACAGTGTAAACACAAGCTCCTTCCCTTACATTGAGGTGCTGCGAGGACGAGATGGAAGGGATGGACGAGATGGGGTGCCTGGTCCCTGTGGACCCCAAGGACATAGGGGAGACCAAGGGGTAGCGGGCCCCCCTTGACCAAGGAATGGAGGGGTAGTCTACACATGGTGGGGGAAAACTAGCTGTCCAAATGTCTCAGGTACCACACTGGTGTATGCAGGGAGGGCTGGTGGAACATACTACACACATAAGGGAGGAGCAGCCAACTACCTCTGCATGACTGATGATCCAGACTATCTCAGCTACCAATCTGGAGTTCAAGGGTGGAGCTATGTGTATGGGGCAGAGTATCAATCTTATCAAGGACCACTCCAAGCTGTTAATGACCACAATGTCCCCTGTGCTGTGCTATGCCTCAACAAGGGTGGTAGTCACAATGATCCCAGCTAAAACTAGTTGTCCATCAACATGGACTTTGGAGTACTCTGGCTACCTCATGTCAGGAACAAGGTTCCACAGTGGCCGCCAGTGTACCATGTATGAGTGTATTGATAAAGACTCAGACTTAGTGCCAGGCAGTGCTTCTAATACTAATGGTGCTGTCCTTTACCATGTTGAAGCCAGCTGCAATGGAATGCTGTGCCCACGTACCTTATGATCCACAGAAAGAACTCACATGTGCAGTTTGTACCAAATAGAGGACATTACTTTGTAAAACAATACGTACCAATTTTGCATGTAATTTTGAGGCAATGATGTGTACACTGACTGTACTGATTTTTTTTTGTTAATGATGCTTAACGTTGTATTGAACCTTATTGCATATTGCTAGTATGAAAGTACATTCAATCTGCTCGATACACTCAGGTAAGTATATTGAAGCCATGATACCAGATGAATTTACTCATGATTTCAATAATTGACATGCCCACTAAGCTCCACTCTGCAGCATGATGGTGGGAGATTATCTTGTTATGTAAGACTACAGAGAAGCTGCATGTGGTTATCTGACAACATCAGTGTTCCTTTACCACATATGATGTCACACGTTGACACAATAACATGATGTAGCCACAACTGGCTATAAAAATCACTGCACTTGTTGCTCACTGACATTCTGACAGTTGCAGTTATCTCATATCAAACTATTCCACAGCAGCTACTGGTGCAGGAATAACAAGAATGCAACTGGCAAAGGTGGTGATCACCAGTGCTTTGGTATTTGCAGCATGTGCAGAAGGGCTTCCTGAAGGTAATTTTTGTGTGTTGAAATGCATTTGAAATGTGACTATTTCTCAGATTGGACATCCAGGTTGTTATACTGAAGTTGTTTGCAGTACGATATTATCTGTCAGTCTGTTCAGTAAAGAAAATGAAACTGAAATCAGTACAATTATATGGATAACAGTAGAACTTGGTTGCTCAATATTATTGAGATACATGCACTAATAGACCACAAAACAGTGTGAATGCTTGTGTCTCTACTTGTACTCGTTCATGGTATGTCTTCTCTAGAGACCACTAGTTTTGGGAGTGCTGTTTGATGCAATGTGTGTGTTTTGAGCAATGTTACTATACCATACTGCACACGTACTGTAGCAGGAGCAGCTCTGCACAGGCCCCAGAGGAGTGCTGACATTCAAAGTGGAGGGAACAATGTAAACACAAGCTCCTTCCCTTACATTGAGGTGCTGCGAGGACGAGATGGAAGGGATGGACGAGATGGGGTGCCTGGTCCCCATGGACCACAAGGACAGAAGGGAGACCAAGGAGTAGCAGGTCCCGCTGGACCAAGGTATGGTGGAGTGGTCTACACAAGGTGGGGGAAAAGTAGCTGTCCAAGTGTCTCAGGTACCACACTGGTGTATGCAGGGAGGGCTGGTGGAACATGGTATACACGAAAGGGAGGAGCAGCTAACTACCTCTGCATGCCTGATGATCCAGACTATCTCAGCTACAAACCTGGAGTTCAAGGGTGGAACTACTTGTATGGAGCAGAGTATCAGACATTTTCTGGAAGTCCCTTCTCAGCTGTTCAAGATCACAATGTCCCCTGCGCTGTGTGCTACGCCTCAACAAGGGTGGCAGTCACAATGATCCCAGCTAAAACTAGTTGTCCATCAACATGGACTCTGGAGTACTCCGGCTACCTTATGTCAGAATATTATGCTCATCATCGCACCATGTATGAATGTGTTGACAAAAACCCAGACTCGGTGCCAGGTAGCGCTTCTAGTACAGATGGTATTTTGTTTTACCATGTTGAAGCCAACAGCAATGGAATGCTGTGCCCACCTTATGATCCACAGAAAGAACTCACCTGTGCTGTTTGTACCAAATAGATAGCATTACTACAATACATGCCAATGTTGAGTGTACTTTTGAGGCAATACTATGTACTTTCATGCCAATCCTGTGAGTGTATTAAATCTTTTTCGATCGTGTTGTTTGTCATACCAATACTTCACAGCTTTGAGTATATATTACATGCCAGGTCCTTATATTTAAGCCACTGGGCACACTCAGATGCAGAGACCAACATACCAAGGGTAAAATTACACAGAAATGGATATTAACTTGTCAATGATGGAGAGGGATATTATGGATACTATCATGTTCAGTCTTTGTGTCATGCAAGACTACAGAGCAGCATTCTGTGCTATTGATGAACAGTACACAGTTAACCTAATACAATGCCATGTGACCTAGTCCTATATTTCTACAGGACACTCCACTGACCTTCAAATGGCTTTTCCTTAGGCCAAAGCAATATCCGAGCATACTCAATGCAGTGTTCAGGCAATCATGGATTTGATGCAATGGTGCACAGTGGATATGTCACCTGTATGTGGAGGTATACACTTTATGACATTCAATTGCAAATACAAATTTAATTAAATGGTAATTAAATTTCCTGTTTCTCAGACCCGCTTGCATCTAGTTTTCGTTTGCAGGTAAACTTTATTATAAAATTGTTAATACAATTTTCAGAGGTAATGTCCACATCTTTCGGTAATTCTTTCCAGTTACAAGCAAACGATCAATACACAATAAAACACCAAAGCCTCTCAAATCTAAGGCCATAGTAACTAAATTCATAGTTTCTGGTCATGAATTATTCAATAAAATGCATGCGGGCGGGCGGTATTTTTTAATTTTTTAATATTAATTAATATATCGAACAGGCCGCTGGCTCGGAATGGCTGGGCTGCTCAATGGCATACTTAATGTAATTCCCAAACGGAGCCACTTCCCCCTAGCGTTGCAGAGACACTGCATGCATGAAAGGGCCCACAATGCTTGCTCCCTACTGACACCGAAAACAGCTGCTCCCTGAACGTCTCCGGAAATACGAAAGGGCGACTGCTGGTTGATGGTACCTCAACAGATCCATCTCGTATCCCAGTATACAAGTCCACTAGCGACCAGGATTCTTCCATCACCATGATTGCCCAGGATAAAATGGTGTGGAAGGCAGCAGAAACGTTAACAGAGACGAGCATCGTAGGTGCTTTCCAAGACGCTACGAGATCGAACTGCGCATGCGCCGTGACCCTTGACCTCCTATTAAAAAAACACAAAGCGGCGCATATTTTAAGTGTGGGCGGTGACCAGAAACTATTAATTTTGTTACTATGGCCTAAGGGAAAAAATGGTATACACTGGTGGGTGAGGTTTTGATCACCAACTGTTCGAGCTACAAGCATCGGAAAGAGAATTTTTAGCTTGAGATTGAGATGTTATGCCAAGAATGTAGCACATGCATGTATATAGCAAACTTTTGTCCTTCAGTGCACACCATGCAGAATTTTGAAAAGGATGTAAACCAAAGCAATATGCACTCATCAAGAATTGTAAGGAAAAGCTGATGGGGAGAACTGATATTACAGGGAATTCATTCACTTAAAAATCATAGAATCATCAGAAGGCACAGTTACTTATCCATTTGCATGATTTGATTTCCTGCCAACAATTCGAACTGATCGGCACTTTTCTGCATGCTGCCACACCCAAGGAAAGGAGGAGCTAAATGATAACCTTCTTCACAAACTATTGCCACTGATCTGCTGAATGAAATCTGTGAAAAACACCAGGAATCAATCCCCTTCCGCTCAAACAGAACTACACCATTGTAACCAAAACATGTTTTCATAAAAAGCACTAGCTACACACAGAGGGCTCGTCACCCCAGTGTTTGTTGCTTGAAAGCACTAGGCTTTCTCTGAAGTATGTAGAATGTAGGCACACGGACTTTCAACTGCCTGACCAAGTCTCCACCTTCCATTGACTTTCACCCATACTTGTTTCGACAAGAACGTGTCTGGTGTTTTTCACAGAGGGCTCGTCACCCCAGTGTTTGTTGCTTGAAAGCACTAGGCTTTCTCTGAAGTATGTAGAATGTAGGCACACGGACTTTCAACTGCCTGACCAAGTCTCCACCTTCCATTGACTTTCACCCATACTTGTTTCGACAAGAACATGTCTGGCTGCACCACAAGCAGACTGCAAGTGACTAAACAGCCTCCTACACCAGCCACTTAGCTACTTTGATTTTTTTGCCAGGAAGACACCTACTATCCCATCAAACCACAAAATAAACAACTAGCGCAGCAGCCTCCCACACAACTGGATTAGCCAAAAACTGAATTTCTTCTATCAGATTGACCTACCTATCAAAGTGAAATTGCACGCCCTACTCCATCACAGACAACTCAGGTTGCTCACCATCTAACTAGCCTCTTTTCTACCACTTAATTAACCCCTTAACTAGTCACCCCCTAACACTTAATTAGCCCCTCATCTACTACTTATTTTGAGTGGCCCTTGAGTGTTAAACAATCACTAAGAAACCACACCACTGTCAACGGAAGATCTACTATTCATTCTACGCTGTGGAAGAATGCATACATGGTAGTGTATTCAGTCAAAGTAACAACCGGAAGGGAAAAACTATACACTTTGCACATGCCCATATACGTAGGCACATTCTCCACTATTTTATAATCATCACACCCCCAGGCTCGCCAGGAGGCCAGAAGTGACTGGCTATATTGGACCAGGTTTGCACAGCCCTTGGGGTTCTGATCGCTGAGCACAAGCGGGACGGCTCCACCACTTGCTTGGTGTTTCTGGGCATTGAAATTAACACCTCCACTTTCACACTGTGCCTTCCAGCAGACAAGCTCCAACGACTACAGGCCTTACTGGAAGAATGGGGCAACCGCAAGGAGCTGGAGTGGACTTCTTAACCATGCATGCAAAGTGGTACGCTCTGGCCACTCATTCCTACGTTGCATGATTTACATTCTGCACAGCGTGTACCGCCTGTCCCACAGCAGTATCCCCGCCCACCTCAACACTGGCTTTCGTTCCGACCTCGCCTAGGGGAGAGCATTTGTCAGCAACTGGAACAGTGTATCATTTCTCTTAGCACCATCCCACTGCCCTACTGTAGAGATACCATAAGGTGTCTCCAGTTCATGGGGATGTGGCGCATGGTACCGAAAGTTGTGGTTTCAAGTCCCATGGGATGGGAGATCGCAGCTCCTACCCATTGTGTCTAAGGAACTCATTCCCATTATTTTGGCATGCGCAGCTTGGGGCCACCAGTGGCAGGGTGTATCACTGCGACAATCAGGTAGTGGCGTACCCGGACTAGCAAACACAAGGGTCTCATGCACCTGCTTAGGTGCCTGGTGTTTGTGGAGGCACACTTCAATTGCCACCTATATCCTGCCTAAATCATGGTGTACGGTAGTACACCATATGTAGGGATGACCCCGAAAAAAAATGGCGGCCACATTAAAAGTGCACCAATGACACGCTTGAAATGTCTACATTAGATTAGTCAAAGGCCTCTATGAGCCATATCAGGCATTACCGAGTGCTTCCATGAGCAACGGGACCGTTAACTTTGCTGGAGAGCATCGCTGAAGTACCGGACCGGCGAGTCGCTAAAATGGGCAAATCGTCTATCTTCTGACTTTCCTTCTTTCTTTCTTTCTTTCTTTCTTCTGTCAGTGTAACTGTCAGCCAGGCTAGCACGATAACGGCTGAAGCTATTACAACGATTCAAACGCGAAAAAACAGCATAAATCACCGGGTATTGCACTCACTACTTATCGTTATCGTAGAACTCGAACTATTCTTCAGTGATTCTCAAGCACTCCGATGTTAATTTACTTAGTGCTATACGCCATTTTGTTGCAATAACATTATTCATAGCGCGTACGCCCCCGGAAGCTTAACTGACCACGTGTTTAGATCTAGCCTACCATGAAAGATAAGGACAGCAACAGCCGAAGTCAGGTGGTATATAAACACATGCAAACAGACATAGAGGGGTTGTGCATGTTTCCAGGAGGAGTATTATAAGGTATGTATTGCTAGAGCTGCTGTAAATGAAAGTGTATGTGAAGACTCCCACATTGAGCACATGCAGTTTGCAAGTGCAGCAGTTTCTACTTCCATTTAGACCGTAGCTGAAGTCAATTTGTAATCTAGTCAGTTGCTAGTCATATAACCCACCTAGATACGAGGTATACTTGATGGTTAAAACACTAGCTGGTACTTGCCAGCTAGTGTTTGCCAGCTAGTGTTTTAACCATCAAGTTATTCGTATCTAGGTGGGCTATATGACTTAGAACACTAGCCACTGATATTCAATTTTTATTGTCAACTTTCACATTTTCAATTTGCTTGTTATAGTCATTTACAACAATGCATATAGTACACATACAATGTTTACTGCAAGTTGATGGTAGCATTTTGGCTGGTGTCTTCTTAACATCCTCCTTTTGTGTTGTGCCTCTGAGTTTTCTCCAACGCAGCTATTGGTAGCTTGGTATACTCGAACTGCTCTAGTGCAGCTAGTAGCACTGAGTCAACAGTGCATGGCTTCATTCTAAAACTTTTGCACTATAGAGGAGGAGGCCACAGAAACTGGTGGTTGTTCAGCTCCTAAACTCGTGCTTTGCACTTGGTTTTTATGAGGCTTTGCTTGGGGTTCTAAACCCCCCAGATAAAGAAGTTTGATGTTTGAATTGACAATTTCACTTAGAAGCATTTGACTTTATGACAATTCTTAGTTCTTTGTGAACAAAAAAAGTTCTGTACTATCATACTGTACACACCATGCATCTTCCCCTCAGCCTACCCTTCTACGTCTCTTCTCTGTTACCATTCCTAATAAACTACCAAAAAAAAAAAACAGCAGGAACAAGTCACAAAAAAGTTTTCTGAATGAAAACAAGCGCATGTAGGGATGGAACCCTCAAAAACCAGCCAAACAAGATGGGAATGACACCACAACAATTTCACACCATCCCTACATCTTGTGCCATTTTGCCAACTATGCACACCACAAAACTCTCTACATGCACTTAGTCTATTCACACCCACTAAATTAACACTGAACAATATACAGCCTTCTACATAAAAGGCAATCCATATATGCCATGTCCAGCAGCAATAAAATTTCACAACATAACTTACCCCAACATACCATACAGACCCAGCTCATGCACTCCACAGTTTCTACATTCAAGACTAGCCTCGCAAGCCAGACCCTTTCCGTTCCACAGCACCGATCGCTTTCAGTATCGGCACGCAGAGGAACTAAGAATCGTCATAAATCCAAAGTGAAATTGTAAACCCAAACATCAAACTTCTTCCCTCCGCGTGCCGCATACTGAAAGCGATCAGCGCTGCGCGGAAAGGGTCTGGCTTTCGAGACTACTTCAAGACAGACCATATCTGCCATGCTCAGTATAGCAACTACATTGCAGCCACCCACAACATAACTCACTCCCCATACACATTAACCACACCCAGCACTACCCACCCCACTGCCTTCCACAACCCTTCTATGCACACAACTAACAAACACAAAGCATAGTTGGCAAAATGGCACAAGATGTAGGGATGGTGTGAAATTGTTGTGGTGTCATTCCCATCTTGTTTGGCTGGTTTTTGAGGGTTCCATCCCTACATGCGCTTGTTTTCATTCAGAAAAATTTTGTGACTTTTAATACACGTCTCAATCACTTAGCAGATGACCTATCCCACAATAACCTCCTATCAAAGATGCCAGAAGCCAGCAGGGATCCATCTCCTGTGTCGGGCCTCCTCCTGGATCTCCTGCTGGACCCTTAAGCTGGCTGGACCTATCTGACCTGGCACCATCAGTTCAGCACTATTTTCAAGCAGGGATTAAACAAAAGACATACGGAGCCGCCCTCAAACGTTTTCACTCTTTCTGCATCAACTTTGGTATTGTTAACCCTTTCCCAATGTCTGAACATTTACTGTGCTGCTTCACAACTTATCTTGCTGATGAAGGGCCTGCCCCTCAAACAGGAAAGTCATACCTGTCTGCTGTGAGGAGCATGCAGATCGCTTTGGGTCTCCCAGACACCTGGGACCAGTCCTCCTTGCCTGTGTTAAAGAGAGTGAGGCGGGTATCTGTCGCATAACATTGTGGCACTCCTTCCCGCATTATCACTGCTCCTGTCCTAGACCAGATGCGGAGGGCACTCGATTGCTCGGCTTTACGGGCCATTTCCTGTGCAGCCTTTTTCAGTTTCTTTCACCTTGGGGAGCTGTTGCCTGAGACAGTAAAGTCATTTAGGCCAGCTACAGACCTGGCATAGGGCGACATCGCAGTGGATGACCTCGCTATCTTGCAGATGTTTCAGGTACACCTGAAGAAGTCCAAGTATGACCAGTTTGGCAAGGGATCTGACATCGTTCTAGGCCGCACAGGTTCCCAATTGTGTTGTGTGGCAGCTTCATAGCCTTGTGGGGAGATCGCCCCAGGCTTTCCTATCTCGACCCGGGACATGGGATTGTCACAAAGGCATGGTTCACCTCAGAAGTGTGCCAAATCCTCAACTCAGTCAGCCTGCCTCAGCACCAATATGCAGGACATGTATAGGGGCTGCCACTACCGCCACCCTGGCAGGAATAGAAGATTCCACTATACAAACTCTGGGTCATTGGCACAGTGCAGCAACTCGCATCTCTGTCGTCAGTCATGGCCCAAGCTGCAGCACCCCAGCCCATGGGATTTTGCTAGTAGCAGTGTTCTGTAGTTTCTCAGAACAGTTAAGGCAGCCTTTAAATTATGCACCCATCAACTTTTTACATGTAAATTTAACTGTAAATATCTATATATAAACTATGAACATGGGGTTTGTAACAATGACAACAATGATGCTCCCCAATTCTGTAAATGAAAACAAGTTGTTGTCATGGCAACTAATTAACAGCAGCCATGGTCGTGTAAACAAGCCATTTGTAGCAATAAATATAGCAAAATGCGGAACTGAAGACGTAGCCTGAGAGCTAAGCCAATGTAGCCACTATTACTATCGGTCATGGTCTAACAGAAACCAGGTGTCATGAAACAGCAATTCTTTTTACGGCTGCTACATAATTGAAAATATGTAGAATTGGGGCTTATTTGGATGGTCCACAGCATTAACAGCACAAATGTCACCTGGCTTCAACTCCTCCTGTACACAGAAAAGCCATCAGATCTTGGTTCCAAGGCTGGTGAGTGTTCCACAAAACAGCTTGAAAAGTAACAGTCAATCGTATGCGGCCATGATGCAGACAGCTAGTTAATTAACCATTACAAATGTCGGACATCTTGCTTGAAATGACCCGGGTCATCCCCATACAATCGTACAGCTGCTCGAGCTTACTAGAGTCACAGCACGAAATTCAAGTGCCGTTCCTTTTCCAGAGAGAGAAACCCAGAGTAAGTTGGAGTAGAAGTAGTATACATACAGTTATGTGCATGCAATTACTAGCTGTTGCAATATCTACATGCGCTATGATCTAATATCTGGGTCTGAGCATAATTTCAGCATCATTCAGGACCAGGCCATAATCATGCTACCTGCAGCAGGAAGAATAGGCATTGTAAAAGGCACACACTATTAACATCCACAGGTCAAATACTTTTGTACTCACACCCATCACTGCAGGACTGTCCTGAAACTCATTTCTATATGCATTCATCCACTTTCTGACAAGGTATGGTTAGAATTACATATTTTAACTCTTTAACAACCGTAGGCTATTTACTGGAAGTTTTTATTAGGCTATGGATACCTTCCATGGTCCGTATTTTCACTTCTGCTTGGAGCTAGCACTGGAAACTTGAGTCAAAGCTTTATTGACACATTCTCTGTGGGTTCATGACCTCGGACACACCCACTCATTAGCGAGCATTCAATAGTCAGGGCCCTCCGACCAGAGAACGCTCCTCTGGACTAAAAGCTGCCTAAAATGCCAGAAATGGAGTCCCTACAAGGTGAAAGGAGCGTTTTCTATGCCCGTTTGTGCAAGAAAGCAGACAAATGGCCCACCTGGCATTGACCAAGGCTTTTCTACAGGGAGCTGCAACCGCCGCCATGCACTATCAGCCAGAGCGGTGCACCCACCCACCTCCCCCTGTCCCACCCTTTCTGCTAGCGCAGAACCTATCTTCAAAATGGATTGCGCCAACTGATAACATGCGGCCAAAATCTGACAACGCCAAAAGGCGTCATCGGTTGTTAAAGGGTTAAAGGCATTCTGTACAGAAACTGTCCTGTTCACCTTACACAAGGTATCTGTGTTCTATGTTTTGAAGTGAAGTGAAATCAAAACAATTTGCTATATGTAGAAATTAATTACAGGTTTTCTCTGCTTCCTTCCCCTCCCATGAATCAAGTAGCCTGACCAACACGATCAACTGTTCATTTGCACGAGTTTCTGTAAGAAGTTTAACAACCAAGCATTCAAGCAGAAAACACATTTCAGGCGACAGCTTCTCAGGAAGGTTTTAATAAGCAGTTTAGAGGTTAATCACTTTGAAGCTACAGCAAAGAAGCAATTTCCTACTGTCAACAAGGCTTTCAATTGTCACTGCCACCCTGCTGATGCATGTAACCAATATGCATGAACTGTTTTTCCAGATGTCAGCACCGGCTGCGAGATTGTGAGGCCTGTAAAAGGTATTATAGTGATCTTGCAACCTTGTTTCCTGCAAATGGCTCGAATAGCAAGGCATCAACAGGTCAGGATGAAAATACTGTCACAATATACACTGGAAAAGATGCAACACTAAAACAAGTAGGGAAGCAGATTATTAACTCATTGCACGCGGTAAGCCTAAATATAGGCTTACATGCTACAACTAGTCTACACGGAAAGCCTAATAATAACTATGACAGTTCTTATCCGGTGTTTTTAACTATAAAATATCTCCTTTTATTTCACAGGCTATAGACATTCACAACTCCACTTTTCCGTTTGAAATGGTTGCTGCTTATCCAGTTTAAGAACGATTATGATAGGTTGACAATAACATCAGGGCCCACAGCATTGGCCAGGATGCTTGGCACCACACAGGCCCCAAAATGTGGCCGATATTAACTTTCACACAACAATTACCTGTATTCTGCATGCATTGTTGTTTGTTATCACTTTGATTATCAGTTATGTGGACATACATTATTTTGCAGTTACCAAACTTGCAGGTATAAAACTTCTATCCATGTACTACAGTAAGTAGTGATGTCATAGCCTACAGTCGTGGCGGAATGAAATGTGCCAAATTGTTTCCGAGTACATGCAGACGTCCATTTTCTCCTATTTCTGCGTCCTCGTGGCCGTGATCCGGGTATTTACCACTCCCACACACGGTCAACCATCTGTAGAGTAGCTCATCAATCACCGGACACCACTTAATTCTGGACACCATCAAAGTGTTGGACAACAAATCTTTAAAGGTTGTATAGCTGCTAGCTGATCTGACCTACTCTAGCTAGACCGTGACATAATCAATGAATTTCTCCTTTCCATGTCCTCGTTCCCCAGTTCCCATTTCCTCGTTCCACACTTCCCCTATTTCGTTTCGAAGGCGCGCCATGTGCTAGGGCAAACCACTCCCGTTCGGTTTGCGAGATGTTGTAGGCAGTGTTGACATCGACCCAAGCTGTTTACATTGAGTTGGTTGTAAGCCCCCCTCCAGCGAGCGCCTGCATAGCCGCATGCATGTACGCAAACATTGCCGTGGCTTCCGGGTCGAGAGTACGCTCCGATCGAACATCGGAGTGCTAGCTAGCTATTTGTGTGTAGCGCAGCTGTAACCTATTTGCTAAAACCCTACAGAAACATAGTCCGCAGTTAGGGGTCACTTTCCGAGTACCGATGGTTCGGACAATTGCTACTTTTACAGCTGTGACTGCATAGATCTTAATCGAGTGAGTCTGGCTGTTATCTATCTTGTTTGTCTTGACGATGTGAAGAAGCGTCCCAAGTACGGACACATAGCGTTCAGCAGTCCGAGAGATATCGTGCTGTCCGCGTGATGGTGTCCGATAACGGATGGGTTACTCTACCATGGAACTGTGGTCGCTTTGCGCGCGCTCGAGTTGCTTCTTGTGGCTGCGCGAACGCTTTTTGCGGACCCACTCCAGCTCTTGAATTCAACTTTCATGACGTCATCGCTGAAATAGGAAATGTATTGCGGAACTAGGACTTCCGGCCGGATGGCTTCACGACTGAATAATAGGCTCGTAAAGCACTTTACCGCGAAGCTAACAAGCTTAGTGAATCTCGGGGGTAGGCCCCGTTATATTTAGAAGTAATGAGGCTAGACCACACCTTTTGGCTGACATCATCACTCTGGATAGGCAGGAAGAGGCGGTGCTAGTTTGTCATTACTGTACAAGAGGTGCTAACACAAACTTTCTCGAGATATTGTACGATATCGTTTGAACTCACCTATTTATGCTGCACATAAATCAACCAGCGTAGTTTATGGAAAGAAACATGAAATATATTTATATCTCGAGAACTACTCAACGCACAAACTCCGGACAAGTACCAGCATGTAGCCAAGAGCCTGTAGATTCTACTGATGCTAATATGGTGGAGACTTCAACTTGTTTGGAGACAACACAGCAAGAAATGACAAATTTCACCGTCCGATTATTGATCGAATCGGACTGGTCCATGTTCAGCTACGCCCCTGAGTGTTCAAAGCAGCTACCGCTACCAAAATATATTGCGAATTGGGGAGGTCTTGGGGCATCGTATCGATGCTAAAATCTCTCCAAAAGCAGCTTCAGAGAAGGCACTAACAACAGTGTCTGAAATACATACACTTTTCCGAATATTGATGTTTTTCGGACGGCCATTTTATCGCTCCTAGCACCAACAGGAAACAATGCGTGGGCGTCATTTTTGGTACACCAGGTACCACGTACCTCAGCTACAGTCTTGTGGTATCGCCGAACATTTACGCAGTTTTCCCTCCGCGTTTGAGTGTCCGAATATACCTGTCGTCCGATGATTGCTAACTTACTCTAAATTACTTCCACATCCAATGAGTTAACAAACTGGTTGAACGACAGTTTGTCATTACTGTACAAGAGGTGCTAACACAAACTCCGAAGTCCCACCTAATACAAAAACCCACCAGTGCTGAAAAACAGGGGGAGAAACACAAAATGCTGAGGCAGGTCTGAATATAATCCAGTCTGAATATAATCGCAATGATGAAAGCTTTGTAATGCAAAACCGCATTAGCTGGAACCTTTTTGACAAAATGCAAAAAACTGAGGGACTTGAGGATAAAACTACAAGGAAAAGGAAGGCGGATAGCAGCCATACACTAAACCTATCGAAGAAACACCATGGGAGCAGGATTGAAAATCTTGAGATTGACCAAGACAAACTATTACAAGAAGCAAGTGAGTGGCAAGAGATGCAAATATTGATTAGTCACAACTAGGAGGTATGGCTTAACCAAAGCAAATGGCAGGCAGGTTATGAAGGAGTACGTGGAATTCTTGCAGCTCAGATCAATCAGTGTGCAAGTAGGGCTCCGAGGAGGGCCAAACGTAAGTTTTAGGAACAAAAATTTCTTTCCCTGTGCACTCACCGGCCTCCTTCCAGAAGAAGGTCCTAGAAAAAATGAAAGGCACTGAAGTGCAAAACCCTCGGCGCAGCAGTGCCAGTATTATAATTACTGGATGAAACCTGATAAGTAAAGGGCAGCGGGCATACCTTCGTTGGAGGCATACTGCCAATGGCCAATAATCGAACTCGCAAAGAACGCCTCTCCCAAGAACAAAATGGCCGTTAGCCACGTGGTCCAGGTTCATACGCATGCGCATTTTCCGCGGAGTAAAAAATGGCCGACTTATCATATAGCCGTACCAACAGGTAACGCTCTAGCTTCGCAACGAAGCATTTTCAGAGAAAATTGCTTAAAATTTTCGACCTTCATCCGCCGCTGAGAAGGTTAGTATCGTTTGTGGCACGAATAATCACATGAAAAGTGAGATGTTGAGTAACAGACACACAGACACACACACAGACACACAGACCAAGTACCGTAACCCTCGCTGCGCATGCGCGCCGAGGGTTAAATATTGAAAGTGGCGAAATACTAATGGGATAAGAAGTCATGGAGACATCATACAAGGTTGACAAAGATTCTCATTCAATTGTACATGAATATATTCCGTTGTTTGCAAGGCACATAAAATTGCTTTTTGATATTAGAAAAAAGGAACATGAATTGTCTAGGTTTAATTAGAAATTATAGTGAAGTCATGTTGAAGACATATCAATTGAGGATGTAAAAGTGATGCTAACGAAGCACAGCGAGGCCTTTAAACCAAACTGCAGTGAACCACTTTTGAGGCAAAAGCCCAAAACAATCACACAAACACGGCACCTCAAAGTATGGCATGACCATTCTGAAATCGCTGGTCATGGGCACCTTCTTGTTGTTAACAGTGCAATTTATGACCCTGCATTCCAACTCTGAAATGGTGTCCTTATTAACATTCCATCAGTAGTAGAACGCCCCCCCCCCCCCCCCCCCCCAGATCCTCACGCTACAGAACAATTATATGTGTGATGTCATAGATTAGGTCTGTCCTTTATGGCGGAACCGTCATATACAGTTATAGTCTCATATGCCAGACTCAGCCGAGAGTCTGGCCCGAGAGTCTGGCCCACGACACTAGTATATTCTCTCATGTAGCCTCATTCCCAGGCCTTCCGACTGTTTTTACATACTACATGCAATCAAAAACTGAACGGTGGGGAGTGAGGCTAGTCTCGCGTAGATCTCAGTACATGAGACTAAACCTTCTAACTATTTTCAGCAGGTACTACTCACTTAATTTTACACGTATAAACTCACCAAAGTCACTGTCCAGAACTTGAGAAACCTCTCCATGTCACAGATGATTCGAACTCACAACACTTCCGCTAATCACTTTACATTAAATTATTCAGGTGGTTTAATAAATACAAATTGCGCAGGCCGCACTAAACGCGGTGCGCATACTGAAAACTGAAGGCCGCCTTAACTGTTCTGAGTTTATCCGTGTGTTGTTGCTGGGCATGTAATGGTATCGTGTGTGCTCTACTTTCTCCTATATGTTTTCAATTCTCTTAATTCAATACACGATTTTGGGGGTCATTGTCAGCTACCTCAAGGGTAGCCTCCTCCTTGGGCTGGCTTCACGCCCCCTAATTACCTAATTAAGGGGGCTCTCAGTAATCCCCCTCCCTAAAACCACATTAGAGGGGACACTGCGGTCACGTGACTTCCAACACTGCCACAGCGGGTCACGGGACCATCCAGTCGCAAGCCTGGCTCCTGCCAGTCAAGTAGGGTTAGGAATTCGGTAAGTTCCTGAGGTGAGCCCACATCATGCCCAACCATCCCCTAGACTCATGCCCAGACCCCACCCAGCCAACACGAGGAGAAGGGGTCTGGTGTCACAAGTCCAAATCCTTGGGCTAGCTCCAGAAGCGTAAAGCGGCCAATCAAATCGCAGAGTGGCGTTTATTGGAATAATACGGAAGCGAACAAGTACTTCAATTGTGCCGCTCAAAGCACTGTTATGAGGTTTCTTATCCAACACTGACCAATTTGTAATTATGCTATGCTGCACTGCTTCAAAAACTTACCAATTATTCTCTCCTATTCTGCTCAAACACCTGTAAACTCCGCACTCACCCCTTTCGGGTCAGTGAAACAAGCTGGCAGCTTTTTTCAAGCATAAGTGTGTGGAGATGCATTTACCCTAACTTTCCTCTTCCACATTATTTCCGACTGTGTGGGGGTTCGAAGTTTGCTTAGTATGGACGTTTAAGAAGCGGTGACCTGAGTATTCTTAATCTTGTGAACTTTGTGTCCACCTGGCATCCACATCACCACAAATTGCGCAACTTATTATCCACCTGAAGCATCAGTTGTACTAATGCCTCCAGCCGACATCAAGAGCGAGTAACAAACTTTCCTGGCAACCTGTACAGCATTCACTTGAATTTAGTTTCACAAGGCTTTCTGAGACTAGATCTATGTACGGAACCTAGACTCGATATGATTGTACCTGGCCATACGATTGACACCAACAGCTAAAAGAACACATTTCTGGGTGTCAGAAACGCTGTCTCCCCATACTAGCACCATATCATTGTGCTTGTGTTTCTGCTGTATAAATAATACTTCATTTCTATATGTACAAATCAATCTACATGTGAAAATTATCGTAGGGGTTCCATCTGCAGCCTCTGAGTCTTGCTTTCAATAGCAGTAACTACCTTAGAATTTCGTACACCTTATTACTTAGTACACCCTATTACTTCGTATACCCCCCTTTTCCTGAAAAAGATGATAATTTATGTACTCTAATGTTATGTTAAAAAGGCAAGGAACAATAATAGATGCAGCATCTGATTAACATCAATTGGTGCATCATTTCATTAACTATTTCTGAATGCTAATCCATCATGAATATCATGATGGTTAACACGAAATCGTCACAGCTCTTTACCATATTGACACTTTCCCTTGAAGTAGCCATGAGGAACATTTCTGGTACACTCACAATGTCTTTAAATAGAGTGTGGACATGGAAAGAACCACGGGGGCATTCTGAAAGTACATTTCAGGAAAACTCACACTGTTCTTAAGTAGAGCATGCACTGAAAGTAAATCTCATGGGGAACATTCTGATGAATCATACCAGCATACTCCAGGGTAGAATACAGACACTGAGGGACCCCTGCAGGATCATCCTGCAGTATTCCAGAATGTCCACAGTGGGGACATGCTACACTTGGCATGGCATATCATGGGTCGGGTCAGGTCATGAATATCACAGCACCACCACATACCTGGAAGATAGCAGCAAGAGTGTTGTTCTTGGTAGGGAATCTGTCTGCTGGGAGGCCTGGCTGACAGTCTTTTTATGGTGCTGCCCTGTGGAGATCGGCATGTCCTGAACATCAATAATATTATTTGAGACAGTATTTAACAAAATGCTACGTAGAATATGGAACCTTCCGTACTGCAGCCATAGAGGGCTGACACACAGGATAGCTTCTATGCAGAGTATATGTAACATAGTGTCTCTCAGGAGTGCAAAGCTGCTACAAGCTGCAAAGTTATGCCCTTCTGTACTAGTGCAGAGGGTTTTTTCTGTGGCTGCATCTTTTCCCTGGTCCTTTTTAGGTTATAATTGTTGTTTTGGTTTCAGGCATGTTAGAGTGTATTGTAACTCGGATAATACTCTGGCTGGTCTAATCAGGAAGATTAGGAATGTTTCTTCATATGTTCCAGGTTTTCAATTGTGTGAACTTGAGGAGTTTGTGTATGTAGCTAGCACCTTTTATTTACTTTATAATGTTATGTGTCCTCTTTGCGCCTATTTTTGGCGTGTGTTTAATAATAATAATAATAGTGAATGTAAACAATGACTTTCATATCTGTTTGAGAACTCAATAAATGCATTTGAAAGCAGACTTTAGGGTTATGATGCACAGTAAGCATTCAGATTTACCTCGAATCATCCCTGTTTCATGTGTATGAACTGTCATTGTTGCTTTCCTTACGACAACAACACAAGGCAAGTAACCTGCAACTGGATGACTGGTAATGCTAGCCTCATGTAGCCAAACTCTTAGTGAGAGTCAGGTTACATATGTTTAAGTACAAGTACACAGTAGCAGGACAAGGATGATTACAGGTAGACTGAGTTCAATTTGTGCATTGGCTGACTTGCATAGGTGTGTCTCCATATGGAAAAGCCAAAAAGTAACTGAACACTTCCTTCCCTTCGCTATCACTGTCAGAAATTGTTGTCAGAGACAATTACTTAAAACAGCACCATTTAATCCATGCATGCACCTGGTCTTTCAGACATAATGGTTACTATTTATCTTGGACAACAAGCTAAAGACGCAAGACATAGACCAGCTTGTAGCTAGTAAGACCACCAGTAAAATACTTTCAAGAATCAGTGAAATTTTCCCAGAAATGTGATTACGAGAACTACTTTCAGTGCACTTACGGCCATTCATTTCAGGTTCAAATAAAGGCCAATTTCAACTAGAAACCTGGGCATTATTGCCAAATGGGTAAGGGTTAAAAGCTGTTGCCTCCACACAGAGGTGGTTCTTTTTCTTTCCAGACACCAGTTTGTCTCTGCGACTATATATATAGCAACTGACATGGGATCATCCTGGGATGTATATATTATGCTTCATAGCTGAGGACATCCTGAAAGCCCTTAATTAGGCCATGCTGGACTTTGTATTGTGGCTGAGGTTGCAGCAAAGTGAAAACATCCTTGGGTACCTCAAGTCAGAGAGACTATGGTCACTGAGGGACAACCTGGGATATCTCAGGGATAGTACATAGAGACACGCTCACTTGGGTATGGCATGTCATGGGTCAGGTCAGGTCAAGAATGTCACAGCACTGTCACATACCTGAAGATAGTAGCAAGGCAAGAGTGTTTGCAGCAAGGTTCTCTCCCCAGTCCACCTGCCTGGGCCGGGTCAGGAAGCTCCTTCTCTGGAGTGGATGAGGTTAGAGTGACAGGTGACAGTTTTATACATTTGTGTTCCACTTACACGTGACTAGCAATAGTTACAAGTGTGCTACCATGTATTGCAGCTTTATATATATTAGCAGAGCTGGACATGGAGTGAATCCCATGGAGACATTCCAGTGTATCATAGCATACGATGGTCCTGGAAACTATTAGGTCATACTTGGTATCCTGCCTATATATATGGACACAGAGGTTATAGCTAAGTGCATACACCTGGACACCCCACAATAGACTATGGTTATTCGGTAGCCTCATTACTCCCAGATGTTATCTCGTAGCTATTGATAAAAATCAGGAAAAGGCCTAGTACCATTACTATGTCATGGATCAAAAATGGTGGACTCGGTTTCGTAATGATGGCAATGTGCCTGGCCAGTACAGGCCTGCACAAGCAAGCGATCAAGTTTGCCTAGCTGTGTTGCCAACAAGGACGAAGGAACAGATGGTATTTAAGACTAGTTGTAGGTACATATGTACAAGTTACCTAAGCTGTTCTAGCCCTGGCTCTGAGCCAACTTGATAGTAGCCCAAGTGCAGGCACTCATTTTTACACAAAGCGATGCGCTTGCCCTCAGCTGCTGCTTTCCCGATCCCTTTCAGTCAACTACCACGCAAAATGTCTTCCACTTATGTCTACACATTGTTCGTTAGCAACTTAGTACTTGCGAAGTTGGAAGCTGTTAGCAAAACATCTAGGCAAACTCAATTGCTTGTACAGGCCTGTACTGGCCGCATATTGCGTGGGCACGTTGCCATCATTACGAACCAAGTCCACATTACGTACTAACCAAGTCTACCATTTCTGATCCATGATGTAGTAACGGTACCAGGCCTTCTGATTTTTCTCCACAGCTGCGAGATAAAATCTGGGAGTGGCCTGGGCGCAAGACTAGTTATTTGGTATGCTGATAGCTAGTCAGTGACCCCAGATACAGCTAATTAAAAAGTCACATGATTGTCTGAGCTAGACATACCCTGTCCCCAGGCCTGCCCAAAAATTGGGAAAAGGGACCTCACCTGGTCACACTTGCTAACTTTCCTGTATGTGCTGAGTCAGCATGATATGCAACAATTACGTGCCTTATGTGATTCTGTGGTAGCCAGCTACTGTTGACTAGAGTAGATAAACAGATTTTGCTACAGAGCGACTATAGGCAAGTCTTGTGAGGCAAGAGTAGTAGCCTAGCAAGCATAACTACATTCTTAAGTTTCTGAAATTGGAGGCTTATGAAAAGTATGCTAGCCTCGTCCCCATTTTCAAATGGTCTTGGAACGAGTCTACCACTTTCATGTGTCAAGAATTTAATGGACGAACGTGATTCGTCTACTCCAAACGAAGACTGCTGACACAGAACATACGGGAATTTTTGAAAGTGTAACCAGGCCCCTTTCCCGATTTTTTGGGTGGGGCCTGTGGGGACCAGGCTATCCCCAGTCTTCCTCACTGCACTTCGCATCAAACATCAGTTGCTTTGTTGTTTGTGAACACACATCGCAAAATTAATAGATGTACGATTCCAAGTCGTCTGCCCAGCTACCTTCCCAGGCTCTCATGTGAGGCTACTGCCAGCCCGCAAGCACATAGACAAACGTCCTTGGTTGTCCAGAGAACAGTACAGTGCTGGATGCCAGTAGGCACAAATACGTCCTCAGTGAGGTATACAGCCACACAGCCCCCCTCTTCTTCCTTGGTCAGTATTGTACGAAACTGGCAACACTGCCGCCGCAGTTGACTTCACGTAATACACGTGCAACTGCAGGAAATACAGGACTAAAACACGGAACGGATTAGGATAGGAAACGGATCGAAAAACGGATCGATTAAACATAAGATTTGTAGCCCTTCAGGTTGTGGGAAGAGCTTTCACGGTCGTGGTTTAACAACAGCACTGGTCACCAGAACTATGGAACGCGGATTGCGACAAAATTCATCTTTTGTGTAAGCTGGATCGTTTCGCGTTCTCACGGACCGTGTCGCGAGTGTTGGATCGAAGCGCGATCACGGGAACGCGTTTTGAAGAACGTTCCAAGGATCGATCCCAGGAGCGATCTCAGGAACGATCTCAGGAACGTTCCAAGGATCGATCCCAGGAACGTTCCAAGGATCGATCCCAGGAACGTTCTCAGGAACGATCTCAGGAACGGTCTCAGGAACGGTCTCAAGAACGTTCCAAGGATCGATCTCCTGAACGATCTCGAGAACGAGCGGAGGCTCACACGGCGCATGCGTAATTAAGTGACACGTGTTCTGAAATGGCAGGCAGACGCGAGGGTCAGTCCGGGTCTGCAAAACTTACACAGACACAGGAGCGTACCACTCTTTCACCCGCCCAAGTAGAGAGAGCTGTGGACGCCATTCAGTACTTGTCAACTATTGGGCGTTCAACTACGAATGGCGATGGGACTACCCCTACAACGAGCTGCAGTGGGAGTAATGGTTCCAGTGACGGTAGTTCTGCTTTGGGTCAAGTGGAATCGGGATCAGGTACTGAAGTGTGTGTGCGTCAGGTAAATGTTGGTTTTTAGATATGTATCTACCTTATCAACTAGATTGTAATCAAGTTGACTGCATAAGTATGGTGATGAGTAGCATGCCAGGTTAGCATTACAGCATTGCTGGTTACCAACTGGTGCACTAACAGATACTTGGATTGAATTATATTCAGGCCACTACACACAGTTTTACTATGCTGGTCTTGCAGACACATATATATTAGTAGCAAAAATCCTGAGTAGTTTTACATGTCAGTTTTGTTACAACCAGGAATTGTTGTGGCAGCAGATCGTGCTCTTGTAGCACTGAAAAAGATGCGAGCAGGGATGAGGGCAGATCGAGTAATTCAAAACAAGAGAAAGATCAAGACTGAAATGTCTACTCTGTTCACTCTTAAAAAGAAGTTGAAGCTATCCAAACCCGTTGCATGGAAACACAAGTTCTACTGCCTTGCTTACATAGGACAGGATCGTGTTCCCACCACTGATACCGACAAGGATGAATTATTCCAAGCAGGACTGGGGGAGAAGGATATTGAGTTTGAGTCATTGGATATTACTCAGGAAGAGTTCAAAGAGCACATCTTTGCCAACTTTCCACGACTGAGGGAAGGTGGTGGGTTTCGACTTCTAAAATGCCTTCCAAACAGCCGTACTTTGGAGGTGCTCTCAATGGCTGTTCATGTGTCTCCCAGCCTACTCAAGCAACGAGTGGGAAAATCTAGAACCTACATTCGGCCAATCCAACAAGACCTAGCTAGACCTAACTCCTCTTGATGAACCACCAATTGGAGTAAGTCAAATTGTATACTACATTAAGGGTTTTCAATATATACCCTTTTATCTGCAGCCATTTGAGAAATGCCTAAGCTGTGGAGGGGAATACTCACTTGATGATCTTTCTCGACATGTTGAAGAGTGTCAGAAGATGTTGTAAGTGAACCCCATTGAGTTTCTTGAATGGTGTGCGTAAATGCTAATTGTGCATAATTGTGTACAGTTGTTGGCAATGCCTCCTCTAAGTATTGGTACTGTAAATGAATTACTGTAGGAAAGAGGACAGTATTGAGAAGGAAGAAAAGAAACTGCATCCTGTGTAAGCTAAGGAATTATTGTTTTTCTATAGTATCTAGAAACGTGCTAGCCGTGACAGTTCCCAGCCCTAGCCTTCCCCTTTTTTCCCCCTGGTTTATGTTCAGTAAAATACACAGAAGCAAAAAGTGGCACTCCTTCACTTCTGTGTATTATACTGAACCGCAACCCAAAGAACAAAATTATGTGGGAGGCCTGGGAATGAGGCTACCAGCATGATTTTAATGTTGTGCAATTAACTTGAAACTTTCCTGTAAACATGGCTTATGGTTACTAGTAAACCTCCTTAGAGCAATTTTAATTAGAATGGGTTTAGTGCAACATGGTCATCAAAAAAATGCTCTTATTCATCATGATAGTCACATGAAGGAAGTGGTTGACCTTACTCCACACAGTTCAGGTGACAGCAGTACAGAAGAGGTAGGTTGATGTTTCGCATTTTACTAGGACCTATAGATGGTGTTAGTTGGTAGCATGTTACTTGGTTGACTAGTTACTTATTCCTATTACCATAATGCTTTGGAGAGGAGTTAATGTATGCTCCCGTTCTGCATTTATTGTTCAGGAAGACCTACCTGATGTAGAAAGTGCTATCTTCCAGAGTGTCATTCAGGAAAGCCTCCATGATATTGGAGGCGAGACGGGGATTTCTTATCACCCGGAGCCAAGTGATGACATCAGCAGGTGTATGCATATGTAGTACCAAAAATCTATCGAGTGGACTTATGTGAAGGTATATTTTTATGTAGGTTCACATCAGCAAATCACATTGTGACTCTGGCAGATGCCATAAGAGTTTTGGCAAGGTCTGTGTTGAATGAAACTGTGGTTTTGGAAGTTAGGCGTTCACACGTCAAAGATGCACTTAAAGAGGCCAGGAAAGCAAAGTTCTGTGCTAACAAACTTGCTAAGGTAATCTGAACATTACATTGACATGAATGTTAAGACCTGTTCGGTGACTACGCTGTTTTGTTTCTTACAAAGGGTCCATGAATAGGATCACCCATGGATCATGTGTGATATCTTGTTATGTGTAGGTTAGGTTTGTTGGAGAAGGGGCTGTGGACCTTGGCGGACCCAGGAGGGAGTTTTTTCGCCTCTTTGCTTCTGGTTCCAGAAAGTACTTTTTCAGAGGTTCTGAGACAAGCCAATTCTTTTACAACAATGTCTCTGCTGTTCAGGTAAAATATTACACTTTTGAAAACATTGCATTTGCAACCTGTGTTTATACATAGTTCTAATAAACCCTTACTGCATTAAAGTACCATTAGTCATTTAACTCATTTCCTGTGCTTTCACTTACATTCACTATATGGTATGCTTATCGTCACTCATTATATTTTACCCTGGTATACTCTCATATTGTTATTCCATATATAGGCAGATGATATCTACAGCTTTGGGAGGTACATTTCCATGTCTATTTGCCAGGGAGGCTGTGGAATACCGTTTCTTGCACAACCTGTATACACATACCTGTGTACAGGCAAGTGCACAGGTATCACCGTTGACTATGATGACATCCCAGACCCTGTATTGCAGTTTGTAGTACACAAGGTACAGTGTGTGTGTGTGTGTGTGTGTGTGTGTGTGTGTGTGTGTGTGTGTGTGTGTGTGTGTGTGTGTGTAATGTTTTTTACTTATACCATGCAGATTACTGATGCACAAGATGCCGATGAGCTGCGGGCTGTATTTGCTATGGATGAGGCTGCTGAACTGTTGCTGTCAACAGGTTTTCGAAAAGCACTCTGCAGTTTGGTAATGGAGGATAAGCAGTGCTTGAGATCGGTTTTTCTTGATTATCACTGCCTACTCAAAGTAAAGGCTGAGATGGATCAGTTTGCAGAGGGATTAAAGAGCTTGGGAGTGTTGGATATGATGAAACTATGTGGAAACTATACCCAACCAGCTTACACAAAATTGCAAGGCATATGCGTAGAGGCTGACATATAAGATAGAAATCCACAGTTCAACACAGGTTCACTCATGCTTACCTCAAATCTATACACTCATGAATTCTTGTTTCATTCTGCACTGCTGTGCATATTTTCTCACTCAGAGGCATTTAAAGACCTGGTTGTAGTAAAATATAGTGAGCAGGGCTCGTCTATCTATCCCTTCGAGCAACAGGCATGGGTGCACTTCATTGACTTCTTGGATGAGTGTGCTGGTACGTAACTTGCTACTTTACATCTCAATCTGCCCCCCACTAAAATGCAATGTCATGGATACATAGATCTGTAATTATCTAACCTCTCTTTTTTGCAGAAGAGAAATTAACTGGCTGTAGCATCGAGGATGTTCTAGTTTTTTTCTCAGGGACAGACAGAGTTCCTCCTCTGAACTTTGAGAAACAACCCACTATCACCTTCTTGCACAATGCATCTGCCAAGTTTGCAACAGCAAGCACATGTGACTTACAGCTACGCTTGCCAACTGGCTATGGTGAAGACTATGATGCCTTTAAGAGTGCAATGGTGATGGCTCTGAAGGACAATGATGGCTTTGGGGGTGTGTAGAACTTTTGATTCCACCTTCCAAGTCACCATCACATAAGCAGTGTTGAGTTTGCAACTTACATACAGAACTGCTCATAACATTCGTAACACCTATTGTGTTCTGACAGTACTATCTCATTTACCTCTTGCTTATGTGTTCTTTTGTGCTTTACCAACAACTTTTGTCACGATTCCATTCTTTTGATAAGCATGACATGCTAATGCATTGTTGCCTCAATGCACTACATAAACTGTACAAATACTATTGAGAATCTGATAGTGAGTGTATGATAGATCGAGTTACTGCATAACTGTGAATCATCCATTCATCATTCATGCTTGCTGGTTGTGAGATGTGTTGTCTTAGTGTGGTCATCTCTTCCTGTGACAAGAAGTGAGGCAACTCCTCAACTACAACAGCGTTTTCATCCTCATCCAAGGGGACTGGTTCTTCAAAATCAATTCCAAATTCCTGCCAGCTTTCCTGAATAGAGAAATCCATAATTATAATTACAAAATGTATATTGTACCTGACAATCAAACCACAAGTAAGGAAGTTTACATGCACAGTAAGGCATAAACTATGCAGTCAAATCACCGTACCTCAGACATCCCAGTAATCGCAGCATGAGAAGGGTCTGAGGATTGCATCCGATGAAGTCCGAGGATCCACAGCTGTTGTGGTGTTTGGTATTGTTCAGTTCGTAGTGTGTGGTGAGCCCATCCATTCCGAAACAAATCAAGTTGTTGCTGTATGACAGGCAGAAAGATGAAATGGAGTGCGTACAGATCACGTGCATCATTCACATCAAGCATTCCCGAGTCCTCTAGGGAATAAAACAAGGTATAGAAGCAGCACACACATCCTGCATATAGATCCCTCCAAAGTCTTTCAATCCTTTGGTTGTGTACACTTCTACCGGCAATCACACTTCCTCTACCAGGTCCACGTTCTGGGTGTTCTAGCATGTATTCGCTAACACGAACATTTTCACCACCTCTATCAATTCTGATTCGAGATGGGAGTCCAAACTGGTCAACTGCTGATGTAAATGCTAACAGTACAGTAGATGCAAGATTGTTGGTTGATGCTCTGAGAAACATAATTAACCTACTGTACCCATCTATAGCTCCATGAATAACAATTCGCCATCTTATCAACCTATGATATCCATCCAAGTGCCAGAGGGCATTAGGGGAATCAACATGGTACCTTCTTCGACGAAGTACACGCCTTGCACGTAATTCGACTCCAGTTGGATCTATGCGACGCAAAGATTGCCTTACCCTCTCCCTCTGAACATGAATGCCTTGGCTCCTTAAGTACCCTCTGATGACCCTTTCACCAGACTGTGGATGTAGAGAATTGATCTCTCCTATCACCTGATCTAAATCAAAATCAGAAATATGGGTGAAATGGTGTGATGTAATCCCAAACTCAAGGAGTCGACGTTCAATTGTGCGACGACTGCAGTTCATTAGTGATGCTATGACACCAACTTGAAATCCACTTTCGACCAGAAACACAAGCTGTTCTTCCATTATTTGCAGCCTGGGACGACCTCGGTGTATGGTTGGTAACCTTGGTTCCATGGAATCAGCCATTTGGCGAAGTAGTGCTCTTAGAGATTCCACAAATGGCAAAGCTTCAGGAGTCACACTCTCAAGCAGAATAGCATATTGCAAAGCTTGTGAACACAAATCAAACAGCTCGTCCACTCGCTCCCTGGATACAGACTGGCCAATTTCCGTCACTACAGCTTGTAATACTCTTTCTGCAAAGTCCAGTGCAGTCCGAGAAAGTTGCTGGATGTCAAAGGACGACATATTGAGTAATAAGCAAATACGGACCGTTTACGGACGATTCCGGGAATGCTGTTCCCTCCTTGAGATGGTCCCGGAGATCGTCGTCCTCGGAGATCGATCCTTGGAACGTTCCTGAGATCGTTCCTTAGATCGTTCCTGGGATCGATCCTGGGATCGATCCTTGGAACGTTCCTGGGATCGTTCCTAGGAACGTTCCTGAGATCGTTCCTAGGAACGTTCCTGAGATCGTTCCTGAGATCGTTCCTGAGATCATTCCTGAGATCGTTCCTGGGATGGATCCTTGGAACGTTCTTCAAAACGCGTTCCCGTGATCGCGCTTCGATCCAACACTCGCGACACGGTCCGTGAGAACGCGAAACGATCCAGCTTTCACAAAAGATGATTTTTGTCGCAATCCGCGTTCCATACAGAACGTCCATGCAAGTTTCTCCTCCCGCGCCTCCGTGCGCGGCTAGCTGAGCACTACAGGTAACCGATACGCGGCAAGTTCGTCTCGTTCCCAGGCCTCTGCCCAGATTTCCCGTGGCGGTCAGGAAACGAGGTTAGGCCTAAGTCAGTACTAACTTCACGATAGCCTATACAGGAAAAAAAAACGTACATGCATAGAAATATAACTTCACAATAGCCTACAGGCAAAACCAGGCAAAACCACACACCTACAGGTAAAAACAAAAACTCAAAAGCAGGCCAGTTCAGTGATAGGTCCCATGGGTCCCTATTCTCAGCATCACTCACATCACTGCAGGTCTCTGTCACCAGTGGTTTGTCCATGAAATAACGTTCGCTCCACCCGGCCCGCAGCAATTTTGCTAGCCACGTGCAAAGTTGGTCTAGATTCCGTTCCAATCCCTGAATTTGCAGTTCACGATCCGTTTCCTAATCCGTTCCGTGTTTTAGTCCTGTCCTTTGTTTTGAGGACTTGTCATACTGTTTATATAGGTCCCTTTTACTTGCAGACAATGGTAGATTTGTGTCAGTGTTTGTTTTTTTTTAGCCTGTACCAGTAAACTCAATTATGTCTGGTTCCTAAACTGCAGTGGCGTAGCCAAGCTGGGGCACACTGGGGCACGTGCCCCAGCAACCGGAGGCCGTGCCCCACCAACTGCAGGCGCGCTTGCAAATTATCGACGCCGAAAGTGCCGTTGTCAACCGCGATCGGGTGCTAAAAATACATAAAGGTCTTGAATCTAGCAGCGCGGATAGCTATCTGTATCCTCAGAAATCGCGTGCAGTGAGATCGGGGAGCGTACGAGACTTACTTATTATAACGAAGTCTCGTACGCTTCCCCTAATCTCACTGCACGCGAGTTTGCCGTGAGTAAATGGTGACTTTACACCGCACACAAATCCGGCATAGTGGGAGTGCTCCTCATTCAAGGCGACGGTATGGCCTGAAATAGCCTCAGAATCGACCTGGGAAGCTCAAAAGTTCCAAAATTTTCTGAGGGGGTAAACCCCCAGACCAAGTTTGTTTCTTCGTTTTGCGCTGAAATCCCCACAAACGTACTGTGCCCATGTTGTGCCCTAGCATCGGCTGTGTCCTGGCTACGCCACTGCTAAACTGCAGCACTGACCTCTCAGTGTCACTGGGATCTTAGGGTGCAGTTTCAAATTACAAACACAAGGGAATACAATAACAAGTCAATTTAGGTTATGAATGGGGGTGATCAACATGCTATGAAAAATGAGCATCTCATGAATATGAAGACCTGTTTGGCAACTATATACATCACTTTTCGAAACATCCATACAAATATAGCATGCCCTACAAAAAGGCACCCCTATTTACTGCACTGGCAGTGGTAAATTTATAATAGCACAGGCTTGCCTTTTGTGCACCCCTACTATATGTGGAAATGTAACACTAGTGGGTAGCTATTAGCCTAGTTTTATTCCCTTGCTTTGTATCAAGGCTGTGGCATTTTTCCCTTCAGTGAAATATAACCACAGCTTTAATCCCATGGCTGTAATATAGCCTAAATTGACTGGTTTGGCATTCCCCTTGCTTTATATTGATGGCTCCTTCCTGTTACAGTAGCCATCGCATGTTGACACCCACATCAGTTCAACTAAAAGTAAATATTACTACAGCTTTGATCCAATGACAGCTAGCCTAATTTGACTCATACTGTATTCCTCTTGCTATATAAGACCAAAGAGTTCAGTGCTACAGTATTTACTGAGTACAAGCCATTGCCTGCGAGTAAGAATACCTTATGAAAAGTAAGACAACCCCTAAAAAAAATGGCTGCATGGAGGACCAACGACATAGTGGAATTAATTTACCTAAGCTCCAGGGGAGGGACAGAAGCCTTAAACACTAGACCACAATCTAACTAAGATTTCCCATTAGCTTATAAACTGTTAGTTCTCGAGAAAACAGAAGGTATCCTTACTAGTCTAGTGTTACACCTATAGCACAATTGAGTGTTGTGACAATACAAGGATTTGATTTCATGTTATCAAATGTGCAGACTTTCAATCATGCAGTTCAGGATGTCAGTAGATAAATGCTGAAACTTTACAATGTCACAACTACTCCATCTTCTGAGTATACTTCACAACTAGTGAAATTGGTTTGGGTGTTGTTGCATCAGCCACCACAACTTCATGACCATCAGAGACACCAAGATCTAAAGATGTAGATGAAGAAGAACTTGTCTTTACATTTTCAGGGAGCTCAATGTAATTGATTCTGAAACATGGAGGTGGGATAAGACTCATAACAGAAAATGAGTGCACAGTAGAACACCATGGGCACTTGTTAGTACTTCCACTACTTCGAATGTTTGGTAACTTTCATTTGAACAACATTCGGTAGAATCAAGATATTATGTAACATGGGTGTGCTTGTGGTTTCTGCATGAATGCACAATGCATGTTTACTTAAAGTTTATTAAAGCCACTCAGCTGTCTACAGTTAAAAGTGTCTACCGCAGACCACCCGCCGGCAGCGACAATGGACATGCCTGGTACTTTGCGGAAGCGCTCCACTTCCTCGTCCCTCACCAAGCTCACTAGTCTACTGCTAGTGTCAGGAGCATCTCTCTGCCTCGTGTTCTATGCTCGACTACACCAAAGGCCTGAAACTTTTCTCCGCTGTCTTTCAAGATCATGGGGTGTGTGTTGATTAGAAATAGGTTACGTACAAACATAATTTTACCTTCAAATGTTCGAATGTTAGTACATTTGTTCGGCCCTAATTTTGGTGAACAATAATCTAATATCACCCAACTTTATTATCCAGTAAACCTACACATACTACACCACGTTTGGCCTCAATAAACTTACAACAGCCAACAATAGACAAGAAATGGTCTCATCAGCCCCTGCATTGTCCATTGTACAGTATACCCATATGTAAATGTAACTTTTGGTTTTGAAAATGATGATACTCAACTGCACAGTTCAATTTTCATGGGGGGGTTGTTTATGCACATGCATAGTTGAACATCATAATAATTATTATAAAACGATAGGCACCAGCTACAAAAGGCTTGGTTGACATTGACAATCATTTACTGTGCAAGGCGACTAACCTGTTAACTTCAGCTTCAAGTTTGGTTTGGTGACCTTCTCCAAAGCTTCTAAAGTCTGTACGAAAGTGCCAGTGCAAGTTTCACCATTATGATTGACATAGAATACGTCAACTACATATATTCAGCTGCAATTGAACAGTATCGCAACTAGCACAGAGAGGCTTACTGGTATATACAGTGTCTTGTTCTTTCCATCCACTACTGTTGTCAGAGTAGGGGCTTTCATTAAACTGCAGTATCACATGATGAAAGAAACTGTAAAAGCATAATCATACAGCATCGGATAGTTCTGTGACACAACCATTATTTCATGGCGGTGTAAAATTTTGTGTTGAGTTGGATTCATGAATAATTTGTCCGTGAACAATCTCCATTTACATGACTCATACGTACAAGTGGAAGATCCATATTTGTAGTTTACAGATAGCTGTGTCTACAACTTACAACTTCTGGTTTTCCTGCAGGTGGTCATACAGCTCTTGCAAGGTGGCATCTTCATGAAATGTTACATTCACAGGTCGCATGGAACATGATGGACAGTCATCCTGAATAATAGTAAACACACCACACATGATCAGGTTTTGCGTCCAAGCATGCTACCAACAAAGAACATGTGAGGCAGCTAACCTTTCCCCATATTCATCTAGCTTGTTACTCATGACAGAACTGGCAGATGCACTTATAGACTAGTATGCTTCTGAAATGAAATGTACAGAAATAGCCACCAACAAAGTAGTCATAGCAGAGTAGACATTATGTGCACACATGCATAGAACTGGTATTTCAGCTGGTTAACAGTTGTATATAACTTTAGGCCCGGAGAAAGCATACTGTAGCCTGTATTAACCCTGCACAGTCCACCCATGCACATAATTAGCTCAACGGGGGGGGTTCTCTGGGTTTTTTTCCTCTCACGTGTTAAATAGCATTATGTAAACATGACAAGATGATGATGTGTGCGTAGAGCTTTCTATTGATGCCTACTTTTGTCAGCAGTCTCCCTCCTCGTAGGCCTACAAATCGTGACAAAGATGCCTGTCAAACCCGAGAAAGATACTGACCTTCAGTTTCTTTTGTTTTTGCCACAAAAGCTGAGTTTGGTCTGGGTCATTCTGACGCACTTGGATGTGGACGATTATGGAAAGGTGAGAGAAAAATGCCAGTGTGCATGGCTTCTTTTCGCTATCAGAGCAACTTATATTGTCCTGATCCGGCCAAGAATTGAGCCTTGGAGCGAAGGAGGATGTTGTGGCTCACCAAGACTACCGTCTGGTCCAGGCGGTTTCAGTAAGTGACACCCTCTAGTAGTTGGTCTACGCTGCCTTCAACTTGGTGAATGTGAGACTCACAGAGTCGGTTACGTTACGCAGTTTACTTTATCAGGATGATCTACAAAAAGTTGGTATATACATTTTTATAGTATGTAGTCAGTACAGTGCAAGAGGCTGAAGAGGTGGTATCCTAGTATTAATTAAATATCAGATCACTGTTAATGTCATTAGCATCGTCCTTCAATTTCTGGGGAGGGGGTTTTACCATTCAAACTCTCTGGTAATGCTGATTCCCTCTCCTTCAGCCTTTTCTCTTCCTCTTCTTCAATCAGTGCAGTTAATTCTCTCAGAGGATCCTCGGATATCTTTTCTGCCTTTTGTGTGACAAGGTGAGGCGTTTCCCACATAGATTTAACGGTACCTCAAGCTGATGCTTGAGTATACTTATTTTGGCTGCCTCTACCTGTTTTGTTGTTGTTCCTGCTGCCTTACAGAGTGCATCTTCTAACTCATTGATTGTTGTAATTGCTTCAACTTTGGGCTCGTTTTGTCTGCTTTTACTCTGGCCTTTTCTTCTTCTGCTTTCCTCATCATTTTTCTCTTCCACCTGTTGTCCTTCTAATTACTCCTTTTCCTCCCTTATCGTTTGTTTGCTCCTCTTTTTAGCAAGAATTATTGTTTTGTCCTTGAAATCTGTGTTCTGCTTCCAGAACCAGGGCATGGTTGAGTTTTTTTTAACACTTCCACCATTCCAGAAACTGTTCGCTGGCTAAAATTGGGAGTGCACTTTTGAATCCAGTCATTGAGACCAAGGATTCCTTCACAACGGTCATTGGTAGGTTGTATTTTTACAATGCTTTGCGTGTGTCTAAGTCAGGGTTCAAGCATGCGTTTTAATGCTTTTTTAATAGGTAGGAAAGTACATGATTCATCAAAGTCATCATGGCTGTACAGGCGAGATCAAATTCGAGGTGAATTCTGGTGAATCCTATGATTAAATTTTTTTGTTTTCCCCATACAGTCTTGGCTCAGATTGAAACCCCTGGACTGATGGGTCAAGCAGGAGTCTTGGACTGGTTCCATGAAGCTCCAGGTGTTGAACGAGTTAATGTACATTCATATCCAAGTACATTTTGCTGAGCTTGGTCGATTTCATTAAAATCATCAGATCAGCATATATCTGATCATAAATTAAACCATCTACCTTAGAACGTGTGGAGCTTTTAAGTAGTTTAAGACATCTCTCTCCAGGTTATTTAACTCCTTGGTGACCTGTAACACTTTCAAGGAATTGGGTTGCCTGTCTTGCTAGACATGAAATTCTTCCTGCATTTCTAGATGCTACGAAGTATCTACTACCTACTTGTCGAGATAACCTGACAGACAATGTGGCTTTCAGTTCGTCTTCCCCTTCACTTGCATTATCTCCAACTGCTTCAACCTCCTCAAGTAGTTCCTTTAGATATTCAGGAATTCCTCGGACACCTTTCCCGTACTCAGGGTGTGATCCGAGGTGGCCGAGTAATTTGCATACTGAGTGCACAATGGTATCTACTGCAGCAGAAGGCATACCCAATTCCTCAGAAAGACCACTGACCTACAAAAAGATAACATCATACTGTTGATTTCAACTCCCTTTGAATGTAGTCTTGTGCATGCACCTCTCAAGGAGAAATGATCTGCTGAACAAAGTTGAATTTCTTGGGCTTCTAACTAAAAAGTGGTAGAGACCACTGGGAGGGTGGGAGATTGTCTGGCTTGATAGACTAGTGTGTCACAAAATGTTCTAGGTTACACTAGTTTCAAAGTGCATGCAAGCCCAAGTACTTTAACTTGGTTCACCACACCATTTTTCTTCGTGAAAGGGTGGGGTCTGAGCATGAAACAACTTTAAAAGAAAGGTTAGCTGGCAGTACTTATCATCCACAGGCCTGCCATTTGGTGCTGCCTTAATTCGTCCGTTATTCACTTACGGAAGTCAATGAATGCATACTATGGGTGTTCAAAGGAAGCTGAAATTAACAGTACAATGTCATCCTAAGAGTATCTACGGTCAATTATTCAGCACACTCCTCCCCTAATTTCCTACTACAGATTGTGTACCTCAGCTGTTCAAAATTCACTCCTAGGTGCATTCCACAGAAAGTTTCAAGAATAGACCATCCACTCCCATTCGTTTCCAGCAACCCACTTTCTTGTGTTTCAAGGTCAGCTCGCTCCTTGACTAGGTGATTAAATGCTTTCTGGGTTGAAGCTTGATCTGACATTACAGAGTTTATCAATCTCCATCCAATTGTGTTAGCACCTTCAATACCCAGATCCTTTCCAACCTCCCTGATAACTTTGAACTGCCAGTCTCGGCTATCAATAGCAGCTTCAGCTGGTTCCATCGCTAGCAACAGCTACAACAAGTGTAAGTTCATTTATCAAAAATCCTTGCACTTTCTTTTGATTGTAGGTAGTGCCATCTGAGTTAACATGATGATTCTCTGCCTGAGAGAGAATGGAGGCTGGGTGTGCTTTGGAACACTGTTGGAAGTTCACAAGAGCGCGTTTTGCTTGCTAAGCTTGTTTTGGGTAGCTTTACCTTTTCTGCATCTATGAGTGGGCACATCGTTTCTAAAACTACTTTTTTCTACATTTCTGGGGGGAATTTGTTCAGCTAATAAGCAACAGTATAGTGCTCTGATGTTGTTTGTGAACTACTGTCCTTCTTTCATCTTTGGAATGTGTTTGTGTCCTTCCAAAAATTCCTCCACCTTGCTTTTTGCTTCTTTGCACTTTTCTTCTTCTTTCACATACCTCTGCAGGTATGGGTACCTCTGGACAAAATCGAGATCTGTGTATGCAAATTTTCAGTGTTGTATGCATCGTTTGAATGTCACTTAGTTGTGATTCTTGCCATCTAAAACTCACCTGAGGCCATCTCTGAATGAGATTCACTGCGTTGTTAGTAAGATAACCGGAAACTCAAAGAGGAAACAGGGAAACCCGCAAACTACAGAAGGCAGCGACAGAAACCAGAAACTGCCCGCCAATTTCCTAGGTTCCGTTAGCCAATCAATGAACCATATTATTATGCGTAACGTCATAGTAAACGTCATGGTAGAACGTCATTTTTGACTGTATTTTTGGAACATGGCTACATCGATTGCCACGGCCGCATGAAGTTGCTTACCACTCTGTTAGAAGAACAGGATTTGCATGAAGCATGGTACATTAGGAAATATTGATGTGTATATTTGCGTATAGTAGCCAGAATTTGCCTACTAGTGGCAATAAAAAATTCTGTTTGGCATCCCTATTGTAATGTATGCTACATTCACTGTCGTAGGTAAAGGCACAGGTCACCTGTCACTGTTAGTCAGCACCTCAATCCTCAAATCTCAGTAACAACATGAATTAAGGGTGGAGTGAGTTTACTTCGAGGTGGGAATAAATTTTGCAACACCATTAATTGTCTTGTGTTCAGCTGTTCCTCCCTTTTTGCATACTACAAACAATATTCAAATGGTGTGTACATGCACATTCATTGAGTACATTCCTTATGTACATTTACTTCAGTGGTAATTACAAACTGTTTACAAACTAATTACCAAATATGCACTCTAGCCATCATTAGTGAGATTGGTTACACCTCTGATAGCATCATACTGTTAGCTAACCTTTTTCTCCGCTTCAAACGTATAGGTATACACCCCTTCTGTATCGTTGAACACCATGTAGTTCTGCAAAGGCTTACTGCAGCTGCAGTATATGAAGTGTAAAAAGAATAAATAAAACTGCCCATTGATCCAGGGCATGCAGTGCCCAAACAATCAAGACCACTACATTGGCAAATGAGATTTCAGTGGAACTTTTCACACTCATTGTTGTAATTGCTTCAATTTTGGACAGCAAAACAAATTATCACATTTACATAACGCAATTACACAGCAAAGTACTCCCCCATATATGGACACTCTGCCAGAAGGGGATATTGGAGCTGAGCATTATCCACATTGTTCTCAGTGCTCACAAAAGCCAAGAATGTTCTAAACCCGGCCAGTGACATTTGTTGTTTTAGCATTTGAAGTGCTTTATAGGGTGTGTGGGTGTCTCTGAAGTGAAAAATGGATAATTAAGTGTTTGTTTATACTGGCTACACTAGTGTTGCATAGTTCACTAATTTATGTGCCAAAAAGTGCTGTATCAGTAATGCTGAAGTAGCCAAGGCTTTCCTGTGTTGCAACTACAGATAGTGTGTTCTGCAATGTGATTGGTGGTTGGAAATTTCTTGCCAGAAAGCAATCAGTGTTAATGAAGAGTCGGCCGAATATGACCAGACTCTCTCCTGGGGTCTGAGCATGAGACTGAACTTGGAGTGGCCTTAGCAGCATTGTACATATTTAAAAGTGTGGCCAGACAATAATGTACCTGGTTGCAAGTTTGAAAATCTCTGTGGCACAAGCAGCTATAAGAATACAGAAGAGATACAAAACATGAAATACAACTACAATCACACAACACATAATTGTGCCAAAGCATCAAGGACGTTATTCTTTAAACCTGAATATGCTTAGGTACACATAACACTAGATTGAGGAAATCTAGTGTTTGGTAGTTCACACACACAGTAAATGATAGGTACACATAACACTGTAGATTGAGGAAATCTACATTAAAATTTTACTTTCATGTTCAACTTAACTCTACTTGACTTTACTTGACTCTACTTGACTTATTCCGTAATGTAGTATTATATATTAGTTATTGCACCAGCAAGTTGAACAGTGAATCTTTCTCTCCCTCTCTCTCTCTCTCTCTCTCTAGGATCTCTATCTCTTTCTCTCCAGTTCTGGGAAAGTATTGAAACTATGGAGATGTAGAATATACAATTTTGGCAAGTAAACAACTTGTGAACTAGTACCAGAGGTTGTTCCATGCTAGCCTTCTCTCTATATATAGGTTAGACACCAAAGCGTAGGGATCTACAGGATTTAGATGCCCAAGTGAAGCCTTATATAAAACCCAAGCGCGAAGCGCACGGGTTTTATGAGGCTTTGCACGGGCTTATAAATCCCATAGATCCCTACGCTGCAGTGTCAAACCGATTTAGACTATAGCTACTCACTACTCACCGTCAAACTGTTGCTGTAATGGCGTCTTACGACTCAATACTACGTGACCTCTGTAGGGACGAAGTCTACAGAGAGTTTTTCGGTGAACCCAGTAGCAGTCTACATGAACTGGGAGGAGCTGAGCAAGCACCCGTTTCCGCGGCCACCTCCTCTAGCGAGGGGGTTTTGAATGAAGCCACGGTTGACTCGCTGCTACTAGCTGCACTAGAGCAGTTCAAGGACGAAGCTACGGCTGCTACGCTCTGCAGTAGAGGAACACGAAGAATCAGGGACAACGCAAAAGGCTAAGAAGACACCAGCCAGGAGGTTTGCTACACCAAAGTGTGATGAAGATGTAGCAAAGGCGAAGATTGTAAGTGTACCAAAAGAAAACTCAGACCAACACCAGGTATTGCCATCAGATTTGGGAAGAATGGAGGGACAGTAGAAATTCCTTTGCAGCAAGTCGTGAGGTAGTTCCTGATGATATCACCCAGATGGACAACACTTCTTTGCTAGCCTCGTTCCCAGGCTCTCCCCTCGCCCCGACGAAAAATAAAAACGGAGGGGGAGAGCCTGGGACCAATTCGCACGTGATATCGCGGCACGTAGACGTCACAGCAATAATTACAAAAGTCGTGACGCAATTATGCAGCCACGTGATTGGCTGACTCGAACAGCTACGATATACTACTGAAACAAGTGAGCTGTAACTGCGTCGGTGAGACCTCGGCACAGGTCAAACAGCAGCGACGGCGGAGAAGTACCCAGTACGTAGGAAAAACTTTGAAGAAAGACTTTAGTTGGCTAGCGCTACACTCTGGCATACAAAATAAACTCACAACCACATTTTAAAGCTCCAACATAGCTACACAACAATAAACGAGTTGTAGTAACAAACTCCTGAGCTGACAGTACTTCGCGGCTCCTTTGCGGTCTTCACGTGAGTGACGTTTCAGGTTATTTAATGGTTAGTGCAAAGTCGTCGTGCCGCGATATCACGTGCGAATCGGTCCCAGGCTCTCCCCCTCCGTTTTTATTTTTCGTCGGGGTGAGGGGAGAGCCTGGGAACAAGGCTACTTCTTTGCAGCACTGAATGAGTCGGTTTGTGCTAGAAGTGAGAAAGAGAGATAGTACCGAATATCCACCAAATACTCTTTATCACATCATCTGTGGCTTGCAGCTCTACATTAGAGGAAGCCGTCCTGAAGTACACTTCTTTAAGGATCGGTCCTTTGGTGGTTTCAGAGCAGTTTTGGTCTCTGAGATGAAGAGGGTCTAGAAAAAGGGAGTTGGGACCAAGAAAAGACAAGCAGAGCCACTAACATAAGAAGAAGACGAACTATGGAAAACAGGCCAGCTAGGAGACCATTCCCCTCAAGCTTTGGAAGATACGATGCTGTTTATGAATGGCATATATTTTGCCTTACAGAGTGGCAGTGAACATCATGATCTTCGCCATGATCCTCCACAGCTTCAACTAGAAGAGCAAGCAGGGAAGAGAGCCTGTCTACGCTACTGTGAAGATGTTTCTAAGAACCACCAGCGAGGGTTGAAGGGGAGGCATGTGAAACCAAAGGTTGTGGTGCACTATGCAAACATTGATAACCCAAGTTGTTGCTTCATCAGGCTGTACAAACTGTACCAGAGCAAGTGTCCTCCAAACCACACAAAGAATGCCTTTTATTTGAGACCACTACAAAAACCCAATGCTGCTGGTTTTTGGTATTCTACCCAGCCCGCTGGCCACAGTAAACTTGATGGCACTGTTGCTAGAATGTGCAAAGCTGCTGGCATTGGTGGTTTTAAAACTAACCACTCCCTCCGTGCTACAGCTGCTACATGACTCTACCAGGCTGGGTTAGACGAGCAGCTAATAATGGAGACAACTGGTCATCATAGCCTAGATGGTGTTTGTAACTACAAGTGGACCAGTGTTGAGCAACAGCAAGTTGTATCAGATATCCTTTCTTTAGCCAAGAAGCCAAGGAATGAGTGCTCAGAACCCAATGACGTTAGTCCACCAGTCCATTGTTCCAAGAAGACAACTGAACATTTTCGTGGGGGTACCCAGCCAAACCAGGGGAACATTTACCACAAGCCACACCCTTCGCACATGAGGCTTGTGAGACTAATTGTTCGCTTGGAAAAACGTATCACCTCCCGACACACGCTGTGTGCGTGGGGGCCTTGCGTAGGCATCCACTGACCATTGGTGCTACGTAATTGGCGATGCCAAGCAAGCCATGAGTGAGGGGAAAAGTGATCCTGTTGAAACCAGACTAACTTGACTGGCAGCTACAGCCCTGATTCTTCACAACACAGTCAGGTGTTCAGGATTTGGTCACGTTACAGCAGATTTAAATCACTTCGTTGTTAATACATACTGCTTGAGTACAACATACAGGTGAAAGTATATACCGTATAGCAGGGGGGTTTTCGCAGGGCAAAATTTTCGCAGAATCATGATCAGTTGTATTACAGAAAATTTTCACTGGTTAAATTTTCGCAGCAAGCAAGTTTCAAATCACAAAATTGAATCTGTTCCTGTCAATGGTGTACTCACTAAGCAGATCGTGCAGAAGCACGTGAGCATGCATAAAGTCAGCCAACCCATTTCTATAAGTATACCAGAGACGTGTCTCAGTTCACTTCTCGCTCGAGAGTTTTATTGTACGGTCCTCGTCCTTTCCACCTTCCTCAAGTTGTGCAGTCTGGACACACTCGATGGCGGCACAGACAGCAGCTAGAGGACAGTGGGCCCTCCAGAGTTGGTATTGCTGTCTTCGTGGGATAGCTTAAAAATACTGCAGCACCGACATGTCGTAGAACTATTAGAATGCACATGGAGCTCAATCTGTACGTACGCATAATTCTCGCTGGCTAAAATTTTCGCAGATCCTACTCAACTGCAAAAAACGCGAAAAACACCTGTTATACGGTATGGAAGCATGCCAAATGAAGGTACTAAAGGGGGCTTCTTTTGCAACATTCTTGCTTAACTAACTGTAATTGGGCTTATTGGCACGTCCTCCTACTACATGAGAATACAGGATACATAGCTAACCTGCAATAACAGCATTGGTTGATGCCACAGCTGGAATAATATGCTTTACCACACCTGTAAAATAGGCACACATCAAATCAGTCAGAGGGGTACATAAAGTGTGAATACATTACACAGAAAATTCCCTCAAATGATCGATCACATCACACACAGCATCCTCCAAACTACAAACAGAGGTACTAATTGGTCCATAATCCCAACCAAGGGTACATTGACCACAAAGAAAAAAGGAAATGTAAGCTAGGAAACGCTCAAATGCTTTGCGCGTAAGGATGAGCTATAGCGGTCGATCTAGAACTCACCTAGCAGCATCCACTGAGTGAGTTTCGTCCCAAACAAACGAAAGCTACTTGTGGAAATCGAGTTGACCTTTCACTATGGGCCTGTATGGCAGTCAGTATGATTACATCATTCACGTAGCACTAATTACTATCTCGCCACGTATCACTAATTACTAGCTTCCAACCTCCTCTGCACAGAACCTTCCTTCTAAGCAGATTGTGCCAACTGATAAGGTGGTCAAAGTCAGTACACTCAATCATTAGTGGTTAAAAGGATAACTTAAGGTTACGGGTACATGTTCATGAAGATTAGTACATCACAAAGTTGCCTATATAACATTTCCGCACCTAGCTCCTCCTACCATTGTAGTAAACTGACGTAGAAGTTTGTACTCGTACTCCACCGAGCAGCCGCCTACTGTCACTCGACTGTGTACTGTAACAAAGTTAGTGTTATGCTGAACTATACCTGAATGCCCTCTGTAGCGACTGGTTGTTGTAAAAATCTGGTAGCTCTTTGGTAGGAAATGTTTATAGGCAAGTTTGTGGCATACTAATCTTATTCACAAACATGTACCCGTAAACTTCAACAAGGCTGTCTTCTCAGCTTGTAAGGTCTCTATGATGAAAGGAGCTGCTTCAGTTCGGGAATGCAGACAACAGCAGAGAGACTCCAGGTTCGGGGGTTATGGTTAGTGTCACAACTTCTAGTACAATTTGGAGCATGAAATCCTGGGATTGTGGTACATTCAGGAAACCACAATCAGGAAACCACAGGCTAAAAATGCTAGTTAGTATGCTTCTCAGAAACCATAAACATTCTTAGCCTCATTCCTCCCCACTTTGGATTTTGAACTTTACAATCGTGAAGGCGGGAGAACCTGGTACGTATGTGTTTTCACTTGAGTGATGTCAAGGTCAGAAAGACCTTGATTGCACATGGGATTCAGAGCAGCAAAGGCAATAAGGAGCAAAGGTAACAGGCAACTTAACTACACGTACCTAGCTAGCGGAGAACAACTACCCTACATACGTACCAAGTGTTGAAGGTATAGTCCGTTGAACAACGTGCAAAATGTTGCCCTATTGCCATTTTCATCATGCTCACTTGAGAAAACATACCAGACTCCCTGCCTTCGATTCATGATTACTAGTGAGATGATTCATCATCATGGGGTGAGCCTGAGCAAGCAACAAACTGCTGATTTACTACTTTGTCATGGCACACAGCAGGATTTGTCACTGTCGACTGTTTAGCCAAATTTAATAACGCATATGGGTAGGTAGCTACGTAAGTCCTCACCAGAGATAAATACAAGTATCACATATGCCAGCCATTTCTCCAGCCAGGGCAGCTAACGTGGCTACACATGCATGGACTAAGCTTTACACCGAAATCATGGCGTTTATGAGTGCCGTTTATGCATGGCCCGCGACCCACTCAACCACCGTCCATATTAAATTTTCACAGCCTGCGAGCGGCCTGCCGTCGTCGGTAGAAGCACAAACCAGTGCCACGCGTGCTTCAACTTCAGTCGTCTTCGCTCCAGGTCCCCGATACTGCACACTGACAGTAGCCCTCCACTGGCCTCATATGCTTCACGTCGATCTTCGTGAAATATTTGAATGCGCTTATTTAAAATTTACGGTAAGTGGTCGGTCCATCCAAACAAACAAACAAACAAACGTACAAGCATACACACGCGCGTGCGCAATGCAGTCACGCTAGTGTGGGGCGAGCCTGAGTCACGCTAGTGTGGGGCTCACTCAGGCTCGCCCCAACAATGTTTGTATCCCAGAGCTGGGGAGCCTGGGAATAAGGCTAGAACAATCTCCTGTTTTCAGCCAGGTTTGAGAGACTAATGAACGTGAAAACAAACAAGTCAAATGAGCAGTGTACAGTATGTCTGACAAACAGTTTGTACCTTGTGTCAGCCTGTATGTGACTCCCTGAATACCAAACTCATCAGCTCTCTCCAGAGCTCTCTCATAAATCCATGTTATGTGATCAGGATTGTCACCATCAATTGACACATCTGCACAAAACAAACAACACATTCAAAGTACATAGCTTCAGAAACCTGCAGCCCACTGTAGGAGGGCCTGGGAGCAATAGCTTGTTTGGTATCCAGTAAATTACACTTCTAGATGCAAGATAAAGGATTCACATAATGCTGTATAAATAACTACGTACCACATCCAGAATGATCATCCAATCTGAGTGCACAGTCACTCTTCTTATATAGCAATTTCAGTCACATGACAAAGGATACATAAATAGCAACAATAGTGCTAACACAAGTATGTACCCAAGAGTAACGTATTACAGACTACAAGCAATAGCTATAAATAACGAAACACAATATGGTAATGATGTTACATATAAACCATAGTAAGGAGGTGTATCGATCTGCAAACTTCCGATGACCAAGCTCGAGGGTAGTATGATTCGCACGATATGCACCAATAATATATACCATAGTGCGCGGGCGGATTACGTAAGCAGTTTCCATTTCCAGTATTGCATTTTTGAATTTTTGAATTGACGTGGCTAGTGTTGCTGTGCGTTGCTGCTGCTTTTTGACCGGAAAAGGATGATTTTGAGTACGCTTAGGCCACTAAAGGATCCCCAAAACATCTCTGCAGTCAAAGCAGAGTCGGATCCATGACGAAAGGTCTTTCACTCGCGTCGACTTGAAACTAAGGATACTTTATTACTACGTGGATTGGAAACTCCAGGAAAATTGATGACGCTATCCTCATTGCAGTAGTAAAACGGAATTCCGTTTCACTAACGTATTCTTGCAAACATGGCTAATGGCTGTTGGATAAGGTTTATACCCACCTCGTCCAATTTCTTTACGTCTAATTCCGTTTCACTAACGTATTCTTGCAAACATGGCTAATGGCTGTTGGATAAGGTTATACCCACCTCGTCCAATTTCTTTACGTCTAATTCCGTTTCATCTAACAAAATGCACGTATGTACCATTTCATCAAAATACATATTACAATGACAGCACTAAAAAGATACCCAGTTACTAAAAGCTGATACGAGTTCACTAAGTGTGTAATCACCAGCCTCATACTTTTCTCTGTACCTTCTTCTTCTCCTCACTGGAAGGCCTCCTGCAGCCAATTGAATTAGGGTGATTTCAGTTGCAGCCTGCTCAGACTTGAAAAGATTGACTGCTTCGCAAATATTGGGGTGTGCTGGTGGTATGTCTGTCTATCGGCGGTTCTTCCATTGAGGGTGTAGCGGAATCTTTCATGTCTGAGAGATCAACCGCCTCGGATTGTTGTGATGAATTCCATGTTGCAATGTGAAATACCCAAACATGTTACTCTTTATATACAAATGCCACATCAATCATAACCTGTCAACCTCAAGGCACTTATGGGACACTGTGTATTTAGTCAAACACCAACTCTGAACAAAGTTGCTGTCTTTGAAGTTATTCCTAGAACATTGTATAATTAGTCAAAAGGCAATTTTAGACGAGATGAGACATACGTGCATTTCATTAGACAAAACGGAATTAGACATTAGACAAGGTGGGATGATAACTACCGAAAGTGACACCTTTTTTTAAACATACAACATGAATATTCACAACAAAAAGTGCATGGTTACACAGTTTAGGGCATTGTTAATTAAATGGGGTACAACATTTGATTGAACTTGCATCCAACAACTCTCCGACCTAACACAAAGTGCCCAGCTCAGGAGACTCAACATTCACCTTGTAGAACTATTTCCGTGACATAGCCTTTACGAAACTTAGTTGGTTACACAGTTTGTTGTATGTATAACATAACTGTATGCACCACGACACAGTTAACTGCTCATAGGTCTCACACATCTAACACAAAAATATATATACACATAAAAAAAGTTTTATTCGCTGCATCAAGGCAGTAACGAAAAACCAAATCACGACAAATGCCACTGAGATATCAAGTACCAAAAAGGTAGTCTCTTTGCACGCAAAATCAGTTCTCTGGATAGCTCATGCAGTGCGCAGTGACGTCTCGAAGTGTCTGTTGGGAGGAGCTAGTTTCCGTACATCTCCGTTACACTGCGCAACGAGGTTAGTGTCACGCGTGTATATTATCTAAAGTACGCAAGTTTCCAATCCACGTAGTAATAAAGGAAACCAATGATGCCGATGGGCAGCTAGCTTGCTACCTAGCCACTCTTGGAAGCTGGCGACCATGAAACAATAATTCGAGCTGGCAGTAGAACCCCCAGCATCCAGTTCCGCTGGCAGTAGCAGCAACGACTCGTCGAATACAAACTGGTTCTAGCGCTATCCTTGGATCAACCACCTGGCGAGTGAAATTATCGTCGGCATCCGTCAGGATAGTGGCTAGCTGTTGGGAAGCAGTAGCGTCTGTCCAACCATGCGTGGTTCCACACACTACAGCTGCAAGAATAAATTCGAAATTTGTGTGACGCTTTGGCTTTTGTGCTTGTACTCAGTACAGTACGACGGCTCTATATAGTGCAGGCAGTAGCTCTCCTAGTGAGGCCCGGGGAAAATTGGCCCTTACATTGCAAAACCAAAAAAAGTTTTGTTTCTCTGTGCTGCAGTTGTGGTATTTGCCAATTACAAGCAAATTAACTGTCGGCTGCTATATATACACTCACTCAGCCAAATATACACCCCTGACTCAGCAATATACTCCCTGCGGTCGCAACTGTAGGGAGTATATTGCTGAGTCAGGGGTCTATATGCCATATATGACGCCATGCGGTGCCTTTGATCCGCCCACGCACTATAGTATATGTAACAGAGAAGGGTAATGAGCTCCAGGTACATGGAGCATCAGAAAGAGGAAATAATAATAAAAGCCAGTGCACTTGAGCTTTTTTCCAATGGCAGCATTATGGAGCAGATTTTGCAGTGTACGTATGCCTATGCAAAGTCCAAGAAGGAGAGCATGAAAGGAAGGTATAAGCTTTTTATGAAAAAGCAAGTGGGTAAGTTGCATCAGTTCACATTCGTAGGTGTCCTCATTTTGCTTGAAATTCATGGTGTTCAAAACCATAGAAAAGCCTGGAATACAGCCAGTTCTCTACCATTTATGAGACCTACTGACCTGCCAGCTCTTTGAGCTCGCTAAAACATTCATCCAGGTCATTACACCAGCTGAAGAGAATATTGCCATTAGTAATCAACTTAGGAAGCTTCAACCACTAATTGACCACATCAAGAACAAGTGTTTTGAGTTTTATCAGCCTCGAAAGGAGGTTTCCATTGATGAAAGAATGGTGAACAGTAAAGCCAGGTGTCATTTCAAGCAGTACATGAAGAGCAAGCCCACAAAGTGGGGGTTCAAGGTGTGTGTGTTGGCTAATATGAAAGGGTATACTTTTGACTTCAACATCCATACTGGGAAGAGCACAGAAAAGTCCGACTCGGGACTCTCTCACGATGTGATAATGCAGCATGGGATCATGGCAACCGGCACATTTCATACAAGCAGACAAGGACTGCCAAGTGAAGCGGTTTCACTCAAGGATGCCTTTATAAAAGGCAAATTGCCACAGGGAACAGGATACTATACCCAGGATAGCCAAACAGATATTGTCTATTGCATGTGGAAGGACACATGTGTAGTGTCTGTGATGTCAACTGTCACCCACCAGGCCACCAAAGTGAGAATATGGTATCCAGGAATTGCCTTGGTGCAGCTGGTAAGCAAACAATCATGAAATTCCAAGGCCTATTGTCATTGAACAATACAATCTCTTCATGGGTGGTGTAGACAAGTGGATACTGTTTGTTAACTACGTAGTACAAAATGTAGGACCCATCCAAAATGTATTATTAATCTTGTACTGTTGGTAATGTTGTTGCTGTGGTAATTAGTACACTTAATGGCCTTGCTCGATTAGCCAGTATGCTTCATTCATGTGCGTAATGAACTTAGTTGTAATGTCGCTGAAATCTGGTATTTCCCCACTATGGAGAAGGAACTTGAAGCAGTAGCTATTGACAAGGCCAACTGCAGCTCTGTTGATTCATGACATCTGTGTTAGTCAGAGAGAGTTATCATGTGTATTCCCGTAAATATTTTTCAGGTGCAGGGAATAACGGGCCTTACTTTTAACAGCATTGGCTCCACCAGAAATTGAAGCTACAATAATTAGCTCACTACATCTCAAGGAGACAATTGTTGTGACACAGCACCTTGTCATGAGATTGAAGGAAACTTCATACGCAGTTGGGCAGGTGTGTTACTTGTGTACAATGGTGTTTATATCCTCGTTTATACAGTGAGATCTGGGGCAGTGAGATCTGGGGCAGCGAGATTTGGGGCAGCGAGATTTGGGGCAGTGAGATCTGGGGCAGTGAGATCTGGGGCAGCGAGATTTGGGGCAGCGAGATTTGGGGCAGTGAGATCTGGGGCAGTGAGATCTGGGGCAGTGAGATCTGGGGCAGTGAGATCTGGGGCAGTGAGATCTGGGGCAGTGAGATCTGGGGCAGTGAGATCTGGGGCAGTTGGTGCATCTAATTGCTAATACAGATGACCTCGCAATGACAACTATATTCTCACAGATGAAAGATGAAGTGTATCAAGTATTCACTTCGCCCAGCACGTTGGCAAGACAAACATTTGGTATCACGCTTCACATTCGGAGTTCTTCATTCCAGGGGCGGATCCAGAGATTGATCACATTCGGAGTTCTTCTATTTTCAGATCACCATGTTCTGCCACAGCCATTTGATGTGGAGGATGGACATTCTGATGTTGAGCTGGATGTTGTAAATGGCCCTTGGTCCTGAAACTCCGCTCACCTTGCACATCTGATCCAATCTGGTGCTCTATTCCAATCTGGTGCTCTATTTCATTTTAAACTCTATTTGTATGGGGCATGCAAGGCATTACCAAGAGGAACAGCCTGAATTAGCTGTTTGGCACCTCCTGTATCGTGTGGACGCTGTCATCCAGCATCTGGGGGGGGGGGGGGGGGGCTCCGGCAGTATCTCCAGGGAGGTAATTGGGGTGTGTACCTCTGTGTAAACTGTAGTTCATATATCAGAGTGCAGGTATAGGTAGTTTCAAATGTTGATGTGTCTCTGCAGCGTTGCGGTGCTGATGAGGATGATAAGAGGGGGTTGGAAAAACGTTTCAATTTTCACTGCTTTGTGGCGCAACGTTTCGCTCAGCGGTGGTAAGCTTTTTCAAGGGTAGGTAGAAGTGAATGAAACAGCACTTAAATACAGGTTTGTTTAGTAACAGATAGTAAACGCTATAGGAGTCACCTCTAGAGCATAAAAACCCATGGTTTGTTTAACACAAGCAGGTGACTCTATTGCAGCTGTTCAGTGATTACTATCTCATGACCTTGTAGATAGTATCACTGATCATTCGTGAGAAAGTTACCTCTAGAACAGCACAGCCATGACCCTGTGGTTGTTTTGATACAAACAGGTGACTCTATCACAGATGTTCATGATTATTGTCTCACAATCTTGCAGACAGTAATCACTGACCATCTGTGAGGGATTTCACCTGCTTGTATTAAACTGACTATAGATGTGACTTTCCCACGGATGTACAGTGATTACTATCTACAAGGTCATGAGACAGTAACTGCGGAGAACGTATACAATGGAGTCACCTGCTTGTATTAAACAACCACAACATCACGGCTCTGTATACTCACAGATGTTCAGAGATTACTATCTGCAAGACCATGAAACAGTAACCACTAAACATCTGTGATTGAGTCAACTCGAGTATATGAAAAGCTTCATCAGACTCTCTGACTCGGAGGCACTATCACAGTTGTACAACCAAAAGGTCAAGCACATGTACGTAAGCCTGACTGGTTTCACTCGTACTCTCATAACAGAATTTATCTGTCTGAGTACGAGGACAAACCAGAGTTCCTGATTGCAGAATTTTTCAGTCACTTCCAATAACCTATATTTTACAGTTCTAGTACACATACATGTAGGCCAGACTGGCAGGTACATATTTCCTAGGATACAAACAATTTGCACCATAAATGTCATGTGTAGGAGTTATTAAACCATGCATTGTACGTTGAAGATTACTTGTGTACGATAAACGCATTATACAAACCCACAACTTCCCGCCAGTGCAATAACTACATGAGAGTGCATTAACTCACAGATTATTGCACTCTTGTATTGTTTACAGTATTACAGCCATTCTTGTATAGGAGTGCAAGAGCTGCTGTTGTAGGCGCCCTTGAATGCTTTAGTTCTATAGGTATAGGAACGATGGGGTCAACTTTTTTCACTTTTCCCAACACCAATGCACACAAAGTAGCTAGCCAGCTAGCTTAGTCTCATACCTGGCACACGAAAAAAACAACATTAGACCCAGGCTAGCGACAAGTTGCAGTGGCTAGCTGCATTCAATTTGCCAGGGCTAAGTGACTCTCTAGCTGTACAACCACCTAGAAATGCACAATAAATCCATTACATCATGCCAATTCAGGATTAACCACTTTATAAGCACTTGGCACTTGGGCGCGGCGTGCCCTTGTGCCTCATGCTTATAAATCGGTTACATCCGTTATGGGTGATACCTAAATCACCCAGTGGATGATTTTGTTCACAGGCTGATGACAGACAACCTACGGCTCAAGTATGCAGATATTTAAAGTAATGATCTGGATAAGCAGGTTGGTTATGCAATCACACTCTAATACCAAACGGAATCTTACCAACTAATTACTATAACTACTCTGTGGTTACTCTTTTCTTTACAGTGCATATATTAATAGATTTTTGATTTTTGAGAACTCATTTTGCTGAACTTTATGCCTTTCCCAGCTTCAACAATAATCACAGCAAGGCTGTAGCAAGCAAGAAAAAACCTGTCCAGCAAAGTGAGGATAACTAATCACATCAACAGTAGCCAGTGAAAATGAACTTTAAATGTACATGTACTTCTACTGCAAAATTATGATTCCACAAGTTCACAAATTGACAGAAAAACCACACCACTACACAGGTGCCATCAGCATAGCTATGAATATTATTCAACACACACAACTTGAAATTTTCCACTGACTATAAACTGTGCTTGGTGCTCACTTCTGACAGTTGCACAACGTGAGGTTATCTCATATCAAACTATTCCACAGCACTGGTGCAGGAGTAAAAGGAATGCAACTGGCAAAAGTGGTGATTACAAGTGCTCTGGACATTGCAGCACGTGCTGAAGGGCTTCCTGAAGGTGAAGATTGTGTGTTGAAGTGTACTCCAGATGAAAAATTTTCCAGACTGCATACCTAGGCTGTTATACTGAAGTAGACTGTAATACGAACTTTAATGTGCTCAATATGTGTACTGGTAAAGAGTAGGTCCTTTAGTTACCATCAGAGAGAAAGTGAAATGTGAAAAAAATACTTACAGCTACATATCAATTAGTAGTGAATTGGATTGTTATATTATCGTGTGATATTTGGTGCATTGCTTGTGTTTTGTACTGAATGTTCTACTATCCTGCATTCTATTTTGTAACTGGAACTTTGTACAGGCCCCAGAGGAGTGCTGACACTCAGAGTGGAGGGAACAGTGTGAACGCAAGCTCCTTCCCCTACATTGAGGTGCTGCGAGGACGAGATGGAAGGGATGGACGAGATGGGGTGCCTGGTCCCCATGGACCTCAAGGACAGAGGGGAGACCAAGGAGTAGCAGGTCCCCCTGGACCAAGGAATGGCGGAGTGGTGGGGAAAAACTAGCTGTCCAAGTGTCTCAGGTACCACACTGGTGTATGCAGGGAGGGCTGGTGGAACATGGTTTCAACATAAGGGAGGAGCAGCCAACTACCTCTGCATGCCTGATGATCCAGACTATCTAAGCTACACACCTGGAGTTCAAGGGAACAGCTATGTGTATGGAGCAGATGGTGGCAGTCACAATGATTCCAGCTAAAACTCAGTGCCCATCAAATTGGACTCTGGAATACTCTGGCTGGCTACCTCATGTCGGCAGGAAGGGCATGGAGTGATCACCGCCATCGCACCATGTATGAGTGTGTTGACAAAAACCCAGACTCAGTGTCAGGCAGTGCTTCTAATACTAATGCTGCTGTGTTTTACCATGTTGAAGCCAACTGCAATGGAATGCTGTGCCCACCTTATGATCCACAGAAAGAATTCACGTGTGCAGTTTGTACCAAATGGATAGCATGTAAAACAATATACGTACCAATTTTGCATGTAATTTTGAGGCAATGATACGTATGTACCACTGACTGTGCTGACTTTTTGTTAATGATACTTGATATTTTCAGCATATTGCCTAGTATGAAAGTACATTCAATCTGCTCGATACACTCAGGTAAGTATATTGAAGCCATGATACCAGATGAATTTACACATGATTTTCAACAATTAATTGACATGCCCACTAAGCTCCACTCTGCAACATGACAGTGTGAGATCATCTTGTTATGTAAGACTACAGAGAAGCTGCATGTGGTTATCTGACTACAATACAAACATCAGTGTTCCTTTACCACATATGATGTCACACGTTGACACAATAACATGATGTAGTTGCTATAAAAATCACTGCACTTGTTGCTCACTGACATTCTGACAGTTGCAGTTGTCTTATATCCCACAGCACTGGTGCAGGAATAACAACAATGCAACTGGCAAAGGTGGTGATTACAAGTGCTCTGGTCCTTGCAGTATGTGCTGAAGGGCTGCCTGAAGGTAAAGATTGTGAGTTGAAATGTATTTGAAATGTGACTATTTCTCAGATTGGATATCCAGGTTGTTACACTGAAGTTGTTTGTAGTACGATTCTATTTGTCAGTCTGCTCAGTAAAGAAGATGATGTAAAGAAATCTATAATTGGGGCGAGCCTGAGTGAGCCCCAATTATACAGATTGGGGCGAGCCTGAGCGAGCCCCACACTAGCGAGTCGAACGGTGGAATTTTCATATATTATTATATATATAACTGTCGTACGTCGTTCCGTAAATGCAAGTTGACTCTTTTAACCCGAAACATTGCGCACACCGAGTTCAAGTGCAGACGGAATATCGAAAAGAACACTTGGTCAAAGTAAGTGCTCTACGGTACTCTAGTCTAGAGCCCTACTTCTGAGTTTTGATCCACCTTCATCGTTTTAGGCTACAAGTTTTGTTCAACATGGATACCCAGAGCAGTTCTAGAAGAGCTCTCAAGCCAGCGCAGGAGCAAGAAGTCGCCGAAGATCGGAGACGGCCCAGAAACAAGAGAGACAGAGCTCGACGTGCTGCAGAGACAGCGGAACAAAGGAGCGAGAAAGCAAAGGGAGAGAGGTCGTGCTAGGCACGCTGCTCAAAAGCCATTCACACAGAATTTTAGTGCAAAAAAGGTCAGTCCAGTAGTCCATTCCAGTACTCCATTCCAGTAGTCCAGTCCAGTGACTATTGACAGCCTGCTCACTTCCAACCTTTGGACTGGAGTTGGACTGGTCAACGGAGCCATGGGAACAGTAATGGCCATTTGCTACAAAAGTGGTCAAGCACCACCCAACCTGCCAGTTCCTGTTATGCTACGGTTTGATTCCTACCCCAGCCCCACCCTTCCTGACGGAATAGTCCCTATTGTCCCTATCCGCCACACCTGGTCTGCATCAAGTGCCCAGTGTTCACGATTGCAACTGCCACTAAAGTTAGCATGGGCTGTCACTATCCACAAGGCACAGGGCCTTACCCTAGACAAAGTGGTGATTGACGTTGGAAAGAAAGAGTTCGCCTGCGGACTGACATTTTTTGCCTGCTCTCGTGTTCGCACACTGACTGATCTGCTTTTCAACATTACACCACAACTCTGAAACCATTGTTGTGCAATGCTGTTGTTTCGTCTCTGGCTTAGTATCCATTCATGCATTCGTCTCAGGGCACATTCTTTGTACTAGTCATCAAGTAGTCTTCCTTGCAGATGCTGGTTCTTTGCAAGGTTTGTTATGCGCTGGAAAGGAAATGGAGGGTGTGCACTGACTATACTACCCATATGGCATCCATGTGGTATTGTACCGCTCGCTCAGGCTCGCCCCAAGATGCCTTGCATCTACACTAGTATTCATTACATGAATGTAGAACTTGGTTGCTCAATATTGAGATACATACATTTGACCACAAAACAGTGTGAATGCTTGTGTCTCTACTTGTGCTCAGTTCATGGTATGTCTTCTCTAGAGACCACTAGTTTTCGGGAGTGCTGTTTGATGCAATGTGTGTGTTTTGAGCAATGTTACTATATCATACTGCATACTGTAGCAGGAGCTCTGCACAGGCCCCAGAGGAGTGCTGACACTCAGAGTGGAGGGAACAGTGTGAACGCAAGCTCCTTCTCCTACATTGAGGTGCTGCGAGGACGAGATGGAAGGGATGGACGAGATGGGGTGCCTGGTCCCCATGGACCTCAAGGACAGAGGGGAGACCAAGGAGTAGCAGGTCCCCCTGGACCAAGGAATGGCGGAGTGGTCTACACAAGGTGGGGAAAAAGTAGTTGTCCAAGTGTCTCAGGTACCATACTGGTGTATGCAGGGAGGGCTGGTGGAACATGGTTTCAACATAAGGGAGGAGCAGCCAACTACCTCTGCATGCCTGATGATCCAGACTATCTAAGCTACACACCTGGAGTTCAAGGGAACAGCTATGTGTACGGAGCAGAGTATCAGACATCAGGAGGGCCACTGAGAGCTGTTCATGACCACAATGTCCCTTGTGCTGTGTGCTATGCCTCAACAAGGGTGGCAGTCACCATGATCCCAGCTAAAACTCAGTGTCCATCAACATGGACTCTGGAGTACTCCGGCTACCTCATGTCAGAATATATTAGAGGGACACATTATCGCTCCATGTATGAATGTGTTGACAAAAACCCAGACTCGGTGCCAGGCAGTGCTTCTAATACTAATGGTGTTTTGTTTTACCATGTTGAAGCCAACTGCAATGGAATGCTGTGCCCACCTTATGATCCACAGAAAGAACTCACCTGTGCAGTTTGTACCAAATAGAGGACATTACTATAGTACATGCCAATGTTGAGTGTACTTTTGAGGCAATACTATGTACATGCCAATCCTGTGAGTATATGATTTCCTTTTTGATCATGTTGTTTATTACACAAATACTTCACAGCTTTGAGTTTATATTACATGCCTGGTCCTCATATGTAAGCTACTTGGCACACTCAGATGCAGAGACAACATGCCAAGGGAAATTGCAATTATTATAGATATTGACTTGTCAATGATAGAGTGGGATTTTATGGATACTGTCATGAATATGACTGTGCAGTCTTTGTGTCATGCAAGACTACAGAGCAACATTTTGTGCTACGTATTGATGAACAGTACACAGTTAACCTAATACAATGCCATGTGATTTAGCCCTGTATTTCTATAGCACACTCCACTAACCTTCAAATGGCTTTTCCTTAGGCCAAAGCAATATCCGAGCATACTCAATGCAGTGTTCAGGCAATCGTGGATTTGATGCAATGGTGCAGAGAGGATATGTCACCTGTATGTGGAGGTATACACTTTATGACATTTAATTGCAAATACAAATTTAATTAAATAGTAATTAAATTTCCTGTTTCTCAAACCCGCTTGCATCTAGTTTTCGTTCGCAGGTAAACTTTATTATAAAATTGTTAATACAATTTTCAGAGGTAATGTCCACATCTTTCGGTAATTCTTTCCAGTTACAAGCAAACGATCAATACACAATAAAACACCAAAGCCTCTCAAATCTAAGGCCATAGTAACTAAATTCATAGTTTCTGGTCATGAATTATTAAAAAATGCATGCGGGCGGGCGTTATTTTTTAATTTTTTAATACTAATTAATATATCGAACAGGCCGCTGGCTCGGAATGGCTGGGCTGCTCAATGGCATACTTGATGTAATTCCCGAACGGAGCCACTTCCCCCTAGCGTTGCAGAAACACTGCATGCATGAAAGGGCCCACAATGCTTGCTCCCTACTGACACCGAAAACGGCTGCTCCCTGAGCGTCTCCGGAAATACGAAAGGGCGACTGCTGGTTGATGGTACCTCAACAGATCCATCTCGTATCCCAGTATACAAGTCCACTAGCGACCAGGATTCTTCCATCACCATAATTGCCCAAGATAAAATGGTGTGGAAGCCAGCAGAAACGCTAACAGAGATGAGCATCGTAGGTGCTTTCCAAGATGCTACGAGATCAAACTGCGCATGCGCCGTGACCCTTGACCTCCTATTAAAAAAACACAAAGCGGCGCGTATTTTAAGTGCGGGCGGTGACCAGAAACTTGTTACTATGGCCTAAGGGAAAAAATGGTATACACTGGTGGGTGAGGTTTTGATCACCAACTGTTCGAGCTACAAGCATCGGAAAGAGAATTTTTAGCTTGAGATTGAGATGTTATGCCAAGAATGTAGCACATGCATGTATATAGCAAACTTTTGTCCTTCAGTGCACACCATGCAGAATTTTGAAAAGGATGTAAACCAAAGCAATATGCACTCATCAAGAATTGTAAGGAAAAGCTGATGGGGAGAACTGATATTACAGGGAATTCATTCACTTAAAAATCATAGAATCATCAGAAGGCACAGTTACTTATCCATTTGCATGATTTGATTTCCTGCCAACAATTCGAACTGATCGGCACTTTTCTGCATGCTGCCACACCCAAGGAAAGGAGGAGCTAAACGATAACCTTCTTCACAAACTATTGCCACTGATCTGCTAAATGAAATCTGTGAAAAACACCAGGAATCAACCCCCTCCCGCTCAAACAGAACTACACCATTGTAACCAAAACATGTTTTCATAAAAAGCACTAGCTACACACAGAAGGCTCGTCACCCCAGTGTTTGTTGCTTGAAAGCACTCAGCTTTCTCTGAAGTATGTAGAATGTAGGCACACGGACTTTCAACTGCCTGACCAAGTCTCCACCTTCCATTGACTTTCACCCATACTTGTTTCGACAAGAACGTGTCTGGCTGCACCACAAGCAGACTGCAAGTGACTAAACAGCCTCCTACACCAGCCACTTAGCTACTTTGATTTTTTTGCCAGGAAGACACCTACTATCCCATCAAACCACAAAATAAACAACTAGCGCAGCAGCCTCCCACACAACTGGATTAGCCAAAAACTGAATTTCTTCTATCAGATTGACCTACCTATCAAAGTGAAATTGCACACCCTACTCCATCACAGACAACTCAGGTTGCTTACCACCTAACTAGCCTCTTTTCTACCACTTAATTAACCCCTTAACTAGTCACCCCCTAACACTTAATTAGCCCCTCACCTACTACTTATTTTAAGTGGCCCTTGAGTGTTAAACAATCACTAAGAAACCACACCACTGTCAACGGAAGATCTACCATTCATTCTACGCTGTGGAAGAATGCATACATGGTAGTGTATTCAGTCAAAGTAACAACCGGAAGGGAAAAACTATACACTTTGCACATGCCCATATACGTAGGCACATTCTCCACTATTTTATAATCATCACACCCCCAGGCTCGCCAGGAGGCCAGAAGTGACTGGCTATATTGGACCAGGTTTGCACAGCCCTTGGGGTTCTGATCGCTGAGCACAAGCGGGACGGCTCCACCACTTGCTTGGTGTTTCTGGGCATTGAAATTAACACCTCCACTTTCACACTGTGCCTTCCAGCAGACAAGCTCCAACGACTACAGGCCTTACTGGAAGAATGGGGCAACCGCAAGGAGCTGGAGTGGACTTCTAACCATGCATGCAAAGTGGTACGCTCTGGCCACTCATTCCTATGTTGCATGATTTACTTTCTGCACAGCGTGTACCGCCTGTCCCACAGCAGTATCCCCGCCCGCCTCAACACTGGCTTTCGTTCTGACCTCGCCTAAGGGAGAGCATTTGTCAGCAACTGGAACGGTGTATCATTTCTCCCAGCACCATCCCACTGCCCTACTGTAGAGATGTCTCCAGTTCATGGGGATGTGGCGCATGGTACCGAAAGTTGTGGTTTCAAGTCCCATGGGATGGGAGATTGCAGCTCCTACCCATTGCGTCTAAGGAACTCATTCCCATTATTTTGGCATGCGCAGCTTGGGGCCACCAGTGGCAGGGTGTATCACTGCAACAATCAGGTAGTGGCGTACCTGGACTAGCAAACACAAGGGTCTCATGCAGCCTGGTGTTTGTGGAGGCACACTTCAATTGCCACCTATATCATGCCTATATTAATACACGTCTCAATCACTTAGCAGATGACCTATCCCACAATAACCTCCTATCAAAGATGCCAGAAGCCAGCAGGGATCCATCTCCTGTGTCGGGCCTCCTCCTGGATCTCCTGCTGGACCCTTAAGCTGGCTGGACCTATCTGACCTGGCACTATCAGTTCAGCACTATTTTCAAGCAGGGATTAAACAAAAGACATACGGAGCCACCCTCAAACGCTTTCACTCTTTCTGCATCAACTTTGGTATTGTTAACCCTTTCCCAATGTCTGAACATTTACTGTGCTGCTTCACAACTTATCTTGCCGATGAAGGGCCTGCCCCTCAAACAGGAAAGTCATACCTGTCTGCTGTGAGGAGCATGCAGACCGCTTTGGGTCTCCCAGACACCTGGGACCAGTCCTCCTTGCCTGTGTTAAAGAGAGTGAGGCGGGTATCTGTCGCATAACATTGTGGCACTCCTTCCCGCATTATCACTGCTCCTGTCCTAGACCAGATGCGGAGGGCACTCGATTGCTCGGCTTTATGGGCCATTTCCTGTGCAGCATTTTTCAGTTTCTTTCACCTTGGGGAGCTGTTGCCTGAGACAGTAAAGTCATTTAGGCCAGCTACAGACCTGGCATAGGGCGACATCGCAGTAGATGACCTCGCTATCTTGCAGATGTTTCAGGTACACCTGAAGAAGTCCAAGTATGACCAGTTTGGCAAGGGATCTGACATCGTTCTAGGCCGCACAGGTTCCCAATTGTGTTGTGTGGCAACTTCATAGCCTTGTGGGGAGATTGCCCCAGGCTTTCCTATCTCGACCCGGGACATGGCAGTGGCGTAGGAACCGTAGCGGCCGTAGCGGCTTTGGCCGCTACACTTTTTAGGCCGTAAATTAATATTCATAACCTGCTATAAGTTACTGATAGCTAAAGCTATCCTCGTTCCCTGGGAACAAGCCCAACCTCTTCGTGGCATCAGTCTCATATGCAGTTACAGGCGTACATTTCCGCTTAAAGACTATAAAGCAACCAAAAGCTTGGTACGAGGCTATTGCACATTTTCATAGACGACTACTACAAGCGACGAAAGTTGGGCGGTCACCTGGGAACGACGACGAAGTCAGTACGTATAATTTTACTGTTTTCCAAATATTTTACTGGACGGTTGGGAAGGTCTGAAAGCTTATACTCCTGAAAAAAAAAAGCTTTATTTTGCAGTCTAAAGGTGTACATTTAGAAAAAATTCGCCGCCATGCTACGCGTGGCGAAATCACTTTACATTTTTTTCGCCGCGCTTCGCGCGGTACAGCATGGCCTCTACACTTCAAATTTGCTTCCTATGCCTATGCATGGGATTGTCACAAAGGCATGGTTCACCTCAGAAGTGTGCCAAATCCTCAACTCAGTCGGCCTGCCTCAGCACCAATATGCAGGACATGCATAGGGGCTGTCACTACCGCCACCCTGGCAGGAATAGAAGATTCCACTATTTTTTTTATTTATTTTTTTTTATTTTTTTTTTTTATAATAGTTTATGCAAGGAGCAAGGGTTACATAAAATAGCAAGGCGTGCTAATACCAGTATGTAACCGTACAGAATTATACTATGAGTGTGAAATAAAGGAAGGGGTATCTAACATGTAAACACACTAAGAGATGACTGAAAAGAGTGCAGAGTATGTGAAGAGGTTAATTCTATAGGGAGGCAATTCCATTTCCTGATGGTATCTGGTACAAAGGAGTGGGAAAATGCTGAGGTTCTGCAGAAAGGCTGGTGAAGCAGGGATGGTCTCGAGGAATATGGCACAGTAGATCTTTGGACCACGATCTCAGGGGGAAAATAGCAGAGGTTGTTGACAATCTTGAACATATGACTCAGCTTCAAATAGAGACGCCAATTCTCGAGGGAGGGCACCTTACACACGTCCAATAGCTCAGAGTATCCCAAGTTCCAGTTTTTGCAGCAAACCCGCAGTGCAAACTTCTGGATGTTCTCGAGAGAACTAATATCTTTATACAAATGTGGGACACAAACTTGAGCCGCGTACTCTGTGTGGGGTCTGACAAGTGAGAGGTAAAGGTAGAGCACTATACATACTCTGGGTCATTGGCACAGTGCAGCAACTCGCATCTCTGTCGTCAGTCATGGCTCAAGCTGCAGCACCCCAGCCCATGGGATTTTGCTAGTAGCAGTGTTCTGTAGTTTCTCAGAACAGTTAAGGCAGCCTTTATACATATAAATTATGCACCCATCAACTTTTTACATGTAAATTTAACTGTAAATATCTCATAAACTATGAACATGGGGTTTGTAACAATGACAACAATGATGCTCCCCAATTCTGTAAATGAAAACAAGTTGTTGTCATGGCAACTAATTAACAGCAGCCATGGTCGTGTAAACAAGCCATTTGTAGCAATAAATATAGCAAAATGCGGAACTGAAGACGTAGCCTGAGAGCTAAGCCAATGTAGCCACTATTACTATCGGTCATGGTCTAACAGAAACCAGGTGTCATGAAACAGCAATTCTTTTTACGGCTGCTACATAATTGAAAATATGTAGAATTGGGGCTTATTTGGATGGTCCACAGCATTAACAGCACAAATGCCACCTGGCTTCAACTCCTCCTGTACACAGAAAAGCCATCAGATCTTGGTTCCAAGGCTGGTGAGTGTTCCACAAAACAGCTTGAAAAGTAACAGTCAATCGTATGCGGCCATGATGTAGACAGCTAGTTAATTAACCATTACAACTGTCGGACATCTTGCTCGAAATCACCCGGGTCATCCCCATACGATCGTACAGCTGCTCGAGCTTACTAGAGTCACAGCACGAAATTCAAGTGCCGTTCCTTTTCTCCAGAGAGAGAAACCCAGAGTAAGTTGGAGTAGAAGTAGTATACATACAGTTATGTACATGCAATTACTAGCTGTTGCAATATCTACATGCGCTATGATCTAATATCTGGGTCTGAGCATAATTTCAGCATCGTTCAGGACCAGGCCATAATCACGCTACCTGCAGCAGGAAGAATAGGCATTGTAAAAGGCACACACTATTAACATCCACAGGTCAAATACTTTTGTACTCCCACCCATCACTGCAGGACTGTCCTGAAACTCATTTCTATATGCATTCATCCACTTTCTGACAAGGTATGGTTAGAATTACATATTTTAACTCTTTAACAACCGTAGGCTATTTACTGGAAGTTTTTATTAGGCTATGGATACCTTCCATGGTCCGTATTTTCACTTCTGCTTGGAGCTAGCACTGGAAACTTGAGTCAAAGCTTTATTGACACATTCTCTGTGGGTTCATGACCTCGGACACACCCACTCGTTAGCGAGCATTCAATAGTCAGGGCCCTCCGACCAGAGAACACTCCTCTGGACTAAAAGCTGCCTAAAATGCCAGAAATGGAGTCCCTACAAGGTGAAAGGAGCGTTTTCTATGCCCGTTTGTGCAAGAAAGCAGACAAATGGCCCACCCGGCATTGACCAAGGCTTTTCTACAGGCAGCTGCAACCGCTGCCATGCACTATCAGCCAGAGCAGTGCACCCACCCACCTCCCCCTGTCCCACCCTTTCTGCTAGCGCAGAACCTATCTTCAAAACGGATTGCGCCAACTGATAACATGCGGCCAAAATCTGGCGACGCCAAAAGGCGTCATCGGTTGTTAAAGGGTTAAAGGCATTCTGTACAGAAACTGTCCTGTTCACCTTACACAAGGTATCTGTGTTCTATGTTTTGAAGTGAAGTGAAATCAAAACAATTTGCTATATGTAGAAATTAATTACAGGTTTTCTCTGCTTCCTTCCCCTCCCATGAATCAAGTAGCCTGACCAACACGATCAACTGTTCATTTGCACGAGTTTCTGTAAGAAGTTTAACAACCAAGCATTCAAGCAGAAAACACATTTCAGGCGACAGCTTCTCAGGAGTACTAGAAGGTTTCAATAAGCAGTTTAGAGGTTAATCACTTTGAAGCTACAGCAAAGAAGCGATTTCCTACTGTCAACAAGGCTTTCAATTGTTGCTGGCACCCTGCTGATGCATGTAACCAATATGCATGAACTGTTCTTCCAGATGCTGAAAAGCGTCAGCACCGGCTGCGAGATTGTGAGGCCTGTAAAAGGTATTATAGTGATCTTGCAACCTTGTTTCCTGCAAATGGCTCGAATAGCAAGGCATCAACAGGTCACGATGAAAATACTGTCACAATATACACTGGAAAAGATGCAACACTAAAACAAGTAGGGAAGCAGATTATTAACTCATTGCGCGCGGTAAGCCTAAATATAGGCTTATGTGCTACAACTAGTCTACACGGAAAGCCTAATAATAGGCTCGTAAAGTAGAACTCACACTTTACCGCGAAGCTAACAAGCTTAGTGAATCTCGGGGGTAGGCCCCTTTATCAGAGAGTCGGTAGACTCTCTATGTAGGGATGGCGCCGACGCGCAATATATGCAATACTTAAGCAAAAGCCGTATAACTTCACCGCAAACACGCTGAAAGCTTATTTAAGCGCCCAGGCCTCCTCTTTAAGTGCCTTTGTGATCAGCAAGACTCATATAAGTGGCCAAAAGCCACGCGGAAGACAGCTAAACGCAAAAGTGTGCGGTCATGAAAGTGCCATTTTTCGCGTTCTTTCTTTCTTTCTTTCTTTCTTTCTTTCTTTCTTTCTTTCTTTCTTTCTTTCTTTCTTTCTTTCTTTCTCTCTTTCTTTCTTTCTTTCTTTCTTTCTTTCTTTCTTTCTTGTTAAGACCACTATGTTCAACAACGATATCTCGCAAAACGGTTTAAGTACTCACCGTCATTTTAGCACGAAACTGATGCTTATCCCAGCGCGGAGCTCTACGACCACTCAGCGTCTTCATAGCTTCAAATTCACCCTGGTCAACAAAAGCCATTCACAACACTCTGAGGCTGCTGTCCGTTGCTTAGGACGCCATTTTCTAATTTTGTACGCATGCGCACACGAAGTCTCGTTCCCAGACCAAAGACCACGGTCATTGGTCTGGAAGCGAGACTCGTGGGCAGTACGTGTGGCTGCACTGTCTTCCCCCCCCCCGCGGCATTGGGCAAGGCTTATGAACACCACGTAGGTAAGGCGCTACCTACTTGTAGCTACACTAAAAATAGCCTACTCACAGCTTTAGTGAACTGTAAAGCTAGGATGGTCAGTTGTCAGTATGATAGTTTTCTATGCTGCAGCTGGTCAGTCGTCATGACAACTGAATCATGAAATTTGTTTCACAAAGTTTGGTGGGGAGAGTGGTTGGCCCTTCATCAGGTTCTAGCTGGCTATATTTAATACATGCCTGGAACCACTACTAAACTGTCAACGCCGTTTCAAAAGTTCTGGTGTTGCGGTTACACTTGAAAAATTCTTCTTAGGCTTAGGTCTAACTGTAACTGAGATTAACATCAAAAAAGTACAGAAACAAGACTTAAAAAACATTAAAAATATAAAAAGATGTAGGGATGGCATGCCAAAAAGTATGCAAACAAGGTAGGGATAATGCATGAAAGCAAAGGTCAACATATTGGCAAAGCCCCATCCCTACATCTTTTTCACACTACAGCTGATGCAATGCTGCTAGATCATATTAGCCTCGTTCCTGAGCCAACATGTGGGAGAAGGAATGTGGCCTGGGGACGAGGTTAAAACCATGCCATGTACTTTAACGACACTATCATAAGTCTGCAGTCTACTCCAACTCACAGCTTAAGTTGTTGAAGAGGTTCCGTATAACATAATGCTACCAAGAGGGTCATACTAGCCTCATTACCAGGCCATGTGGGAGAAGGAGGTGGCCTGAGAACGAGGCTACAGCCATGAACTGCCAGTAATAAAGGTTGTGAACTTGTGGTATGTTTTAGGAAGACCCCTATGCACTAACTGTAGTGTGAAAAAGATGTAGGGATGGGGCTTTGCCAATATGTTGACCTTTGCTTTCATGCATTATCCCTACCTTGTTTGCATACTTTTTGGCATGCCATCCCTACATCTTTTTATATTTTTAATGTTTTTTTAAGTCTTGTATTGAGGCTAGACCGCACCTTTTGGCTGACATCATCACTCTGGATAGGAAGAGGCGGTGCTAGTTCGGGGGTGATCGCAAGTTCAGCCGGATATGAAGCTTTTACTCGAACACAGTGAGCAAACAGCCTCCAGTTTTCACTTGAGGTAGGAGTTCTACCTTCAAATAACTTGGAAACCGGCCTATAAGTCAGAGCTGTAAGTATCCAGTGGTAGAATCGTGCCGTTTCAAATTGCTAGTCAGCGTATAGCGAGCACAGAATGGCTTCAGAAATAGCTTAGTTGGCATTGATAAGCCACTTAGATAAACTAGTCCAGCCTAGTTACACACTGTGTACACAAATCAAGCCACTGACACAGCTCAGGGCTTGCTAGCACGCTTGTCAACTTCGACCTTCAGAATGACAATGCTGATTGCGGGGCAATTTCCGCATTGCTAAACTGGAACGTGTAAATTACTTCCACATCCAATGAGTTAACAAACTGGGTATGGTAGTTGAACGACAGTTTGTCATTACTGTACTGATGCTAATATGGTGGAGACTTCAACTTGTTTGGAGACAACACAGCAAGAAATGACAAATTTCACCGTCCGATTATTGATCGAATCGGACTGGTCCATGTTCAGCTACGCCCCTGAGTGTTCAAAGCAGCTACCGCTACCAAAATATATTGCGAATTGGGGAGGTCTTGGGGCATCGTATCGATGCTAAAATCTCTCCAAAAGCAGCTTCAGAGAAGGCACTAACAACAGTGTCTGAAATACATACACTTTTCCGAATATTGATGTTTTTCGGACGGCCATTTTATCGCTCCTAGCGCCAACAGGAAACAATGCGTGGGCGTCATTTTTGGTACACCAGGTACCACGTACCTCAGCTACAGTCTTGTGGTATCGCCGAATGTTTACGCAGTTTTCCCTCCGCGTTTGAGTGTCCGAATATACCTGTCGTCCGATGATTGCTAACTTACTCTAAATTACTTCCACGTGCAATGAGTTAACAAACTGGTTGAACGACAGTTTGTCATTACTGTACAAGAGGTGCTAACACAAACTCCGAAGTCCCACCTAATACAAAAACCCACCAGTGCTGAAAAACAGGGGGAGAAACACAAAATGCTGAGGCAGGTCCGTGACCAAATCCAGTCTGAATATAATCGCAATGATGAAAGCTTTGCAATGCAAAACCGCATTAGCTGGAACCTTTTTGACAAAATGCAAAAAACTGAGGGACTTGAGGATAAAACTACAAGGAAAAGGAAGGCGGATAGCAGCCATACACTAAACCTATCGAAGAAACACCATGGGAGCAGGATTGAAAATCTTGAGATTGACCAAGACAAACTATTACAAGAAGCAAGTGAGTGGCAAGAGATGCAAATATTGATTAGTCACAACTAGGAGGTATGGCTTAACCAAAGCAAATGGCAGGCAGGTTATGAAGGAGTACGTGGAATTCCTGCAGCTCAGATCAATCAGTGTGCAAGTAGGGCTCCTAGGAGGGCCAAACGTAAGTTTTTAGGAACAAAAATTTCTTTCCCTGTGCACTCACCGGCCTCCTTCCAGAAGAAGGTCCTAGAAAAAAATATTGAAAGTGGTGAAATACTAATGGGATAAGAAGTCATGGAGACATCATACAAGGTTGACAAAGATTCTCATTCAATTGTACATGAATATATTCCGTTGTTTGCAAGGCACATAAAATTGCTTTTTGATATTAGAAAAAAGCTTCTACAAGAACATGAATGTCTAGGTTTAATTAGAAATTATAGTGAAGTCATGTTGAAGACATATCAATTGAGGATGTAAAAGTGATACTAACTAAGCACAGCGAGGCCTTTAAACCAAACTGCAGTGAACCACTTTTGAGGCAAAAGATCAAAACAATCACACAAACACGGCACCTCAAAGTATGGCATGACCATTCTGAAATCGCTGGTCATGGGCACCTTCTTGTTGTTAACAGTGCAATTTATGACCCTGCATTCCAACTCTGAAATGGTGTCCTTATTAACATTCCATCAGTAGTAGAACGCCCCCCACCCCCCCCAGATCCTCACGCTACAGAACAATTATGTGTGTGGCGTCATAGATTAGGTCTGTCCTTTATGGCAGAACCGTCATATACAGTTATAGTCTCATATGCCAGACTCAGCCGAGAGTCTGGCCCGAGAGTCTGGCCCACGAGACTAGTATATTCTCTCGTGTAGCCTCATTCCCAGGCCTTCCGACTGTTTTTACATACTACATGTGATCAAAAACTGAACGGTGGGGAGTGAGGCTAGTCTCGCGTAGATCTCAGTACGTGAGACTAAACCTTCTAACTATTTTCAGCAGGTACTACTCACTTAATTTTACACGTATAAACTCACCAGAGTCACCGTCCAGAACTTGAGAAACCTCTCCATGTCACAGATGATTCGAACTCACAACACTTCCGCTAATCACTTTACATTAAATTATTCAGGTGGTTTAATAAATACAAATTGCGCGGGCCGCACTAAACGCGGCGCGCATACTGAAAACTGATGGCCGCCTTAACTGTTCTGAGTTTATCTGTGTGCTGTTGCTGGGCATGTAATGGTGTCGTGTGTGCTCTACTTTCTCCTACATGTTTTCAATTCTCTTAATTCAATACACGATTTTGGGGGTCATTGTCAGCTACCTCAAGGGTAGCCTCCTCCTTGGGCTGGCTTCACGCCCCCTAATTACCTAATTAAGGGGGCTCTCAGTAATCCCCCTCCCTAAAACCACATTAGAGGGGACACTGCGGTCACGTGACTTCCAACACTGCCACGGCGGGTCACGGGACCATCCAGTCGCAAGCCTGGCTCCTGCCAGTCAAGTAGGGTTAGGAATTCGGTAAGTCCCTGAGGTGAGCCCACATTATGCCCAACCATCCCCTAGACTCATGCCCAGACCCCACCCAGCCAACACGATGCATTTACCCTAACTTTCCTCTTCCACATTATTTCCGACTGTGTGGGGGTTCAAAGTTTGCTTAGTAAGGACGTTTAAGAAGCGGTGACCTGAGTATTCTTAATCTTGTGAACTTTGTGTCCACCTGGCATCCACATCACCACAAATTGCGCAACTTATTATCCACCTGAAGCATCAGTTGTACTAATGCCTCCAGCCGACATCAAGAGCGAGTAACAAACTTTCCTGGCAACCTGTACAGCATTCACTTGAATTTAGTTTCACAAGGCTTTCTGAGACTAGATCTATGTACGGAACCTAGACTCGATATGATTGTACCTAGCCATACGATTGACACCAACAGCTAAAAGAACACATTCCTGGGTGTCAGAAACGCTGTCTCCCCATACTAGCACCATATCATTGTGCTTGTGTTTCTGCTGTATAAATAATACTTCATTTCTACATGTAAAAATCAATCTACATGTGAAAATTATCGTAGGGGTTCCATCTGCAGCCTCTGAGTCTTGCTTTCAATAGCAGTAACTACCTTAGAATTTCGTACACCTTATTACTTAGTACACCCTATTACTTCGTATACCCCCCTTTTCATTTATATACTCTAATGTTATGTTAAAAAGGCAAGGAACAATAATAGATGCAGCATCTGATTAAAGAAAATACATCAATTGGTGCATCATTTCATTCACTATTTCTGAATGCTAATCCATCATGAATATCATGATGGTTAACACGAAATCGTCACAGCTCTTTACCATATTGACACTTTCCCTTGAAGTAGCCATGAGGAACATTTCTGGTACACTCACAATGTCTTTAAATAGAGTGTGGACGTGGGAGGAACCACGGGGGGCATTCTGAAAGTATCATTTCAGGAAAACTCACACTGTTCTTAAGTAGAGCATGCACTGAAAGTAAATCTCATGGGGAACATTCTGATGAATCATATCAGGATACTCCAGGGTAGAATACAGACATTGAGGGACCCCTGCAGGATCACCCTGCAGTATCACCCTGCAGTATTCCAGAATGTCCACAGTGGGGACATGCTACACTTGGCATGGCATATCATGGGTCAGGTCAAGTCATGAATATCACAGCACCACCACATACCTGGAAGATAGCAGCAAGAGTGTTGTTCTTGGTAGGGAATCTGTCTGCTGGGAGGCCTGGCTGACAGTCTTTTTATGGTGCTGCCCTGTGGAGATCGGCATGTCCTGAACATCAATAATATTATTTGAGACAGTATTTAACAAAATGCTATGTAGAATATGGAACCTTCCGTACTGCAGCCATAGAGGGCTGACACACAGGATAGCTTCAATGCAGAGTATATGTAACATAGTGTCTCTCAGGAGTGCAAAGCTGCTACAAGCTGCAAAGTTATGCCCTTCTGTACTAGTGCAGAGGGCTTTTTCTGTGGCTGCATCTTTTCCCTGGTCCTTTTTAGGTTATAATTGTTGTTTTGGTTTCAGGCATGTTGTATTGTAACTCTGATAATGCTCTGGCTGGTCTAATCAGGAAGATTAGGAATGTTTCTTCATATGTTCCAGGTTTTCAATTGTGTGAACTTGAGGAGTTTGTGTATGTAGCTAGCACCTTTTATTTACTTTATAATGTTATGTGTCCTCTTTGCGCCTACTTTTGGCGTGTGTTTAATAATAATAATAATAGTGAATGTAAACAATGACTTTCATATCTGTTTGAGAACTCAATGATGCATATGAAAGCAGACTTTAGGGTTATGATGCACAGTAAGCATTCAGATTTACCTCGAATCATCCCTGTTTCATGTGTATGAACTGTCATTGTTGCTTTCCTTACGACAACAACACAAGGCAAGTAACCTGCAACTGGATGACTGGTAATGCTAGCCTCATGTAGCCAAACTCTTAGTGAGAGTCAGGTTACATATGTTTAAGTACAAGTACACAGTAGCAGGACAAGGATGATTACAGGTAGACTGAGTTCAATTTGTGCGTTGGCTGACTTGCATAGGTGTGTCTCCATATGGAAAAGCCAAAAAGTAACTGAACACTTCCTTCCCTTCGCTATCACTGTCAGAAATTGTTGTCAGAGACAATTACTTAAAACAGCACCATTTAATCCATGCATGCACCTGGTCTTTCAGACATAATGGGTATTAGTTATCTTGGACAACAAGCTAAAGACGCAAGACATAGACCAGCTTGTAGCTAGTAAGACCACCAGTAAAATACATCCAAGAATCAGTGAAATTTTCCCAGAAATATGATTACGAGAAATTAGTGGGTTGGATTTTGGCAACAATCATGAGATAGTGAACTGTTTTGTCAGAAGAGAACCATCACACATTCCTGAGTCAGCTATCATTTCTCATACTGTACACACAATAACAACTACTTTCAGTGCACTTGCGGCCATTCATTTCAGGTTCAAAATAAAGGCCAATTTCAACTAGAAACCTGGGCATTATTGCCAAATGGGTAAGGGTTAAAAGCTGTTGCCTCCACACAGAGGTGGTTCTTTTTCTTTCCAGACACCAGTTTATCTCTGCGACTATATATATAGCAACTGACATGGGATCATCCTGGGATGTATATATTATGCTTCATAGCTGAGGACATCCTGAGAGCCCTTAATTAGGCCATGCTGGACTTTGTATTGTGGCTGAGGTTGCAGCAAAGTGAAAACATCCTTGGGTACCTCAAGTCAGAGAGACTATGGTCACTGAGGGAACTATACAGGGACAACCTGGGGTATCTCAGGGATAGTACATAGAGACACGCTCACTTGGGTATGGCATGTCATGGGTCAGGTCAGGTCAAGAATGTCACAGCACTGTCACATACCTGAAGATAGTAGCAAGGCAAGAGTGTTTGCAGCAAGGTTCTCTCCCCAGTCCACCTGCCTGGGCTGGGTCAGGAAGCTCATTCTCTGGAGTGGATGAGGTTAGAGTGACAGGTGACAGTTTTATACATTTGTGTTCCACTTACAGGTGACTAGCAATAGTTACAAGTGTGCTACCATGTATTGCAGCTTTATATAATATTAGCAGAGCTGGACATGGAGTGAATCCCATGGAGATATTCCAATGAATCATAGCATAGGATGGTCCTGGAAACTATTAGGTCATACTTGGTATCCTGCCTATATATATGGACACAGAGGTTATAGCCAAGTGCATACACCATGCAGGACACCCCACAATAGACTATGGTTATTCGGTAGCCTCATTACTCCCAGATGTTATCTCGTAGCTATTGATAAAAATCAGGAAAAGGCCTAGTACCATTACTGTCATGGATCAAAAATGGTGGACTCGGTTTCGTAATGATGGAAATGTGCCTGGCCAGTACAGGCCTGCACAAGCAAGCGATCAAGCTTGCCTAGCTGTGTTGCCAACAAGGACGAAGGTATTTAAGACTAGTTGTAGGTACATATGTACAAGTTACCTAAGCTGTTCTAGCCCTGGCTCTGAGCCAACTTGATGATAGTAGGCCAAGTACAGGCACTCATTTTTACACAAAGCGATGCGCTTGCCCTCAGCTGCTACTTTCCCGATCCCTTTCAGTCAACTACCACGCAAAATGTCTTCCACTTATGTCTACACATTGTTCGTTAGCAACTTAGTACTTGCAAAGTTGGAAGCTGTTAGCAAAACATCTAGGCAAACTCAATTGCTTGTACAGGCCTGTACTGGCCGCATATTGCGTGGGCACGTTGCCATCATTATGAATCAAGTCCACATTACGTACTAACCAAGTCTACCATTTCTGATCCATGATGTAGTAATGGTACCAGGCCTTCTGATTTTTCTCCACAGCTGCGAGATAAAATCTGGGAGTGGCCTGGGCGCTAGACTAGTTATTTGGTATGCTATGTAGTTGATAGCTAGTCAGTGACCCCAGATACAGCTAATTAAAAAGTCACATGATTGTCTGAGCTAGACATACCCTGTCCCCAGTCTAGTCTTGTCCCCAGGCCTGCCCAAAAATTGGGAAAAGGGACCTGGTCACACTTGCTAACTTTCCTGTATGTGCTGAGTCAGCATGATATGCAACAATTACGTGCCTTATGTGATTCTGTGGTAGCCAGCTACTGTTGACAAGAGTAGATAAACAGATTTTGCTACAGAGCGACTATAGGCAAGTCTTGTGAGGCAAGAGTAGCCTAGCAAGCGTAACTACGCTCTAAGTTTCTGAAATTGGAGGTTTATGAAAAGTCTACTAGCCTCGTCCCCATTTTCAAATGGTCTTGGAACGAGTCTACCATGCACTTTCATGTGTCAAGAATTTAATGGACGAACGTGATTCGTCTACTCCAAACGAAGACTGCTGACACAGAATATACGGGAATTTTTGAAAGTGTAACCAGGCCCCTTTCCCGATTTTTTGGGTGGGGCCTGGGGACCAGGCTATCCCCAGTCCTCCTCACTGCACTTCGCATCAAACATCAGTTGCTTTGTTGTTTGTGAACACACATCGCAAAATTAATAGATGTACGATTCCAAGTCATCTGCCCAGCTACCTTCCCAGGCTCTCATGTGAGGCTACTGCCAGCCCGCAAGCACATAGACAAACGTCCTTGGTTGTCCAGAGAACAGTACAGTGCTGGATGCCAGTAGGCACAAATACGTCCTCAGTGAGGTACACAGCCACACAGCCCCCCTCTTCTTCCTTGGTCAGTATTGTACGAAACTGGCAACACTGCCGCCGCAGTTGACTTCACGTAAGACTTACACGTGCAACTGCAGGAAATACAGGACTAAAACACGGAACGGATTAGGATAGGAAACGGATCGATTAAACATAACATTTGTAGCCCTTCAGGTTGTGGGAAGAGCTTTCACGGTCGTGGTTTAACAACAGCACTGGTCACCAGAACGTCCATGCAAGTTTCTCCTCCCGCACCTCCGTGCGTGGCTAGCTGAGCACTACAGGTAAACAAAATCCGATACGCGGCAAGTTCGTCTCGTTCCCAGGCCTCTGCCCAGATTTCCCGTGGCGGTCAGGAAACGAGGTTAGGCCTAAGTCAGTCCAGTGATACTAACTTCACGATAGCCTATACAGGAAAAAAAACGTACATGCATAGAAATTAGCCTCGTTCCCAGGCTCTCCCTGCGCGCGAACGAAAAATCGAAAGGAAAGGGGAGAGCCTGGTAAATTTATCACGTGAGAAACGTCATAGGTAGAGAGAACTTAATTACATGTGGGCGAACGAATGAACTCGCCCACGCTGTATGGACAGAATACAGTTACGATAGCTTTATGGCCGACAGAATGGAACTAGACGGCACTATGCTACATTACCTGGAAGTACGGAAAGTTATGGTGAGCTTACACAGACCCGTACATTCGAAAATCACGCTAACCTACTCGCTTACCTGGCAAACTGACCGCTGTAGACCCCGGAGAATGGCTTTCAAGGCGCTATTAAACGCCAAGGCGGCCCTTTCCTAGGCTTTGCTCAAGTTTTCTCTGCGCTTATTGTTCGAAAAAACTGCCAGAATGGGCTCCTACTAAAAAACAGCTACGCGTACTGTCGATTATCGATCAACTACGTGCGTGGGCACATCGACGATCCGCCTACGCTCAATTAAGTCCTCTCTACCCTTCTCTCTACCCCTACGTCACTCACGTGATGAATTATTCCAGGCCCTCTACCGCTAGTCTCGTGACCAGCCGGAAAAACCTACGGAAAATCCGTCTGGTAACGTTGGGCTCGATTCTGGGGCTTTTCTACTTACGACGGAGTTATTTGAACGTACCAATCAAATTGTAGTATGTCCAATTATTCGGGCGGCCCACTGGCGCCCTAGCGCTTGTGCGGATGCTAATTGGTGATAATTGAAGCCATGTAGAGGTGAGAACGTCCATATATGGCCGCGTTCAAACCCTGCTGACGTGTGCAAAAGCCCAAGAAAGGCGCGCGCAATGTTACCAGACGGATTTTCCGTAGGTTATTTCCGGCTGGGCACGAGACTATCTACCGCTTTTCCGTACTGCAAGCGACGGAAAGCTGGGCGGGGCCTGGGAACGAGGCTACATAGAAATATAACTTCACAATATATAGCCTACAGGCAAAACCAGGCAAATCCAGGCAAAACCACACAAAACAACTTCAAAATATAGCCTACAGGTAAAAACAAAAACTCAAAAGCAGGCCAGTTCAGTGATAGGTCCCATGGGTCCCTATTCTCAGCATCACTCACATCACTGCAGGTCCTGTCTGACAGACTCTGTCACCAGCGGTTTGTCCATGAAATAACGTTCGCTCCACCCGCAGCAAAAAAATAATTTTGCTAGCCACGTGCAAAGTTGGTCTAGATTCCGTTCCAATCCCTGAATTTCAGTTTATCACGATCCGTTTCCTAATCCGTTTTAGTCCTGTCCTTTGTGTTGAGGACTTGTCATACTGTTTATATAGGTCCCCTTTACTTGCAGACAATGGTAGATTTGTGTCAGTGTTGTTGTTTTTTTTTAGCCTGTACCAGTAAACTCAATCATGTCTGGTTCCTAAACTGCAGCGCTGACCTCTCAGTGTCGCTGGGAACATAATTATGCATCTTAGGGTGCAGTTTCAAATTACAAACACAGGGGAATACAATAACAAGTCAATTTAGGTTATGAATGGGGGTGATCAACATGCTATGAAAAATGAGCATCTCATGAATATGAAGACCTGTTTGGCAACTATATACATCACTTTTCAAAACATCCATACAAATATAGCATGCCCTACAAAAAGGCACCCCTAATTTACTGCACTGGCAGTGGTAAATTTATAATAGAACAGGCTTGCCTTTTGTGCACCCCTACTATATGTGGAAATGTCACACTAGTGGGTATTAGCCTAGTTTTATTCCCTTGCTTTGTATCAAGGCTGTGGCATTTTTCCCTTCAGTGAAATATAACCACAGCTTTAAGGTGGCACGGTCGTCCCTCGGCGGAGGTTAACGAAAACATAAACTTGGGTTACAGTCAGGACCAGGGTTACTCCTAGTTTCAGGGTTAGGGTTTGGTTTAGGGCAATCTTGCTTTGCCTAATTTTAAAAAGGGTTTTAGTAGCTCATTAATATATTCATGAACCCAAAATTGCCACTCGATGGACGCATCTACACGCTCACTGTAGGTAGCGTCCCAACCACCAATGTATCTCAAATCAATCTATGCCAGCTTTTGTTCAAAGCTACTCTCAAAGTCAGGCTAGACTCATGTTTGTCACTACTCTTGGAATGGACAACTTTGACTGCACCAAAATCAATGCAACTTGGATTCCAGGTTTGTTGACCTTGAAAATACAGGGTACTGTGCCACCTTAATCCCATGGCTGTTAGCCTAAATTGACTGGTTTGGCATTCCCCTTGCTTTATATTGATGGCTCCTTCCTGTTACAGTAGCCATAGCATGTTGACACCCACATCAGTTCAACTAAAAGTAAATATTACTACAGCTTTGATCCAATGACAGCTTGACTCATACTGTATTCCTCTTGCTATATAAGACCAAAGAGTTCAGTGATACAGTATTTACTGAGTACAAGCCATTGCCTGCGAGTAAGAATACCTTATGAAAAGTAAGACAACCCCTAAAAAAAAATGGCTGCATGGAGGACCAACAACATAAAAGACAGAGTGGAACTAAGCTCCAGGGGAGGGACAGAAGCCTTAAACACTAGACCACAATCTAACTTTACTTCAAGATTTCCCATTAGCTTAAACTGCTAGTTCTGGAGTAAACAGAAGGTATCCTTACTAGTCTAGTGTTACACCTATAGCACAATTGAGCGTTGTGACAATACAAGGATTTGATTTCATGTTATCAAATGTGCAGACTTTCAATCATGCAGTTCAGGATGTCAGTAGATAAATGCTGAAACTTTACAATGTCACAACTACTCCATCTTCTGAGTATACTTCACAACTAGTGAAATTGGTTTGGGTGTTGTTGCATCAGCCACCACAACTTCATGACCATCAGAGACACCAAGATCTAAAGATGTAGGTGAAGAAGAACTTGTCTTTACATTTTCAGGGAGCTCAATGTAATTGATTCTGAAACATGGAGGTGGGATAAGACTCATAACAGAAAATGAGTGCACAGTAGAACACCATGGGCACTTGTTAGTACTTCCACTACTTCGAATGTTTGGTAACTTTCATTTGAACAACATTCGGTAGAATCAAGATATTATGTAACATGGGTGTGCTTGTGGTTTCTGCATGAATGCACAATGCATGTTTACTTAAAGTTTATTAAAGCCACTCAGCTGTCTACAGTTAAAAGTGTCTACCGCAGACCACCCGCCGGCAGCAACGATGGACATGCCTGGTACTTTGCGGAAGCGCTCCACTTCCTCGTCCCTCACCAAGCTCACCAGTCTACTGCTAGTGTCAGGAGCATCTCTCTGCCTCGTGTTATATGCTCGACTACGCCAAAGGCCTGAAACTTTTCTCCGCTGTCTTTCAAGATCATGGGGTGTGTGTTGATTAGAAATAGGTTACGTATAAACATAATTTTACCTTCAAATGTTCGAATGTTAGTACATTCGTTCGGCCCTAATTTTGGTGAACAATAATCTAATATCACCCAACTTTATTATCCAGTAAACCTACACATACTACACCACTTTTGGCCTCAATAAACTTACAACAGCCAACAATAGACAAGAAATGGTCTCATCAGCCCCTGCATTGTCCATTGTACAGTATACCCATATGTAAATGTTACTTTTGGTTTTGAAAATGATGATACTCAACTGCACAGTTCAATTTTCATGGGGGGTTGTTTATGCACATGCATAGTTGAACATCATAATAATTATTATAAAACGATAGGCATCAGCTACAAAAGGCTTGGTTGACATTGACAATCATTTACTGTGCAAGGCGACTGACCTGTTAACTTCAGCTTCAAGTTTGGTTTGGTGACCTTCTCCAAAGCTTCTAAAGTCTGTAGGAAAGTGCCAGTGCAAGTTTCACCATTATGATTAACATAGAATTCATCAACTACATATATTCAGCTGCAATTGAACAGTATCGCAAGTGGCACAGAGAGGCTTACTGGTATATACAGTGTCTTGTTTTTTCCATCCACTACTGTTGTCAGAGTAGGAGCTTTCATTAAACTGCAGTATCACATGATGAAAGAAACTCTTAAGAGCATAATCATACAGCATCGGATAGTTCTGTGGCACAACCATTATTTCACGGGGGTGTACAATTCTTGTGTTGAGTTGTATTCGTGAATAACTTGTCCGTGAACAATCTCCATTTACATGACTCATACGTACAAGTGCAAGATCCATATTTGAAGTTTACAGATAGCTGTGTCTACAACTTACAACTTCTGGTTTTCCTGCAGGTGGTCATACAGCTCTTGCAAGGTGGCATCTTCATGGAAAGTTACATTCACAGGTCGCATGGAACATGATGGACAGTCATCCTGAATAATAGTAAACACACCACACATGATCAGGTTTTGCGTCCAAGCATGCTACCAACAAAGAACATGTGAGGCAGCTAACCTTTCCCCATAATCATCTAGCTTGTTACTCATGACAGAACTGGCAGATGCACTTATAGACTAGTATGCTTCTGAAACGAAATGTACAGAAATAGCCACCAACAAAGTAGTCATAGCAGAGTAGACATTATGTGCACACATGCATAGAACTGGTATTTCAGCTGGTTAACAGTTGTATGTAACTTTAGGCCAGGAGAAAGCATACTGTAGCCTGTATTAACCCTGCACAGTCCACCCATGCACATAATTAGCTCAACGGGGGGGGGGGGGGGGGGGGGGGGGGGGTTCTCTGGGTTTTTTTCCTCTCACGTGTTAAATAGCGTTATGTAAACATGACAAGATGATGATGTGTGCGTAGAGCTTTCTATTGATGCCTACTTTTGTCGGCAGTCTCCCTCCTCGTAGGCCTACGAATCGTGACAAAGATGCCTGTCAAACCCGAGAAAGATACTGACCTTCAGTTTCTTTTGTTTTTGCCACAAAAGCTGAGTTTGGTCTGGGTCATTCTGACGCAGTTGGATGTGGACGATTATGGAAAGGTGAGAGAAAAATGCCAGTGTGCATGGCTTCTTTTCGCTATCAGAGCAACTTATATTGTCCTGATCCGGCCAAGAATTGAGCCTTGGAGCGATGGAGGATGTTGTGGCTCACCAAGACTACCGTCTGGTCCAGGCGGTTTCAGTAAGTGACACCCTCTAGTAGTTGGTCTACGCTACCTTCAACTTGGTGAATGTGAGACTCACAGAGTCGGTTACGTTACGCAGTTTACTTTATCGGGATGATCTACAAAAAGGTGGTATATACATTTTTATAGTATGTAGTCAGTACAGTGCAAGAGGCTGAAGAGGTGGTATCCTAGTATTAATTAAATATCAGATCACTGTTAATGTCAGTAGCATCGTCCTTCAATTTCTGGGGAGGGGGTTTTACCATTCAAACTCTCTGGTAATGCTGATTCCCTCTCCTTCAGCCTTTTCTCTTCCTCTTCTTCAATCAGTGCAGTTAATTCTCTGAGAAGATCCTCGGATATCTTTTTCTGCCTTTTGTGTGACAAGGTGAGGCGTTTCCCACATAGATTTAATGGTACCTCAAGCTGATGCTTGAGTATACTTATTTTGGCTGCCTCTACTTGTTTTGTTGTTGTTCCTCCTGCCTTACAGAGTGCATCTTCTAACTCTAACTTACAGAGTGCATCTTCTAACTCTAACTTACAGAGTGCATCTTCTAACTCATTGATTGTTGTAATATTGGACAGCTTTTGGGCTTGTTTTGTCTGCTTTACTCTGGCCTTTTCTTCTTCTGCTTTCCTCACCATTTTTCTCTTCCACCTGTGTCCTTCTAATTACTCCTTTTCCTCCCTTATCATTTGTTTGCTCCTCTTTTTAGCAAAAATTATTGTTTTGTCCTTGAAATCTGTGTTCTGCTTCCAGAACCAGGGCATGGTTGAGTTTTTTTTTTAACACTTCCACCATTCCAGAAACTGTTCGCTGGCTAAAATTGGGAGTGCACTTTTGAATCCAGTCATTGAGACCAAGGATTCCTTCACAACGGTCATTGGTAGGTTGTATTTTTACAATGCTTTGCGTGTGTCTAAGTCAGGGTTCAAGCATGCATTTCAATGCTTTTTTAATAGGTAGGAAAGTACATGATTCATCAAAGTCATCATGGCTGTACAGGCGAGATCGGTGAATTCTGGTGAATCCTATGATTAAATTTTTTTGTTTTCCCCATACAGTCTTGGCTCAGATTGAAACCCCTGGAGTGATGGGTCAAGCAGGAGTCTTGGACTGGTTCCATGAAGCTCCAGGTGTTGAACGAGTTAATGTACATTCATATCCAAGTACATTTTGCTGAGCTTGGTCGATTTCATTAAAATCATCAGATCAGCATATATCTGATCATAAATTAAACCATCTACCTTAGAACGTGTGGAGCTTTTAAGTAGTTTAAGACATCTCTCTCCAGGATATTTAACTCCTTGGTGACCTGTAACACTTTCAAGGAATTGGGTTGCCTGTCTTGCTAGACATGAAATTCTTCCTGCATTTCCAGATGTTACGAAGTATCTACTACCTACTTGTCGAGATAACCTGACAGACAATGTGGCTTTCAGTTCTTCTTTCTCTTCTTGCATTATCTCCAACTGCTTCAACCTCCTCGAGTAGTTCCTTTAGATATTCAGGAAATCCTCGGACACCTTTCCCGTACTCAGGGTGTGATCCGAGGTGGCCGAGTAATTTGCATACTGAGTGCACAATGGTATCTATTGCAGCAGAAGGCATACCCAATTCCTCAGAAAGACCACTGACCTACAAAAAGATAACATCATACTGTTGATTTCAACTCCCTTTGAATGTAGTCTTGTGCCTCAACGACATGCACCTCTCAAGGGGAAATGATCTGCTGAACAAAGTTGAATTTCTTGGGCTTCTAACTAAAAAGTGGTAAAGACCACTGGGAGGGTGGGAGATTGTCTGGCTTGATAGACTAGTGTGTCACAAAATGTTCTAGGTTACACTAGTTTCAAAGTGCATGCAAGCCCAAGTACTTTAACTTGGTTCACCACACCATTTTTCTTCGTGAGAGAGTGGGGTCTGAGCATGAAACAACTTTAAAAGAAAGGTTAGCTGGCAGTACTTATCATCCACAGGCCTGCCATTTGGTGCTGCCTTAATTCGTCCGTTATTCACTTACGGAAGTCAATGAATGCATACTATGGGTGTTCAAAGGAAGCTGAAATTAACAGTGGAATGTCATGCTAAGAGTATCTACGGTCAATTATTCAGCACACTCCTCCCCTAATTTCCTACTACAGATTGTGTACCTCAGCTGTTCAAAATTCACTCCTAGGTGCATTCCACAGAAAGTTTCAAGAATAGACCATCCACTCCCATTCGTTTCCAGCAACCCACTTTCTTGTGTTTCAAGGTCAGCTCGCTCCTTGACTAGGTGATTAAATGCTTTCTGGGTTAAAGCTTGATCTGACATTACAGAGTTTATCAATCTCCATCCAATTGTGTTAGCACCTTCAATACCCAGATCCTTTCCAACCTCCCTGATAACTTTGAACTGCCAGTCTCGGCTATCAATAGCAGCTTCAGCTGGTTCCATCGCTAGCAACAGCTACAACAAGTGTAAGTTCATTTATCAAAAATCCTTGCACTTTCTTTTGATTGTAGGTAGTGCCATCTGAGTTAACATGATGATTCTCTGCCTGAGAGAGAATGGAGGCTGGGTGTGCTTTGGAACACTGTTGGAAGTTCACAAGAGCGCGTTTTGCTTGCTAAGCTTGTTTTGGGTAGCTTTACCTTTTCTGCATCTATGAGTGGGCACATCGTTTCTAAAACTACTTTTTTCTACATTTCTGGGGGGAATTTGTTCAGCTAATAAGCAACAGTATAGTGCTCTGATGTCGTTTGTGAACTACTGTCCTTCTTTCATCTTTGGAATGTGTTTGTGTCCTTCCAAAAATTCCTCCACCTTGCTTTTTGCTTCTTTGCACTTTTCTTCTTCTTTCACATACCTCTGCAGGTATGGGTACCTCTGGACAAAATCGAGATCTGTGTATGCAAATTTTCAGTGTTGTATGCATCGTTTGAATGTCACTTAGTTGTGATTCTTGCCATCTAAAACTCACCTGAGGCCATCTCTGAATGAGATTCACTGCGTTGTTAGTAAGATAACCGGAAACTCAAAGAGGAAACAGGGAAACCCGCAAACTGCAGAAGGCAGCGACAGAAACCAGAAACTGCCCGCCAATTTCCTGAGTTCTGTTAGCCAATCAATGAACCATATTATTATGCGTAACGTCATAGTAAACATCATGGTAGAACGTCATTTTTGACTGTATTTTTGGAACATGGCTACATCGATTGCCATGGCCGCATGAAGTTGCTTACCACTCGGTTAGAAGAACAGGATTTGCATGAAGCATGGTACATTAGGAAATATTGATGTGTATATTTGCGTATAGTAGCAAGAATTTGCCTACTAGTGGCAATAAAAATTCTGTTTGGCATCCCTATTGTAATGTATGCTACATTCACTGTCGTAGGTAAAGGCAAAGGTAACAGTGATAGTTAATGTACATGAGACAGGGATGACCTGAGGACTAAATCTAGAAGTATGAGCAGCACAGGTCACGTGTCACTGTTAGTCGGCACCTCAATCCTCAACTCTCAGTAACATGAATTAAGGGTGGAGTGAGTTTACTTTGAGGTGGGAATAAATTTTGCAACACCATTAATTGTCTTGTGTTCAGCTGTTCCTCCCTTTTTGCATACTTCCAACAATATTCAAATGGTGCGTACATGCACATTCATTGAGTACATTCCTTACAAACATTTACTTCAGTGGTAATTACAAACTGTTTACAAACTAATTACCAAATATGCACTCTAGCCATCATTAGTGAGATTGGTTACACCTCTGATAGCATCATACTGTTAGCTAACCTTTTTCTCCGCTTCAAAAGTATAGGTATACACCCCTTCTGTATCGTTGAACACCATGTAGTTCTGCAAAGGCTTACTGCAGCTGCAGTATATGAAGTGTAAAAAGAATAAATAAAACTGCCCATTGATCCAGGGCATGCAGTGTCCAAACAATCAAGACCACTACATTGGCAAATAAGATTTCAGTGGAACTTTTCACACTCATTGTTGTAATTGCTTCAATTTTGGACAGCAAAACAAATTATCACATTTACATAACGCTATTACACAGCAAAGTACTCCCCCATATATGGACACTCTGCCAGAAGGGGATATTGGAGCTGAGCATTATCCACATTGTTTTCGGTGCTCACAAAAGCCAAGAATGTTCTAAACCCGGCCAGTGACATTTGTTGTTTTAGCATTTGAAGTGCTTTATAGGGTGTGTGGGTGTCTCTGAAGTGAAATAAAATGGATAATTAAGTGTTTGTTTATACTGGCTACACTAGTGTTGCATAGTTCACTAATTTATGTGCCAAAAAAGTGCTGTATCAGTAATGCTGAAGTAGCCAAGGCTTTCTGGTGTTGCAACTACAGATAGTGTGTTCTGCAATGTGATTGGTGGTTGGAAATTTCTTGCCAGAAAGCAATCAGTGTTAATGAAGAGTCGGCCGAATATGACCAGACTCTCTCCTGGGGTCTGAGCATGAGACTGAACTTGGAGTGGCCTTAGCAGCATTGTACATATTTAAAAGTGTGGCCAGACAATAATGTACCTGGTTGCAAGTTTGAAAATCTCTGTGGCACAAGCAGCTGTAAGAATACAGAAGAGATACAAAACATGATGTACATAAATACAACTACAATCACACAACACATGATTGTGCCAAAGCATCAAGGAGTTATTCTTTAAACCTGAGTGTACTTAGGTACGCATAACACTGTAGATTGAGGAAATCTACATTAAAATAGATCACATTTTTACAATTTCATGTTCAACTGAACTCTACTTGACTTTAATTGACTCTACTTGACCTAGTCCGCAATGTAGTATTATATTGCACCAGCAAGTTGAACAGTGAATCTTTCTCTCCCTCTCTCTCTCTCTCTCTCTCTCTCTCTCTCTCTCTCTAGGATCTCTATCTCTTTCTCTCCAGTTCTGGAAAAGTATTGAAACCATGGAGACGTAGAATAGACAATTTTAGCAAGTAAACAACTTGTGAACTAGTACCAGAGGTTGTTCCCATAACATGCTAGCCTTCTCTCTATTATATAGGTTAGACACCAAAGCGTAGGGATCTACAGGATTTAGATGCCCAAGTGAAGCCTTATATAAAATCCAAGCGTGAAGCGCGCGGGGTTTATGAGGCTTTGCGCAGGCTTATAAATTCCATAGATCCCTACACTGCAGTGTCAAACCGATTTAGACTATAGCTACTCACTACTCACCGTCAAACTGTTGCTGTAATGGCATCTTACGACTCAATACTACGTGACCTCTGTGGGGACGAAGTCTACAGAGAGCTTTTCGGTGAACCCAGTAGCAGTCCACATGAACTGGGAGGAGCTGAGCAAGCACCCGTTTCCGCGGCCACCTCCTCTAGCGAGGGGGTTTTGAAAGAAGCCACGGTTGACTCGCTGCTACTAGCTGCACTAGAGCAGTTCGAGGACGAAGCTATGGATAGGCTGCTACTCTCTGCATTGGAGGAATACGAAGAATCCAGGACAACGCAAAAGGCTAAGAAGACACCAGCCAAGAGGTTTGCTACACCAAAGTGTGATGAAGATGTAGCAAAGGCGAAGATTGCAAGTGTACCAAAGAAAACTCAGACCAACACCAGGTATTGCCATCAGATTTGGGAAGAATGGAGGGACAGTAGAAATTCCTTTGCAGCAAGTCGTGAGGTAGTTCCTGATGATATCACCCAGATGGACAACACTTCTTTGCAGCACTGGATGTGCTAGAAGTGAGAGAGAGAGATGGTACCGAATATCCACCAAATACTCTTTATCACATCATCTGTGGCTTGTAGCTCTACATTAGAGGAAGCCATCCTGAAGTACACTTCTTTAAGGATCGGTCCTTTGGTGGTTTCAGAGCAGTTTTGGACTCTGGAATAAAGAGGGTCTAGAAAAAGGGAGTTGGGACCAAGAAAAGACAAGCAGAGCCACTAACTGAAGAAGAAGAAGACGAACTATGGAAAACAGGCCAGCTGGGAGACCATTCCCCTCAAGCTTTGGAAGACACGATGCTGCTTATGAATGGCATACATTTTGCCTTACAGAGTGGCAGTGAACATCGTGATCTTCGCCACATGATCCTCCACAGATTCAACTAGAAGAGCAAGCAGGGAAGAGAGCCTGTCTACGCTACTGTGAAGATGTTTCTAAGAACCACCAGGAGGGTTGAAGGGGAGGCATGTGAAACCAAGGTCGTGGTACACTATGCAAACATTGATAACCCAAGTCGTTGCTTCATCAGGCTGTACAAACTGTACCAGAGCAAGTGTCCTCCAAACCACCCAAAGAATGCCTTTTATTTGAGACCACTACAGAAACCCAATGCTGCTGGTTTTTGGTATTCTACCCAGCCCGTTGGCCACAGTAAACTTGATGGCACTGTTGCTAGAATGTCCAAAGCTGCTGGCATTGGTGGTTTTAAAACTAACCACTCCCTCCGTGCTGCAGCTGCTACACGACTCTACCAGGCTGGGTTAGATGAACAGCTAATAATGGAGACAACTGGTCATCAGAGCCTAGATGGTGTTCACAACTACAAGTGGACCAGTGTTGAGCAACAGTAAGTTGTATCAGACATCCTTTCTTTAGCCAAGAAGCCAAGGAATGAGTGTTCAGAACCCACTGACATTAGTCCACCAGTCCATTGTTCCAAGTAGACAACTGAACATTTTCGTGGGGGTACCCAGCCAAACCAGGGGATCATTTACCCAGAGCATGGAGGGTTTTCTTTTATCAACTGCCAAAATGTTACCATCAACCTGAAGTAAACACTGTATTTTTGTTGTAAACGACCATAACAAGCAAATTTGAAATTTGAAATGAAAAATTGAATATTAGTGGCTAGTGTTCTAAGTTGCCAGCTAGTGTTCTAAGTTGCCAGCTAGTGTTCTAAGTTGCCAGCTGGTGTTCTAAGTATCAAGTGCCTGGTGTCTAGATGAGTTATAGGACTAGCAATTGACCAATCAGGTTACAGAACAACTTCCAATTGAGACTGATCGGCTGAAGGTCATGTGATCAGCACAAAATACACAAAAAATACTCCAGAACTATTCTCAGGGCCGTAGCCATCAGATTTGAAATGGCCAGGTTAGTAGTGCATGCATAAGCACACAACAGCTAGGGGGGTCTGTATCCCCCCAACACCCCCCAAAGACAAATTTTAAAATTTAGAGGCTACGAGATTGCTTCTGCGACTATTTTTGGGCCAAAACGATGCTCATTGGAGGCCAGACAACAGAGTTTCACATGCATGAATATCAATAATTTCTGCCCATTGTGTCGTGTAGCACTGGTTTTGCCTTTCCGATCATTCACAATAATCTCACAAGCCACACCCTTCGCACATGAGGCTTGTGAGACTAATCGTTCGCTTGGAAAAACATATCACCTCCCGACACACGCTGTGTGCGTGGGGGCCTTGCGTGGGCATCCACTGAGCATTGGCGCAAATTGGCGATGCCAAGCAAGCCATGAGTGGGGGGAAAAGTGATCCTGTTGAAACCAGACTAACTTGACTGGCAGCTACAGCCCTGATTCTTCACAACACAGTTAGGTGTTCAGGATCTGGTCACGTTACAGCAGATTTAAATCACTTCGTTGTTAATACATACTCGGTGGCGGCACAGACAGCAGCTAGAGGACAGTGGGCCCTCCAGAGTTGGTATTGCTGTCTTCGTGGGATAGCTTAAAAATACTGCAGCACCGACATGTCGTAGAACTATTAGAATGCACATGGAGCTCAATCTGTACGTACGCATAATTCTCGCTGGCTAAAATTTTCGCAGATCCTACTCGACTGCAAAAAACGCGAAAATTACCTCCCCCCAACGAAAAGTACCTGCTATACAGTATGGAAGCATGCCAAATGAAGGTACTAAAGGGGGCTTCTTTTGCAACATTCTTGCTTTAACTAACTGTAATTGGGCTTATTGGCACGTCCTCCTACTACATGAGAATACAGGATACATAGCCAACCTGCAATAACAGCATTGGTTGATGCCACAGCTGGGATAATATGCTTTACCACACCTGTAAAATAGGCACACATCAAATCAGTCAGAGGGGTACATAAAGTGTGAATACATTACACAAAAAATTCCCTCAAATGATCGATCACCTCACACACAACATCCTCCAAACTACAAACAGAGGTACTAATTGGTCCATAATCCCAACCAAGGGTACATTGACCACAAAAAAAAAAAAGAAGGAAATGTAAGCTAGGAAACGCTCAAATGCTTTGCGCGTAAGGAAGAGCTATAGCGGTTGATCTAGAGCTCACCTAGCAGCATCCACTGAGTGAGTTTCGTCCCAAACAAACGAAAGCTACTTGTGGAAATCGAGTTGACCTTTCACTATGGGCCTCTATGGCAGTCAGTATGATTACATCATTCACGTAGCACTAATTACTATCTCGCCACGTATCACTAATTACTAGCTTCCAACCTCCTCTGCACAGAACCTTCCTTCTAAGCAGATTGTGCCAACTGATAAGGTGGTCAAAGTCAGTACACTCAATCATTAGTGGTTAAAAGGATAACTTAAGGTTACGGGTACATGTTCATGAATAAGATTAGTACATCACAAAGTTGCCTATATAACATTTCCGCACCTAGCTCCTCCTACCATTGTAGTAAACTGACGTAGAAGTTTGTACTCGTACTCCACCGAGCAACTGTCACTTGACTGTGTACTGTAGCGAAGTTAGTGTTATGCTGAACTATACCCGAATGCCCTCTGTAGTGACTGGTTGTTGTAAAAATCTGGTAGCTTTTTGGTAGAAAATGCTTATAGGCAAGTTTGTGACATACTAATCTTACTCACAAACATGTACCCGTAAACTTCAACAAGGCTGTCTTCTCAGCTTGTAAGGTCTCTATGATGAAAGGAGCTGCTTCAGTTCGGGAATGCAGACAACAGCAGAGAGACTCCAGGTTCAGGGGTTATAGCTAGTGTCACAACTTCTAGTACAATTTGGAGCATGAAATCCTGGGATTGTGGTACATTCAGGAAACCACAGGCTACAAATGCTAGTTGTATGCTTCTCAGAAACCATAAACATTCTTAGCCTCATTCCTGGACTTCCCCACTTTGGATTTTGAACTTTACAATCGTGAAGGCGGGAGAACCTGGTACGTATGTGTTTTCACTTGAGTGATGTCAAGGTCAGAAAGACCTTGATTGCACATGGGATTCAGAGCAGCAAAGACAATAAGGAGCAAAGGTAACAGGCAACTTAACTACACGTACCTAGCTAGCAGAGAACAACTACCTTACATATGTACCAAGTGTTGAAGGTATAGTCCGTTGAACAACGTGCAAAATGTTGCCCTATTGCCATTTTCATCATGCTCACTTGAGAAAACATACCAGACTCCCTGCCTTCGATTCATGATTACTAGTGAGATGATTCATCATCATGGGGCGAGCCTGAGCAAGCAACAAACTGCTGATTTACTACTTTGTCATGGCACACAGCAGGATTTGTCACTGTCGACTGTTTAGCCAAATTTAATAACGCATATGGGTAGGTAGCTAAGTCCTCACCAGAAATAAATACAAGTATCACATATGCCAGCCATTTCTCCAGCCAGGGCAGCTAACGTGGCTACACATGCATGGACTAAGCTTTACACCGAAATCATGGCGTTTTATGAGTACCGTTTATGCATGGCCCGCGACCCACTCAACCACCGTCCATATTAAATTTTCACAGCCTGCGAGCGGCCTGCCGTCGTCGGTAGAAGCACAAACCAGTGCCACACGTGCTTCAACTTCAGTCGTCTTCGCTCCGGGTCCCCGATACTGCACACTGACAGTAGCCCTCCACTGGCCTCATATGCTTCAGTCGACCTTCGTGAAATATTTGAATGTGCTCATTTAAAATTTACGGTAAGTGGTCGGTCCATCCAAACAAACAAACAAACAAACGTACAAGCATACACACGCGCGTGCGCAATGCAGTCACGCTAGTGTGGGGCTCGCTCAGGCTCGCCCCAACAATGTTTGTATCCCAGAGCTGGGGAGCCTGGGAATAAGGCTAGAACAATCTCCTGTTTTCAGCCAGGTCTGAGAAACTAATGAACATGAAACCAAACAAGTCAAATGAGCAGTGGACAGTATGTCTGACAAACAGTTTGTACCTTGTGTCAGCCTGTATGTGACTCCCTGAATGCCAAACTCATCAGCTCTCTCCAGAGCTCTCTCATAAATCCATGTTATGTGATCAGGATTGTCACCATCAATTGACACATCTACACAAAACAAAAGACACATTAAGAATCAACAACATTCAAAGTACATAGCTTCAGAAACCTGCAGCCCACTGAAGGAGGGCCTGGGAGCAATAGCTTGTTTGGTATCCAGCAAATTGCACTTCAAGATGCAAGATAAAGGATTCACATATGTACGTATAAACAAGTACATACCACATCAAAGAGCAATGAACATCCTATCTGAGTGCATAGTCACTCTTCTTATATAGCAATTTCAGTCACATGACAAAGGATACATAAATAGCAACAATAGTGCTAACACAAGTATGTACCCAAGAGTAACGTATCATAGGCGGCGGAACCTGGGGGGGGGGGGGGGGGGGACCAGGGGCACATGCCCCCCCTTGAAGAGATTGATGAGTAACGTATTACAGACTACAAGCAATAGCTATAAATAACGAAACACAATAAGGTAATGATGTTACATATAAACCATAGTAAGGAGGTGTATCGATCTGCAAACTTCCGATGACCGAGGTCGAGGGTAGTATGATTCACGCGATATGCACCAATAATATACATAGTGCGCGGGCGGATTACGTAAGCGGTTTCCGTTTCCAGTATTGCATTTTTGAATTTTTGAATCGACGTGGCTAGTGTTGCTGTGTGTTGCTGCTGCTTTTTGACCGGAAAAGGATGAATTTGAGTACGCTTAGGCCACTAAAGGATCCCCAAAATATCTCTGCAGTCAAAGCAAGAGTCGGATCCATGACGAAAGGCCTTTCACTCGCGTCGACTTGAAACCAAGGATACTTTATTACTACGTGGATTGGAAACTCCAGGAAAATTGATGACGCTATCCTCATTGCGGTAGTAAAACGGAATTCTGTTTCACTAACGTATTCTTGCAAACATGGCTAAGGTTTATACCCACCTCGTCCAATTTCTTTACGTCTAATTCCATTTCATCTAACAAAATGCATGTATGTACCATTTCATCTAAATACATATTACAATGACAGCACTAAAAAGATACCCAGTTACTAAAAGCTGATGAGTTCACTAAGTGTCTAATCACCAGCCTCATACTTTTCTCTGTACTTTCTTCTTCTCCTCACTGGAAGGCCTCCTGCAGCCAATTGAATTAGGGTGATTTCAGTTGCAGCCTGCTCAGACTTGAAAAGATTGACTGCTTCGTAAATATTGGGGTGTGCTGGTGGTATGTCTGTCCATTGGCAGTTCTTCCATTGAGGGTGTAGCGGAATCTTTCATGTCTGAGAGATTGAGCACCTCGGATTGTTGTGATGAATTCCATGTTGCAATGTGAAATACCCAAACATGTTACTCTTTATATACAAATGCCACATCCCATAACCTGTCAACCTCAAGGCACTTATGGGACACTGTGTATTTAGTCAAACACCAACTCTGAACAAAGTTGCTGTCTTTGAAGTTATTCCTAGAACACTGTATAATTAGTCAAAAGTCAATTTTAGACGAGATGAGACATACGTGCATTTCGTTAGACAAAACGGAATTAGACATTAGACAAGGTGGGATGATAACTACCGAAAGTGACACCTTTTTGTAAACATACAACATGAATATTCACAACAAAAAGTGCATGGTTACACAGTTTAGGGCATTGGTAATTAAATGGGGCACAACATTTGATTGAACTTGCATCCAGCAACTCTCCGACCTAACACAAAGTGCCCAGCTCAGCGGACTCAACATTCACCTCGTAAAACTATTTCCGTGACATAGCCATTACGAAACTCAGTTGGTTACACAGTTCGTTGTATGTATAACATAATTGTATGCACCATGACACGGTTAACTGCTCATAGGTCTCACACATCTAACACAAAAATATATATACACATAAAAAAGTTTTATTCGCTGCATCAAGGCGGTAATGAAAAACCAAATCACGACAAATGCCACTGAGATATTAAATACCAAAAAGGTAGTCTCTTTGCACGCAAAATCAGTTCTCTGGATAGCTCATGCAGCGCGCAGCGACGTCTCGAAGTGTCTGTTGGGAGGAGCTAGTTTCCGTACATCTCCGTTACACTGCGCAACGAGGTTAGTGTCACGCGTGTATATTATCTAAAGTACGCAAGTTTCCAATCCACGTAGTAATAAAGGAAACCAATGATGCCGATGGGCAGCTAGCTTGCTACCTAGCCACTCTTGGAAGCTGGCAACCATGAAACAATAATTCGAACTGGCAGTAGAACCCCCAGCATCCAGTTCCGCTGGCAGTAGCAGCAACGACTCGTCGAATACATACTGGTTCTAGCGCTATCCCTGGATCAACCACCTGGCGAGTGAAATTATCGTTGGCATCCGTCAGGATAGTGGCTAGCTGTTGGGAAGCAGTAGCGTCTGTCCAACCATGCGTGGTTCCACACACCAAGTAAGCACTACAACTGCAAGAATAAACTCGAAATTTGTGTGACGCTTTGGCTTTTGTGCTTGTACTCAGTACAGTACGACGGCTCTATATAGTGCAGGCAGTAGCTCTCCTAGTGAGGCCCGGGGAAAATTGGCCCTTCCATTGCAAAACCAAAAAAATTTTTGTTTCTCTGTGCTGCAGTTGTGGTATTTGCCAATTACAAGCAAATTAACTGTCGGCTGCTATATACACTCACTCAGCCAAATATACACCCCTGACTCAGCAATATACTCCCTGCGGTCGCAACTGTAGGGAGTATATTGCTGAGTCAGGGGTCTATATGCCATATATGATGCCATGCGGTGCCTTTGATCCGCCCACGCACTATAGTATATGTAACAGAGAAGGGTAATGAGCTCCAGGTACATGGGACCATCAGAAAGAGGAGTAATAATAAAAGCCAGTGCACTTGAGCTTTTTTCCAATGGCAGCATTATGGAGCAGATTTTGCAGTGTACGTATGCCTATGCAAAGTCCAAGAAGGAGAGCAAAAAAGGAAGGTATAAGCTTTTTATGAAAAAGCAAGTGGGCAAGTTGCATCAGTTTGCATCCATAGGTGCCCTCATTTTGCTTGAAATTCATGGTGTTCAACACCATAGAAAAGCCTGGAATACAGCCAGTTCTCTACCATTTATGAGACCTACTGACCTGTCAGCTCTTTGAGCTCGCTAAAACATTCATCCAGGTCATTACACCAGCTGAAGAGATTATTGCCATTGGCAACCCACTTAGGAAGCTTCAACCACTAATTGACTACATCAAGAACAAGTTTTATCAGCCTCGAAAGGAGGTTTCCATTGATGAAAGAATGGTGAACAGTAAAGCCAGGTGTCATTTCAAGCAGTACATGAAGAGCAAGCCCACAAAGTGGGGGTTCAGGTTGTGTGTGTTGGCCAATATGAAAGGGTATACTGTTGACTTCAACATCCATACTGGAAAGAGCACAGAAAAGTCCGACTCAGGACTCTCTCATGATGTGGTAATGCAGCTGGTTCCTCCACTTTAGGGCTACAAACTCTACTGTGACAACTATTACTCAAGTCAAGTGATCTTCGTCAGCATGGGATCATGGCAACCAGCACATTTCATACAAGCAGACAAGGACTGTCAAGTGAAGTGGTTTCACTCAAGGATGCCCTTATAAAAGGCAAATTGCCACGGGGAACAGGATACTATATCCAGGATAGGGAAACAGATATTGTCTATTGCATGTGGAAGGACACACGTGTAGTGTCTGTGATGTCAACGTGTCACCCAGCAAGGCACCAAAGTGGGAATATGGTATCCAGGAATTGCCTTGGTACAGCTGGTAAGCAAACAATCATGAAATGCCAAGGCCTATTGTCATTGAACAATTCATGGGTGGTGTAGACAAGTGGATACTGTTTGTTAACTACGTAGTACAAAATGTAGACCCAGCCACCTCACGCATGTCTAAATATGTCTCACAATATTATGTTATTGATTCTTATGTAATCAGGGCTATGAACTCTACTACTATACCTCACACATAAATTCACTGTTCTAGTTTGAATCCATTTGAGTGCACTTTGAAAACATAAGTATTCAGCTGCATTCTAGGGCAGACTGCTCAATTGCAGAGTTTACAGATGATTTGTGTAATTTACAGGGTGAGAGACGCATAGCTAACTGGAAGACAAGAGATGCACTGGCCAAGCACTTTAAGTTTGTTGAATTTCACCGAGGGCAGATTGCTGCTCTGATGTCAATACTACACACAAAAGTGATATACTAGTGAAGATGGCTACGGGAACAGGAAAATCCTTGTGTATTATTAATGTTGTACTGTTGGTAATGTTGTTGCTGTGGTAATTACTACACTTAGTGGGCTTGCTCGATTAGCAGGTATGCTTCATTCATGTGCATAATGAACTTAGTTCTAATGTCGCTGAAATCTGCTATTTCCTCACTATGGAGAAGAAACTTCAAGAGTTTGTGCATTGGGAAGAACTTGCAGCAGTAGCTATTGACAAAGACAACTGCAGCTCTGTTGATTCATGACATCTGTGTTCGTCAAAGACTGTTATCATGATGTGCATTCCCGTAATCATTTTTCAGGTGCAGGGAATCACGGACCTTGACTACTGCTTCTTTTAACAGCATTGGCTTCACCAGAAATTGAAACTACAATAATTAGCTCACTACATCTCAAGGAGAAATTTGTTGTGACACAGCAACTTGTGGGCCTAACATTTATTTAGATTGAAGGTAACTTCATATGCAGTTGGGCAGGTGTGTTACTTACGTATAATGGTGTCTACATCCTTGTTTATACAGAGAGATCTGAGGCAGTGAGATGTGGGGCAGTGAGATTTGGGGCAGTTAGTGCATCTAACTGCTAATGCAGATGACCTCACAATGACAATTTTATTCTCACAGCCGAAAGATGAAGTCTATCAAGTATTCACTGTGCTCAGCATGAGGGCAAGACAAACATTTGGTATCACGCTTCACATTCAGAGTTCTTCGTTCTGACACAGCCATTTGATGTGGAGGATGGACATTCCTGACGATGAGTTGGTTGTTGTAAATGGCCCTCCATCCTGCCACCCCATCAAAGTTGTATTGGGTTAATAAGAACATACGTACCAAGCACTACACGTCACACTCAGTTATGGTTATAATATAGTGTCGGGGGGGGGGGGGGGGGGGGGGGACTTGGGGTCTCCGCTCACCTTGCACATCTGATCCAATCTGGTGGTTTATTTCAGGTATGCTAAAGTCAGTTTGGTAGGATAGTTTGAAGGTCCCTGATCCATTTGGTTTCAGCCTTGGTTGTCTGTTGTATTGTTTGCTCATTTGTAGTGTGGCATTTTAGCGTAATGCTATAATAAACTTTACTTGTGTGAATTTGCTGACTGTGGTTACTGTGTCGTGGTCTTGTAGATAGTAATCACTGAACATCTGTGAAGGAGTCACCTGTTTGTATCAAACAACCACAGGGTCATGGCTGTGCTGTTCTAGAGGTAACATTCTCACGAATGTTCAGTGATACTATCTACAAGGTCATGAGACAGTAACCACTGAACAGCTGCAATGGAGTCACCTCCTTGTGTTAAACAAATCATGGATTTTTATGCTCTAGAAGTGACTCCTATCGTCCTCATCAGTACCACAGCGCCGCAGAGACGACGTCAGTGCTTGAAACTACCGATACCTGCACCCTGAGATGCAAACTACAATCCAGGGAGATTCACATAGAGGTACGCACCCCAATTACCTCCCTGAAGGTACTGCCGGAACCCCCCCCTTGCTTGTTTCTTGCTACAGGTGTATTTGTCTGTTTGGGTTGTTCATTCTGTTTGTATGCGGGATCATAACACATCCTTTGTGAATGCAATGCTTCGGCATGCAGCATTCTGAGCATAATATTACAGACATTTGAAAAGGTGGAACCCAGATGTGTAGCACAGTTGCAGTAGATATTACTGCCTTACTGAACATTTGGAATTTGATATGTGAACATAAACTTTTATATATAACGAGCAAAGTAACCGCACCCCAAGATGCTCATAAGAGATTAGTGCTGCAGGTTTACCTTGGCTCGAACACTTTAGAGTTCAGTGATATACATATAGGTAAAATGTTTGTTAGTAGGCTTTAAGAAAACAAAGTTCACTGCTCCTTAGCTACAAGACCTGAAGTAGAAGGCTTTAGAGATCAGGATTTTGTGCTGCAAATTTACCTGAAGTAGAAAGCCTTAGAGTTCAGAGTTTTGTGCATTCTTGAGAAAGCTTTACCCTCAAGGGAGGAGCCAGACATCAGTTTATCAATCGTGAATAGCAAGGCACGCTTTCACCTGCTTTATACTCACGTGTTACACGCGTATCGAAGCATGGTAGCGCGCTCAATACACGTAGCAATGATATTATACGTAGGTATATTGAACGTGTGACGTCACGTAAGCGAAAAAATCGCTTCGGAAGTCGCTGTGAGGGGTGACGGTGGTGTAGCTGGTGAAGGGAGAGTTGTTGGTGTACCAAAGTTTCATTCATGGGGTAAGTGCACCATGTCATTAACGAATATCAACTCAGATTGGATGTCCAACGCTTCCTCTGGCCTGTGTATTATTTATATTATGCGGGTCCTTTAAGTTGCATCTTGGGGTGTAATTTAAACATAGAGTTTTGAATATGTAGTACAAGCATCAGAGAGTTCATACCATACCACTAGGTTTTGAACTAGACTTCGTAAAACATTACTGTTGCCACACTGCAAAGTTGCCACACTCCATAGAGTAGTTATGCTGGTTGCAGACAAGCTGAAGAGACATGTATGAGAGGTGAACTGTGATGGTTCTACAATTGGGGTGTTGGGTGGGGGAGCGCCAACACTGCTGCGCACATCATAACTCCCATTTGTCAAGGCAAGGCTCGCATAATTACGTAGGGGGGAGGGGGTGATGGCCACTTGTCCTTGGTTAGGCTGTTTGTGGGGGTGGGGCTAAACACGCTATTGTTACAGGAAGAAATTAGGCTAGTGGTGGGGCTAAGGGGAGGGGGAGGTGGCTGGTCCTGGGGGAGTCACAGGTAGGGGCATGGGCACGGCTTGAGGCGGGTACATGTGGGGCTAAATAGTGGGGGGGAGGGGCTACAGTTAACAGATTTTAAACTATTACTATGGGGCATGCAAAGCGTTACTGAGAGGAACAGCCTGAATTAGCTGTTTGGCGCCTCCTGTATCGTGTTGACGCTGTCATCCTGCATCTGGGGGGGGGGGGGCTCCAGCAGTACCTCCAGGGAGGTAATTGGGGTGTGTGCCTCTATGTGAATCTCCCTGGATTGTAGTTTGCATCTCAGGGTGCAGGTATCGGTAGTTTCAAGCACTGACGTCGTCTCTGCGGCGCTGTGGTACTGATGAGGACGATAGGAGGGGGTTGGAAAAAAGTTTCAATCTTCACTGCTTTGTGGCGCAACGTTTCACTCAGCGGTGGTGAGCTTTTTCAAGGGTAGGTAGAAGTGAATGAAACAGCACTTAAATACAGGTTTGTTTAGTAACAGATTGTAAACGCTATCAGAGTCACCTCTAGAGCATAAAAATCCATGGTTTGTTTAACACAAGCAGGTGACTCCTTCACAGATGTTCAGTGACTATTGTCTCACAATCTTGCAGATAGTAATCACTGACCATCTGTGAGGGATTTCACCGCAGGAGCATGGGTGTGCATGCTCTACATGTGACTTTCCCACAGATGTACAGTGATTACTATCTGCAAGACCACGACACAGTAACCACCGAACATCTGCAATGGAGTCAACTGCTTGTATTAAACAACCGCAACATCATGGCTGTGATACTCAAAGGTGATTCCCTCACAGATGTTTAGAGATGCACAATTGTTAACAGTAACCACTAAACATCTGTGATTGAGTCACCTGTTTGTATCTCGAGCATGGAAAGCTTCATCAGACTCTCTGACACCAAGGTACTATCTGTACTATCACAGTTGTACAACCAAAAGGTCATGTACATGTATGTAGGCCTGACTAGTTTGACTCATACTCTCATAACAAGGCTGTCTGAGTACGAGGACAAACCAGAGTTCCTGATTGCGGAACTGGTCACTTCCAATATTTTACAGTTCTAGTACACATACGTACATGTAGGCCTGACTGCCAGGTACATCGTTTTACATATGTCCTAGAATAAAAATAATTTGCATCATAAATGTCATGTGTAGGAGTTATTATACCATTTATTGTACGTTGAAGATTACTTGTGTACACTATACAAACCCACAACTTTCCGCCAGTGCAATAACTACATGAGAGTGCATTAACTCACAGATTATTGCATTGTTTACAGTATACAGCCATTCATGTATATGAGTGCAAGAGCGGCTGTTGCAGGCACCCTTTGAATGCTTTTCATGGATGTTCTTGGGTAGGAATGATGAGGTCAACTGTTTTCACTTTTCCCAACACCAAAGCACACAAAGTAGCTAGCCAGCTAGCTTAGCCTCATACCTGGCACACGAAGAAAACCACATTAGACCCAGGCTAGCGACAAGTTGCAGTGGCTACACATGTAGCTGCATTCAATTTGCCAGGGCTAAGTAACTCTCTAGCTGTACAACCACCTAGAAATGCACAACAAATCAGTTAGATCATGCCAATTCAGGATCTAACCACTTTATACGCACTTGGCACTCAGGCGCTGCATGCCCTTGTGCCGCCTCGTCAGTTACATCTCTCACGAGTGTGATATAACTAAAGTTCACATGTTGATGACAGACAACCTACTGCTCAAGTATGCAGAGATATTTGAAGTAATGATTTGGGTAAGCAGGTTGGTTATGCAATCACTCTCTAATACCAAACTGAATCTCACCAACTAATTCTGTGGTTACTCTTTTTTTTTTTTTACAGTGTATATATAGTTGATTCTTGTGAACCCATTCTGTTGAACTTTCAACTTCCCAGCTTTAACATTGATAGACAATAATCACAGCAGGGCTGTAGGAAGCATGAAAAACCCTGTCCAGCAAAGTTCCGAAAGTATGGCATGCTTTCCATGCAATAGTCCACCTGGATGCCAAAAAAGGGCACCTGACATCTTTGGACTTGCCTGGAAATGTAAGACGCTCAGGTACTTTGGGAAATTCACCAACCTACGGCAACCACTCAATTGGCAATGAGCATGTTTTCGAATATCCACCAACTGTTTAGTTTTCATGCTTCTTGCAAGTGGCAGTGCAAAAATGTGGTAGCCCCACATAAACTGTCACAGCCATGGCATGGCCAAACTAACACAGCAATGGTACTGTGTATATCACGAGAATAACTAACCACATCAACAGTAGCCAGTGTACATGTACTTCTACTGCAAAATTATGATCCCACAAGTTTACAAATTGACAGAAAACCACACCACTACACAAGTGCCATCAGTATAGCTGTGAATATTATTCAACATGCACAACTTTAAAAATGTTACATGACGTAGTGTGGTTTTCCGTTGACTATAAAAATCACTGTGTCCCTGTCTCACTTCTGACAGTTGCAGTTGTCTTATATCAAACTATTCCACAGCACTGGTGCAGGAATAACAACAAGTGAAATGTGAAAAACACTTATAGCTTTGTTATATTTTGTGTGACAGTTGGTACATTGCTCGTGCTTTGTACTAAATGTTCTACTTTCCTGCACTCTATTTTGTAGCAGGAGCAGCTCTGCACAGGACCCAGAGAAGTGCTGACACTCAGAGTGGAGGGAACAGTGTGAACACAAGCTCTTTCCCTTACATTGAGGTGCTGCGAGGACGAGATGGAAGGGATGGACGAGATGGGGTGCCTGGTCCCTGTGGACCCCAAGGACATAGGGGAGACCAAGGGGTAGCGGGCCCCCCTTGACCAAGGAATGGAGGCATGGTGGGGGAAAACTAGCTGTCCAAGTGTCTCAGGAACCACACTGGTGTATGCAGGGAGGGTTGGTGGAACATACTTTACACATAAGGGAGGAGCAGCTAACTACCTCTGTATGCCTGATGATCCAGACTATCTAAGCTGCCAATCTGGAGTTCAAGGGTGGAACTATGTGTATGGAGCAGAGTATCAATCTTATCAAGGACCACTCCAAGCTGTTAATGACCACAATGTCCCCTGTGCTGTGCTATGCCTCAACAAGGGTGGTAGTCACAATGATCCCAGCTAAAACTAGTTGTCCATCAACATGGACTTTGGAGTACTCTGGCTACCTCATGTCAGGAACAAGGCTCCACAGTGGCCGCCAGTGTACCATGAGTGTATTGATAAAGACTCAGACTTAGTGCCAGGCAGTGCTTCTAATACTAATGGTGCTGTCCTTTACCATGTTGAAGCCAGCTGCAATGGAATGCTGTGCCCACGTACCTTATGATCCACAGAAAGAACTCACATGTGCAGTTTGTACCAAATAGAGGACATTACTTTGTAAAACAATACGTACCAATTTTGCATGTAATTTTGAGGCAATGATGTGTACACTGACTGTACTGATTTTTTTTGTTAATGATGCTTAACGTTGTATTGAACCTTATTGCATATTGCTAGTATGAAAAGGTACATTCAATCTGCTCGATACACTCAGGTAAGTATATTGAAGCCATGATACCAGATGAATTTACACATGATTTCAATAATTGACATGCTCACTAAGCTCCACTCTGCAGCATGATGGTGGGAGATTATCTTGTTATGTAAGACTACAGAGAAGCTGCATGTAGTTATCTGACAACATCAGTGTTCCTTTACCACATATGATGTCACACGTTGACACAATAACATGATGTAGCTATAAAAATCACTGCACTTGTTGCTCACTGACATTCTGACAGTTGCAGTTGTCTCATATCAAACTATTCCACAGTACTGGTGCAGGAAGAAGAAGAATGCAACTGGCAAAGGTGGTGATCACCAGTGCTTTGGTCCTTGCAGCATGTACAGAAGGGCTTCCTGAAGGTAAACATTGTATTCGAAATGTGACTAATTTCTCAGATTGGATATCCAGGTTGTTATACTGAAGTTGTTTGTAGTACGATATTATCTGTCAGTCTGTTCAGTAAAGAAAATGAAACTGAAATCAGTACAATTATATGGATAACAGTAGAGTTCGGTTGCTCAATATTATTGAGATACATGCACTAATAGACCACAAAACAGTGTGAATGCTTGTGTCTCTACTTGTACTCAGTTCATGGTATGTCTTCTCTAGAGACCACTAGTTTTTGGGAGTGCTGTTTGATGCAATGTGTGTGTTTTGAGCAATGTTACTATACCATACTGCACACGTACTGTAGCAGGAACAGCTCTGCACAGGTCCCAGAGGAGTGCTGACACTCAGAGTGGAGGGAACAGTGTGAACACAAGCTCCTTCCCTTACATTGAGGTGTTGCGAGGACGAGATGGAAGGGATGGACGAGATGGTGTGCCTGGTCCACGTGGACCCCAAGGGCAGAAGGGAAACCAAGGAGTAGCAGGTCCCCCTGGACCAAGGAATGGTGGAGTGGTCTACACAAGGTGGGGGAAAACTAGCTGTCCAAACGTCTCAGGAACCACAACAGTGTATGCAGGGAGGGTTGGTGGAACATGGTATACACAAAAGGGAGGAGCAGCCAACTACCTCTGCATGCCTGATGATCCAGACTATCTCAGCTACCAATCTGGAGTTCAAGGACACAATTATGTGTATGGAGCAGAGTATCAGACATTTTCCGGAAGTCCCTTCTCAGCTGTTCAAGATCACAATGTCCCCTGCGCTGTGTGCTATGCTTCAACAAGGGTGGCAGTCACAATGATCCCAGCTAAAACTAGTTGTCCATCAACATGGACTCTGGAGTACTCTGGCTACCTTATGTCAGAATATCATACTCATCATCGCTCCATGTATGAGTGTGTTGACAAAAACCCAGACTCGGTGCCAGGCAGTGCTTCAAACGCTAATGGTGTTTTGTTTCACCATGTTGAAGCCAGCTGCAATGGAATGTTGTGCCCACCTTATGATCCACAGAAAGAACTCACCTGTGCTGTTTGTACCAAATAAACAACATTATATAATACATGCCAATGTTGAGTGTACTTTTGAGGCAATACTATATACATGCCAATCCTGTGAGTGTATTAAATCTTTTCTGATCGTGTTGTTTACCATACCAATACTTCACAGCTTTGAGTATATATTACATGCCAGGTCCTTATGTTATATATACTACACTGCGCGGGCGGATTACATAAGCGGTTCCGTTTCCGGTATTGCATTTTTGAATTTTGAATCGACGAGGCTAGTGTCGTTGTGCGTTGCTGCTGCTTTTTGACTGGAAAAGGATGAGTTTAAGTACGTACGCTTAGGCCACCAAAAGACCCCCGAAACATCTCTGCAGTCAAGGCAGAGTCTGAGCCATGATGAAGGGCCTTTCGCTCGTGTCGACATGAAACCAAGATGCTGCTGGCACTCGGCCATGATGCCGATAGGCAGCTAGCTTGCTACCTAGCCACTCTCGGAAGCTGGCGATCATGAAACAATGGTTCAAGCTGGCAGTAGAACGCCCAGCCTCCCAGTTCAGCTGGCAGTGGTGGCAACGACTTGTCGAATACAAACTGGTCCTAGCGCTATCCCTGGATCAACCGCCTGGCGAGTGAAATTATCATAGGCATCCGTCAGGGTAGTGCCAGCTAGCTGCCGGGGAGTAGTAGCATCTGTCCAGCCGTGCGTGGTTCAACACACCAAGTAAGCGCTGTATCGCTGTACGAATAACCTGGAAAATTTGTGCGATGCTTTGGCTATTGTGCCAGTACTGAGTACGGGGGCTCTATAGTGCTGGCAGTGGCTCTCCTATAGTGAGGACTGGGGGAGAATTGGCCATTCCATTGCAAAAACAAAAAAAATTCCGTTTCTCTGTGCTGCAGTTGTGAATTGCCAAATATACACCACTGACTCAGCAATATACTCCCTGCGGTTGAAATATACACCCCTGACTCAGCAATATACTCCCTGCAGTCGCAGCTGCGGGGTGTATATGCTATATATGACCCCACGTGGCGCCTTTGATCTGCCCACGCACTATAGTATATATTTAAGCCGCTGGGCACACTCAGATGCAGAGACCAACATACCAAAGGAAATGACACAGAAATGGATATTAACTTGTCAATGATGAAGTGGGATGATATGGAGACTGTCATGAATATGACTGTCCAGTCTTTGTGTTATGCAAGACTACAGAGCAGCATTTTGTGCTATTGATGAACAAGGTTCATCAATGGGTACACAGTTAACCTAATACAAAGCCATGTGACCTAGCCCTGTATTTCTATAGGACACTCCACTGACCTTCAAATGGCTTTTCCTTGGGCCAAAGCAATATCCGAGCATACTCAATGCAGTGTTCAGGCAATCGTGGATTTGATGCAATGGTGCAGAGAGGATATGTCACCTGTATGTGGAGGTATACACTTTATGACATTTAATTGCAAATATAAATTTCCACATGCAAACATGAACCTTAAGGCCATGGTAATTAAATTTCCGGTTTCTCAGACCCGCTTGCATCTAGTTTTTGTTCACAGTTTTTTGTTAATACGATTTTCAGAGGTAATGTCCACATCTTTCGTTACGTCTTTCCAGTTACAAGCAAACAATCAATACACAATAAAACACCAAAGCCTCTAAATCTAAGGGGGAAAAATGGTATACACTGGTGGGTGAGGTTTTGATCACCAACTGTTCGAGCTACAAGCATCGGAAAGATAATTTTCAGCTTGAGATTGAGATGCTATGCCAAAAACATAACACATGCATGTCAATGATATGCTAATTTTGTTTGTGCACATATAGCAAATTTTTGTCCTTCATAACATGAGGGTAATTGTTGGTTCTTCCTTGTACCATGTGGTTGGTAATTTTTGCAAGGGATTTATTTTCGTGTTTTTCACGAGTCAAGAGCAAAATTAAAACCGCGAAATTTTCATTGTCCACATACAAAGTGAGAGAATAGCGTTTCAATCTGGTACTACAACTACCTAGCCATCCTAACTCCAATAGAAGCCTGTCAGCAAGTGTCCCTTTGATGGCTATCGCTCAAGCCATTTAAGAAATCGAAGTGCTACGTAAGCACAACCTGACGCATGAACCAGACGGCAGCATAAGGCCAAGAGTGGAAGCAATCATTTCTACGAACATCCTGGGTACAGGGTTACTTTTCTCACCATACTGGAACAAAGAGTTGAGATAGCCACCACTCTTTATAGACAATTCTAGACATTCGCTCAGCTTTTAGCCGTACAGCTAGCTACTAGCTAATGCGCAGGTCCCAGATTCATCGACAACGAAAATTAATACTGCGAAAATTTCTGAAAGCCGAATTTTGATCTGTTTCGCAAAAATGTGTAACCGCGAAAATTACCAACCATACAGTATATGCTTCCAGTGAGTTTAGGTGGTGCATTCATTCACCAGACTTACATGTTTATGGTGCATTTTTCTCCCCATGTGTTTTGTAGGTGTGAAATAGCCTCCCTTCCAGCAAACGATATTTGACCACAGACAAACTATACATAGTTTTAAGAGTTCTAGGAAGAGCACAGATTATCTTAGTGAATTTGATGATAGTAGTACTACTTGCAGTACTAAAAGTAGCTTTGGGAGAGCAGTGAATATGAGACTGATTCGACAACAACTGATGATCTCTCAACTGACCTGTCAGGAAGTTAGGATCAGTCTGCCTTTCCTCACACAGAAATCAAAGCATCACAACCATGCAACGTATGTCTATAAAAGAGCAAGCTGGTACCAAGTGCAAAGGTTGATGTCAATCCTGATGATGTTTGTAGCAGAGGAGAGCACAGAGGAGGCTGAAGACACAAAAGAGGCAGGGGACACAGAGGAGGCAGAGGAGGAGCAGCAGGACAGAGTTAGGGAGGAGATCGAAGAACAAGAGGATAGAGAGAAAGTCAAGGAAGAGAGGGAAGTCCAGAGGTAGTCGAGGTAAAGGACAAGGAAAGGGTGGAAGGAAGAAGGAGTCTGAGAACTGTATACCTAGTGATAGTGCATCTAAGCTTCCTGAAAAATTCTGCCCACTACATGACCGTACTAGCCCACACATACTTGAAGATTGAGAGTTTTAGAGTTCTCTCTCTCATCACACAGTTCTTTGATGAAATGGTCAATTCATCCAGTGCACACCATTATAAGCAGAAATTTATATGGAGAATTTTGAAAAGGATGTAAACCGAAGCAATATGCACTCATCATGTTAATGGGAAGAACTGATATTACATTTGATTGCCTGCCAACAATTTGAACTGAACGACACTTTTCTGCATGCTGTTACACCCAAGGAAAAGGAGGAGCTAAACAATAACCATCTTCACAAACTATTACCACTGATAGAATGTATGAAGGGCAAATGTTTGTAGAGCTCAGTGTTGGTGGACAGATGGTGAAGTCAAGAGCATAATGCCACATGGTTCAATATGTGGAGGATAAACCAACAAATTTTGGGTTCAAACTTTAGTGTGTTACTTATCCTAGTGAGTGTAGAAATCATCACCACAGACACTGAAAAGCTGCTGCGCCTGAAGAGCAGCCATGCAACACAATAGTTAGCCTGCCACATCTACCAGGACCACTACAGGACCTAAACGCAAGAACCCTACAATCACTGCAATCATTGCCGTAGGTAAGGTTGTGTTCTCAACCAGTCAGTCAGTCAGTCAGTGCTTACAACCGTGTCATCTGGAACAACAACATTTCTACACACCCTTCACTATTCTAACCAGGAATCAGCCCCCTCCCGCTCAAACAGAACTACACCATTGTAACCAAAACATGTTTTCATAGAAAGCAATAGCCACACACAGAGGGCTCGTCACCCCAGTGTTTGTTGCTTGAAAGCACTAGGCTTTCTCAGAAGTATGTTGTATGTAGGTACACGGACTTTCAACTGCCTGACCATGTCTCCGCCTTCCATTGACTTTCACACATACTTGTTTCGACAAGAACATGTCTGGCTGCACCACAAGCAGTCTGCAAGTGACTAAACAGCCTCCTACACCAGCCACTTAGCTACTTTGATTTTTTTGCCAGACTACCCAATCAAACCGGGTTCACAAATAAACAACTAGTGCAGCAGCCTTCCACACAACTGGATTAGTCAAAGTATGTGACAGTCCTGTGTAGAAATCGAAGATTATTCCATCGCATATTTTGATCACATCACTGTGTTTGAAGTGCCGTATCGCTGAACTTCCATTAAGGGCGGGGCTCATATGCACTTCGTAGATGCATGAATAGCTAACGAGTCTAAGAAGTACGTATGAGCCCCGCCCTTAATGGAAGTTCAGCGATACGACGTTTTGAACACAGTGATGAGATCGAAGTACGCAACGGAATAATCTTCGATTTCTACACAGGACTGCCACATATGAATTTCTTCCATCAGATTGACTTACTGTTTTACACTTATCAAAGTGAAATTGCACACCCTACTCCATCACAGACAACTCAGGTTGCTTACCACCTAACTAGCCTCTTTTCTACCACTTAATTAACCTACTTACCTAGTCACCCCCTAACACTTAATTAGCCCCTCATCTACTACTTATTTTGAGTGGCCCTTGAGTGTTAAACAATCACTAGGAAACCACACCACTGTCAACGGAAGATCTACTATTCATTCTACACTGTGGAAGAATGCATACAGTCATGGTAGTGTATTCAGTCAAAGTAACAACCGGAAGCGTATGTGCACAGCAGTCCCTTTTTTGCTCGGAATAAATCTGGTGAGTGGTTTTAGGCTGTGATTTTTTTTTTACTTACGTCCTAGCTTGTGTCTCTTCACAGAAAGTGAAGTTACCATTTGTTCTCAACACAGGCATCAGTTTCCTTTGGGGCACCACTCGTTACTGTCCACCTGCAGTTTGCATATGACCACTCAAAACAGTGAACCAAGTTGGACTGGTTGTAGTCAAGGATCAACAAAACGAGCTTCTCCACCAACAGCATCCTCAACTCAGCATTGTCAACACTGCCGACAAGCCATGTGTCACTAGACATCCGGCCAAAAGACAGAGAAATGGTGCAGAACGGGCCGACACACGGGCTCAAAAGTGTCCACCCCCACCAGAAATTTGGGTTTTGCATTTCTTCCATGCACCGAATCACTGTATAGCCAATAGGAAAGTGCGGCAAGCAGCAGCTAAACATCTTTACCCTCAGCAGAGGTATCAAAATGAACAGTCATGGATACCTCGGGGCTCAATCATGACTGTAGGGTCGCAGACTGCAGGATCCCCACCCCCAGTTGGCACTCAGGAGGAACACACCACAGAAAGTGGTGGAACAATTCCCCACCCAATTGGTACCCCAGTTGGCACTCAGGAGGAACACCCCACAGAAAGTGGTGGAACAATCCCCCACTCAATTGGTACCCCAGTTGGCACTCAGGAGGAACACCCCACAGAAAGTGGTGGAACAATTCCCCACTCAATTGGTACCCCAGTTGGCACTCAGGAGGAACACACCACAGAAAGTGGTGGAACAATCCCCCACTCAATTGGCACCCTATTGGCAGTCAGGAGGGGCCACCATAGAAAGTAGTGGGCTAAATCCCTGCCCACTGATGTGGAACCCATGGCTGTGGAACACCAAGCCATCTATGCAACAGTTTGCAAATGGGATGGGCAGAAGACAGAATCAGCCAGAGCAGCCTCTCTCATGCTACCTACCTGTCAACACACTTAGGGTCAGATGAAAGCAAGTGTCAGACAAATGGGAAGTGTAGTAACCTACTACTAAAATGTGGGTTCGATTGCAACCACTGCATTATCTGAGACAGACTTACAAGAGACAGACTGACTACACAAAAAGTGCATCACAACTCTCAACAAAGCCAAAAATGCCTTGAGACCGCAGAAGGAAATGGTAAATACCTTGAGTGCTACTTCTGTGAGACAACAGGCTGTCTTGCATTACCAAATATCTACAGTCAGGCTGCTGCAAACCAGTGGCGTAGCCACACGCAGCCGTGAACTTTTATCTGATGCACCCTTTTTTGGACTTAGTCTCCGCACAACGTTCAAACTGGCAAACTGCACATGCACAAGTGGGTAGAACTTGAACCTTTGAACCTTGAAGCAAACTAGGTGATGGCTCTACTTGGAGTATCCAACTTTGAACAGCTATTGTTGAAGCAGCCAGACACATGCCAGATACAGTAAAGGCCTTTACAAGGTAATTTCTGTTAACAGTTTCATAGCCTCATTCCCATAAGGTTATGTTTGCATACAACTGCTACATATGTATACTGTGGTCCACTGGAATGCCGTTAGTTGGATGATGCAACCATTTTCAAATAATGCACTTACTGTCTTTTGTTAAGCGTGCATAGTCACATTACATTGCCATTTGTATGAGTGCAAATAACAGTCTTGACAATGGCAACAGAGAGCCAGGACATATTATCTACTGCAGCTGTAGAATTACTTCAGCCTAACTTATATTTATAGAGTGCCTCTAGCTCTACTGGCGATGTACACCTGCCCTGTTTGTGAAGATATCATTCGCGAAACTAAGGGCTGAAGCAAGGGGCAAGATGTGGTCTTCTGTGATGGTTCTTGCCAAATGTGGTTGCGCTATTGTTGCACGGGTCTCTCCAGAGATCATTTTGAAGCTTTGGCAAGTTCTGAAGAGTTGTTTCTGTGTCCTGTGTGTCAGCACGACAGCCAGCACGAAACCATAAAGCTAGAGCTACATGTACAATGACAAAGACACCACGGCGGAACAACCTGATCAAAATAAGGATTCCACTGGCATTGTCCTGCAGCACAATGATGCTGAATCAGCAGCTGACAATGATTTTGCATCCTGTAAGCGATCAAAAGCTGGATTGTGGGAAGGCATGGGAATGTGCGAATGCAGGCAATGTGAGTGTGGAAGACAACTTACGATATGTGCCTACCATTCACGTAATGATTACTTCGCAGTCAAAAAACCTACTGTGTTTCCGTAGACAACAAAACTGTCTGATACACAGCCGTCCAATATAGCTGTTTATGAGTTTTAAATACCTGCTTATAATTATACTATAAAACACAAAAAAAATGTGAAGAATCCCCAAAATTCGTTTCCCTGTGTATGATACTAATTAAAGGTGATTTCCATTGTGGTTGGCTGGGGCTGTGAGACCAGTAATATAATAGAGTCTACTGTTGTCTGATATGCATTGCTACAGAATCTTTCTTCAACACAGATGGTTGATATCCTTCAGTTTGTGTTTTCATGCTAACTTGGTGTTTCAGCTGGAGCAGTTTTGATAGCGTCCGAGGGGCAAAGCCCCGGGGGCGCTATCAAAACTGCTGAGGGTGTAACCCATATTGCAGACACTACTGTGTGTTAATTGGCTTGTCACTATGGGAAGCCATAAGATGAAAGGCTTCCATAGCAACTAGTGACGTAGCTGTGCACTGAATCGTAGCAACCAATTCAAACTGCGATTCAAACCAGTTGCGACTAGTTATGAATAAGAGCCTGCATGGCGATGGCAGGAACGCGTGAGCCGCTTAGAGACCCAGATTCTGTGATAGTCCAAGCTGTCTATATAGGAGAACCGTGGTGCTCCGAATGGCAGTGTTGTGCACTGGCGGACCCGCAGGCAAACGACGACGCTGACTTCAAGAACCCACCGCTAATATCACCTACGTGCTCAGCTGTCTTGCTACATGATCTATCCCACTGTCGGTGCCTTTCATCTTATGGCTTCCCATGTGACAATACAAGTTGTTGTCAAGCATGACCCAGTTGTCAAACAGCGGATTGAACAAGGACCACAAAATGCCACTTATCGATGCCCAAGTTAATTCGGCAAGAGGGGCAGATTTAGTTTCAGTCAACTCTTGAACTTTTTTGTGCTGATGAGGAGTGGGACAAGTTATTCTGCTATGCAGAGCAGGTAGCTGAGGTCAGGCATATAGATACCACTCCCCCTATAGCACCCAGACAAAGACAACTTCTTCAGCGCTTTCACAATGGTATTGTCACTGCACCTACTGAAAGACAGGAGCCACTTTCAACAAGTCATCAGCATAAGGTTAACCTCTATTTTCCTGTGCTAGATGCAGAGTTAAGTTGTTGCTTCAGCCAGGAAGGGCAATTCAGGCTCAGAGCACCTCTTGAACCCCAAACCTATAGTACTAACGTACAATCTTGACTAAGCATTGAATCAAGCACAGCAAGACGTACCCCGAAGAAAGCTGAAATGGAAAATGTTGGTGATGTCTTTCTTCAACCGACACCACTAAGGTCTGCATTTCCAACTTTGTTAAAAGCTATTCAAATTGCCCTGATGATTTCTGTCAGCAAAGCACAGTATGAGAGGTCCTTCTCAGCACTCAAAAGGATCAAAACGTATTTAAAGTCATCTATGACTGAGCAGCGGATCACAGATTTTGCCATTCTTTCCATTGAAAAAGAACTCACAAATGAACTATCTTTAGATGCAGTTGTCACTGAGTTTGCGGCTACAGATACGTGATATTAAATTTTTTTACCTAGAGCAATCATGAAAAAGTGGTCTCAGATTGGCCTAAAATTCACCTCAGAGAGACTAAAAATTTTCTTGGGGGGGGGGGTGTGTCATGCTTCCAGATCCCCCCCTAGATATGTCTACACTTCATGCAAAAGTTCTTACAAGCTTAGTGTGCCCGGGTATCTTCTGTACTGCTATGTGAGGCCTGGGAATAAGGGTAGGGAAACCCACTGTGTTGTGCTTTGTACACAAACTATAGAGGGGCTTGGGGGGATTGCCCTCAAGAAAACCCAAAATTTTAGAACCCCTGAGATCACTTTTTAAAACAAAATGTTCATTATCTATGAATGGAACTGATTACCATATTTACTAGTACTGGTAAGGCACTCTTGACTCCATGTGGAGGGGGCAGCAAGATTCTGGCAAAGGGGGTGAATGTCCCCTTCTGCCTCTCCCCAAATGAAGCCCTGGGTATCAGGAGTCGGATGGCTAGCGTTTAACTGCAGCCTCCTTCCTCGTTCGACTTCAAGAACCCAAACAAGTGGCTGAGGTGAGAGCGCCAATTTGGGCAGTACTGCCTGGCATCCTGTCTCAACTCAAAGGGGGATGAAAAACAAGTCTGTACTCTGATGTACTGCACAGGAGAAGACACAGAGAATATCCTCACTTCCACCAACATCACAACAGATGACGGAAAAAAAGTACTACTAACTAAATGTGATGCTTTTTTCAAAGTCAGGAAGAACATCATATTTGAGCGTGTACAATTTAGAGACAGAGTCTACATCTTCCGAGTCGACTGTATCATTGCTGGACCGACTCGAGGCTCCTACGTGATCAGAACTGTCCCGTAAGCACTGTGTACACATTGGGAATAATGGGGAAGATAACAGAGCATAATTGGTAAAACTATCAGGAATAAAGGAATAGCATAATAGGATAGCAATGAAGCATAATGTGCGGGAGCCTACAGACGAAATGTTTATCACATGCCTCTACAGTCTGGCCGAGAACTGGACTTACGGGAATCTCAGAGATGAAATGATACGTGACCACATTGCTATGGGGAATTGTGACAGCGTGCTATCGGAGCAGCTGTAACTTGACCCTGACTTGACCTTGAAAAACAGGAAAAAAATTCTAGTGCAACAGCAGTCAATCCTGAGAGGTGGTGCACCAAAGCAAAAGTCAGCCATCATGTCAGTGGAGAGGCAGAGAGTCACACAAGACACCTGTGAAGGGAAAGCAGACATCAGCCAGCAACATATGTGTGCCCTGTGGAAAAGAATCACACCCCAGAAAGTTGTGTCCAGCCAGGGAAGCAGTGTGCCATACCTCCAAAAGGAAGGACACTAGAGTTCTCTGTGCTTTCAAAGTCAGTGGGCAACATTGCAGTTCTTCTGCCTGATGCCAAGTATGGTGATATGACATACCTCAACACAGGTGGATATGAGGACAGCAAGACATCATGAAATACCACAATCATGATGGGCAGGAAATGTCATTTAAAATTGACACTGGAGCAGAGGTACATAAAGATGATATCCAACAAAGCCTGAGTGTCGAAGAGCTGCAGAGCCCCACTGTGTAGCTACATAGAAGACCTCTAGCTGTTATGGGAGAGTTCCCAGTGTCCCTGTCATACAAGTATCAATCATGCACTCAATTTGTGTATGCTCCAGTAGAACCTCCTTGGCCTACCTGCCATTTGGGCTCTATACCAGCTCACACAAGCTGATGTTATTCAGAGGTCTGTCCCAGACCAATATCCTGGTCTTTTTACGGGCCTTCCTGACTGCTACAAGATCAAATTGAAGCTTGATGCTCAACCCTTAGCCCTATTCACTCCGAGGAACATCCCCTTTCCATTGTGGAGAAGAAGGTTGAAGAGGAGCTCTCCAGGATGGAGTCACTAGGGGTTATTATATCTCGAGTCAGTGAGCCAGCACGATGGTGTGGTGGGATAGTGATGGTGTCAAACAAATTTGGCTCTGTGCAAATTTGTGTTGTCTTCTGACCGCTGAATGAGAGTGTTATGAGAGAGATTCACTCCCTCCCAAAAGTTGACAACACTCTAGCTCAACTAGCCAGTGCTACTGTTTTCAGCAAACTTGACGCCAATTGCAGGATCTGGCAAATTACCACTTTCCTGACCCCCTTTGGTAGGTTGTATTTAACTGGGCTACAATTTGGGCAGGCTACATACAGCTCTACAGAAAATTCAGTCTACAGGAGTAACCCTGAACAAAGAGAAGTGTGAGTTCAACAAGGACTCATGTGCTTAGGTCATGTGATCAACAAACAAGGTGTGTCATCTGACCCTCACAAAACATGTTATTCTCCAAGCCTCGACATGAGCTCTTGAGCAGCAAGAAATCATGGTTCTCATGACACAGTGTTTGAGAAGCTCAAAGGTGAACTCACTCAAGCAATAGTCCTAACACTGTACAACACAGATATGCTAAACAGAAGATTTCTTTAGATGTGCCTGCCTATGGAGCCATCCTCCTTCGCTGTGATTTAGAGGAAGCCAGTAGCATATTCCGCTCATTAAATGAATGACACATTAGAGGAAGGTATTCCCCTTGTTCAATGAATGACAAAGAGCAGAGGTTCTCCCAAATTGAAAAGGAGGCACTAGCAACTGTGTGGGGTCGCAAAAAGTTGGCTGGCTACATTGCAACTGACCACAGGTCCCACTGCTCAGTACAACAAGCCTGGATTATCTGAGTACTGTGATTTCGGATACACCTCTCCAGGTTTGACTATACTGTCAGCTATGTTCCCAGAGCATTTCTGTGGACAGCTGGTGCACTCTCATGTGTACCAGTCGCACTGACCGATGATAGCAACTACATAGAGCTGTTTGTGCATGCTGTCATTTCTTGCCAGTGAGCAAGGACCACCTGGGAGAATATTGAAACGCCCAACAGGAGGACACTACATGTTCTCAGCTTATCAAATTCTGCAAGCAAGGATGGCCAAGCAGGCACACCATCAAAGGATACCTTCTGCAGCACATTCACCTGTGAAAGATGAACTCACCTTGAACAAAGACCTCCTCCTGTGTGGAACAGGATTGTTGTCACTAAAAGCATGCAAGCAGAGGCATTGCATCAGGGACACCAAGACATGCAGAGGTGCCACTTGCGTGTGGCCTGTGCTGTTTGATGGCAAAGATTGCCTAGAGGTATCAAAGCTTCTGTTCAAGTGTATCCTACCTGTCAGAAAAACACCCCTCCTACTCAAGAGCCAATGTTGCCATCGCTGCTCCCAAAGAGGAAGGTATGCAGCGTGGCACAAAGATGATATTCTTATAGGCTTTTATGTCACCAGTTTCTTGTGTTGTTGGTGGTGTTGTATTGGCCTGTGGGGCATACAAAACTGTCATCTGAGTCAATGGTAATGGCTACTCATTCGCTCTCTCTACTGGTTGTTGTATCACTGCTTGCAACTAGAGGATCCTTAGCTGATGACAAGAAGTGTAAGGCACCATGGAGTAGCATTTTACAACCAGAGTTAGGCGACTCGGCCTCAATACTGAGTGTGGATTGAACTTCTCTGCTGTTCTCGTACAAAAGTCTTGTCTGGCAAAACTCGAGGACCCCTTGGCCTCTATTCCTGAATTGTACACAATGTGGGGCCTTGAACGTACCAGTTGTTGCCATCAAGAGAGTTGTTAGTGAACTGTGTGACATTATCCAAGACTTTGCTCTACACCAGTTGGTGCCATCAAGAGAGTTGTTAGTGAACTGTGTGACATTATCCAAGACTTTGCTCTACACCAGTTGGTGCATAATCAGACTCGGGAAATGACACCCTTGACCTGTTACTTACAAATGACTCCCACAAAGTACGACGTGTCCAAGTTGTCAATGGCTCACCTAGAGCAAATCATAATGCTGTAGACTTTAACCTACTTTTAGGCAGAGTGAAAAATGAGTGTGCCCAAACGTCAGGTGTATAGCAGACTTTGATGAATATCATAATGTACTGGCAGCTGTACCATAGGACACCTGCTTCCTGAAGAGGATGTTGAAGCTACATGTAGCAGGTTCAAAGTCATCCTATTCACTGACAGCACTTTCATCAATTGTTATACTAGGCAAATGTAGAACATCGTGGGGCGAGCGTCAGCAAGCAAAAATACATTGAGACATTGAACTGTCATATAGCTAAAAGCTTTACCAGTGAAGTATCAGGTCACAGCACACAGGCTGTGGCATGCACGTAGCCAAAAAAAGGTTTGTCACTCTGCTGTCTGCAAAAGTGCTTAACAGCAGCTCATGATTGCAGAGAATAGCTTGCCCTCACACAGTAGATGTTTACATTCCCAGCAGACCCTTTCAAACATCTCTTGTAACTGCGTCTTGACTAACGCTGAAACAGGGGAAATCATCAACCTCTTACATGTTTTTGACTTAGGCTGGCTGCATCTTGCAGAGTAGAATTTTACTTTTGTCTGTTTGTGGTGTGAAGTTATTGCATTAAATTACAGCGTCAAATAACAAACGGAACGACGTATGCCAGATATATATATATACAAAAAATCACAATTCAACTCACTAGTGTTGGGCTCGCTCATGCTCACCCCAATCACAGATACACTCTTCACTCCTGATGTTTTTTAGCTCCTGCTGCAAATGATATATGTAGGCTGTTGGTTTCTTCAACTGCAGATAGCTCATATATATAACAGTAGTTTTGTGTAATGGCTCAGTGGTTTATGTTCTGCAAGGCAGTAACTGACTGGAAGTAGGAGTTAAACCCTTTAACTTTGTCTGGAAGAGAGGAAAGCTGCCATCATAGATAATAGAGCACTGAAACGGGATTGGAAACGGACAAAAAATTTACGGGCAAACTCGGGCAAAACGCCGATGACGTCACGTTGAATCATCGTTCCGGTGTTTCGGTTAGAAGGCGGTGCCCACTAACAGGTGTACGATCGTTTATCTCCCGCGCGGGTCATCGCACTAGAGGTTCTTGTGCATTTACTGATATACCACGGTATCTACAATATTCTGGTCGAAAATTGTACTATGCACAGTTGTGAATTGACTTTTATGCAATGTAGAAATGCTAAAATAATAGTTTCGTAGTTTTTTCTGGAAAATAAACAGGGCTACCCAATGATGCAAGCTGTCATAAAGTGTAACCATTAGCAAAGAATGTAACTGAGTGGCTTATTTCTTTGTGATACAGTACACGGTTTGATGGGAGGTCTTGAAGAGTGTAAATAATGTGAAAACTCTTGTAGTTTTCTAGAGAGATCTGTACCCTGGTTTAGGTAAAGTCTGCTGGTACAGTATTAGCAGTACATAGGTCAATGTAATGCTGACAAAACAATGGAGCTGCAGTAATTGTGTGCAGTTTTCTCCAGCTTTCTGAACAGGTGCCTCCAGCTCATGCAGAGGACGTATCAATCTGTCTTAGTCGTCTTCAGGCCTGCTGATAATTTTCAGGACTCGTGAATATCCCTCCATCGCAATAGCAGTCTGCCAGAAACCACTCGACCTTCGGGGGGAAAGAAGAAACGCACATAACCGCCGCTCTCGCACAGTCGTCTACTGCCAATGCAGTGTGCGTCAGATCACATGACCGAAACGATGATTCGACGTAAAATTATTGCCGTTTCCAATCCCTGTTCGTAGCTCTATTATCTATGCTGCCATCCAATATAATAAAGGACAGGAACTTTTCTGTAGCTGTCTTTAGTATCCATTAGCCATCTTCAGAAAGGTTTTGGGTTTGAGTGCAGCTGGTGTATGTGTAAGCTGCTCAAGATGTTGGTGATGAGTTCTCGTACGATCTCTTACCCTACTACTGATAGATTTGCAACACCTGAGATCAGCTTCTTTTCCAGACATTCTCATAATCCTGTACACACGTATCTTGCGTCTTACAAAGTTGAGAGTGTCTTCCAAAATACAATTTCATTTTCTTCCTGGTAGTTCGTAATTAAACCAGCAACAATCAAAGTAATTATTTTCTTCTATCAGCTTTTTTCTTTACAATAGATCACGATTGGTTATGAAAAGCCCTTTTGGTTAGCCTCGTTCCCAGGCCACTCCCAGATTTTATCACACAGCTGTGGAGAAAACTCGGGTTTTCTCCACAGCTGCGAGATAAAATCTGGGGGTGGCCTGGGGACAAGGCTACTTTTTGGTAACACTTGATGATACCACTAAGGCAATTGGGAAAAGCTAGGCAAGAAGAGATAAGGCATTCTGCAAGGTAATTTCAAAACTCCCCAGAATTTGCCAGACGATTTTATCGGAAATGGGAAATTTAGTGCAAAATCATCTTCCAGTCACTAGATCCTTTGTTTGTACTTCTTGTATCAGAGAGTCAGTAGATTCTTTCTGTGTAGGGACGGTGCGGACATGCAATATACCGCATAGTTGGTCATTTTCGCAAGGGATTTATTTCCGTATTTTTTGTGAGCTTGAAGGCGTTCGCGAAAATTAAAACCACAACCGCGAAATTTTGCAATCCAGATCTGGAATGGAATAGGTGTATGCACTAAAACACGTGTGAGGTGTTAGCCTCGTTCCCAGGCTCCTCCACTCCGGAACGCGAAATTGAACTTGTGCATGCAGAGAGAACCTGGTATTTATTCTCACACGAGAACCCTCAAAGGTAAAAAGGGGTAGATTGCACGTGGCGGACGCAACCACGCCTTGGAGACCTGCCCACGCATATTGCGAATGGCGCAACGGGCATATACATGCTGCACTGTTGATTTCATCTCGCTTTGAATGCTTAGCGTGCAAGAACCAGCAAGTGCATGCTTGCACACGTACGTTAATAAGCTCACACTATTCGAAGCGGGGCAAAATCAATACTAGACCAAACTACATATACTCAGTCACACAAGAGGCAAGCTGCTTGCTTATCAATCGAGGCTTGGGAAACTGCAAGCCAACAGCAAAGTAAAAATATCATAGATAATTGGGCGGGAAACATCATTAACAGCACAGCTGCAGCTTATAAATATTCATAACAGACAAGGAAACATTGGAAGAGCACAAGGCATGGTTGAGGAAAAGGCATCGTGATGCCCCTCTTGAAGGATATTGTGCAAAGAAGGTCAAGTTTTCTGATGTTTTTGAGGAACTTGAGAAGCAGTTTGCACCTAGCACGAACATAGTTTCACAGGCAATCAAGGAGGTATTTCCGCAGTCTTGCAGCAAACCATCAGGAAAATTACGGCGTAAATTCATTTTTGGAATCAAACCCGTGAGTTGTGATACACAGATGACAAGTAGCCAGTTGTCTTGCAATCATGCTGCATTGCTGGAAATAGAACAGACTAAAAACAGGGAGCTGCAGGAACAGGTGCAGCAACTTGAACAGAAAGTTTCAGAAATGACTGAGGTTCTCGATCATCAGATGGGTAGTGTGCTCCGACAAGGTCATCAAGTAGTTGATGGACCAGACACCCTTGAACATTTCATAGTTTTTCAATCGACACGGTGATCACTGAGTTGAAATCGAATGCTCATTATTTGTATCAACTTATGGTGACCCTTGGGAAGACAGAAAGAAACCAGACTCCTGGCATCAATACAGAGCAGCGCCGTGCAATCATGTCGATATGTACCCTTTTGAAGGCAAGATCTGTGAGGGTGAAGGGGGTACAGCTGCTAATAAGTCTCATGCTTATAGCAAGAGCAACGAATCGACAGGTAATGCTCCACTAATTACAATCAACTTCCATTGAGGCAAGAGTGAGCGAGCTAGAACAGTCTATGGCACATAGTCATGACCCACTTTCACTCCAAATAGGCCGGTTGGTAATTAAAGCATTTCCAAATGCACAATCCAAGCGAGTAGGGCATGAGAGAAACACATTCACTGTGGGGATTAAGCAACGTGCCACATCAGATCTATCATCCCAATCAACACAGGCATTGTTGCAAGCTGAAAAGGCCAAGACTGAGCAGCTTGCATTACGAATAGAAATGCTTGAGGCAAGAGTGTGCGAGCTAGAACAGTCTATGGCACATATATAGTCATGACCCACTTTCACTGCAAGTGGAAGAAATCGTGCAGAATGGAACAACTGTACTCCATGGCCCAGACACTCCTACACGATTTGACGATTTTTCACTTGCTGCTGTTACAAACGAACTTCGTACCACTGCACCTGATTTGCTGTTACAAACAAACTTCATACCACTGCACCTGATTTGTTTTGCCTGGTCAATCGCTTGGCTGAATCCCAGCGTAATGCAGCTTCTTCCTCAGAAGTAACTGGTGAGCAGCGCAAGGTAGTCATGTCCCTCTGCACCCTCCTTAATGCTCGGTCGCAACAAGTTAAGGCGTTACAGCTTCTCATCAGCTTCATGCTTGTGGCACAGGCAACTAGCAAACAGTTAAGTAATACAACCAAATTAATAAAGTAGATGCAAATTAAAAGCTGAATGAATGTGCTGTTACACACATCCAGGCAATGACAACTCTGAACCATGCTGGCATTTGTATGTCATATGTCCAAACCTCGGCATATTTGAGGCAGCTGAGTTCAGAAGCCAGGTATTTGGAGGTTGTTAAGTCAGGGAAGTGGATATGGGTGTATGACAATCTCAACATACACAAGGCAGTTCGCCATGAGCAACAAAGTATGGAGTTAGATTGCTATGTAAAAAAGCTTACCACGTAACATTAAATTAATTGTGTTAGCTGTGATTGAAGGCCTGGGAACGAGGCTATGAGGTGTGAGAGTCTTGGTGAATCATGTGTTGCTACCTCAAGCAAACTAGCTGTCCCAACCTGTCGGCGAGAGTCCCTTCGGCTGCTATTGCTGAAGCCAAATGTTAAGTTGAAGCTTTGCAGGAAGCGCAAAAGAGTCAAGTTGGACAAAAGCGAGGACCTTACTATCGCTTCATGCAGGAAGAACGAGCAGAAATCGGCAAGTACACAGCATATCATATCACAATTTAAACACTAGCAATGTATGTGCGCACAATCAGCCCCCCTCCCCATAATGTAGACTGCCCGTACATAACATGGACTTGCACGCACGTACATAACAGGGTTAATCATATCTATAATGACACACTACTTGGGACCCTCCAGGGAAGAGTATGATCATCATTTTCAGCACTCTCTGCAGCCAGGCGACATTTGGAATGGTGGGTCAACTTGGAGAGCAGAAAAGCACACTCCTAGAGGAGCTGAAAGACTTACAACCCTCAGAGAAAGTATAAATTAGATCTAACCCTCACCTTGGTAATAACGTATGTAGACAACTGTATGTATGTGCTGGGTATGCGCTTCTGTGTATGTATTCACGCTACATTGTATAACCTGGTGACGCTATTTTTACTTAAACACTGCGCAAACACACACACAGCCAAGATGTTTCAGCGGTAACTGTGAACGCATCACTCAGTATTGAAAATGTTTTTGGTTATAACAAAAGTCTTCTTGTTATGTTATAGTTGTTTAACCACTCACGAGGGTTTTAGTAGCTACGTATATAAGCACACTGCTCGAGGGTAGTGTGCTTATATATACTATATCAACTAATCCCCGAGGGTGTTGTTAATAACTGGCTTCTAGCCTGTTTGCGCATGTGTTTCATTCAATGTGTTACTACGTCTGTTTATTTGTGAACGTGGCTGTTTTCAACGATTGCACTAGTAGTCTAGCTAGCTTATAGCTACTCAGTTACCTGTACTGTAGCAACAGTAATTAGTAGCAACAATTAACTTGGTCGCAGTTGCAAATAGCACAACTCTAAAACACTGGGAAGAGAAGCTGTATGAGAATTGACAGAAAACCATGTCATGCTGTGACATTTTCCTGCTGTTTTCCTACAGCACTGATGAAAAACTGTGTTCCTCAAGGCCTCCTAAATTCATATCAGACAAGCCTCAAAACTAGCCTGGTAGCTACCATGAGTACAAAGTGCTACTGGCTTGGCTTTCGTCTACTTGGGGCTCCTTGGGGCTTTTCTACACTGACTTACTCTCAGACTAACTATCTCTGTTGTTAACCAATTCAATTGTTACAATGCTGAGCAGTCCAAGTAGAATGTATATAAAAAACTATATTATATATATTTCTGCATAACGCTAGGCAAATAAAGCTACCTGTAGTTATGACAAGAGGGTACAAATTACAAGGGTTTATCTAAACACAGTGCACTGTATTATATAGCAACCACATAGCAACAGGCTAGAAATCCCAGTTACACCCCAAGTGGAAAAAAAGATCCAAGCCAAAAAAGCCATAAGAGTGCTCATGTTAGGTTTGTATACACAAATGGTATCAAGTGAGGGAGGGGAGCCTTCTGTACAAAATCGTAGAATACTTCACCATTCAACGAAGCCAGTCACTGTCTTGCAATCAAGTCATCCATTCACAGACATGAAAGCAATTGCAGAAATTCCTTTCCCCTTACTAACAGCTTTCCACTCACCAGGGGTTTTCCTCTGAGACTGATTCCATACCGCCTGATGGTAGCACATTGATCACTTCCAGTTTTATCGAGCATTGCTGGATCGTAGATGGAAACGTCAGAAGCGAAGATGAATTATCATAAGTTACAGGGGTGTTGTGAGCTTGCTGTAGATTCTCGTGGAAGAATCATCTTTTTTTTTTGCACACCACTAGTCTCCCTGAAGCGAGCTTGCACACCACTATATTCTATTTACTACCTGTTTCATTCCCAAACTGCACTCCAGCATTCAGTCTGGCAACCACATGGCAAGATCGTGGCAACATCATGTTCAGCCTCAGTAGTCACCATGTGCTACTGTGAGCAGTTCAGACTGACAGTGAATCAGTGGTGGTTTACAGACAGCAGGTGAAGTAGACTATGAGGGAGAGCAGGTGAAGTACATATGACTATCATTGGTGGTTTACAGACAGCAGGTGAAGTAGACTATGAGGGAGAGCGGGTGAAGTACATATGACTATCATTGGTGGTTTACAGACAGCAGGTGAAGTAGACTATGAGGGAGAGCAGGTGAAGTACATATGACTATGAGTGAGGGCCAAACGATTTAGCAGTCTCACAGGTCAGACTCTCACGCATCTAACATGTCTCACAGGAGTTGAAGATGATCTCACACCTGTTTTTACCACCACTCAAAATTTTCCAGGTACAACCCTGAATCATGGAGTGCTTATACTCATTGGGTGCTAATAAACGCATGCAATATTCTGTAGTGTAGAGGATTGTGTTAGCTGTAGTATTCTTACTTTTCCTGTGCAAACAACATGAACCCTGGTCTTGTTCCATTTCAACTACAGGTATGTTGTGCACATTTGTAGAAGAGGAATTTTTAACATGTATCCAATACTTCTGAGCTTGATGTGATTGTTGTCAGAAAGGAAGGAGCAACAGGATCCCATTGTGACTTCCATATGAGGAGGTCAGTTGTGCTTCATGCAATGAAGCAGTTGATTGAACACATTAACCACGATTTTCCGGCTCTTCTGCCAGATGATGAAGACCCTTGTCAGATGAGGACGATGCTTCAGCAACACAAAATGCTGACTCTTACATCGCACATCCAGTGAGCATGTTTGTTCCCATGCCCACTAGAAGCTGAATAGAACAACAAACCATCAGGCATCCACCAGTCGTCCTTTGGCCTTCTGCAGGCAGAACTCCTATCAATGAGTTTAACACTGAGGGACACATCTCCTGCGCTTTCCCTACTCTGTTTCCTACTGGTAATGGTGACTTTGTTGCTTCTTGAGCTTGAACAGTAAGTGTTGGAAGGAAACTACTTCAAACACCTCCTGCTGTACCATGATGGCAGGTTTGCCAAACACTTCCTGCTGTACCATGATGGCAGGTTTGCCAAGCACCTCATGCTGTACCATGATGGCAGGTTGGCCAAACATCCTTGGTTAGGTACTTTGCCCTAAACACTGAGATGAAGTACGTATCATGCTCTCCAAGTTGGAAGGATATAACATTCTCACGATGACCACCTTTCAGTGGATGAGCTCCAGGATATAGTTGGTAGAGAAGGAGATGCCTTCTCCAACAGGGTCTGCACTTTGCTTTGAGCCTGCGAGGAACACGACAGTACTGGTACAAGCTAAGGAGCCACCTGATTGCAATGGTAGACACATTTGGTCTAGCCACTGTTTTCTTCACACACAGTGCAGCTGACCTAAAGAAGCCAGAACTAGCTCATCTCAGATGGCCTGAAGACACTAATTGTAGTGCTAGCCAATCAAAGGCACTCATGAAAAACCCAGCTGGTTCTTCTACCACCATCTCCACAAGTTCATTGATGTATTCTGCAAAGAGAAGTGTTTGGAGTTTCTGCCTATTAAGTGTGCTCCGAATGGCAACATCATGGCAGCCCTCATGTTCATGGTCTAGCATGGCTACAAGATGTACCTAAAATGTGTTTCTTATCTTTGCTAGTGCTGTAATTTCGTTTTTTCGTTGTTTTGTTTCCTTGCACATTGTTCTCTATATCTGCTCTAACATGTTCCTAGCTACTATCATCGGTTTGTTCCATTTTTATTTCTTACGTATTTTGCTCTTCTAGTTCTCACTAGAACTTGTACATTGTAGTTAGTTACTTTGGTCTTAGCTTTTGTGTGTATCAGGACCTGCACGTAAATCTCCACCTTGTGTAGATCCAGCAATCCTGTCTCAAATTAAAATTCATTCCATTGAAATGGAGTCTGCCACTCCCAGCCCACCTCCAATATGCCACACTTCCAGCTCTACACTCTCAGCCCTGAACCTTGCACTAAGTCCTGTACTTTCACTCTTTCTCCAATATGCAACCTTGCAGTCATAGCTCTTCTCAAACAGTTTCGAACCCATCTCTTTCCTCTTCATAACCCTGTATCTCTTCTCCACCATTACTTTCTGCTCCTACCACCCAACTCCATACCTGCTACCCTCTCATAGTGCACTTCCCCCTTTTGATCTCTCTACCCCTCTCCACCAGCATCACCAACCCCTTCCATCCTTCACACCCATCCCTATCCACCATCAAACTGTACTCCATCCGCTTCTCCTCTGGATCTCTCCAGCCCCTCTTCCCTATCGTTACAAAGCCCATCCTCAACCTTTCCACCCTATATCCATGCATTACCTCTCATAGCTCCAACTGACCATCTGTCCTAGCAGTTGATTGACTGTTAGCAAACTCTTGTCCTGTGTGTATGATCATTTACTACTGCTACAAACTTGAATGATTTGTAATGTAAGGCCAAAGCAGTTTAATTTCCTGTTTCTCATCCAATAAGTTGTCAGAATTCAATGCGGGCAGGCGGGTTAAAATACAAACACGGTGTTAAAAACAACAGCACGTGACCTTGCATGCTCTTCAAATTAGCTTTCGCATCCAATGTGCGGCCCACCTAGCAAACCTGAACGACAAGCTGCAAGACAGAAAGACAAATAACAAGCGCCCTTGTGCATGCGTGAGGTTAGTCTGAAGTCGTCTACCCTTCAATTGCAGGAGGTAAGCGAAGGATCGGCGACACCAGACTAGCACAAAGTTACCTTACTTCATTCCACAAGTAATGCAGAAATAATTTGTATTCGTGTTTTCTGTAGAGTGAGTTGCAGGAAATCAATGTGGGCGGTGGATGAGAAACAGGAAATTTTCCTGCTTTGGCCTAGTGATTCAGAAACATTACAACACACTTTAATGCACATAACATCCCACTTCCATAACATAATCCAACTCAAGTACAGTTCAAACTCCACCATTAGTTACTGAACTGATGACACAATTCCGTTCTTAGTGATGGTGTACCATATTTCTTCGATCAGATGCTGCGGCTACTATTTTTTCGCTGCACATTTTGGTGGGGCTACTATTCGAGAGCAGCATTTATTTCTTTGGAAAGTCCACAGACATTAATGACGGCTGGATAAGGTACATACAAGCGATACAGTGACGACTATCAGTAGTACAAGCAGTCTCTCAGTCCTGCTGTCAGCCGTGGAAGTGAATCACACAACACAAACAGCCCTAGTGCTAGCCCAATGACTGTCGTCACAAATTATTCTCATGCATGTGCGTGTGCTGAGTATAGTAGCAGCGGCTACTATTCAAGGGCAGCGTTTGTTTCGCTCAGAGCTCCTGATTGCGCGGCTACTATTCAAGAGCAGTGTTTATATCGCTCAGAGCTCCTGATTGCGCGGCTACTATTCAAGAGCAGTGTTTATATCGCTCAGAGCTCATGATTGCGCGGCTACTATTCAAGAGCAGTGTTTATATCGCTCAGAGCTCCTGATTGCGCGGCTACTATTCAAGAGCAGTGTTTATATCGCTCAGAGCTCCTGATTGCGCGGCTACTATTCAAGAGCAGTGTTTATATCGCTCAGAGCTCATGATTGCGCGGCTACTATTCAAGAGCAGTGTTTATATCGCTCAGAGCTCCTGATTGCGCGGCTACTATTCAAGAGCAGTGTTTATATCGCTCAGAGCTCATGATTGCGCGGCTACTATTCAAGAGCAGTGTTTATTTCACTCAGAGCTCCTGATTGTGCAGCTACTATTCAAGAGCAGTGTTTATATCGCTCAGAGCTCCTGATTGCGCGGCTACTATTCAAGAGCAGTGTTTATTTTGTTCAGAGCTCCTGATTGTGCGGCTACTATTCAAGAGCAGTGTTTATTTTGTTCAGAGCTCCTGATTGTGCGGCTACTATTTGAGGGCGGCGACTATTCGAGGGCGGCATCTATTCGAAGAAATACGGTATTTCAGTACCGTAGTCTCGCGAAAGAGCGCCCATGGGCGGAGCACGTTACAAGTCTGTCAAAGAGAGGGGTGGGCCCTCTTTCAAGTGTTGCCACATTTAACCATGAAAGAGCACCCAAGTCACGTTTACAGCAACAGGATACCCTCAAAGAAAATAATTGGACAAACAATAAAGTGCAACAGAGCTACCAGCGGCTTTGAAGTCAAGGTCTGACGGCACACAACACCCTGAACGGCGCTATGTCACCGTGAACTCGCGGTGCGTGCTGCATTAGTTATGTCCATCTCCGTAAAGCTGCCTTGTAATAACCTTCGGTGAAGTATAACACGCAGTTTCTTACTTCAAATATGCATAGCACTCAAGGCTGTGCTTCACAAACTCCACAAGTACACTCCATTAGCCACACGAAGCTCGCTCCAGGGTGGGCGCTCATTCGAGTAAACTTTGACCCTATACAGGAAATTGGGCCAAAAGTAGGGGGTGGGTGCTGTTTCGAGGGTGGGCACTCTTTCACAAGACTACGGTACTGTAGCTCTTAAGAGCTTCACAGCAACATCATCTCCTTCCTGCACACCTTTCATAACCTGCTGCACAATCTCCTCAAACAGTCACCCAATGGTCTTTTCCATCAGCTCAACCACAATGCTTGCAACTGTATTCCTCCCAACCTTTGACAATTTAACTTCTGCTCCATACTTCATACCTTGTTCAATCCACCAACTTTGCATTACAAGAACAACAACTCATATACTCGTCAAGCCTGCATACCAACACAGTCTCTTCCTTCACAACCACACCTCCACCTGACTCACTGTCTATCACTTCATCACTCACATCACCCACATCACAAACCTCTTTCACTTCCGCTTTTTAATATTTAATAATGGTATGCTCTAACTGTAACATATTTCAGCTCGTAACCTGTTCTCAATTTCCAACATCCCCAGCATCAGCAAACCCTAGTTGCATCAGCAATCACACAGTTCAGCTTCATCAGATATCCTTCTCACGGCTCTTCATACTTACAATGTCAGCTATAGCTCACTAACTGACACCACCTTCTCTTTCACACAAGCTCATTCACTGCTACTGCAGCTACCTCTTCAATTGCTGCAACTTTCACACCACAAAACAACTGCACACTACCAGCCATAGATGCGAACCTTTTGGGTAAACTCACAAGCTCGGTCTTGCTGCCACAAACAATCTTCATCTCCTGGGTGTTTGCCTTGCTCACCTTTACTGTACAATTCATGGTCATCACACTTTCCCTGTTCGCCTTCACCTTGTCTACCTCCGACTTTACTGTTTGTACGACAAATACTCCACACACGACTGCTGACGGTGAAACTAACACCATTTCTGACAGTAGAAAGCACTCACAACGCACACATCAGACCAATTGAACCTTCAGTTTTTATGCGACCTTGCTGTATACACACCACATGCGCATGCTCCACCTATCCATTTGCGTAATTGCAAAAGCAAGAATCTCTCCCCTTTCATGCCACTGGTTGCTCAGGCTTGCCCCACAATGGAACCCAATCTACTAGCAGTACCTATCAGCCAGTAAAATTTGACCGGCTGTGGGCAAAGTTTCATTGAAGACTAAATGTAGGTAGCAGTCTCAGAAGCAGCAGAGCCCGGGCATCAAATCCAGAGAGATACCATTTCATGGCACCTGGCTACAATCAAGATGAACGCACTGCTGCCAACAACGGTAACAAGCTGCCTGTAGTGCTTCAGGCAGTTGATCACATGGTCGTTTTCAGTCAGCAGGGATGGCAAGATTGATGTAGATAGCATTACCTTCATTCGTAGACACAGTCTATTCAAGCCACTCTAGCGGTAGCCTCACTGATACTGTGGCACCACAATGGCTGCCTTTGCACTGTTGTATATTTAACCCTGTGTACGATATCCCATGACTATAGGTACCCTACGTAATTAATACCACAAAAATACGTAATGTATGTTCCCACATTTACAATATATACAGTGCTAAACACACCAAGTATTTTACTAGGTACACATACACGTAGATAAACGTCCCGCACGAGCTCCAGTCCGTCCAAGTTGGCTTTGTGCATATACGTAGTAGGTATTTTACTGGTGCATGCTGAAAGCCTGGAAACAAGGCTGGTTTACTTGTTGAAATGACTGACTAGTTGACTGTACGCTTACTTGTGGAGGATAGAGATCCATAGTACAGTCAATACATGCTGTCAGTCCAGGTAGAATCACCCGGGCATTGCCTTTGAAACCTATGGAAAATGATCATTTGCAAAGCCTATATAAACACATGAGTATCTGTAGCTACACAGTTCAATAAGCCCTAGTTTCATCTACGTACTTCAACCTTACACAGAAGAAGCAACATTGATAACACCACACTAGACATGTAACAGCAACCATACTTACCTTCTGTTCCACCATCAACAAGTGGTATGATTGATGACTGGTCCAGCTGTCCATCTTCATCATATCGTAGCAGACTTAGCTACACAAATAACAGACAATACTAAGCCCAGTACAAGGTTGATACTGGTTGAAGCATCCAGTATCAAGCATTACACACCTCACAGATGAACTTAAACTCCAATACTATCATTCACTGGGTAAACTGAAGCATGTTAACTCACAATCATTCCATTGATCCATCTTCTGGCAACAATTGAGTCCAAACCACACACAATGATGTGGAATTCTAAAAGGGATAACACACATCATACAGACATGCTTTCACAGAAGCATACCACAATGCTACGCAAGGTCAGCACAGGCAGTACAGCCATATGATTTCAACTGTAACAATATTTTGGCAGTAAAAGGTTTGGGGAGATTACACTGGTAAAGAGCTATCCCACCATTTTGTGTTTTGACATACCACATCTTCCCACAGTAACCTAATTGTTGGCAGTTTGGCCCCAGAATGTATATCCTCATGGCATGCACCAACACATCTCAATAATCTCTGATACTATTGCCGTAGCAATGAGCCTATACACCATATACGGCGATAAGTACCGTAAGCTCCCGAAAATACACTGCACACTACTTTTAGACAAAAGTGGGGAGGGGGCGTTTGCTCGAATATTCAGTTCGTCTCATGCATACTACATTTCTCGTAGTCTTGAATATGCGCGAATTTGACAATCACGACTGCCGCGGCTCTCTGAAAGAACGGCAGCTTCGTTGAACGTGTGCTACGGGAAATCAGTGGCGCTTGCGTTGATACTCAGCCAAGAGGCACTGAAGCAACTTGCCTCGTCTGTGGTAACGGGGGACGACTCCGCGTAATCTCGCGTTCCCAATGCGAGCAACGAAAACCTTAGCAGTGGCCAAGAAATAAGGCGACAGTAATTTTGTGCGTACGTGTTTACGAACTCAATCGACGACAGAGCTAAACCAAAAGCTCACTAAGCATTTCCAGAAGACGTTCCATACGGGGTGTTTACACAGGGGAAAAATACATATGTAAGAACTTGGGGGTTAAAGAGGGGGGAGGGCGTTTGCTCGAAGGGGGCGTATTTTCGGGAACTTACGGTATCAGAGATTATTGAGCACTTACGTAGCATACAATGAACTTGAAGTCAGAGGTGCAAACATCTCAATCCACAGTCTACACGCAGACCTCGAAATTTATTCCACCTGCGTAACCGTGTGACATCATCAAATCGGGTATGAATAAGTAATGAGCTCATCGCAAGGTGAAATTTCAAACATTGCATCTCCCAGTTATCAAGCTTAATTGAGACGATACTTGCGCGGCGTGTTGAGAGATCTGTCTACTGTAAGTTCATGGTACTGTTATTTCTGCTAGTTGCTTCATATGGTGGTAGAGGTAGCGCTTGCTCGCAAGATTCAGGTTCAGATATGTGTAACAGTATCATGCATCTATTGTATTATTCACCATTACGTCATCGGTTATGAGTTGTCATCATGTGATCGCCTCGTGGTTATTTATCAGAGCTTGTTGAGTTTGAGTTCACGTCTGTGAGAGTGACTGGAAGTGAGTAGTCTAGTGGCAATCGTTACATGGTGGCAGCGGTGGGATAGGCCCTAGCCATTAGACAGTCTACGAGAGCAGGTTTACAAGTACAAAGCGTCGGACAAGGAAGAGCCGAGATGGCTACTAGCAACTACCTACTACCACCGCCACAGCCATTAGAGATTCACGATCCACAAGTAGCAGAGAAGTGGAAAAAGTTTAAGAGAGCCTGGACTAGCTATGCACTGGCAACCGAACTCAAAGGCAAAGATGAGGCATTGGGGAAGAGGCCCGAGAAGTGTTCTTCACGTTCACGGGATGGGCAGCAGACGGCGACGATGCTAGAATAGACCCTGTGTTAGCAAAGTTCGAAGAGTATTGCCAACCGCGGAAAAGCACCCCCTTCGAAAGGTACCGATTCAACTGCCGATCACAACAGCCTGGAGAAACATACGATCAGTACCGAACCGCCCTGAGGAAACTAGGAGAGAACTGCAACTTCCAGGCAATAACGCCTGATGAGATTCTGAGAGACCGCCTGGTGTTTGGCATTAGCGACAGCAAAGTCCGAGAAAGGCTACTGCGAGAGTCAGCCCTCACACTGGCCAAGACAGATGAGATTTGTCGAGCTGCCGAAAGCATGTCACTACAGATGAAAGTTTTTGAAGAGAACTCAAGCACATCAATTCATGCAGTCAAACCGGGAAGGGAGCAGACCAAGTCTTCCGAGACAGATAAATCAACCTACCGAGAATGTTGGAACTGCGGCTACAGACATGAACACAAGAAAGAGGCCTGCCCTGCCCTAGGAAAGACATGCAATAAGTGCAGCAAGAGGAACCACTTTGCAGCGAAGTGCCGCAGCCAGCGGTCGGTCAAGGCAGTAGCAACTGACGAGGACAAGGATGAGGTGTTTCAAACAGGACCTGCGGGTAACCTCGATGATACCCAACTGATCACTCTCAAACTCGAAAGTGGAAACTACTTACGATTCCAAGTCGACACAGGGGCTCAGTGTAATGTTGTTCCCCTGGATCTGTACAAGAAGGCCACCAAAGACCACCTCCTAAAGAATGTGACACCAACACAGCAGAGGATCACAGCATATGGCGGCATCACGATTCCAGTCTGTGGGACCACACTTCTCAGAGTATGGCGAGGAGACTACCGCTGCAGGTTGGACTGCATGCTGGTCAAGCAGGACGACATCCGGCCCATACTTGGGAGGAAAGCCTGCCTCAGCATGAAGATAGTGACCTACCTTGACAACGACAACCTGAACAAACCACCCGCAGGAAACGCCCACATCTATGCTGTTGACAGCAAGCAAGCTCCACTGACCAGGGAGGATGTCATCCAGAGGTACCCACTAGTGTTTGGAGATGGAGTGGGACTATTGGATGGCGAATACCACATTAGAATCAACACCGGAGTTGATCCTGTACAGCATGCACCACGACGTGTCCCAGTTGCTATCAGAGAGCAGTTGCGGTCTACCCTGGAAGAGCTAGTGCTACAGGACATCATCGCTCCCGTAACACAACCTACTCCTTGGATCAGCTCACTGGTTGCTCTACCCAAGAAAAACGGCCGCTTACGCTTGTGTCTCGACCCACAAGATCTCAACAAAGCGACACAGCGGGAGCACTACCCATTGCCCACCATTGAGGAAATCGCAACACGCCTACATGGAGCAAAGCTGTTCACAACTCTCGATGTACGCCATGGGTTCTGGCACATTGCCCTCGATGAAGAGTCTTCTCTGCTCACCACCTTCAACACCCCCTTTGGGAGGTATCGCTGGAAGAGGATGCCCTTTGGTATCAATTCTGCTCCGGAAGTATTCCAACAGAGAATGTACGAGCTCGTGGAGGATCTAGAAGGTATCGAAGTTGTGGCAGATGACTTTGTGGTTGTGGGGTTTGGCGAGTCACAGGAGGAAGCGAGCAAAAGCCATGATGCCCACCTGAGTGCTTTCCTCAGGAGATGCGAGGAAAGGAATCTCAAGCTGAACGAGGAAAAGCTCAAGCTCCGACAGACAGAAGTCCCCTTCATTGGTCATGTGGCAACAGCAGAAGGCTTACGAGTGGACCCCCACAAGGTTCAGGCAATTCAAGAGATGCCACCACCCACAGATGTGGCTGGAGTGCAACACCTCCTAGGATTGGCACAGTACCTGAGCAAGTTCCTGCCCCACCTCGCTGACCTCACTAAGCCGCTGAGAGAGCTCACCCACCAAGGTAGTCTGTGGACCTGGGATCACCCCCAGCAAGCCGCCTTGGAGAAGCTCAAGGAAGCAGTCTCCAAGACCCCTGTCCTGAGGTACTACAACCTGAAGGAGGAAGTGACCCTCCAGTGTGATGCCTCCCAGTCTGGACTCGGTGCTGCTCTACTACAAGGAGGGCAACCAGTAGCCTACGCATCCAGGGCCCTAACACCCACAGAAACCAGGTATGCACAAATAGAAAAGGAGCTACTAGCCATTGTGTTTGCCTGTGACCATTTCGAAGCCTATGTCTATGGGAGGGAGTGTGCGCATGTAGAGACCGATCACCAGCCACTGGTATCCATTGTTGCTAAGCCCCTGTATAAGGCACCGAGTCGATTGCAGAGAATGCTGCTAAGGCTCCAGAAGTACAGCCTCAAGATCACATACAAGAAAGGCAGTGAGATGTACCTGGCAGACACTCTCAGCCGGGCACACCTACCAGCGGTCAACACCTGTGCATTCACACACCTGCTGGAAGAGACGGACCACACGGCGCTACTTGCCATCCCTCCAGATCAATTGGAAAGAGTCAAGCAGGCATCAGCAGACGACCTGGTCTTGACAGAGCTCCGAGCAACAATTCAGGCAGGATGGCCTGAACATAAGTCTCAAGTAAGCGAGAGTGTGGTTGCATACTATGATGTTCGAGACGAACTCACAGTCCAAGACTCACTGGTTTTCAAGGGACCATTGATTGTGATCCCTAACACACTCAGGAAGGAGATGATCGAGCTCGTGCACTCAACACACATTGGCACAGAAGGGTGCCTACGACGTGCCCGTGACATCATGTACTGGCCTCGCATGTCCACACAACTGAAAGACTATGTCTCGAAGTGTGACGTCTGCATGGCTCACCGACCTCACCAAAGCAAGGAGCCAATTCAACAACATGAGTTTGCGGCAAGGCCATGGTCGAAGGTGGGTGCTGACCTCTGTGAGCTGAGGGGCCGCACACTGCTTGTGGTGAGTGACTATTATAGCAACTATATCGAGGTAGAGAATATTAGCAAGCCTAACACCCTCGGCATTACTAAGGCCCTGATGATTATGTTCGCACGATATGGTGTACCAGACACTTTAGTGTCAGACAATGGACCACAGTTCAGTTCTGAGGAATTCCGCAGATTTGCCACACATTGGGGTTTTGAGCATATTACATCTTCTCCACGCTATCCACAGTCCAATGGCAAGGCAGAAAATGCTGTCAAGACTGTAAAGAGACTCTTCACCAAGTGCGCAGAATCAGGCCAGTCGGAGATCAGAGCACTTCTAGATTGGCGTAACACACCAACAGAGGGCATGAGCACAAGCCCAGCACAGAGGTTCTTGGGGCACCGATGCAAGACACTCCTGCCTACCAACACAGCACTGTTACAGCCCCGTTTTGAAACCTCTGAAGATAAACAAGCTCTGAACAGCCTGAAAGACAAGCAAAAGTTCTATTACAATCGACAGGTAAGACCACTTCCCCCACTGAGTGCAGGAGAAACAGTGCGGATGCAGCTTCCAGGAGAGAAGACATGGACCCCTGGCGTCTGCACAGGCCAAAGTGGGCCCCGTAGCTACAAAGTTAAAGTGGGCGATCAAGAATACCGTCGCAACCGACGTCAACTGATTCAAACAAACGAATCACCACCTCTCCCTCACATCCCGGCCACTCCAACGGGCCCCAGATCATTTGAGACTACTCCAGAGACCACTCAAGGTGACACGTTGGAAACCACCCCTACCCAGATTGAGGAAAACCCGAAAGTCCCAACTTCACCAGTCGAACCATGTCGGTCAAGTCGAATTCGGAAAAAGCCGGACTGGTTCAGCAAACATACAGACGATGGTTGAACAGAACTCTCTATTCTGGACTCTCTAAACTGGAAATTGTGTTGTGTTTCCGTAAAAGGAAAGATGTAACAGTATCATGCATCTATTGTATTATTCACCATTACGTCATCGGTTATGAGTTGTCATCATGTGATCGCCTCGTGGTTATTTATCAGAGCTTGTTGAGTTTGAGTTCACGTCTGTGAGAGTGACTGGAAGTGAGTAGTCTAGTGGCAATCGTTACAATATGGGCCATCTTTGGTTTGTTGTACAAATAGGGGCAAAGTCAAGACGATCGTTGCAGCGTGAGTACATTACAATCAGCAGTATAACATACTCGAGCTTAGAATAAAAAAGCTCAGATTCCATGGGAAGTATGAAGCATACAATTTTGGAAAAAAATGGCCTCGCGGGAACAAATGTACAAATGGTAGAGAACACACTATGAACACGCAGCCAACGCTGCCTAGCTCTCCTGGCCATTTAATATAGCTTACAAAAGGTCCGATTTTCATACCTATTATACTCTCCGAGATACGAGCGCTTTTGCAAGTGCCCTCGGGACCGTTTTCAGCGGTGAGCGATTTTCAATTGTTGGTACAAATATGGGCTGAACGTCAAAAAACTCCATACATTTCTGCACACATTGGTTATCACTTTGACTGCACGCCATTTAAGGCGATCAGCGAGCTTCAAAAAGAAAGATTGCTTTATTCACTTCTAGAGGGTCTAGTTTCAATGTACTTGCAAGCAAAGAGCTGGTATTTTCAATGTTCTTCCCAATGTTACCACAGAGCGCAGTTGATCACAGACACCTTTTAGACAAGAGATAACTTGCAGACATTAGTGCAACAAATCAGATTTTACAGAAGCTTGTAAATTCCCAGAAATCCTAGGAAACTGAGCATGTACAAACAGTGTGTATCATGTTCTCATTTCTCCACCCGCACACAAGGGCCTGAGAACAAGGTTACTCATAGCTACATCTAAGGTTACGGGATACAAAATGGGCCGTGGTCCGCGCTCCAAACGCGATACTCACAGTGCTCAATCGCACCTGACTACGTATACGGCTACAAAAAAAGGAGCACAAATAGAGAGGCACTTCATGCGTATACACAGCCAGAAGGAATGGGTAACCTTGTACGAGTGGTCTTTTATGGACGGTGGAATTTTGCAAACTTCTGAACCAAAATCTCACCATCCAAGCAACCAAAAGTGACGAACGATACTCTAGATCGACAGTTTTCAACGTACTCAAGTGCCAGACGGAGCGTTTTGTTGCAAATGTTGTTCAGTTTTTGAGAGATAGCCCGTTGTCTAGTAAACCTGATGACTTCTCACCTCTGTAAAATTACAACAGCCAACGATATTCAAAAAATGGCTCCGTCAGGCTCTGCATTGTCCATCGTACAGTACGTTGGTAACTAGGTCTCTTCGGATCGATAGATACTGAACGCTATTTTTGGTTCAAAAAAAAAAGATACTCGACAGCACTAATCTCGTCAGTTCAAAGTCCATGGACAGTCGTCAGTGCAAATGCACAGTTGAACGTTATGCCCAAACTGTATCCCATAACCTTAAGTTTGCAACTGCATGCTACAGCACACACACAGACAGAAGGATTAACCCAGTTCCTGTAAAGTGTTACTAAGGTAATCTCCCCTACACTAAATTGTATGATATCATGTACATGTAAAACTGTACAGGACTTACGCTGGTAGAAGTCAGGGTCAAGATCTTGAATTTTGCAATAAAGTCTGGTGAGTATGAGTTCAGGAACAAGAGAGACCAAATTAGCACAATTTTCTTCATCAATACTCGCCCTTGCTGTCAGCTCACTGGGTGTGGATTCAACCAATTTAAGAGCATTCTCACAGGTTTCAATTTTTGGCGCTAACCGCCAATATACCAAGGAACGCATGCAAGCATCCAGGACCAAACTGCTTCTCTAAATTTCAAGACACGCAATTTAGATTTGGCAAAGGAAAGTATAAAAAACCTTCTTTCCACTTACGCAGAAGTCACCAGAGAAACATTTCTCTTATCGTGGTTTAGGGTGGAATCAAGAGATACATACTCAGGCACAGCAAGCGAGAGGTACTGTATGCACATTTCAAGTGCGGTCTTCATTTGCTGCAAGTTGAGCTAGAGCTAGACCTCTATCATGCTTTACTGTTCCATGCGTAAACAACCATGGGCCAGCACATATATCAAGAAACAGGTGGTTAGTGAATAAACAAGGTAGATACTCTTTCATGGGTGAAAGTACTTCAAAGAGTTTCTACCCCTCTCTTTAGTGAAGAGTTCTCCTTATTGTAATTTCTAAGGATCAGTATCATACAGAATAAGTCTGCACTGCGTTGGAGCCACAGTTCTGAATCTCTGTTAGTGTTTCCACTCCAAGTTGGGGAACCAGATGCTCAGTACTAAAAATGACATTGTGATACATGTAACTTACTGACTATATCAGTTTGAGCTCCTCATTGCCTTTCTATGTACATACTAGCTACATAGTATATTACATTTACAACAGTAGAGGGAGCAGTGAGATAAGGATACGGAGTCACATGGCATCCGGGTATACGATCGTTTATAAACTTTGCCGCCACTTCAGCCTTTGACTTGCCAATATCTGCATGCCTGCGGAGAACATGCATACTACATTACATACCCACAGCCTGAAATACCCAAACACTGTAATGCATACATCACTGTAACCAAGCAGTCTACAACCACTGGACTGGACTGCCACTGGCATTATTTCCAATGTTTCTTGCCAAAACATTTCATGACTTACAGCATTGATAAGCACACAAAACATCTGCTACATGTACATTCATCAGGTAGTTCTGATATTAACGTAGATCAGGTTTTCTTACTTGTGATATTTAAATGAAAACCCACCAAGCAGCCAATTTATTGTATGCATCTCAAAAAATGAAAAGTGGGGCTTACGATACAGGTAAGTTTCCTACATGGACCATCCAAAAGTAGCTGTACAGTTTCATAGGCTATGCCGCCTGTAGAAGTTTGCATGCGAATACAAATTTTCACCAATAAAACTTTCATGGACTGAACAAAAACAGTGAAAACTGTGACAACTTTCTACTCGAAAATTTCACAATATACAGTAAACTGTATGTTTAAACCAGCAACTGTTTACGATTTGAAAAATGTAAATGAGAGTGAGAACCCATAAATGCAACTGCACAATTCAACGCAACCTATCTTAGACATCACATTGACAAGCTATGGAACAGCCTATTCTTTGTACCCTGTACCAGCAAACGACAGAACAAGCACCAACAGAATCAAATCAAGCACATGAAACACATCCAGGCTGTACATGTGCAGATCGCTCCAATGTGTTGGCATGTAAACATGTAAATATGTGATAACTGGTATATCACCCATCCCACATTTTCTGCTGTTCCAGATACAAGTACACAAAGCTGCTTGGTCTAGAGTTTGGGGAATAGGCTGTGCCTCAGATCACATGTTGAATCTATCAGCTGGCTTTGTTCTCACCTTTTCTGCTGGGTAGAAAGCAATTAAAGCTGTGCTGGTAAAACCCAATTGCATCAATGCAATGAGAAACATACATATACATACCATTTTAAACACACCTGAATAGAAACTGCCGATTGAGATTTGAAAGGTCAATTGTGTCCATGTCAATGCAGTGAATCTGACTAAATCCAAGGAGGCCCTAGACGACAGGAAAAGAAAACAGCATTAATATGTACTTGCAGAAAACTGACTTCAGAAACACAGACTGACACGCTCTACTGGATATGTACACAATACTGTTCCATGTAAATGCCCATTTCTGTGCAAGCACCCACTCCACAATTTTCACAGTTCTGTGGTTCCATAGAGGCCTCTGTAAAATTCCTATACAATCACATTTTCAGCTTTGTACTTGTAGCAGCAATGACTTGAATATGCAATTCAGGTGTCAAGACATCTGGCTGGTTCACAAGCACTAGTCCACTCATTCCATTACCTGATACAGCTTTCGCCACTGATAAGCTAGCCTCGTTTCCCGAGCCTCCACTCAGATTTTAGCATGCAGCAGATAAAATTTGGGCAGATGCCTGAGAACAAGGCTAGCACAAACCATGTTGTTAATATTGCGTTTCAAATCTTGAAATTACGTGACACATGCTTGCGAAAAGCAAAGCATGGGTGAAGCAACAATGCGGCTCTTTTCATATCCAGTACTATATCAGACAATCTAGTTTCTCAAGGGGTGAAAATGTAACAGAAAGGAAGGTATATAGATAGATACAGGTATATTGATGTATGTGCCTATCAACAGATACAAGACGTACGTACGTATGACCACCCTATGATCACCCTCACTCAGAACCATACCTTATGATGGTGGCAATGGTTGTTATGTGGTCATTAAATGACCCCATCAAATACGTAGCATGGTTATGTTATGTACTATGTGTGCATAGACACAGTATTTTTGAGCTCTTTGCAGTGTTTCAGATCATCTGTGGCAAAGATCACTCACAAGGCAATTCAAGACCACTATTTAATGGAGAACAATGGCATCTGTCAGCTATTCCACAGTTGATTGCGGTACCGCTATGACAAGGTACTGGTAGTTCACTTTGCAAAAAACAAGAAGCAAAACCATGGAATGAGCTCAAGGGGTTAGGGGTTAGAACCTTCATAGAACTTAGAGGTAGAAAAATGCATGCATATCCACATAAAGACGACTGAGTTGAGTTATGGTCAGCCTGCCTCAGTCTTTCAATTTAGCAGTTAGTCTCAACCATAATTATATTTTAACAGTGAAACTATAACATGCCGCAGCACACTAATTTGCACAATCAATGATGCCACAATCAGGCATACTCCCAAACCCCAAGTGGCAATCAGATTACTATACCTACAGGACATGCATAGAGTTACATTCACCACTAGTGTTCTAAAGAGCGCTCATGATGAGGATAACTAGAAAAGCAGGGAACAGGAAACAAGCTTGGGAATGGGGAATTGTATAAAGACATTGTACGAGCAGAGACAAGAGAGAGAGACTTGGGACTCATAGAGAGCTTGTTTACAACCATCGCCAGGGATGACTTGCAACTCACGGTGATCTTGTTCACAAACTAAAGAAATCAACTGAGTTGCCTTCAAGTTTCACTTACCTTTGGTCTTGTTACACAGCAGTCAACACTTTAGGATAGCAGCTACTAGAATAAGTACACATCAGTGAACTACGCCATAATTTCATAGCATGCACAAGCATTGACAATCACTCATCACTGGCCCTATGACGCCCTATACCATTTTATCAAGTCAAGAGCTGGGAAACAATCTCTGATTCAGTACAGAAAACACTCACCAAGTCCTTGAGTAGTTCACATCCCAGACCTCCAGCCCCAACCACCAAAATCTTGCACACATCATGAATAAACTTGAGTGTCTACAAGAGGAGTAATTCAGCTTTAGGAAATTAATCTTCCAACATCCATTTATGATCATACACTCACACATGAAGAGAACATAAAGACTCAGCGATACCACAGATCTGTAAGCAGAGAACCATGGTATCTGGCACACCAAAAATGGCACCAGCACATTGTGCTCTTTATATGCTAGGAGTAATAAATGAACATCCAATTTGAATACAGTATAAGATGAATACATAGCCATAGATCTGCACTAGAGTCGAAGAATGCAACCATGGATCTGTGCTAGGGTCAAGCGATGCAGCCATGGATCTGTGCTAGGGTCAAGCAATGCAGCCACGGATCTGTGCTAGGGTCAAGCGATGCAGCCATGAATCTGTGCTAGGGTCAAGCGATGCAGCCATGGATCTGCGCTAGGGACAAGCGATGCAGCCATGGATCTGCGCTAGGGTTGAGTTATTTACTAGTACTAGTATTAGTGCTAGGGTCAAGAAAGTATTTAGTAGTACCTTCGTTTGCTCAAGTTTACTTAAGCTCTTTGACTGAAGGAGCCCGAGAGCCAAACCATAATAAGTAATCCAGTACATAATAGTACTCACCTGATTAAAGGTATGCTATTGCTACAAAAATGGTCAAAGGGGGGGGGTCACTTCCATACCCCCTGTAGTCACAACTATGATTTACAGTTCACTGTTGAATTGAAATTGATCTTAGCAATAGTCTCCAAATGTTAGCCACCACGTTGATGATATCTCCTATCAAAACTCCAAGAAACACTTGTCTCACACAGACCTCTCAAGTCTTACGGATTGTGTGTGCGACACATGCATTTACATGTCATCTCATGCTCACACACATCATAGATAATATAGCTCCGTACCGGGATTGGAAACAAGTCACGTGCGCCCATAAGGCTTCGTATTGAGCACTCGGGCATTCCGTGTTACGGTCTTGAACGCGAATTTTTACGCAGCGAGCGTTACGGCGGCGAGAGTTTGTGCACTTTACCAAGAAACAGCGATACATTGGAAGGTTCCACGCGCATTCGTGACTACTACGTATCCCAAGTAAGTAGTAAGTGTAGCTAGGAGCTGAGTAACGGTGCATATAAGCGTTAAATTTTGCAGTAATATTGTGGATTTTATTATTCGGCGTTTTTGTGTACCTTCTGTGCTCATGTATTACAACCTGTAAAACATTAATAGCTTTCAGGATGAGCTTTAGTGGTTGAAGTTTTGCATGGTGTAGCTGGTTTATGTGAGAAGTTTTTAAAAAAGCGTTAATAAGAAGGAAACAAAATTTTATATAAACGTTACTATCAAGATTTTGTGTACCTTGTAGCTAAACAGGAACTAACAGAGTTCAGTTTCAAGGAGTTATAGTATTAGCTTAGGTATAGTACTTTTGCATGGTACAACTTTCATTGTTCCCTTGTATGGTATAAGCACCATACGTTTTGAGTAAGACTTTACATACATGTATATGAGACTGTTACATTTCATATATCCATGGTAACACCTGTTGTTGTTAGTCTGTATAAAGTTAGCTTTATGTCAACAATTTAAATTTTATGTCAATATAAAGTGCACATTTGTCTACCAACAGTAATGGGTCGCAAATTTCGGTTAAGTGTGCACCGGAAGAATGAAGAGAGATGTCGCAATGCACCCATCTCTCTGCCAGTGTCAATTCCACTAACAGGGCAAGTAATGGTCTCCATTCCACGGCACTTAGTTGCTGTGCCTAACTACGTAGTATCCTTACCACTGTCAGCCCTCACAAGTGCCTCGGCAGTAGGGTTAGACATGCTACATTCAAGGCTTGGCAAAAGTAGAATGCTACCATCAGCCTGGATGAACATCTCCAGAGGCACTCCCTTGCGCAATCTGACACTCTGTAAGATTGTTTATTATGAGGAAGCTAACAGAGCTTGTCTCACATTCACAGTGGTGATTGACGAAACGTTCAGTTGGAAAATCACAATCTCCAACCATCATTTAGATGGTAGTAACAGTCACATGTTGTTGGGGGTACCGGAAACAGTATGGAGTGTTAATAACATCATACAACTGCTATCCCTACTTGACTCAAGCAAACTGTGCACTGGAGTTTCAGATGGGAAGTACCACTCTGCTTTCAACCATCACAAGAACACGCTTCATGGAGCATCTAGTAAGGCAGAATCAAATTTATAAAATGTTACGATGAGATATTAGGGTAGTTTTAATAAAGGGCTTATGCTTTTAGTTTACTTTTTAAATTCGGAAAATAATATTAACTTTAGTTTTCTATTTTTACGTTTGTTTCAACTATTTGAACTGTAAACCCCATAACTAAAAGGCACTTAGTTGTAATTATTGTTGGGAAAAGTCCTTTTTTATATAATATGTCAACAGGTTCAGCCTATGTTGATGGTAACACCCTATGTGCCCCTACTATTCGAAGCAGCAAGTGTGAGTTTCTGATCTCACCTGACAGCAAGAGTACCAGTTGCCCTCCATGTCGCAAACTCAGAGAAGTCCTAAGGGTGAAAAATTGGCGATTACGTGTGCGTGAGAGGAATGCTGCGAGTGCTGTAAGCAAAACAGCGCCCACAAGCCATGTTAACCACCGATACCTGACACAAACAGAGCTCATTGAACGCATGCAACAGCAGCATCACCTTTTTCGGCTCACCAGCAAGCAGTTGTCCCGGCTCAAGTGCAAGATTGTAGAAGATTCTGAGCGAAGCGGAGTCACGCTTGACGAGGAGGCTCATGAAGACCTGTGTGCAATATTGAAGGGTGAAAACGAAAAGGTAATGCGATCTCTTCCTCCTGACACATTTCCACACTTGTTTTGGAAGCAACAATTGAAAGCTTCCTCACAAAAGGATTCTAGAGGTATGAGATGGCACCCTTTAATGATAAAGTGGTGTTTGTACCTGAGACATAAGTCAAGTGGTGCATATGAAACACTACGCAATTCTGGATGTGTCCATCTGCCTTCTCAGAGAACCCTGCGTGACTATACACACTATGTGCATGCAGCACCAGGGTTTTCCAATGAGGTCGACAATATGTTGAAACAGGCTGCAGAGGTTGACACATGTGAAGAGTATGAGAAATGCACACTGCTATTGCTTGACGAGATGCACATTCGCGAAGGGCTGGTCTATGACAAACACAACGGCAAACTAATTGGTTTTGCTGATTTGGGTCAAATTCATGACCACCTATGGAAGTATGAGAGGTCGCTGTTAAATGAATCTCCATCAGCTCAACCTCTAGCCACTACAATGATGGTTTTTATGGTGAGAGGGCTATTCAACAAACTGCAGTTTGCCTATGCCCAGTTCCCTTGTGCAAAGGTCTCTGGTGACCTCCTATTTCACCCTTTTTGGGAAGCAGTTCGCAGGATTGAAAGATGCAAGTTAAAAGTAAGTTTATACATTATATAAAAACTCATAATATATATATTTTTTAAAAATCATATTGCTTTTTGTAGGTGTTGGGTGCTACCCTTGATGGCAACTCTGTGAACCGAAAACTGATGAAGATTCATGACCCATCAGCATCTCTGGTACACAAAGTACCAAACCCCTTTGCTAGCGATGGTAGAGAGCTGTTATTTTTCTCCGACCCACCACACCTTCTAAAAACGGTCAGAAATTGTTGGGCTTCAAAAACAAGGAAGCTTTGGGTAAGTAACTACAAAATGTTACACATAAATTATGATACAATTACAGGGAAATTAAACTTCATTTATTATAGCTCAATGGACAGAACATATCATGGCGACACCTGGAGCAGCTTTACCATAGAGACAAGGGGCAAAGTGTGGGTCTATACTTGCTCCCAAAGCTCAAGTTTGAACACATACACTTGACATCTTTCTCAAAGATGCGAGTGGACTTGGCAGCCCAGGTTAGTAACAGATTATACATTGTAACAATACATGTCGATATGTATGTCTAAGTGATTGTGCTTCATTTACAGGTTCTTAGTGAGTCTGTGTCCAAGGCTCTTACACTTACAGGTGGTAGTGAGGTTGCTGAAACTGCTCACTTCATAAACATGATGGACAAGTTTTTTGACACAGTTAATGTGTCCAACTACACCAACGGAATCCGCAAACGAAAACCTTTCCAGCATCCATATAGGTCAGGAAAAGATTTTCGGTTGAAGGTAAATTTTCACATTTTTTCAATCAATAATTACATTTTCTAAAATAAGATTTCTTATTTACACAGTGGCTTGAAGAGGAATTCCTCCCATATCTTGATAAGTGGGAGCAGTCTGTACATGAAAGGCCTGGTTTCACAAACTCTGAAAAGAAGCGAATGCTTTTGAGCTCTGAAACCATGTTGGGGCTAAGAATCACAGGTTAGTGAAACATTTTACTTGTAGGCTATTTGTTGCCATTTTCATCACAAATTTTCATGTATATTTCACAGCAAAATCATTCATTGAACTTGTTCAATACCTCTTCACCATTCCTGGAGTGCACTCCTTCCTAAGTCAAAGGATATGTCAAGACCCGTTAGAAAAATTCTTTGGATGTCAGAGGCAAAGAGGAGGCACTCACGACAATCCTAATGCACAGGAATTCCTCAAAAACACCCAAGCATTTCTTGTGTTTAACTCGGTCAGTAAAGGACCTGTTAGGGGAAACTGTCGTGGTACTAACTCACCTGTCAACATAGATATGGAGAAGGAGAACAAGCCTCTCCCAAAAAGATCCGCACATAGAAGTAAATGAAATGTATTATGATAATGTATACTGTTATATGAACAACAGCATCAATATCATGTTAACAAGGTCACGGAGTGGGTATATGTTATCTTTTGAACAAGACGAAGACATGGTAAGTTACATTCAATTTTTAACAAGATGAAATGGTAAGTATAAGCTATGATGACAGAAGTTGGCTGCACAATGGGGTAATAATTTCATCAAATATCACACCAACATCATACTGGTAGAAGGTTAGATCAGGGTCAGTGGTAGTAACATTTTCAACAATATGATGACATGGTTGTTTTGCAATGTAGTGTATAGCCTGAAGCATCACAAACGGCATTCTGTTCCTCATATGAAAGGGCTAACTCTTACTGAGCTATAAGGACAAAAGTTGGCTACACAGTGGGGCAGTGTTGCTTAAGAATTTCATATCACATTAACAACATGCTGGTAGAAAATTAAGGGTTGCATTTACAAAAATATGACATGGTAAGTTATGTTACATTTCAACGAGATGATGACATGTAAGTTATGCTACATTTTTAACGAGATGGTGACACAGTAAGTTCTATATGTTAGTAGGAGGAGGAACGAGTTGCTTCCTTACACCCTTTGACTTCTGAACAGACTTTTTGTTTGCTAATTTGTACTTTTCTATCCAAGCACTGGCAAATGAAAATCCACGTATGGTGATCCACATGTCGATGATCATCATCAAAAGGGCTTCACTTTCACCATCTTCCCAATCTGCCGAAACCAATGACCAGTAAAAAAAGTACATCCTCATCCTTTAAGATTCTACTTTTAGTTTCTTCCTTAAAATTCTCTGGTAGTGGGACTTGGAAGCAGCGTTGAACCATCATTTCCATTGAATGGAAAAACATATATGTTGGATCATTCACATGCTTTAACCCTCCTCGATCTGTTAGATTGATCCAGTCTTGGGAGTCACTGGAAATGTCGTCAGCATCATCCGTCAGATCAATCAGACAGAGAGTGAGCTGATCTTTGAGTGGGTGTGATGAAGTACGGAGCTTTTTTGTAAGCGCTCATGGTATATAGCCTGCAGCATACCGAAGGGCATTCTGCTCCTCATACGAAAGGGATAACTCTTCTGGTGATGTACCAGCAGAAGTTGGCTGCACAATGGGGCAGTGTTGCTTCAGAATTTCATCAAAAATCTTTCCAATAACATACTGATAGAAGGTTGGATCTGGGTCGGTGCTGGTAACTTTCTGCAAAAGTCCACCCATTCAGATTTGAAGGCCTCTGATGACCGAAGCTGGTGAAATGCACCACAAATCTTCATTCTACCAGAGCGATTCATTGGGTGATTTGCAATACACTCTTCCAATGACGTCACCACCTTTTTGCTGAATGCAGCTGTAACAATTTCATTACTGGGACAAGCCATCCATTTTGATAACTCTTCAGCTGTCTGCAAAATTGTTGAGCAGAAACCACCCTCTGTAATTACCGCCTCCACGCCTCTTTTCAGGAGTTCACAAGACACTGAAAGTCCAGTTACAAAAATTATGTATACATTAAAGTCATGGATACACTAAACCAACTTTATTGTAGTTTAAATTACTTACATACATACAGTATGCTTACCATTTCGATCGTCTGTACACGATGAACTGTAGGCAGCCGCAGAACAGGCAGAACCACTGCAACCAGAAGCTTCCATCTTCAGCTAAGTTATCAACAACAGCTGCAAGTTTAAATACCGCGCCATTAACTCGCGCGCGCGTGCACCTCGCGAACGACTTCTGGCATAACGCAGATTGGACGCGTGATAAACGATGTTTCCAATCCCGGTACGGAGCTATATTATCTATGCACACATGCACAAGCAAATCTCACACAACTTTAGGCCAAAGCAGTTTAATTTCCTGTTTCTCATCCAATAAGTTGTCAGAATTCAATGCAGGCGGGCGGGTTAAAATACAAACACGGTGTTAAAAACACAGCACGTGACCTTGCATGCTCTTCAAATTAGCTTTCACATCCAATCCGCGGCCCACCTAGCAAACCTGAACGACAAGCTGCAAGACAGAAAAACAAATAACGAGCACCCTTGTGCATGCGTGAGGTTAGTCTGAAGTTGCCTACCCTTCGATTGCAGGAGGTAAGCGAAGGATCGGCAACGCCAGGCTAGCACAAAGTTTACCTTACTTAATTCCACAAGTAATGCGGAAATAACATGGTAATGTATATTTGTGTTGTTGCAGGAAATCAATGTGGGCGGTGGATGAGAAACAGGAAATTTTCCTGCTTTGGCCTAATGGAACTTCAAGCAGACCTCGTTAGCAGTTTCCATTGAGCTCACCAACCACACAACATTCTGCTAGCCTCATTCCCAGATACAAAGTGGCAGACACGTCCTTCAAAGTCTCGTTCCCAGTTCTATGCTAAGTGTTTCAGTGGCTAGTGCCCTGAAGTGCAGTTACAAAATTAATGTAGACATTTTACCATGACTATGACAGGTGATGAGTGTCTCCTTATGGAGGGCCTCACTCACTTGGAACACATCTCATGAATTATGAGATAAGTCTCACTCAAGTGAGGCTGCTGGCCTTGAGAGGTCTACTCACAAGACATACGACAACGCCGGTCTAGGGAGGACCAGGTGGATTTATTAACTTGCGTTCTATATTTATATTAACATATGTACGCGTACCTCATCACTGGGTTCAAAATCGGGGTGGGCAAGAGGACTACCTCTACACAGCAGTCGTTGTAGGTGAGACCACCTAGCAGCTTCAGTTATACCACCCGCGGACATGTCTGACAAGGTCAAGTCTCAAGATGGTCGACGGTTGCTGTGAACTTTGACCCGATACGCACGTTATTAGCCCACCCGCTTCGGAAACCCACTTCCACTTTAAGTACTGTACAAATACGGAAACCTTTCCAGTTAGATGTCTGTGTGTAGGTTTTACGGTATCTCAAATTTAACCCATTCGCTGCTGTATTTTGAGCAAAATGGCTTGGCGTATGAAATTGCGGCTTCCTAGCTTTAAGCTAACTCAAAGATGTACTAGAGGCGATGCAGCGAAGTGTAGCATTCCAAGAGGTCGCAAAGATGTCAAGAAGGAGGCTATGAATGATGAAGAAATGGGAAGTGAAGCTGGGCCATCTTGGGAAAGCCCACCATCGGCTATACCTTTACCAGACTTGGGAGAATTTGAGGCAGAACATGGTTCTACTCCTACTCTACATGAAGTGAAACAGGCTGCGAATGTAGCAGCCTGGGGAAATATTCGTTCTCGTCTCTTACAAGCAGCAACTGAATGTAATGCAATGCCAGTTGATGTGTGTTGTATCGTTTGCTCTGGTACAGCGAAGTACAGGTGTATCCACTGTGGTCCACTTGCCTACTACTGCCTTTCATGTCTTGGGGATTCACATTCCAAGGCAAATGTGTTGCATGGTCCAGAAGTTTGGGATGTAAGTCACACAAATGAGGAAATGAGGGAAGATCACCACATTTATGTAGCTGATTACAAATGAATGGTGTCAAGAAAGCATCTATGGTGATAGAACCAACTTTACACTGTCTATTCTGTACCTTAGGAGGGTGTGTATAAACCTGTCGTGATTGAGAATGGAATAATAGATGCCAGGTCTCATCAGTGTTCAACAGTAAAGAGAGTACCCCTTTGTTGCATAGATGAATGGGGTATGTTGAATTATAGTAATACCCTTTGTTGTAGAGATGAATCAGTACCTCTGTTGCATAGATGAACTTGTCTTGCAAGCAAGACCCTTTCTGTTTCATAGTGCCAATAGCCGTCGGTATCAGCATGTGGAGGATATTGAAAGCAATTGGTGCTGTGGAAGGAAAGGGTCTAGCTTGTGAGATTATAGATGAACAATATGCTATGTTGAATCATTAAGCATGCATGTCTCTCTTGCATGCATGTTTTGTAGGTATGGAGCACCACATTACCTTCTGCTGCTGTCAGTGTGAGCCTACACCTGTCACAATGGTCCGAGCTCGGCTTTGGCCAGCCAGCCCTCGTTTTCCCCAGCTAGCCTTCACATTTGAGTTGCTTGACTGGGCTGAAGCACTTCTTCTTGAGTGTCAGGTGGCTCTTGGAGATTTGTGTAAAGCTCTCTACTTTAAATGCCCCCATCTAGTGAACAAGGTATTTTGTTACATCTGTATATCACAGCCATCTTTAGTGCTACTCAGGTTTGTGATTTGCACTGGTCCTACCCCTAAAAACACTTTACTACTCATAATGGCATCTGGAAGTGTCCTCATAACTAGGACCTTGCTTGTTTTCTCCTTTTCTTTCCTACAGAGAAAGGATATCTATCCAGCAATGATTGATGCTTTTGAAGAATACAGGTATGTTATATTAATTCTGTACTGTGTGTGGTAAATTCCTCAAAGTGTCTATACAGGTACCTGAAGGTTGAGCTTCGTCACTTGGGTTATTTAAGTGGAGAGCTTGACGGTGGAAATATGTGCCCAGCTTGTCCCAAGGTATAATTTCTACCTATACGTTGCCACAGAAAGTTGCTGTTCTTGACAAATACCAAATGTGGCTCACAACCTTATGTTATAGGAAACTGGGAGCGTTGTTCTTTCCATGGATGCTCTTTTTGGACTCCCAAGGAAAAAGTCAGCCGGACAGAGCTTCAGAAAACCCCTCCATGGGCACCTCTACTTCAGTGATCAACAGGCAGTTGATGAGTACGTGGCATGTACTCCCCAACAGAAAGCAACTGAGAAGGTATAAGCTCATTTAGGAAATACACAATGACAATGTATAACTTAGTATCATTTTTTCTAGCCATGCAGTAACTTTCTTGCTGGAGATGTTCTTAGGTCATCAAAACGGTACAAGGCTCTAGATGAGACAGCTCTGTTTGGCTGTGCCTGCAGGCATGAGTTTACCCTGATGTTCTTCAATCTCAAACACGGAGAAAAGTAACTACTAATTTGAATAGATTGGTATCAGAGACTTAAGTTCCTGCATTTACAATTACCTTTGTATAGACTCGCCTATAGTGAGTGGCTACTGCAGGAGATGATTCAATGTTACCCCTCAAGGATCACAATTTACTTGATGTATGACATTGCTTGCACTCTCATAAAGCATCTTAAGGTAAGGTGTATAATATATCCCTCCTAATAGTGTTTGCCTAGACAACAGGTGGGGTTTAACTGCGACATTTTCCCTCCCTGAGGACCACAAAGTGGCTCACAATCCTATTCATTACCATAGTATATAGTACGGTTTTTAGGTGCGTAAATAATGTTGCAAACGCTTGCACATGTACAGATGTGTTTACAGTAATAACAACAAAGGACCAATCAGATGGGATATATAATAGTCATAGCACAGGTGGCCAGGGATTTATGGCTGTCAGTAAACAAACTTCATCCTTGGGCTACACCCTCAGACTTTGTCTGTTTACTGCCATAAGTTCCTGGCACTAACATGCTTAATCGATTTCATACACATTATGGATCATCATCTTTCAGAAGACTGGCTCTGCTGAGGTCTTAGAGAGGGTACATTTTGCCTTACCATCTTTCCATGCATATGGCCACAAACCAGATTGTCAGGTAACAGTTCATAAAAGCCAAGTAATTGTTATCTTTCCTTCAGATTACTCTGAGCCCAGTTCGGTGTGCTGGTCTTGGAATGTCTGATGGGGAGGTAATGGAGCGCCTCTGGTCATATCTCAGACGCTTCTCACGCATGACCAAAGAAATGCGTCCTGCACACAGAACTGACATTCTGTGCCATGCCCTCCTTTACTATGGCTCCAAAACCAAGCAAAAGCTAGGTAATGATATGGGGATCCTAATGGGAGTTCTGAATGATCCAAGGTTTATTAACGTTGAAAGGTACACTCCTGGTACAACGTTGGAAGAGAACTGATCAAATGAAGATTATTGCTTCCCAGAAATATGAACAACTTGTTTCATCCCTTTCAGGTAATTGGTATGGAGTTTGTTATAATAATAGTGAGTTAGATTCAAACATTTGCTGTTTGCTTGGTATAGTTTCTGTGACTGAAGAAACTGTCCAGCACTGGATTGAAAATGAAAAGTCAGTGATCACCAGCAAGGATGTGCACTGCCCAGTGGCAGATTGGAGAACGACATACTTTTTGATGGTCCAATCATACTTTCTCATACGGTATTACAACTATGTTACATAGTAATATAACAGGAAGTAAGATAACCAGTGTTGGTTCTTCTTGTATAGGGACAACCTGACTGTTGGTGTGGAAGCTCAGGAAGCAGTTTCCTCCTTTGAAACATTACCCAGGTGAATCAGGGTAACAGGAGTTGGCTACACTACCAAGCAATACATAATTAATGCTGTCTCAATCCACCATAGACTTGATAACCAGCTGTCTGAGTTTGAGCAAAAGCATGGCATTGTAGTTCGTTGGACTGCAGATGATCAACAGTATATTGATGCCAGATGCCACCATCTCAAAGAGAAGCAGCAACAATTACGATCATCACTTTGGGCTGTAATCTCCAGGAGGCACTATCTTTTGAGAATGAAGGCAAAATATGCTGGTATGACAATAGAAAGTCTATCCTAAAGTTGTGTGTTTATAATATCATGTTCTTACTTATACAGATGGGCAGAAAGTTGCAAAGAAACTCTCTAAGAACATTTCAAAGGAAACCTGTAACGTCAAGAAGCTTCTAGATGAGTATAATGCTGTGTCCTCCCAAATAGAAGTACAGTGTCCACCAGTCCCTCTAGCTGATGTCCTTTCCTCTGACTCTAAATTTTGGCAATTTCCCTCTGACAAACATGCACCGGGGGATGTTCCTCTTCGCATTCAACAGGATATCATCGAGGCATTTCATTTAAAGAGGCGTTGCGATGAAGAGCTGCTACTCCTGAAGAATGAGATGCATAATGTAATCAATTACTGGAATCAGAGGGAGGACTGTATCAAAAGGTTACTTCTACAGCTGACAGAAGATGACAGCCAATTTAGCAGAGGTTCACAGTGTCTCCTTAAAAAACTTTTGTGGGAAGTTGAACTGTTACGTTCAAGAGCAGCTTCAGCGTTTTCTAGTGTGATTTCACTTGCCGGATATGAAACTACAACCCCATCCTATGACACGGATTCTGAAACCTCTGATGAAGACAGTGGCAGTGACTGTGCTATATTATGATTATACTGTGCAAGCATGCATGTCAACTGTATTGTCTTTCTACACAACTCAAGATAGTTGAGTTATGTTGCAATTGTATATGCATCATAGTAGTGTAATTAACACCTCAAACAGCAAGTAGCTAGGCCTGTGCATGTGACAAAGGGTAAAGCATCCCAATCTGTAATCTGTACGTATCTAGTACATTAACATATAGCCCTATAACAATAATACTTGCATGATGAAGAACACCAAAAGAAACATGTAACAGATGTGTGTTCACATACACATGCAGCATATAGCACAACCATGCACCTAGTTGTGAACTACATAACTTGTGCTTGTGTAATACTTGAACTCAAAGTAACCAACTTCTCACTGACCGGTACATCCATTAGAGTACAACAGGGTGAGGATGCAGAAATGTGTACAAAGATAACAAGCAATGTTTATAATGTTCATCTGCATGAATTGCAATGCCAATCTTTGCCTTTAAGACTCTCATCCACAGCCAGTCCGATACATTCCTTCTGAAACCACTTTCTACACCTATCACATCGTACCATTGCTTTCTGAGGGTTGTTGGGTGTGTGGCAAATGCAGTAGACTTTCAGTTTGTAAGTGTTCTTGATATGATGCCCAATGGGGATTTTCCTGGGGCGTTTAAGAGGAAAACGTTCCAGTTTCCTATTCTCTAAACACTGTAGGAAGTGTATTCGCATTACTTCTGTATCATACCGACAGAGCAGGGGATCTTTCCCAAAGGCGAGTTCTGTAGCATTCGCAACAGCAAACACACCACAGTCACACCCATTAGGCTGGGTTTGGATGTTCACCATGTTGATGGTCACATAATCACCCTTTGGCCTCCAAAATGAACAAATTTGCATCTTTGCATCCAGATCTAAGGTGGCATAGGCACTATCGTAAACATTAATAGTATTAGCTTCACAGCCAATGTTGGAAACGGATATCCAATGTGATTTATATACATTCAATATCTGAACAAATTCTCCTTGCACTTCCTTAAATTGCTGCTTCTGCCATAGGTAAGGAGGTTGCAAACCACCTACCTGAGGAAATGCATCATGGAGTAGCTGCTGGCATCCATCAATCAATCTGCAGTTTAACCATGCACTAGACTTTAAGAGCTGCTTATCTGACTTCAAAAGGTAGGGTCTACTCATCCATTCATTGGGATCGTCTTTTAGTGGACTTGTGGAGTCAATGTTAATAACATTTTCACTGGATATGGGAGGTGGGCTAGTAGGAGTTGGAGGATTGTCAACGGATGTGGGGATGAGAGGAGGATTGTCACTGGGTGTGGGAGTGAGAGGAGGATTGTCACTGGATGTGGGAGTGAGAGGAGGATTGTCATTGGATGTGGGAGTGAGAGGAGGATTGTCACTGGATGTGGGAGTGAGAGGAGGATTGTCACTGGATGTGGGAGTGAGAGGAGGATTGTCACTGGATGTGGGAGTGAGAGGAGGATTGTCATTGGATGTGGGAGTGAGAGGAGGATTGTCACTGGATGTGGGAGTGAGAGGAGGATTGTCACTGGATGTGGGAGTGAGAGGAGGATTGTCACTGGGTGTGGAGGTAAGAGGAGGATGATTCTTGATGGAAGGATGACTGTTGGTGGGAGGTTGTCTCTTAGAAGAAGGATGGTTCTTGACAGGAGGTTTGGCGGGAGGATGATTCTTGACAGGAGGTTTGGCGGGAGGATGATTCTTGACAGGAGGTTTGGTGGAAGGATGATTCTTGACAGGAGGTTTGGCGGGAGGATGATTCTTGACAGGAGGTTTGGTGGGAGGATGATTCTTGACAGGAGGTTTGGCGGGAGGATGATTCTTGACAGGAGGTTTGGCGGGAGGATGATTCTTGGTGGATGTGGTGGAAGCTGGGACATTGGCTTCTGGCAGTAGAATGGGAGGATTGGCTGTAAAAGGAGGAAAAACTTTATGTAAACCACTCAAGTTGTAACATATCTGATGTCTCTAACCTGCAATGATGATTGCATGCAGATACTCCAACAGTTGTGGCGTAATGCATTTCAGCGTTGTTGATGTCCCAACCACTTGACTGAACTCCTCATAAAACCCAATGGAGAATCCTTGAAAACCAAGATCTTCAAGTTCGTTGTACTGTATGTGTAAGAGAGTTGGTAGATTTTCCTTGTAAGTTCATGCCAGAGATAGGCTACATCCTAAGGTTTAGCTATCTACTCCGAAGATTATTGGCAAGAGATTTCAGGTGTCCCAGTAGACTACTGAAAAAAGGTTTTTGGGTTTCCCAGTAGACTACTGATAACAGGTTTTTGGGTTTCCCAGTAGACTACTGAAAAAAGGTTTTTGGGTTTCCCAGTAGACCACTGAAAAAAGGTTTTTGAGTTTCCCAGTAAACTACTGAAAAAAGGTTTTTGGGTTTCCCAGTAAACTACTGAAAAAAGGTTTTTAGGTTTCCTAGTGGACTACTGAGAAAAGGTTTTTTGGTTCCTAGTAGACTACTGGAAAACTATTCCTTGTAGACTATTGGGAAAAGGCTTCTGGGTTGACTCCTAACCTACCAGTTTCTGGATCTTCTTGAAGGCTTTTTCACCATCTTTTAGCACTTCCTTTTTTGTCATTCTCTTTACTGTATCAGTGGTGCTAGTCACCTGACGTTTCAGCTCCTCTTTTTCTTGTATGGACATTCCTTGGTAGATTGCACTTGCCTCCTTGTTGAATGCAGCGGGGTTTTTCGCCATTGCATTCTTTCCAACTATAAATGGAGGCAAAGATAGCTATGAGAGATTGTGGATAAGTGCATGGTTATAAACATTGGCAAATATAACCGGCTAAATACCTTCACTTTGCCCGAAGTTTTTGAGATGTTGCTGCCAAGGTGTTAGTCTGACTCTCTTTCGTGGACATGCTTCATCCAGTGAGTCTTCAGCATGCCGTTTTTTCATGTTCTCTCTCCGAATCCAATTCTATATTGAAGTGTAGCATGTCAAATCATGTGAATTTTTAAATTTCTTAATACGCATACCTTAACCTGATTTTCAGTCAGACCTGTGGTTTCCATAGCTATTACAACAGCTGCAGCATGCTTTTTCCCCCAGCCAATCATCCCTCTTTCATACAATGACTTCAACGATTGTTGCAATGGCCAGTAGGGAACGGTTTCCCTGGAACTATTCTGCCGCGGCATTGCTCATTCTCTGGTTCAGACTGAGAATCCAGTGAATCTGATGGAGGACTGCTGCACCTTGACTCATGCAAAGACTCCAGATCCTGTGCCGCATTCTCACACTCAGAATCAGAGGCCATGTCTGCAGCAATCAAGCGTATTCAGCAGATCAGAATACACGTGTTCACTTGCAGTCACTAGGGGGTTAAACAAAGCGGAAACCTACATCAGTGTAGCGATGTCGGGGTGAAAATCAAAATTCGTTTATCACAACAACAACCTTTATTTTTGAAAAGAGCTTAAAATGGCGATTCCAACGGTACCCATATCAATGAGATTGGGTGAATACAACAAGCGGTATGGTCTTCGAAATGTAACTGGTTTGCCAAATTTTTTCTACGTCATTTTAGCGTAATATTCCGGTCACTACCTTTCCGGAAGCGACTGTAAGCCCGATCAGAATGAAATTCGCTGTGAAGGATAGTCTGTACCTATTCAGTCCAATGAAGGTTGTGGATTTTAGATATCTAGTATAATCCTTGCACTAGGCTTGATAAATGCTTAAAAAACGGCATTTTGTGGCCATAAATAGTTGCATTTCCGGGGAAGTTGTAGCAAGGTTCCAATCAAAAACCTGTACCATCCCATTGGACAACTACTCTAGTATACAGAACTGGTTGTGCTTTCTTGAATATTGAAGTGACTGTGAGCAGCATCACAAAATGTCTTAATACTTCAACAATTTGCAGAAAAGTAGCGAGATGTGACAAAAACTTGTGTGTAGTTTTGATCGAGGCATATATTTTTAACAAAGCTGTGCAAGGAAATATGCCCAAGCCTCTAAGGAACCTCTACATCAAATTTGATGTGAATACATTAAGGCATTGTGGAGAAATGGCCTGTGTAGAAGAATATTTACATACTTTTGGAAATTCTGACATCACTAATCAGTGCATTTGGTGTACAGGTTCTCATGTTTTACCAGTACGAGTACTGGAATAGGTTTCCGAACCGGGTGATTAGCCTCGTTCCCAGACCTCCCTTCTCTCCCGAACGCAAACCAAAAAACCCCGGGCTGGCGACATCGAGGTGGATGTGCACTTAGCATAGTATTACTGGATGAGTGAGATCTATTTGCAGGGATAAGCATCTACTTATGATCCAGTCTGGGGCTAGTGAGAGCTCCAGAACTGAATTCAAGAAATTCAGTTCCATTGCATACTTTGTGACCAGGCTAGTGATGGTCAACCTTAATGCAAACGTACTGCAAGACTGCTTTACGCTGAGATTTGGTAACTACACAAACACACTGCATAAGCCTATAATGCATGATGTTCGAACTGAGCTGAAATCAACAGTAGAGCTCTAAATTGAAATTATAGCAGTCTAAGAAACAACTTGATACCTTAATCTATAGCTACTTCAATGCCAACATTAGGGCTCCCAACGAAAAAATCGAAGGTGCTCCGATTTAAAATCTGTTGTACTAGAACTAACTATCTATCTGAGATATATAAAAACCGGACTATAAAAGTTGGTGCTGCAAAGCTATTTTCAGTCAATTCGTCTTGGACTTGAAAGGGTTAAGTGCCAAAAATTGGGCGCAGTTCGGTTCAAGTGACTTTTGAAGCTTCGCTATGAAACTAGTGGTACTGATGGATTTCACTTGATGTATCTTGTGCAAAAATGCCTGGACCACTCAAGTTTATAGCTGTCAAGAGACTACATTAGCTGTTATTTTATGTTGCAATACATTTCTCCCATAGAAGAATAATTGATAGTTTGAAGTGACTTTTGAAAAGTAAATTTAGCAAACACCAGTGCAATTGATTATCTACCATTGGTAGAGTATTAAAATAGCTGGACCACTCGCGTGGATATCTGTTAAAGGTATGTTCATATATAATCCCCCATATAAAATCAAAAATCCCATAATGGCCATATTTTGGCACATAACCGTCTGTTCGCTTTATTTATTTTCGGAAGAACGAAAGTCATAGAAACTATTGTAACTGTAGTTTACAAACAAGGTCACTTGGTTCTTGGATTTCAGCATACTTGAGTCAACTTCGTTCGCTCTTAGATTTTTTGTTGGGACCCCTACCAACATGAAGGCAATTGTAGCAGCAATGCCGCAGACTGGTCTAGTCAGGCTAGCCTACAAGAATTGCATACCTTGCTTGCATTGAAATCCAGGTCCCAATGCACCAGCATCTTTTAAGCAGTTTGGTCTGGAGCAGAGTTGGAACACTCTTGATTTCACTGCAAGATGACCTCAACCCACTTTTTACAGATATCAGGCACCCCACCCCACCCATATCGAAACCAAGCTGTTCCCAACACTCAATGCCAACATGAAGGCAATTGCAGCAGGAATGCCGCAGACTGGTCTAGTCAGGCTAGCCTACATGTAGAATTAATTGCATGTATATACTGTATACCTTGCTTGCATTCAAATCCAGTTCCCAATGCACCTGGGTAACTTGAGTTTGCAAAGTCTGGAGCAGAGCTGAAATGCTCTTGATAGCATAGAATGGCTTCACTGCAAGATGACCTCAACCCAGATCATGGCACTCACCCCACCCACATCGAAACCAAACTGTTCCCAACACACAATGCCCATTCCCTCACCAAGCAACTTAGTTATGCAAATTTAATTAGAAGTGCTAAGCAATTGTTGCTAATCAATTGTATAAAATGGAAGTGAAAACATGCAATCACAATCAATAAAAAAATTGGTTGCTGTCCAAAATTGCCAGACTTCCACTAAAGTATATACAAACACAACAAATCAGTGTTATGAGAAATTGCACAATTATAAGAATCGCCTAAAAGCTACAATGTTCCACTTGGAAGTCTCTAACACTAGCTTCACTTATTATTAAAGCCATACGTGTTTTGGATGTGAGCTCCGAGATTCTGTCGAGCATAATCACGCCACTGACTGTATGGATTCCACCTTGGATAGGATTGTGAGTAAGCACGAGGTCCCCACTGGTTGTATGGGGCATATTGCCATGGATTCCACCTCTGATTGTCTTGTGCATAAGCACGAGATCCCCACTGTGGATATGCATACCCATATGAATTCCACATTGAATTGCCTTGTGCATAAGTGTGGAACCCCAACTGGTCAGTTTGTGGTGCAGCATTTTGCCGTTGTGTATTCTCATTTTGAATTAACCTGCCTCTGAAAAACAGTACTGGAGACTCTGTTGGAGACTGTAGCACAGGAGAGGCAGACGGTTCTGTAGTATGTGGAACAATAGTAGGCTCAATAGTAGTAGGTGCTTCTGTTGTAGGTGGAGTAAATGTAGGAGTAGGTACCTGACTTATAGCCATTTCTATACAGCTTAAAACCATTCCAGGATTGTAACTAGGGAAGTATATTGGCTGACCAGGCCTATACGGCCACCCATTTCCTCTTTGTCCTGGGTAGAATTGACGAGTTGCAAATCCACCTTGTCCTGGTCCACCACCATCTCCAAAATCACCTTGTCCTGGTCCACCACCACCACCACCACCACCACCACCTTGTCCTGGTCCACCGCCACCTAGTCCTGGTCCACTAGTGTTACTGCTATTTTCAGATAGAGCTTCATTCCAAAACCTGCTTCCTTGTCCTGGTCGGCCAGCTCCAAAGCCACCTCCTTGTCCATGGCGGCTTCCATTTCCGTTTCCATCGTATCCTGGTCTGTCACCATCTCCAAAGCCACCTCCGCCAAATCCACCTTGTCCATGTTGGCTGCTATTTCCATTTCCACCTTGTCCTGGTTCAAATTCACCTCCACCAAATCCACCATCTTGTCCTGGTCCACCACCACTTCCAAATCCACTACCACCTCCTGGTCTACTGCTGTTTTCAGAATGACCTCCATCCCAAAATCCACCTTGTCCTGGTGTACCACCGTTTCCAAAGCCACCTCCTCCTCCAAATCCACCTCCTCCAAATCCACCTTGTCCATGTTGGCTGCCATTTCCATTTCCACCTTGTCCTGGTCTGCCAAATCCACCTAGGCCGCCGCCAGGTCCCATCATTGATCGGTAAGTGTTATTTCCTCCGCTGGTCTGGTTTCGCTCCTGTACATCATCTTCCTGCAGCAAAATCTCTTTTATCTCCTTCAAAAGGAACTCGGCGCTTGGTGCAGGGCGAGATTGTGAGCGGACGCTCAACAATGCGGCGATCAACAATACGGAGAAAGCTACTCTCTTCATAGTCTTCTCGCGAGAACACCGAATCGACAACAGCAACCACTAGCAACGTCTCTGTAGGTACACAGTGCCTGGCCTGCAGCTTTTTATGCACATCCCAATTAGTAAACTGCCTGCGAGGAAGCGGCGGGCGTAAGCGGCGGGCGCAGCGGCACACGCGCGAGACTAGACTCAGTCTAAAGCTGCGGGCGGTGACCCATACTGGTGGTGGTTGATAAATGTATGCTCGAATTATGCCATTCCACATTCGCCAATTCTCTAGCCCATTATCACGGCCAGAAAAGGTACCAAGTATTATGCCCGTAATTATAGAGCTGTGCAAAATACAGGCAACTGAGTATTGATATCATTAGTGATGCAGTGCAAGACTCGGACTCAGAGGATGTAGATGCTGACAGTTGTTCACAGGATTCACCATTTGCTGAGCTGGAACTCATGTTGTAATATAGTCTGTGACTAATGATTTTGCAAGAGCACAGTCCTGTAGCCTGACATGACATGACTAACTTCATTATTGTGCTCTGGATTTTAAGAATGTTGCTCTTATGCTTGTAGCTAGCTACTAATTATGCTCAAAATAAACAAGATGATCAAAAAGGATGGAGGATCTGTATTGCACATAGATGGTTCTTTTTAGGGCAAAAACTATACAGATTTGCATTTTTCAATCTTGGATTGCACACATATATGGTTTCTATGGAGAAATATAATGTTGTTATCCCGAAAGGGTCGAAAGGTTGGAACTTGCAATGTAGTGTACCACCAGGACATTGCATCCACTGTTCATGTATAGTAGTAATGCTTACAACTTTAAAGCATTTTGCTGAATATATATTCCACTGACTATAGCTACCACCATTTTTCAGATAGCTGAATAATGAGCACTGTAGACAGAGAGGGTTGACACCACTGTCTGTATTATGCATCAGCAAAACAAGATTGTGAGCATACAATACATCTCATTATTGGTCTATTTACCTCTGGACAAGCTGGAGACAAAGTACTCTTCACTGATATAGTTCTGAGTAATCTAATTACAAGTCTCATGTTTGAGCCCTTGTGTTCCAGGGGCAGACCAAGGGGAAGATAATGGGGGAACAATCCATTCACCAACCTACTTGTAAAGATGACCAGACAGATCAAGAGAAGCCTCACACGCAGATGACCCCATCTTGGTGGTCAGTGCATACACATGGCTGCAAGGTCAGCACTCAGTAAGATATGTACATGATGTCACATGAACTCCTTAGCTATGACAGTTGTTACGTAGTGTTAGTAATGATCATCAGTGGGACCCCCAAATTTTCCAGAAAGCAAAATCAGAACATCAAACTTTAAATCTTCCTGGGGACCATATTTTAAAGAATGGTCCTAATTTGGGCATGGTTTCAGACTCCCGTACTTTGCATTTTTCTATCATAAACCTAATCAGATGAAAAATTAATAGTATGTGCAAATCAATACACTATAATTATACTGTAGACCTGGTTTTGCTTGCATAGCAAAATAAAAATTGAGTTTCCAGGTTTGGAAGCAAGTTATGAATCACACTGACGGCCACACCCGCACAAGAGGTGAAGCATGACAGAGAAAAATTCAAAGTCAAAGCACTGCATGATGGTGCTTGTGTGAGGCCACCATTCATGGTCCTTATGCCTGAAGCAAGATCTTCCAACATGAATGATGTCTCGTCTTTGTTCCACCATTGGCTTGCCTATTCCAATACACTTTCAACTGCCTGACCGTTCCTTTCCACCTATGGTAGTACCTACCACACCTGCCTGTAAAGGTCTCAGCAGAAGACACTCCCGCACTGCTTCCGTGGCAATAATGTAGTAGCCAACAGGAAACGCGGTCTGCATGCACAAGTGATTACAAGTTGATCCATGTCACCAAACCAACAGTGAAGTTAATCGGGTCCCACTACTTAGTCTCCGACCATGGTAGACTTTGCAAGTCCATTGGCTGCTACTATGAATATGTGTTCAGAGTTCATGTATGTTTGGTCTCTACTGTATCAGCCTGGTTTGTTAATGGTGGATGATACCAATGTGTAATACTAAATGCAGAGAAGTTTTGTCTCTTTCCGTTATACATTGCTATTTTTTGGATTGCAATGTTATTGCCAGGTGAAGCAAGCATTTAATGTAAAGCCTCAATCTCTTCTACAGGACAGATTGACAGACAGACAAAACCAATTACCGGACTCTGCTTTGTGCATGCTCAGATGGGGTGACAACCTAGCTCCCAGCCACCCACAGTGGCTCAGAAACGGAAGTGATAATCCTGTTGCTATGGCAATGGACACTGTTGTTTGAATATTTCAGGAGGTCTATCTAATGGATGCCCACTATCTCCACATTTTGAACCATTTCATTGACTTTGCTCATTCCTCTGGCATCACAATACAAGCAACCACATTCATTTTCCCCAACAGAAAGAAATTTGATAATCATCTCTCCAAGATAATCACTAATGTACAAATGTTGTCTTTTTTATTGTATAGGAGGAATCTTCCCAATTAGCTAATTAGGTTTGATGCAGGACCGGCTGAGTGGTAGGGCTGGTATAGGGCTTCGGCCCTAACAGTATGTTAATTACAATGCACAGTACGTGCTTTCCCGACCTTTGAAGTATCAGACCTTCCTCTTTCCCTGACCAACCATCCATAGCTTCCTTTGTTGAAGTCAGTTTCCAGAATGGCCCTAGAAGCAATCTCAAAGCAACTGTGTTTTTTTTTTACAAATTTCCTAGGGGAGCATGCCCCCAGACCCCTCTATTCTTGTTTGTTTACACATGCACACACACACGACACACATGACACTCATAACCATAGTGAAGCAGTCCTCCTACTATTAATCTAAGTTTGCTTCCCCAGGCTTGTGCAAGTTAAATCCCTGTGATATTGTCTCAAGTATCTACCATCATTCCCAGACCCCACCCTCTCACAAGGAAAATGGTCCGGTGCACCAAGTAAAACTTTAGGGCTTGGATGCACTTAGGTCTTGTCACTAGACGGGCATTAGATAGAGATCGAAATTTTAAGAAAAGTGCTAGAGGCAAAAATCTATTCTCGGATTGATATATTTTCAGACCCCATACTTCAAAGGTCTAAGCACAATAGCAACTGTGCCAGATCAACAGAGCAACAAGACATGCTGGTGCTGGGATATTTTTCGATACCCGAAACTATTGTAGTACATGGAGATGGAAAATCACATCCGAAAATACATTGTAAAGCAACGCATAACTTTCTTTCTGGCTCCTCCGAAAAGGAAAGAGTATAGTTCTTGCCCTTCCATTGGCCTTGCCTATGAGCCCATACCATGCTGCAGCTGCCAAATTTGGCTAGCAACGTGATATAATACACGATTATCAGACTTGTCCGCCAGTAGAATCGTTTTTTCCAAGGAGAGGTGCTTGAACAGATGTAATATTTCGTTTGCTAAAATCCAGGTAGAAGACTGTTTGGAGTTGAATTTCTTATGTCTGCTGGACCTCTTGCGTGCAAAAAGAGCGCAACGCTTCTTAAGTGTCCGAACATCAATTAGTGCCTCTATGTATGAAACTATCACATCAGTGTGCCATAATGACATTATCATTACACCATAATGACATAACCATTACACCACACAACAATAATATTCAATGATGACATCATCACTTCAGTGTAATATCACCACTACACATGCACCATGCAACAATGACTATCACTGAGCGATATTGATATCATCCCTTTATACACACCAGTAATGCCTGTCAGTCTACCATAGTGACATCAACATGGCAGGACACATAGTTTCCTGACATTCTCCTGTTTTCGAAAAATGAATGGCTCAACTCATGCAGCTCTTACCTCCCAGTCTCCTGCAACAATTTTGGAAGTAATGTACTTCTTCTCATCCCACAGTTTCCACAGCAATAGGACCATGGTCTGCTGAGATACTCAACGCTACACAAAACAGATCATACCAGGTTATATGACATATATCTATTGAACATTACACATTACATACTATTTAGCCTGCTTTTTGGTATACTAGTCAGTACACAAGCTGGTCTACATGACATACATGCACAGGTACTCATTCAGGCTCTTAGTACACGTATTTTTGTTACGTAAACTTGCCTGCTAGCTTCATGCTTTGCGGGTGAAGCATAGCCCATCACTGTACATGTAGCCATATAGCCCATCCACTAGATAAATGGCTACATATATAGTCTGCTTGGGACGTCTGTAATCACTGAACTGGACTACTGGACCGGACTACTGGACTGGACTACTGGACCGGACTACTGGACTGGACTATTGGACCGGACTACTGGACTCCAATTTCAATGAACTCAGTAAAAACCTTTTTAACAAGATTCACTTAACTTTAGAGTTGATACTGTATTACATCGGCAAAGAAATTTCGGTAGACTCTCCTGTTTGAGCTCTTAAAAACGCATTAACAAGCCATTAGTACAGACTAGCAAAATCAAAGTTCCAGCACTGGCATAAACATGGCATGTATGTTAGCTACTTAGGATGTTGGAACACTGACTAGAATGTAAGCATAATATAATATTCAAGCAGACTTTGAAACATGCATGCTGCGTAACATAAAAGCACAAACTAGTGCAAATAGAACCTCATTTCAGCTATGAATTTAAAATGCAGATGCTAAATCCTAACTCCCAGCTGTGTGGCATAGGGATAGCTAAGATATAGACAGATGAAAAGGACATGGGGACAATGTTGGGGGTAGTGGGTGGGTATCCTCCTACAACATGCTTAGCAACACAGGCAGGAAATCAAACCGGTTACCCATGTCCCCTGGCTTGAGTCTCTATTGCTCTCACTACCGAGCTGCAATCACCAGGCAACCAACACCCCTTACAATATACTCTATGCATACTGCACTGGTTGAACTAAACACCTATGTCTCACACATGGAAAGTAGCCTGGGGATGAGGCTACATGGAAAGCAGCAATGTAATGTCTGAAAAGTACACAGTTTCATGTCCAGACTCCACCCCCTCACAAACTAGGGACATGGTCTGGTGACAATTGAGTGCTTTCATACGAAGACAGCAGTTCAATTTGAGCAAGCCATAAACTAGTGCTACAATATGCAAGTATTGAACACAAACCAACAAAATAGCACTACATCATACAAACATTGCATTGGTTGCAAGCCAGATAACCCACAGTAACTTCATTGCCTTAAAATGATTCGGATGTCATCAGCCAGTGGTCTCAAGTAAACCATCTGAGCATGAACACAAGCAACCCAAGTTTATGCTAATTTCCCACAGCAAGCTCTACTCTCCGTGCCCTCACATTCTATTGGACAGTATCCGACTTGAGCAAGTCTCCCATATTAAGTATCTGTATAAGTGTGGATATCTGTTACTTGCAAGGCAGCTAGCTACTGGACTACAATTTTAGAGTCATCAACTATCATGGCCCTTAAGCCTCTCAATTACTGATGTATCATCTGGGACCCCCATTTTAAGGAAGACTGTGCTTGAATCTATCTAACTGTTTGCAGCCTGAATGGCTACTAAGTCCTGGAATGCTAATGCTGAAATCCTTTACTCTGAACTTAACCCAAGTACTTTTTCCACTAGAAAAGCAAATTTTAAAGTACTTTATGTATGTTTTAAGCTTAGCTATACTTGCACTGTGCTCCTGTTCATTTTATTTTCCACCCTAATGTAACAACTAGAGTTATCCATTCTAGGCAATTACTACATCCTTTTGCCAAGGCCAATTCGTTCTTCATCTTTTATTACTAAATTATGGATTGCCTTACCTGCTAAGACTGTGCTTAACCCGTCTATTAATTTGTTTTAAAAATCTGTAAGAGGTCTCTACGTCTGCTACATTCTGCTACATCTGTCTTTAAGGGTGAGAGGTAATCCATAGAGACTGGACAAGGTCAAACATTTGACACCAATGAATAGGATCTACAGAAACACAGGATTTTTCAGTGGCCAAAGTAGCTAGGTACCTTAGTATGAAGATACATCCACTTACATTTGCTAAAGATGAAGATGTACATTTTTAAACCACTGCTAACCTGATGAGTTATGGCCAAAAGTGTTGACACTTCAGCAACCCATAAACATCATTCTGGCTTGCAGCTCTGGAGCCTTGTATAAAGGCTAAGGAAGGTACGGCTACAGCTATTAACTACAAGTTACTAATCAGCCCAGCCATAGCTACCGAGCTACAAATCACACACTTCCTTTCCCTCTCCCCCCAGTAGAACAAAGTAGATACCGTATTTATAGTAGAGGCCGTAGTGCTGTTTATCTCTGCCTTTTACTATGCTACCACCACTACAGCAGAATATGGCTGCTCATCACACCAGCTACGAGCCACTGTCCACACATGGCCATGTTGCAGTTGCTATGAGAAGCAAGCTGTACATGTGGGGTGGCAGTGTTGGGTCAAAAGAGAAGACAACACAAGGTGTGGAGGTGTTAGACATCTCCAAGGAGCTATGGGAGGAGAAACCACCCCATGGCACCCGACCACCTGGACTGTGGTGCACTGCATACAGTGGTGGGATCGAGTCTTTGGGGGGTATGATGGAATGTCCCATCACATATTTAGGCATGACCTAAAAACATTTCAGTGGAAGGAAGTGCAGGTTTCAGATCCCTCCAGTGGCCCACAGAAGAAGCAGTGCTGTGGGATGTGTCCTAGGGAACCAGCTGGAGATCTTTGCTGGGTGGACAGGCAGGGGGAGGACAGATGAGTTGCACGTCTTTAACTTAGACAAAGGTGAGCACTGTGTGCACAAGATAATGAACTAGAAGCAGATCAAGCAGGAAGGCTAAGTACAAAAAATTGATCATAATTAACACTAGACAGGAACTGCTTTCAACTACATGTACTTCAGCTGATGATCATCAAACTAACCATTTTTGTCGATCCACAGGGACCATCCCTTAGCAGCTGTTGCTAACTGCATGTTGGGGGTGAGGCAACACCAAAGACAAGCAAGTTGGAAAGAACTGGGGAGGGTGGGGGGGTAGGGGAGGATTCTGGGCTCCATCCTAGATCCACCACTATAATGAGCCATGCAATCAATTTTGTATGTGCTGTAATGGTAATGGGGTCAACAGTCACTCCATACTTTAGTGATGCCTTTCAAAAAGGATGGCAGCATGCAAAGGGATGCCATTCACGATAAAATGAAACACAGATTTGATTGCACACACAGTGTACATTGTGCGGTTGCTAGTAATGTTTTTATAATTGAACATATACCTACAATTAATAGTACAACTCCTGTTATGAATGAGGAAATGTGTGCTACCAGGAGTTCATCATGGCTTTGTGACTTCGAGCATCCACAGTCTTACTACACCAGGGCATTGGAATTGAAATATTGGAGTTGGAATGATTCTGGAATTTTGTACTTAGAGAAGTGAATGTGAATTGAATGCGACTTACGGTATTTGTATCAGGAATGGAATAGAATAGAATTGGAGTTCTAGGTGGAATTCCACAATTCTGTACCAATTCCACACTGGGCAAGTTCAAGCTGGTATGGCGTAAAGGCCCTCTAAGAAGTAACTGTGTCAACATGTTCAGATTGACTTAAACGACTTCCATAGTATTACAAATTATAACTATGGTATGTGCTAGGTTATAACTACCAGTATGTGGAGACTGTGGACTTCTGCAATCAGGAATTGTTTAGGAATTTAATGGAATGGTATAGAATTATGTAGAATTGACATGGAATGGTAAAGTTACCTGGAATTGTTGTGACTTGAATCCCAGTTGCAAGGAATTGAATTGGAATGTGACCTAGAACAGAGTGAGTTGAATAGGAATTGAATTAAAACTTCAGCTGAATGAATGTGAATTAAATGATTCCGCCTTATTGCTAATGCCCTGTACTACACACCTCAGTCCATGAACAGTTATTTATAGAGAAAGTTGATACTACCATTGCTAATTAGCCTTGCTGCTAGACACTTATGACAAAATGCATTATATTCCGTTAATAAAAAGCACATCCTGCATAGTGGATGACCATGTTTAACATCTATAGGCCTGCATTTTTGCAGGGAGATGTGATTTGTTTTTAACTACCACACTCTATGTTGCCATTGGTCAGGCATCTTTTCTGCTATTCTATCCTCTGAAATTCCATGAGTCAGTTTTTTTGAAATCCGAAACCCTTAACAGCCGGTATCTCGGGCCGAAGACTGTGATGCAGATACTATAAATCGTGGAAAGGTCGCTTTCGCGGATTCCGGAACAGTACTTCGCTATTACATTGGTCAAACTTTTCTTGCTACGTTTCAGTCCGAAACGTAGCAAGAAAAGTTTGACCAATGTAATAGCGAAGTACTGTTCCGGAATCCGCGAAAGCGACCTTTCCACTCTGAAATTCCAATTTGCTACTTATTCACATATATTGTCCATTTATGATGCTCATGAAAGTTCACACAAGTGGTGCATGTCTGCATGTTCCTCTCCACTGTTTTAGGAGAGTGGTCATCTCCAACTGAGCAATACCTCCTCCTCTCTCATGGTTCTCACTCACAAATGCTGACAACAGGAGGGCTGTGTTGTATGGAGGGCAGACAGGCGGAAGAGCATCTGTTGATGCCAATGTACTTGAGCTGGGATAAGTGGTGTGTGGTAATGGTCATTACAGAATCATGCATCTCATTACCCATACATGTATGGGTTGCGGACTATAGACTAGCAGGCCATTAGAAAGATGCCACAATATTTGACATGATGTAAATAAATCACATATATTCATATTTGATTTTAAAAAGGGTATACTGCAGCACATGACATCACTCTAATATATACCAACTATCAGTTACTGTACTCATGACAGCCACAGCAGTACATACATGCAGCCAGCCATACCTGACACTCTGCATGTCGTAATAATAGAACGAAACATTATTGGCAGTCAGAAATGCAATGCACTTCTGGTGCTTGTCTATATTATAAACATTGGTCAATACTACAAAATTTCACCCAAATGATTTTTAGCATGAAAATTTCCTGATCTATGGTAGTTGTCAGTTCATTGTTATCTGTGTGTGTCCTTGATCATGCATGTGCTGATAAACTACATAGCAGGCCTGGTATATAGAATGAAGACTCAATATTTCAATCACATTCCCACCAAGTGATAACCACTAACATGAAGCAATGTATCACCTTTGTTGTGTACATGTGTGGTTTCTCTTAGCACTGGAGTGAAATGAGCACCACAGAAGGCCTTAGGTCTCCTGCAAGGTACACCCCCATGCTACCTGTTGTATTGCTGGTCCTCTTACTGGGCATGAGCACCCACTGCTGCTAGTGGGAGGTGGGTTCAGTAGATGAATATGCTCAAGGACGTGTGTATGGGTGTTGGATGTTGACAGAGTGGTGTGGAATGAGGTTAGTGATTTGATATGCCTGGTGTATGATTAGTCACATTAGTAGTACATGCACGCATGTACTACTGGTTGCATACATGTAATTATGTTACCTGAATCTTAATTCAAAGCCACGGTAGGATGTATAGACTTGTTCCCAGGACTTGTTCTCTGTAGCTACCTTCAGAGTCAAAAATGTAGCTCTTTCATGGTAAAATCACAGGGAATACCTAGCCATGAGTCAGATTTGAGTAACAAGGATAATACCAAAAAAATCAATTGGAGTACATGTAGCAAACCCCAACCATGCATGACACACGACAGATCAGGGACTGAGAGTAAATAATAACACAGGGAACTAAGGCAACACAACAATACAGCTTATATAGGACTTGGGAACAATCATATGTCCACATTGTCTATACCATATGGCTACCATTAAACAAATAACACAGAGTATGCATCCTAAAGTAGCGTTGTTTTAGTAAAGAGCTTACTATTACTATTTTAGTTTAGTTTTACCATTACCTCTCTAATGAAGGCGCCACTTTGGGCTTACATATATTTTTTAGGTGGCGCCTTCCAGTTAGACTCGTTCTTGCACTTCTGCATACGTGCGCAAATGGCAGCGTCTTTCTGCTACACTTACCTACGCTTCTGCACATTGCGGCTGTGACTCCAGTGCCGAAACGACTGGTAGGGCATCTAGAGACACATCAAAAACTCAAGCAAAAGGACACTGTGTTGGTGCCGCTCTACTTAGAAGGCACCTCTCTAAGTAAGGCACCCTCAAGGGTCAAAAGTAATTTTTTTTTTCACTCCAAACAAGGCGCCTTTGAGGATTGCAATTATTTTTTAATGGCACCTTAATTAGAGCTTTTACGGTAGTTAGTTTTTAATAATTTTGGTTTGAATCTCCAGTTTTAACAATTGTTTTAGTTACTTACAGTTTCAATTACTAAAATTCTGACACCCTTACTATTGGATCTTTTAGTTTAGTTTTCCGGGTTCACTACACAGAATTAACCTCAGAGTTTTACCCAGGTACAGTTAAGTAGCTATTGTAGTATAAATGTGCAGTGTGTGACAGTGAACAGTGATTGTCAATCTGTTTGTTGTTTCCTGTGAGAGTGTTCTTTATATAGACATGTTTCAGCATGAATTCATCTTTCAGTGATTATCCTATAATGGCTAAATTGCCACTCTTTGTTAATGATAATCACAATTCATAGTTACCACTGCTCTATTTAGTCAGTCTGTGTATATATCACCTTCATTGTGGACATGTGTGGGTTCCCTCAGCACTGGAGCAAAATGGACATCACTGGAAGGCCAAGTCCACCTGCAAGGTACTAGTAGGAAGCTGTGGGGGTGTCTTGAAGTAAGCAGGCTCCCAAAGTTGGTAGTCCATCGACCCATTTACTTCATAGCAATTAGCCTGAGTCCCCTAAGCAATATACTCTAGAGAATCTGTTTCTCTGGGATCACTTACTCCAAAGTGACTCCCACCTTGATATAGTTGGTCTTCCCTCATGCAGGCTTAAGTACATTCATTTACCACCCATGTAAATAATTTTAGAATGACTGTGCAATACTTTACAGTGTGCAAAGTAGGCTATATATTACTACTGGCAATATGAACCACAAAACCATTCGATTATGGTTAAAAATGCACTTCATTAGGAATTTTTTGCACATCTCACATTCATGTCTTACACTTACCACGTTGTTAGCTAAGGGAAGGAGGAAGGCCAGGTACTTCAAAAGCTGGGGGAAAACACATCCACCTACTGCACATTATGAATATTTAATCAACTCAGCCAAAATATTAGCAGGCCCAAACCTACCAGCCCTATACGCCACTCGTGCCAGCCCTGAGCTATTTGTATGTACCAAATAAATACACTCCTATTTATGGATCTTTTAATTAGGATACCTGAACATTAAACAAATGTTCTTGCTGCGCATAACAGGTGTGCTTTTATTGCCAATATTGCGATCATACCTAACCATTGCATTATTAAATATAGTTGTAAAATCACATTCTGATGGTTGCTATTGCCTACTCCTGTATAGGTTAATTATAATCATGATAAGGAATTCAGTGGCGGATTCAGGGGAGGTTCGTTTGGTTCGTACGAACCCCCTTCGTACGAACTGGATCGCTAACTCGCTTGCGCTACTAGCTCTTTTGAAGGGCTGCCTTCGAAAATACTATGTGCAAACGCACTACGTACACTACACCCACACTGGAACTACGCAGAAGCCACACTATCAGTATGAGAGTGCTTATTTCCCCGTGCCTTACACGGATAACCAGCTGCTTTGCAGCCTCTGCAGCCCGAAGCAGAGTTACGCCTTTAATTCTGCGGGCTTCAAACACAGCAACTAGATTTAGCAGTAGGTCATCCAACTTTTGCAATTTCACCCAAAGATTACACCAGAAAACGATTTCAGATGGTCAGAAATCCAAAATTTTTCTGGGGGGGGGGGGGGTACGTGCACTTTATAATCACATGCTCAAACCCCCCTTCTCAAAATTCTACATCCGCCACTGGAATTACCCATTGATTTCAGCTAAATCCTTAGCGGTGTAGCGTCATTCTGTGCCCAACTAGGGAGTCATGTTCACTCAGTGGTAAGGGCATTTGATAGAAAGTGCTTGGTTTCAACTTCTAGTTGAACACGATAGGCTTTTTTTAATGATATTAACTTTTTCCTCTCTTAGAACATGCAATACTACCTAATGTTGTTTTCATGCTGTTCCAGCTGTTACCATTTACCATAACTATTCGAATACTACGCCAGCTTAAAAAATAATTAGGTTGTGATCTTACGTTAGATTAGATTCATCATAGATTGAAATTGAATTTCTTCCGCAAAATTAGACCTTACGTTGGATAAGAATCACAATACGTGAAAACCCAAAGGCCTGCTTCGTAAGCTAAGTAAGTGTATAGCTGGTTTTTCCTAGAATTGTGTAAAGAATCACAAATTGTACATGGACACGCGAAGGCGGGCTCTTGCAAGCCTTACAAAGTGTATAGCTGCTTTTTCTAGAATTGTGCACAGACTTTGCCGAACTATGAAGATAGTTCACCTGTTTGTGAGACTGGTAGGAAGGCCAAGAAGGTTGGAGGTTGGCTTCAGTAATTATCTTATGCTAAATTGGATTAGCATAAATAAATTAAGACTTAGGCTTACGTAGCATTAGATTCAAGATAAATTCCTGAAATTGAATTTTTTACGTTAAATTGGATCATACGTAGTATTTGAATAATTACGGTACCTTGAATCCTCCATAATGGTGTCTGTTTCAAACTATCTTGTAATTAGTAGTCATGGTAAACACAATGATCACATCGAGCCCTGTGATTCCTTCCTTTGCAATGATCTGGCATAGCTAAGTATAAGGTTTCTCATGTTTGCTTTTTACTTTAATGTAGAACAAACCAACAGCAAATCTCAAACAGCCTTAACAACTCTCCCTCCTCCTTCCATAACCTATAGTCACTCTTTTCATCCATCTCAGAGTTGCGTGGGGGTATTTGGAAGGTGACAAAAGGCAGGTGGCAGGTTACAAAGGTGGTGACAAAGGGGGAACTGGGAAGACCAGTGGAGAGGCTAAGGGAACAGATGGGGAAGCTACAGCTGCATTCATCTAATAGAGCACTCACCAGATCTGAGGGCAAGGTTGTCATTTTGGAGCAGCAGATGGCCATAGCTGAAGAGAGGGTGAGAAGGCTGGAGAGAAAGGGACATGTAGCTAAAGCAAGGGCTGAAAATGCAGAGTGAATGGTATAGTACTACACTCCCACTGTGTTTTGACATGCACACTTATTCATTCTACAGATTGCAGACCTACAGAGAAGAATAGAAGAAGCAGAGAGGATGACCAGGGATGCAGAGAATACTACTACCGACCTTATAAGGCAGACCACCGATGCCAATCAGAGAATGAGGGAAGCAGAAGCCAGGGCTCAGGAGTTTTATCAAAGGGCTACACAGGCAGAGAAAAGAGCCACACAAGCATGCCAAAGAGCTACACAAGCTGAGCAAAGAGCCACACAAGCTGAGCAAAGAGCCACACAAGCTGAGCAAAGAGCCACACAAGCACACCAAAGAGCTGCACAGGCAGAGCAAACAGCCACACAAGCTGAGCAAAGAGCCACACAATCCAACCAGAGAGCTGCACAAGCTGAGATACAAACATGTCTCTTACAGCAGCAGAATGAAGAAATGGCTGTGAGGGTGAGACAAGCAGAGCAGACAGCAAGAGAGGCCGAAGAGAGAGTGAGGATAACTGAGCAGAGGGTCCAGAGACAGGAGGCAAGAGTTCATGAGCAGTTCTGGGCAGTGCAGAGGGAAGAAATCCAGCTCACTGACCTACAGGAGCTTGGCAGAGGTGCATGGGCAGTAAGTCAAGGTAGCCAAGTTCCGAGGTGTCTGGGTGGCAGGCAAGTGTCTGCACACCCTCATTGTCTCTGATTTCAACTGACATTTGTTTGTCAGGGAGATGAGCATTGCAGCCAGAGTGCACCACCCAAACTCGGTGCAGTTCATTGGAACGATAATGGAGGGAGAACCTATCATCCTGACAGAACTGATGACCACAAGCTTGAGAGCTGTCTTAGAGCACAGGCCATTCAACCCTACTCAGATCACCTCCATCAGCCTGGATGTGGCCAGAGCCCTCAACTACCTCCACCTGATGCATCCTGATCCCATCATCCATCACAACATCAGCAGTGCCAATGTTCTCCTGGAACCTTAGCTCAGCAAAATCTGGAGGGCCAAAGTCTCTGATTATGGCTCAGCCAACTTCCTCATGCAACTGAGAACAGTCAGTCCTGGAAACCCAACATATGCTGCCCCAGAAGCCAACTTTCCATTGCAGCAGTCACCAAAAATGGATGTCTACAGCTAGGTATTCTCCTGCTGGAGATATGCAGTCGAAAGTTTCCCAATCCAGAAGAATGTGAAGCCCTACTTCAGCGAGTACAGCAGCCAACCATGGTGGCACTGATCCAACAATGCATGGAACAAGAAACTACAAGAAGACCAACCATGAGTGACATCATTAGACAGTTGGAATGATGTGCATTATAAAGGCATCCTGACACTTGTAGCATCCAGATGCTGTTAGCATTTTTGCTGTGATACTAATATTCGTTGTATGACGTACCAACCAATAAAGTTGTTTATTAGTTTTTTAAGGCCTTTTTTACCATTTTGCTTCTCACGTGTAGTGTATACATACTATCGAATCAGTTAGGGGCACGGGGATGAGGCTCTGCACTAGTAAACTAGTGGAGTGGGAGGGTCTGCAGCGTCGATCGAGACTGAGTGAACTATGTAGACCTAGGTGCTCTGTTCACAGGAGTCCATGCAGGGGTGGGCATGCCAGCAGGAGCCAATGAGCCAATTGTAGTTCCCAGCTAGACAAGCACTGCCAACTTAGGCCATACCAAATTAATTTTATGTTTCACGGATTGCTTAGGTCAGAAACATGACCCGGTAGGCAGGCAAAAAAATAAAAATAAAAATGACCAAACTTCTCATAAATTTAATTAGGTACCACTCAGCCACACAAAACTGCTCGCCATCCTCTATTCTTGCCATGTGGTGAGTACTTAGCCTCGTTTCCAGGCCTTCGCGCGTTCGTCGCTTGCAGTACGAAGAACGCGAAGGCCCGGAACGAGGCTGGTGAGTACTGGATTACGTGTACATATTAATCGCATTTTTACTTTTTTTTTTCAATTTGCAAGAAAAAGACCCGGCCGGATCCGTGAAACATCAAATCAATTTGGTATGGCCTTACTTACTACAGGTGCACTGAAATAAAAGGCAGTATAGAAATAAAAGAAGGGGGTGGGGAAATGCACCGGCATGACTGGACAGGTAGGTTCAGAAGTAGGTGGTAGATATACTGTGCAGGAGAATCTGTTCATGTCTTTCCTGGGCGCGACTGAAATGGACAGACTACACAATGTGACTATCTAAAAGCCTGCCCCAGCACCCAAAGACCCCCTTTGAGAGCATCAGGCTACGCAAGGACATGGTTCAGGAGCCCTTCACCGCAGGACACCAGGAGACAAAGCACACTGAAGGAAACATACACGCCTTCCCCTCGAGACTGCCCTTCACGATTCACCTTTAAGCGCTGCACATGCTGCAATGCTTCCCTTTTCTGACTTAATACTGATACATCAGGTTGCTATCATAAACTGTTGCAAGGGTGGCTCCATCCCCGAGCATACCTGTCATCTGTCTCCACGTCCCCACATCGCACTAGCTTCGTTCCCAGGCCTTCTCACACCGTCTAGTTTTTGATACTGCAAGCGATCAACTAGAAGGCCCTGGGAATGAGGCTAACGTCGCGCGTACGTCGCGCGCGCGTCACGTCGATCAACAGCCATGACGTAATTTGTTTGGTATCCATGGCACCAATCCTCGGGCCCCGCCCCAGATCAATACAGCACAGCCAACCCAATGAGTCCGCTGCCGGCGCTGGCACCGCCTTGCTTATAGATAATCTCCAATATCTTGAACAGTGGAGAAGAGATATTATGGCATTCTTTGGGTAAGACGTAGAGGTGTTAAATCTTAAATACTAGCTGACTGACATTCTACGCTGTGTCAGTCACATGCGTAGTCGTATTTTTCTCTGGTAGACGTGTACAGTCGTGTACAGTTGTAGCTTCTTTAGTTTGATATATTAATCCTTCACTTACACTTTTGCAAGTGTAGGCTCAGTTATACCAAACTAGCTCCCAGCAAATGCTCTCCTCTCTACTCTCAGAGCCCATAAGTTCACTAGCAGCAGACGTCAGGAGCTACAACTGAAGCGGGAGCTGGATACTATCAAGAGCAATGTATGTCACACCCACACATCAGTCATGGACTGCAAATTCAAGAAATATACACCTTCAAGAAATATACCCTCGGTTGTTTCACTTCCAGGCCTTAGTGGAACACTATGCCAAACAGCAGGCCCCCCAGTTGCAGTCTGGTGAGGTGCTCACGCACAGACTACCCTCACAGGTATGGTACCTCACCCCCTTAATAACATTGCACATTTTATCTGCATTTGGAGCTACTTACAGAAGTACTCGTTCCAAGTCTCACACTAGCATTGAGAAACGGATGTCTATGCTCGTGGGTGGTAATGCAGAGCTTAGGGTTAGCATAAGCAAGTTTATTGTGGCCAAATTTGATTGTTGAATTTCAGCTGAGACATAATGAAGAGAAGAGAATTGGAAACATTTCTGCATAGTGCTTTATGCTGCATAAGTGCAACAGCTCTATTATGTTTGGCTATACAGGGCCATGAGCTCCGTTTACACTAGCAGTTTAAACCGGTTTCAAATCGGTTCAGGGCAGCTGTAGCCTCGTTCCCAGGCCGTTCCCGCCTCCAGTTTTTGATCGCTTGCAGTATGCAAAAACGGAGGGGAAAGGCCTGGGAGAAAGAGTCACGTGCGTGACGTCAGGTAGACGTGAGGGTAGACATGAGGGGGGCAGTGCCCGACGAAGAATCTCGAGGTCCTTCTTGTAATATCTTGTCCAAGAACTTGAGACTGTAACGTTCGAAAGACAGCGTCAATACAGCTCGTTGTTCAGTAGACTCGAGGCTGATCAATGCAAAGTTTGTGAGTTACAACGATCGGGCACCGCCCCCCTCACGTCTACCTGACGTCACGCACGTGACTCTTTCTCCCAGGTCTTCCCCCTCCATTTTTGCATACTGCAAGCGATCAAAAACTGGAGGCAGGAACGGCCTGGGAACGAGGCTAGGGCAGCTGTGTAAACGCCCCTAATGCAACTGCTTTCTGTAAACCACATAACGATGTGGTTTGGCCAAACCGGTTTAGACGTACGACAGACATCTGACAGACATCCGCAATGGCATGAGTATCTACTTTCCTGCCCATTGTGCCTTACGGCAGGCACTAGTTTTATGAGAATCAAAAGTAGTTGAAAGGATGGGCTAATTAGCAAGACTTGGAAGCGACTCTTTTACACTGTTCACAGTCATGTCGCTAGTTTCAATACATGGCATCTCACCTGCCAATGCACACACTATATGGGGTCCGCCGAGCCGAGCCATGAGTGAGGAAAAAAGCTGTCTGGTTGAAATCGGACTAACTGGACCGGCAGCTACGACCCTGCTATAACACTTTGTGCCATGGTATTATTACCCAATTCCTTTCACCTCATTTGGTTTCTCCACCCCCTCCTAGCAGCCCAAATTAAAGCCCTCACATCCACCTCGAAAACCCGCTGTCAGTGCTAAAAAGACTTCTCGTGCTCAAGAAGGTACAAAGAAACAGAAAACAGAGCCTCCGTTTTCACAGAAGATTACTATTGACACATCTGGAAAGAGATCATTTGCAGTTGCCAGTGTTCCTGCAAAGTATTCCTCAAGGGAGCCACCGAAATTACACAAAGGAGTCACCAGGGAAGCTGACCAACCTCTAAAGTCAAGGGAAGCAGAAAAAACAGCTCCTTGGTTGATATCGCAGGCCAGCATTGAAGAATCCGAATCAAGCTACCAGAGGTATGTGATCTCTCATGCTGACTACATGCAGATGGACAGTCCAGCTACAACCACTGCATCCACCACAAATGTCAAAAAGTTAGAAGGGAAAGGTCCAGCTCTACCCTCCATGCAGGCTGGCAGTGGGTCTAGCAAGGCTAGCATTCAAAGTAGCAGCAGCTTGTCAATGAGTGAAGGTGACAGGGCAGGTTGTTCCATGTCACCTAGTACACCACGGCGGCACTCTGGAAGAAAAAGAGAAAGAGAAGGAGACGGAATGATGCTGGGAGGAGGTGAGGGAGAGCAAGAGGAAACTGTACATCCACAGTCAGCTGCTCTTGTGCTAGACGTTGACATGAGGTTTAGCTCAGACCATGTACAATCAGACAGAACCTTGTCTGCAGGTACCTCCCCAACTTTCTCCCAGAGCAATGAGCTCCAAGTGCACACAGAAAATGACATACCAACTGAATCTAAGCAATCAGCATCAGCAGTTGACCTGGAAAGTGGTCAGGAATCAGAGTGGACATCTCAACACTCTCAAGATCTCCATCTCAGTGGCCGTAGAGCAGAGAGCACTGGGGTACTGGAGGTTGTGGGTTCTGACACCCACCTCTCTCATGCAAGTGGGGAGCTACAGAGCAGTTTAGACAGTGCACAAAGAAGCAGCTCAACTTTGGTTACAGAAGAGCTAGCTAGCCCCACACTCAAAATGGAGAGTGATGATGAAGCCAAACAGGGGACAGAGACACACCTCCCCAACACCCAAGAGGATGTAAGATCAGACATTAGTCTCACCATGGCATCAGTCTCTCAGACCTCAAACTCAGAGCCTTGTTTCCAGTCCCATTCTGATGCTTCCCATTCCAGTTTTAGGGGACTTGGTTCCAGTCCCTTAGTAGGTGTGGCCAAGGAACCCATGAGTAGAATTGGTGAGCATTGGTCGATAAATGTGACCACCCAGAGACCAAACTTCTTGAATTCCAAATCCTCAGATTTTGACTCCAGTAGTTTGAAAGCTGGCTCCTCGAGTGAGAAATTCAGTTCACCATTTTCTGGAAATCTCTCAAGTTTTGGAATACCCTTTTCCTTTCAATCGCAGACCCTCTCTACCAGCTCTCAAAAATCTGAAAAAGAAGACATTGAAGAAAGAAACAGTTTTTTCCACTCTCAACATGATTTGGATACCTCTATTTCCGAGTCTTCTCTCTCCCATCCCCCTTTACAATCTTCTTCCACTCTACTACCCTCTGGGGATGTTGGCAGCTATACATTTTCTTCTCTCCCTGCTGCCATCAAGACTGTAACATCCTCCAGAGTCATGCTTACTGAAGGAGAAAGAATGGAAGGTGCATACACACAAACATCAGGAGCTTCTCTCCAATTTCATATACAGTCCAGCAGTGATTTGCACGAGCCTACTGGTCTGGCGGCAGAATCAGATGTCACTGAACTTGGTAATACACAGCCACTGTTACAGAGCTTTGACACAGGTGAGGAGGAACAGCCTGAGACTGTGACTCGGCCTGAACTCAAGGTAGACGCAGCTGGCAAGACTGACAGCAGACATGAAGACGTAGCACCTGGAGGTGTGTCCTTGGATGACTTTGCAGATGAGAAAGAAAGTGCCACACCCACCCAAATCAGAAGGTACTGTATGTATGTACAGTTTGATTGGAGGGTTCTCCCCACGCAAGTCACCTACCTTGTGCCCAAGGTTTAACTCCTTGCATGTACTTAGCATGGTGCTGTAGTGGAAAGTGCATCTGTAGCACCCTCAGGCTGGCATCCCTTTCATGTCTCTTGTCTACAGTGGGAAGGCACCATGTCTCACCGATGTTCACTCTACTATGGCTAACTTGTTGGAGCAGAACAGCAGAGCTATCCCTCAAGAGAATCTGGCAGTAAGTCAACAGTGTGATACCAAATGTTGTACTGTCCACATCTTTACGTACTGCAAGAAATAGCTTTACCTCCATCCCCCCCTTCTTCCACACATGGTTTGAACTTGTGGAAGCTTGCACATGCTGTCTGAGCATGAACAGATGTATTTGAATGAGTAGCCCACCATCTTAGCTGATTGGGAGAGGTGGGAGGAAAACACTCTGCAGAGCGAGCGATTAGAATAAAACAGAATAGTGCCAAAGAGAGCTCCAGAGTAGTTCCTCCTCTTCTCTCTTCTCCTCTCACTCTTCCTCTCCCTCCTCCTCATGCTCTCTTCCTCTTCTCTTCCTCATGCTCTCTTCCTCTCCCTCCTCCTCTCACTCTTCCTCTCCCTCCTCCTCTCACTCTTCCTCTCCCTCCTCCTCTTGCTCTCTTCCTCTGCTCTTCCTCATGCTCTCTTCCTCTTCTCTTCCTCCTGGTTTGGACTGAATTGTTGACCAATTTCTATTTTGCTACTAATCCACTTTAAGCCTTTTTCTTGTTTCTCTGGTGCAGGAGTTTCTTGCTTTTTCATCTCAGCCAGTGACTCTTGAGGACATTTTGAGGGTGCAAGGGAGAGGGGTAGAGGGAAGAGTGGTGAAGGGAGAAGACATAATGCCTCCTACTGTCAGCCAACCAAGTGTGAACACTTCGGTAGACACTGGTGGATCTGTGAGGGATGAGGGGAAGGGAAAGGAGCAGAATGAATCTTGTCAGAAGGTGGTGTTCCTGTCAACATGGACTGCACACAACAAGGCTCCACAAGCATCAGTTAAGGTGATCACGATACAAGTACACCACACATATGTACGTAGGGAGATGTGGTTCGTTGATTGTTCATGCATACAATACATGTACTTGCAAGTGGTATCGGCTACTGGGTGAGTTTGCAGAGCATCTAGGCCTGCATTTTGAGATGGATTATGGTTCATTGGTTTGGTTGCTACAACCAGAGGAGGTAGGATAAAGTCATGTGTATAAAATAAATCATAATGTGCATTTGGTCAAAGGAAGCTTGCAAATTCATCTTCTACAATAATTGAGTAGAAGCTGATTCCGGCCTGACTTCTGAAATACAGTATGCTTAATTGGCTCAGGAACACAATTTAATAATCTAATAGTCATGATACACGGGGGTTGTCCAACCTCCTCTGTGGTACAGTTGCTAGTTGGCATTAAGATGTGACAATGGGTTGTTATGCAACAGGCCAAATTTTATGGACTTTAATCAGAGGAGGTAGGACATGGTTGACCTTTGCTAAATTAAAAACAACTGCGATCATCACTAATTGATCTTGGATATTGTCTTTTTAAAGCTTTTTCTATGACTGATCCATGACTTGAATCTTAATTTGAAAACTGGGACCCCCCCTCGGTAAAAGTTGAGAGAACTAGCTGTTGAGATATGAAACATATTCATGAGATTGTGCATAACCTTTCATCCCCCTCCCCCGCCAGCCTCCGCCCACCTCTACCAGCATCCATCACTTCTGTATGGAGCCCCTCTTTCCTCAGCTTCCAGCCACCCTCCAGACAATCTCACGGAGAACACACACCAGCCGAGAAGACCGGAGCCATAAGAAGGTAAATATCACCCTTACAGCAGCCATACCGTTGGGTTTCACATGTTGTGTCAAACTTAACGGGAGTCTGAGTTATTATCACCACGTTCTTGTATGTGTAGGTTGAACCAGCTAAGCCAAGATCTGTAATGCCAAGAGAAGTTGCACCAGCTGCACAGCAGAACCACCAAGATCATAGCCCGCATAACACACCCAAGAGAAGTAGGAGAAGCAAGAGAGGTAAAGCTGTGATGGACATTGTCAGAGTGAAACTGGATGGCTCAGAGAGGTTTGCGGTCAGTGGCATCAAGATGGATGTGGTAAAAGACCCAAACAGGTGTGAGTTTGTGTGTACTAGACCTTCGTCAATCTATGAACCACTCCTCCCCACTCTCCCTCCCCAACCTTCCTCGATCACTCTCCACATCTTTCTTCCTCTTTCTATCCCCACCCTTCCCTCCTCCTCCTCCTCCTCCTCCTCCTCCTCCTCCTCCTCCTCCTCCTCCTCCTCCTCATCCTCCTCCTCCTCCTCCTCCTCCTCCTCCTCCTCCTCCTCCTCCTCCCCCTCCTCCTCCTCCTCCCCCTCCTCCTCCTCCTCCCCCCCCTCCTCCTCCTCCCCCCCCTCCTCCTCCTCCCCCCCTCCTCCTCCTCCTCCTCCTCTTCCTCCTCCTTCTCCTCCATCATCTCCTCCCCAGTCTTCTGTGGACCCCTGCCCCTCCCAAGCTCAGTCTGCACCCATCTACCATCCAGTCTCACCTCTTTCCAGAGTACCAGAGTCCAACGCCACAAGGAGAAGCAAAAGACAGCAAAAGAGAGGAGGAGGGAAGGACTAGGGCTGAGAAACTCCAACCAAGGTAGGACAAAACATGCCATTTCAGTGGCTTCTCAGTTGGCTTCTGCATAAATAAAGAGAAGGTTATCTGGTACCAACTTGAGCTCGGAAAATAACTTGCCGGCGTTTTGACTGAATGCTCCAGTCGTCATTAGGTCATCACTTTTGCCCTGAGGACGCCTGGAGCACTCAGTGAAAACGTCGGCAAGTTATTTTCCGAGCTCAAGTTGATACCAGATAACCTTCTCTTCATTCAGTACATGCCATGTTCACCACATCATAGACAGTAGGCAAGAACCACCTGAGCCTCCTTTTCATGTTCTTGTGCATGAGAATGAGCGAGGAACACATGGGAACAAGACCAGACATGATTTGCAAGTGAACATTCTATAATTGCGCACTGCCTGTACTTGTGTAGGTTGCTGGACCCTGTGTTTCGATCAGTCCCAGAATTTTCGCGACTGAGAGACTATCTTCACCGTAAAGAGAATGAGGAGGAAAGGAAAAGAGATACACCAGTCGATCACTTACCCTCTGAGGAGGAGAGTGAGGTAGTGGAGGAAGAGGGGATGGAGAGTGAAGGTGTGATAGCAACTAGAATCGGTCTCCTTGAAGTGGATTCAAAAGATCAGGTTGGTGGGTTTTGTCCAGTAGTGGGTGAGAGAGACCATACAGACATTCTGTCCAGTAGTGGGTGAGAGAGACCGTACAGACAGTCTGTCCAGTAGTGGGTGAGAGAGACCGTACAGACATTCTGATTTTGCTTCTCATGTTGCTTGACATGCAGGGAGACCTTGAGACACCTTGCTTAGGATCATCACAGCCTCATCGGGACCACCATACTGCCAACTTGCATCACCCCCCACTCCCCACCACACACATGCCAACAGAACTCAGTGACTCAGCAACACATATAAGGTGAAGGTCTTGCAGCTACATGTAGTGTATCATTCCCAGGCTTGAGTGAAACTCAGACTTGGAAACAAAGCCAGCACTCAGCCTCATTCTCCGGCCCTGCTCAGCTTTTCAACACTTGCATTAAAGATCAAAAATAAGGCATGGTACACAATCTCACGAGAGCATGACATAATCAAAAAATGGCTTAAACTTTCTGAAAAAAAAAAAAGGTGATGTTTCTCATTTTGTGCTACCATCTGTGTGCTGAACACTGTATGTGTATGATGATCGACCCCTACTAGCATATATGTGGGATGCATGTACATAACTGGTATCTTTGTTCTTCATCCTGTTCAAGGCCCCAATGCATCTGCGCACAATTATAAAGCAAGGAGAGCCTACAACTAATCTCATGCTCATACAAGGAGGGTAGAAAGCGTTTTATTAAGCAGAACAGGGCCAGGGAACAAGGCTAGCCTGGGACAAATGCTACCGTACCCAGTATAACACAATGGATAATGTTGATTGTGTAGAAACCATGCATGTAGTGACACATGACCTTAGGAAAGCGATTGCTGTTTGGTTGGTGTACAGGGTCCCAGGCACACGTACGTTGCAACAGAAGGCAATTTCACAAAAACTACTTTGAGTCGCCCTTCACGGTATTTTTGCGTAGTGTATAACTGCCTTAACCAGCTGTAAATCAGTCACCAGGATTTTTTTAGGTTACAAAATTCTTTGATAACCAATACCAAATCAGCTGACTTCAATGTTTAAAGTAACCTAACATGCTTAACGTTCGTGCATTTAATTGGAATTACAGTACATTAATTAAATCACTACATGTATGTGTGTGCATGTACCATTCTCATGCACCATTACTTGTACACTTGGGACATAGTTAAAAGCTTGGAGGGGATATTTTGAGGGCTCCTTAAAATGAAAGATTAAAGTTTAAACCTTGCCTTCCAAGCATGAGTGATCTGTGCAATAATAATGAACAACCTTGGTTTACAAACAACCTAAAGTACATCTCTAGACACTACCGTAGATCGGGAAATTTTCACGTTAAAAATAATTCGCGTAAAAAATTTTCACGTTGATAAATTTTCGCTGTTCCGTTCGATCCTCAAAATTTTTCTGCGTAAAATGTTTTATTCGCGTGTTAAATTTTCGCGGTTGGTCTCAACCACGAAATTATTTTAGCAGTGAAATTTTCCCGATCTACGGTAGTTATTTGGACAGGCTAGCCAGTTGCTCTTGTTGAGTAGATTTACTTTTCCAACATCCAAGCATTTTAACATGTACGTCCGAAATTCAAACCTCACTATCAGTAGTTTCTGCTCCAATTTGGAAGCTATACGTACATATTGTACTGTGAATCGTCCACACCTGATTGCTTAAGCGTCCTTGAAACCAGTGTGGTTTGTTTGTTACATGTCAAGTATGACCAGTCTAACAGGATACATGGTGAGTCACTTGCACCCCTGATAGCTACTGTAGGTATGGCAGGGCATTTGTAGCTTCCGTTCTTAGTGCTGCGCCGCAGTCTGGTTTGTTTGTCTCTGCTTACGTAGCACTTAAATTTCTCATTTGCCCTGAGCAATTGCCATCAAAGGCACACTGACTGACAGGCTTCTTTTGGAGTTAGGACGGCGTTTCGACTGAATGCTCCAGTCGTCATCAGGGCGAAAGTGACTTTCACCCTGATGCATTCAGCGCTATTCATTGCACATGCAGACTTAGCCCCACCCTAAGTCTTGTCCCATTCCCATTTTGCAGCATTCTGCAGTACTTCAAATGCAGTTAGCCTTCCGTCCCCAGTTATTAATAATAACTCGGTTTAACAATGTTACACCCCATAGAGCCCTTGTTATCGATTACCATATCACTGGGTGACAGGTGTGCATCTGTGCCAACTGTGTTGCAAGATGATTGGCCCACTTACTGGTGGGTCCTGGGGTAAGGCAACCATACCCAGTACAACACAATGTTTTAATTATTCTCTCCATCTTCTGACTCAGGCCCACCCAGTCCCTCCCAGAAATGGCAGCTAAGCTACCAACCATACCCCCTGCCCACTCCAACCAGTACAACACATTCATGGATGAGGTGTGTGGGAACGCTGTGACAGTACGCACAGCATAGCATATATGTACATGTACATGTATCTCCCATCCTCATACGAGTCATGTTTACACAAATGCCCACCACTGCACCTACACACACAGCTTGAGAGGCAGAAGAACCAGCTAGCAGCATACCACCAGTCAAAACAGCAGCAGATGGAAGAGGAGCTGACAGTGAGTGCGTACATCAACATTATTAATACCTCATCTTACTCTCTCGCCATCATCATCCAATGCAGTCACAGAGTATGGATGGCTCCGGCCAGTTAGTGGAGGGTAAGAATTGCAAGCATACATGTGAACCCGCCTGGGATAACCTTGTTTTCTCCCTCCCTCCCCAGGTTCCTCCCTCACAGTCACATCAAAGAAGCTGCAGCGACAAGCACTAAGAGGGTGTGTAGCAGTTTCTCCCTAATCTCTTTCAAATCATTGATACAATTCTCCCTCCTTTCCCTCACCCCCGTCCCCATCTCTCTCCCCTCTTCTCATGGTGTAGTGCACATCACAAAGGGGGGAGAGTTCGTGCTCTCAGGAGAACAAAAAGTGCTCTGGTATGTGCATGTGTACCATTTTAACAACCCAAAGCTTCCTTTTGAAGCATACTTTTCATAACCTCTTTACACATACTGTGAGTGAGTGTAATGTTAATGCAACCAAATGTTGTAGAGTATTGAACCCCTAAACTTCACCAGAACAGTTAAACCTCTTAACTACATGTAGAAGATCTTTTCCTGTTCTCAGCTGAGGGCCCAGCAGGCCAGGGAGCTGCTTTCATTACCACCACAACAGCTCAAGAGGCGAGACACTCTTAGTGGTGCAACCCTCTCTCCCCCTCACCCTGCCCTGTTTGTCTTCCATCCTACCTCCTTTCCCCTCCCTTCTCATACATACGCTTTCCAAATCACATGTACTCTCATCTCATCCTGCCCCTCCCCCTGCTCCCTTTTCCACTCTCTCCCTCCCTCTCTCCTCCCACCTCTCTTTTTCATGTTCACATTATAAACACATTGTGTTTGCAGGAGTGGGTCTTTCCCACTGTTCCACAATGAGTTATTGAGACTGACGTCACAGGAAGAACCCCCACTGTCTCGGAGGATGAGCGAGCCTGCAGTGGAGGACTTTGAATCCTTCATGCATGCACAGGGGGCAAGGTAAACCCTCCCTCTCCCTCAATTCCTCCCTTTCCCTTCTTCCTCCTCCCTTGGTCCCTCCTTCTCCCTCTCCCTCCTTCTTCTTTTCCTCATGCTTTCTCCTCCTCTTCTTCTCTTCACAAACTTCTTGAACACTTATTTGGATAACTTTTTACTTGAGTACACTGTCCTCTTTTCTTCCTTACCCTCTCTCTTTCCCCTCCCCCCTCCCTCCTCCATCCCCCCTCTCCAGCCCTCACGAGGATCCATACCAGTGGGCTTACAGTGTGTGGTGGGACAGGTGGTTCCCGGAGGTCCTGGAAGAGTGCAGAAGAGGTGAGGATGTCTTGTGAACTGGCATAAGTAGACAGGTTTGGGGTGTTCAGGTGGCATGGTTGCAGAGCTACACTCTCTCTTTCCCCTCTTTCCTTCCCTTCACCTTCCCCTCCTCTCTGCACACCTCACAGCTGTTGCAGAGCTGTACTCTGAGAGTCCTCTAGTGAAGGTATCTTCCAAACCAAGACCACAGGGAACAAGAAAGGAAATGTTAGTCTACCAGCGCTGCTAATGACTGGATTACTGAATGACCATGACTCTAATGACTGCGTTATTACTGAGTTGTATTGTTCTGTGTTACTGTAGACACAAGGAGATGGTGGAGGGTGCGGAGAGGATGAAGATGACAGAGACACAGTTGGTGGATCTGAAGCCTCTACCTGACTCCAACACTGCTGCCACTGAGGTACAGCAATTGCAACAACAATACCGTAACAGTAACAATAAGATTATTAACATTTAATGGCTAGTGTCGATTCAAATAAGGATCTGACTCCCTGTCTAGCTGTTTATCACCGTCATATTTTATAGATATAAAGGCCTGTGTGGCTAGTGATATTTATACTGAAAGATTCAACTGTTACACTAGCCATAGATTATTATCGCCAGCCAAACATTTTGGCCACTATACAGTGGTCTACTTCATTGAAAAATGAGGTTATGGTAGTCTGAATCCCAAACAACCGGTCTCTCGGGCCAAGGATTGAGCGGTTATGTTAAAAAATGAGAATTCGCTCGTGAATAGTCATCATCCTTGAGTGCATCAAACTTCAATATACTTTGCAACATTTCGGTCCCTTCGGGCAATTATACAATTCTTGAGCACACAAATGCTCACTTCCAGTTGTTTTTATATGTTATAATATGCCGTACCTTTCATGTTTCTCAGTATCACTGAAGAGGACTACCGTAGGGTAGTTGAAACATTGGCAAATTACAATTTTGTTGTGAATTATTTAACAGTTAGTGTTGATGCAAACAAGGATCAATCATACCGGCTTTACCTCACATTCTACATGTAGCTCATTGAACACTTCATGCTCCTATTAGCATTTGGATGTGTAGATGACTTTGCTAGCAAGGACTGCTGCATGCTTAATTCCCAGAGATTTTCCCGGTTTCTTAAGCCAAGGCCAGACCTGTACACATTACCTGTATGTCACCTTTCAATGTAGTGGTTGATACGCTTCTACATGTACCTCTATTTCTATTGCAGCAATATGAAAAAGAAGTTCAGCAGCTGTCCAAGGCCATATTGGACAGTGCTAGTGACCCCAGTCTCCTGGCAGTGCGGCTATGTCGCAAAGGAGCACTGCTGAGAAAGGTAGACTGCACTCCCTGGTGGATGCAGTATGTCAGATGTACTGATGCCTGTCCATGATCCATCATACTTCTGCCTATATAGTTAGGCTGCACTATCTAACATGCAACCTCCGTACATTGTTTTGAGCATGAATCACCCACCTGTGTAGATTCCAGCCTGTATGTGTGTATCTGGAACTGCTGGTTAGTTTGGTGTGCTGCACACTAATCTAGTATTGTACGTATACATCGATTTGATGCTGTTTCTATAGCAATGGGAGGTAGAGTCTATTCAAAGATGATTGGTTTACACTTATCTCTATAGCTTGGGAGGCTGAGAGAATCCAAGGAAGACTTGGACAGGTTTGTACATACACAATATAGCAGTGCAAGTTAATGTTGTGATGTAGGTGTGCAGTGGTGTCCATCTCTCACACACTCACTCTCACACATCTTCCCTACACACACACACACACATGTACAGAGCCATATCCTTGGAGCCCACACTATCAGATGCCTACTGGCACAGACACGCACTGTTCCTACTGCAGTCCAATGAAGAGGTGTATACAATAGTTCATTCCCAAATTGTTCTCCAATTCAGTGCCAATACGTATCATGTTTCTACCCAACTTTTTTGCATAGGATGGTACCTTGGTATACACAGGTGTGACACACACACACACACACACACACACACACATGCACACACACAAACAGGCTGCATTAGAAGATTTACAAACTGTCCTGAAGCACAACAGAAAGCACTTTGGAGCATTTCGATCAAAGTATTTCTGTCTGTCTGTTTGTGTGTCTGTCTGTCTGTCTGTCTGTCTTTCATCTTGTGCCAATTTTTAAAAAACTGAACTTCAGTGTTTTGCTGATACCACTGCTGTCTCTCACTGTAGGGCTCGTCTCCTCACAAAGCAAGGAGAGATCTCTGCAGCCATTTACTGCTACTCTCAGGTAAACACGAAACCCTTTGCCTCAGTCAAAAATAAAGACATTTATGATGTTATGAGGTGGAAAACATGGAGGATTATAAGGGCTGGTAATTGTCCAGTTGTTATCCTAGCTCAGTGGCAGAGCACAGGTAGCTCAGGTCAAAAGTCCTGGATTTGATTCCCATTGACTGCTGGCTTTCATTCTGCTCTATTTTTGCCTTGTACCATCAAAAAGTCGACGTCTTTACTTCACAATGTTATTAGCCAGGAGTAAAGAGTTAAGAAATGTGCTCCTGACTTTGTGTACATTGTAGCCTCATTCCCAGGCTGTCAGGTAGCCACAAAATGCTTCAGTTCAGCAAATGCTAGAAGAGAGATCAGGCTGGGGAATGATACTTAATCCAATGATGATTTGGTTGTCTTTCTGCAGGCCATAGCCCTCCTTCCCCTTGACCCAGAGAGCTACTTTCTCAGAGCTGAGCTTCACGAGAAGGTAATTTAAAACATGTGCAGTAAATGATCATCATTTTTGCATATAACCCCTTCCCCCTTCACTCCCTCTTACACTCCCTCCTTTCCTCCCCTTCCTCCCTCCCTTCTTTCCTCCCTCCCTCCTTTCCTCCCTTTTTTTTTGAGCACCATCATTGATCTCCACTGTAAATACAGGGTTACAATGAGGGGTGGGAATTCCCCAAAGTAAAAATGCCAGAATGCTTAGAAAATGCACACACTTTGGCCCACCACAGAGGAAAGTTCATAAATTGCATTATACAATGTATGGAACAAGACAAACATTTATTTATTGGCCTCCCTCCTTTCCTCCCTCCTTTTCTCCCCCTTCTTTCCTCCCTTCCTTTCTTCCCTCCCTCCTTTCCTCCCCTCCCTTCTTTCCTCCCCTCCTTTCTTTTGCCCACTCTCCTTCCTCCTGCAGCAAAGGAAGGTTGAGGCTGCCCTGAGTGACTATGCCAAGGTGTGCGAGTTAGACCCAGGAAACACAGAGGCTCTTAGGAGACAAGCCATGCACAAGTTCAAACGAGGGTATGTACACAACCTTACATTTGCAACTTGTGTGTGTACTCACATGCACATTAGCATAGTACACTGTGTACTCTCCTGCATCTTGTTTCATCTTTCACCTACCTACCCCTCACACACATACGTGCACGCACACACACACACACACACACACACACACACACACACACACACACACACACACAGACTATGGTCAGCTGCTACCCAGCACTTCACCACCCTCCTTCTCAAGAACCCCAATGATACATCTGCCAGAATTCATCGCGCCAGGACACAATACAACCTCGTAAGTGTGTATCGAATAAGCCTGCATGCGTATGTGTACATGTATAACATCATCCCCTCCCTCTTCCTCTACCTCCCTTCCCTCCTGTCTCTCCCCTTCCTCCCTCCCTCCTGCCTTTCCGTTCTCCTCCCCTCTTCTCCCTCCTTCCCTCCCCTGTCTCCTTTCTTTCTCTCTATCCTCCCCTTTCTTGCTTCTCCCACACAGGGTCATTTCATTGAGGCCCTACAGGATCTGTCAGCAGCTATTCACCTGGACCCAAATGGATCTCAGGCATTCTACCACCGAGCTTGCCTGCTGAGGAGGTACATACACATGCATATATATACACATCTGTGTATGCGGCTATCAAAAACATTAACACTGCACTTTGTGTGCTAGCAAAAATACATACAGTGATATGTAAGTACATGTAAATTGACAATAGTAACTAGTAACTCAATAACAATTTGACTATCACAAATTGCTGTTGTCAGTGTAAGCCACAGCATGTACATGACTGTTGCCAACTTTCTCCAGCCATGAGCCGAAACAGGCACTGAGGGACTACAGCATCAGTTTACTCCTGGATGACTCTGCCTCCAACGTGCAGGCATACATACACCGGGGTGTTCTTTACACACAAATGAAGTGGTATGTTGGTATAATCACATTTCATTATCATACGAATTAAAGTCAGGTCCTGGTCAAGTGTCCTACTCAGATGCGAAATGCATAGCAAGTTTCTTCACAAGAGAAAACTTACTAGTATAGCTAGAAAATAGGTTTTTGCAGAGAAAATTACAGCATGTGAACATGACTCAAAGCGATGGACTAGTATAGCATGCATCATGTACATGGCATCCAAGGGTACCATGCACATCTACAGAAATGTTTGTGGACTGCTACTGGCACATTATGTCTTTCCAATGAGAGGGAAAAGTGAGACTACATGATTCCTATGCTGTAACAATTTTAATAGACGATACTTGTAGCAGAACATCTGGCTTTGGTAGCACGAAAATCAGTGCTCTATAAGTAAGTTTATGTGTTGGTGTTTGGGAGTGATTCAGTGTGCAATGTTCACAGATCAAATTTGCAAATTGGCAATGAAACATAAATTTTACAAAAGTTTCTCTCGTGAAACAACCCTGCTATACAGTATATATTCAGAGGCTTAGTGTTACTTCTGTAGGGAACAATAGGGGCTTATGAATAAGGATGTTTCAAGAGAGATAAATGCACAGAAAAATATTCTGAGGGTTTTTTCCAAGACCTTCTAAAGACTAGTCAGAAGCTCTGACCACTAAGCCACTTGGACCCCTGACAGAGGAGCAGAAGACAAGCTACATAAGCCAAATTCCAACTGGTTCTCACTCTCTCAGGTGGACTAAACTGGAACAGGCTGAACTAAGCAATGTTGAAAGCCCAGTTGTAACACTCTCTGCTAGTATTCTTCTAGTAGTGGTAGCCATATATAGCTATGGCTGACAGTGAAATTTAGAGGCTTGGTGTTATTTACTGTAGGCAACAGTAGATGCTTATGCATGATGTTGATAAGCAGGATCCCAGAATATTTTCCATTCATTTGTTTCTCACTCTCACAGCAATATCACTGTACGTATACGTATGTAGACTGCACTAAGCCCAACAAAAACCAAGTATACATTGTTATACTGATCAGTGTACTTCTGACTGCTTCCTTTGTCCTTACACACTCACATATGCAGCTATGATGAGGCTTTATCTGACTTTGAGGCAGCCATTCGTCTCCAGCGTTCCCTCCCTTCCCCCTATGTCTGTGCTGGCTTGATACATCTTCTACAGAGAGACAATTCACCGCGGGCAACTCGCTGTTTCTCTGCTGCACTTGCCGTAGATCCCACCTGCCTTCGAGCCTACCTCTGTCGTGCTGAGGCACTCAAGAAAGATGGAAAGGTAGCTTACTGAAAATAGCATACATGTGTCAGCAACCATCTAGCTCAACTTCCTCAATCACCAAGTGTTAAACACATGATTACCCCAAAAGGCCTCTGCCTGAATGCCTCAAACCCACGTGAGCATGTGTGTAAATGCTAGATTCATTTCTGTTTCTGTATTGACCTGAAGATGATCACCACAGTCTGTTCGAAACGTTGTCAATAAAATTTCTACTCCTCTGTGTGTTAGTCCAACAAATCTCAGCACATCAGTTACCGCAGCACTATGTCTCTCAACAAGTACATACCCAAACTGTGTATGTGTGTAGTTTGTACACAAGAACACCTTGCTAGTTGAGACACTTTTCTTTGGTCCAAGGATATTTGGACTGAAGGAGTCAGTTTGAGTCATTCAGTAATTCCTCAATGCAACTCACTCACTCAGTACACTGAGGCCATACTGGACTACACGAGAGCCATCCACCTGGAGCCAAACGACCCAACACACTATCTCCACCAGGTCAGTAAATCACATGACTGTCACTCTAGTGTCACCAGACTGTCACATAACTCACACACTTCATGTACGATAAGTCCAATGACTGTTGTATGGCCTCTCCCACAAGTCCTACATGGTTATCACATGACGATTACATGATGTCCCATGACTGCACAGAACCCCTAGTCTCGTGCCCAGCTGGATATAACCTACGGAAAATCTGTCTGGTAAGATAAGGCGCATTTCTTGGGCTTTTGCACACATCAGCAGGGTTTGAATGCGGCTGGCACTGACTATATATGAAAGTTCTTGCCTCTAAATGGCTTCAATTATCACCAATTAACATCCACATAGGCACTAGGGCGCTAGTAGGCCGCTAGTCTCGTGCCCAGACCCCACCTTCTCACAAGGAAAGGGTCTGGTGACCATTGAGCGATTTCTTGGTTGTGCCGAGTCATCAGTCTTGATACTGAACAACCCAATGAAATAGCGCTACGTCATGTAACCATGTGCTCGACTGACCAACCTATTCGTAGTCTTGTGCCCAGACCCCACCCCGCCTCTGTTGCGCTACTCAAGTCACATGACTAATGGCATTTTGCTGACTCGGCACAACCAAGAAATCACTCAATGGTCACCAGACCCCTTTCCTCGTGAGAGGGTGGGGTCTGGGCACGAGACTAGTAGGCCACTGAAGTACTTGGACATGCTACAATTTACATGCAAATAACTCCGTCAAAATTAGAAAAGCCCAAGAATCCTTACCAGACGGATTTTCCGTAGGTTTTTCCAGCTGGTCACGAGACTACACGACCCCAGGCTGGGTTTCAGCTATTAGTTGCTAAATGAAAGTGATCGAGTGGCTGACCTGTCTCTCCTCAATTGTTGCTTTCATCTCACATTGTGCAGGGTGAGCTCTATCTGAGACTCAAGCAGTTTGATATGGCAGCATTGCACGTCAGAATTGCCGCAAAGCTGAGCAGTGGATTTGATCATTCTCACAAACAGAGAGCTCTTGTGGAATCCTTCCTGGGCAACCATCAGGAGGTACAGTACATGATACTGACTGACTGAGCAATTTTAGAGCAATTGAGATATTGAGGGATGATTTGATTGAGTGATTAGTTAGAAGTATTGCATTCTCCCTTCCTCAGGCCCTCTCTCTGCTAAAAAGTCTGCCCAAATCTCCTGCAGTGTTCACTCTCATGGGTAAAGTGCATCAGAAGGCAGGGCACTTTGACAGTGCTGCAGAGAACTTCCGGCAGGCACTTAGAACTGCTGTGAGTACAGGAGTAAGAATGGCTAGATGTTTTAATTCATACAGTAACCACCACAGCTAATGAAGTGGTGAAGTTAAGCTTTTGGATTAGGCCACTGTATTATATGCCTATACCCCTTAATCTGTATTAATGAATGGTGTTTGCACGCACACACACGCACACACACACACACACACGCATGCACGCACGCACGCACATGCACGCACACACACACATACACACACGCACGCACGCACGCACGCACGCACGCACGCACACGCACGCACGCACGCACGCACACACACACACACACACACACACACACACACACACACACACACACACACACACACACACACACACACACACACACACACACACACACACAGTTCCAACCAGCTTCTAAACCTAAGCAAACCCCATCCACTATTCATTCTATCACCTCCTCCACCACCCCCCACGCACCCCTAACCCCTGCTGAAAAATCAGAGCTCCATTTCTTGTGTGGGTGGAGCCTCATGAAAAACTCAGCCAATCAGGAGGCTTTGGAAGAGTTTGAGAAAGTATTATGGCACACATCCAACCATGAGAGGGTATGGAGTCATAGTACTGTAGTCTCCCATCGACACATGTAAGTTATCTATATCTCTTTCTCCAGGCGTACTTTGAGTGTGGGATGGTGAAGCTGAGAGCTGGTAACAGTAAGGGGGTCCTTGATCTCAATCGGGCACTTGCCATCAACCCACAGTTCTTCCAGGTACTGCAAATGTGCATAGTGTCAGTTATTTGTAGCTCCACTTTTATGTTTGTTCTTTTACCTTCTAAAGTCCCCTTCCCATTCCTCTCTCACCCTCCAGGCCTACTTAGCGAGAGCAGCTCACTTTGGCAAGAGTGGGCGCTATGCCAAGGCCATCCTGAACTGTAATGAGGCAATCAAGCTGGTACCAAAGAGTGTCAGGGCTTACCTGTGCAGGTTAGTACCTCCACCTGTCTAACTGTCTGGCTGTCTGGCTGTCTGGCTCTGTTTGGCTGTCTGTCTGGCTGGCTGGCTGGCTTGCTGTGTGTCTGCCCATTTGTCTGTTTGCCTACCTGTCTTCCTGCCCATTTGTCTGCCTGTCTGTCTGTCCGCCTGTTTATCTACCTGCCTACCTACCTGTCTGTCTGTCTGTCTGTCTGTCTGTCTCTGTCCATCTGCCAGCTAGTCTGTATTGGTTTGTTCATGGATACTAACATACACTCTAGGGGAGCACTCAAGTATCACACCAAGTCATATTCTTCTGCCATTGAGGACTTCACAACTGCCATAAATATGGACCCAAGCCATGCCTCCTTGGCACATTTCAACAGAGCCCTGTGTCACCAGGCAACTGGAGAGCTGGAAAAGGTGTGTGTGACATACAACTGGTGTAGAGTCACTGGCTTGCATGATCACAAACCACATCTCTCTCTATCAAGGCAGACACATTGCACCAGTACACACACAGTCACTCATAGGGAGGACACAGTATCAGGTAGCTAGCTATACCTGGGTGACTAGGATATTGTAGCATAGCAACTTAGAGCATGATGCCTTTTATGAACTTGAACCTACGTATGTTACTTGACCAACTATTTGTGGTTTACATGTATTAGTGTTATTCCACTCCTTTCCCCACCCACAAGACACTCAAGCCAAAATGAAAATTGAGCCGAACAATTTGACTTGTGAAAACTCGTCTATAACAGCACGGTTCTACATGGTTCTTAACGTAATATTTTTGAGGACTCGCTGCTACTATCTACCATAATATTATGCGCATACTCTCTTCCCAGGCAATGGCCGACTACAACATGGCACTGCAGATGGGAGGTGCCCCACCTGTCAAGGTCCTGGTGAACCGAGGGCTACTCCACCTTCAACTTATGGACCACACCTCTGCTCTCATAGACTTTGCTGAGGCGAGCAAGGTACATGTATGTAACAGTGGTTCCCACACTGATCATGGAGCATCAAGATGACTCCCAGTGTTGTAAGACTGATTTTGAATGACACAACAGCAGTCAGATTCTTTCCATGTACCCAAGCCTCATTCCCAAGCTTTTTGTTATTGTAGTATGCAAAGCACACAGTACTAGCTAATTGGTATATGAAAAAAGAAGCATAGGAATGAGCTTGTTGGTTGTAACGGTTCATGCTTGCTTGCTGATCAACAGGTGGTTCCAGATGACCCTGCCATGTTTCAAGCAATTGGATTTTGTTATCACCAGTGAGTGAGATATAGTACATTTACCTGTGGATATGTAATTACCTTCTCTCTCTTTCTGCTTCCTTCATTCCTTCCTTTCTTCCTTCCTTCCTCCTTCTATCCTTCTTCTCTTCCTCCCTCTTTCCCTTCCTCCTCTTCCCTTCTCCCTTCTTTCTTTCCTTCTCTCATAGGCTTGGAGCACTGGACTCTGCTGTGGAGGCCTACTCAGAAGCACTACGTCTGGACCCTGGCTTCCTGGAGGGATATTTGGGGAGGGGAAATGCCTGCATGGATTACCTTACAGAGCAAGGGAACAGCAGGAGCAGGTATTTTAACTAATTGCTGGTATGGTACGTAGAAACTTCCTCATCCTTTCCCTTATCTCCCTTTCTCCTTCTCCCCCCCACCCTTCCTTTCTCTCTCCCTCTTCACAGGATTGACTATCTTCAAGCCCTAGAGCTGGATGCTAGTTACCTCCCAGCACGCGTGAACCTTGCCATCCTCCATCAGGCAGAAGGAAGGTTCCAGCAGGCATGGGATGAACTGACAGCCACAATAGGGAGAAACAAATGTGAAAACAAGTGAATCAACTCACTTGATGCAAAGTTTATTCACTCCCTTCTTTCCCTTTCACCCACTCTCCCTCCCTTCCTACATGTACCTCACTCCCTCCCTACCTCCTTCCCTCCCTTTCTTCCTCCTGCCTCCTCCCCTCCTCCCTCCCTCTCTCCCTCCCTCCCTCCCTCTCTCCCAAAGGCTATGTACCAGCTCTTGAGGCTCGTGCTATCATTAGTCTCCAGATGGGGAACCTCTTTGGAGCAATGTTAGACATCACAGCTGCACTAAAAGTATGTTGACTCTTAATTTTGATTCTGTCTCTAGCAAGAGCACACAAAAACAGGCGGCTAGAGTAATAAGAGCGTGTAACTCCGTAAATTTAAAACCACGCGGAATTATTGAACCGTTACTAAAAATAGTAAACGTACTGCGCATGCGTCCCAGGCTTGGCGTAGTGCATAGCGACCAACCGGGTCGACATGGCTACGGTGGAATCCGCTCAGTCGGCGCTTTTATCACATTTGGCGAAGTCAGCAAAAAGGTTTTGTGCACTTAAAAATGTTAAAGATTAAGCTTGGAAGTGCCCCCGGCTTTGCTCTTGCATGTGACCAGGTGTTCTATTTTAGTAGCAGTTCAATAATTTTGCCCGGACTATGGGCTTCTATTAGAGTTACACGCTCTAGCCTCCTGTTCTTATGCACTCTTGCTCTAGTGATCACTCCTCTACCACCCTTCAGTGAGCTGAATATTTCTTACATAGGTTTTGCCAAGTGGCTGACATTAAGCATCCATCTTAAAAAACCACTTAAGCCATGTAGTACATGCCCATACTACCTTGGCTTCATTCCAACCACTTCCGTATATACTACGTATGCACATGTGTAGAGTAAGCCTTGCACAGGCAATGCATATATATAGGAGTAGTCAAAGACTGAGGAGTGCAGAGCTTGAGGTAGGGTAAACAAAGGTGGAAAAGCGTGCAAGGTGTAGCACTCTTCACCAAGGCATGACATAACTTCACCATCACTGTCTTTCGCTTCACTCTGCTTGCCTCTTTGCCCTCGCTTTCACTCCACTCTGTCTAGCTCTCTGCCCTAGCTTTCTTAGTCTTGCAAGGTGCTGACTGTGCTCTGCTGGCATGGCCCCTCCAACACATCTCATTTATGAAACAATGAGACCGCTAGCATTGCTGCAGCACTGAGGACAATCAACTTACATTATGTTCTTCTCTTTTCTTTCTGGCATTTTGACATCCACAACAGTAAGAATGCTAGCGGCACTACAGGGCTGGGAATGATTGACTTACATAAGTGTATGCAACTTGTATAAACTACATGTATTCCTAAGTTTGATGGATTTTTGCATACAAGTAGCCTTGCACTAAGGCGCTTGGCAATCTCAATACATGTACTCCATTCCAATCATCATACTTTTCAGACCATCTTTTCCCATTCCATACCACCCACACACCATTTCATACTGCATATCTCTTTCCATTCCAGTTCTCTCCCAGTGCTGCACTGCACACTAACAGAGGTGTCATCCACCAGTTCATGGGGGACGTGACCAGTGCAATGGAAGACTACCAGAGAGCCACCACCCTAGACTCACACTACTTTCTCGCACACTTCAATGCAGGAAATATCTTGTTTCACCAGAAACTCTTCAAACAGGTATGGGTGGGTGGGTGTTGGAAGATGTCCGTGGGGGGATTTTGGTGGAAGAGTGTGGGTCTGGGAGGAGTCTGTGAGAAGGTGTGGGTGGGACTTCCTGGTTGGAAAAGTGTTTACTGAACTAATATAGTTAACTGACAGCAGATCATGGCAAAGAATACAGGAGTATATAGACAGTTGAGTGTTTCAGCAGCTACATGTATGCATGTTGTACATTGTGTATCGCTGTGTTCTAAGCCCTGTATCACTGAACAAGGCAGGCTCATCACTGTTTTGTAGACCTACATGTATATGCTTAAGTATTGCATGTTCCGTAGTCTCGCGAAAGAATGCCCATGGGCAGAGTGCCTTACAAGTCTACCAAAGAGAGGGGAGTGGGTGCTCTTTTAAGTGTTTCCACATTTCACCACAAAAGAGCGGCTTACAGTGACTCATTGCCACAATAACGTACAACAGAGCTGCGGGCTTTGGAAGCTCACATTCTGACAGTGCGCAACACTCTGAGCGGCAAAATGCTACCATAACTGAGCATGGTGTAGCTAGCAAGTGCAGTACGTCCCATTAGCAAGCTACGATGTAAAGCCACCCTTTGGTAAAGTATAACCCAAATTTTTTTTTGTTTTGTTGTGATACACTTAGTAAAAGATGTCAACCTCTTACAGCATATTCAGTGGGGCAAATTATATTCTTGTCATCCCAGCTCTAGAGAACATTATAGAATCCCCAATTTTCTCATCTGTGCAGGCCGTTTCCACATACACAGAGGCACTAAAAAGCTCAGAAGATGATGATGCATGTCTTGTCAATAGGGCTATTACATACGTGATGCTTGGAGAATCAGACAATGCCATGGATGACTTCAACAAAGCATGTGAGTTTTGACAGCATAAAGCCAAGCAAGAAAGTGGCAAGTTCAAGGTGTGCATGATTGTTCATTCTTAGTCCTTCATGTGCCTTTGTGTGTGTGTGTGTGTGTGTGTGTGTTTGGGGGGGGGGGGGGGGGGAATCCCTCTAGATGTGAGGAATCCCTCTAGATGTGAGGAATCCTTCTGGGTGTGGAGAATCTCTCTGGGTATGGGGAATCCTTGTATGTAGGTGTTGACACCTTCTAATCTAGATGCCCCTGGGGCCAAAAAGTGTGTATTCATTTCTTGGTAAAACACAGAGTATGTGAAGTCATTACTTGATCCTGGTTGGCAAGGTGCCCCATTTCTCCCCAAAATGCATGCAACAAAGATGATTCACATAATAAGTGTAACAAACTTAATCGCTAGACCCGACAAAGTGACAGTCGTCATTAGGGCTGCGCTAATTATTCGGGAATAATTTTCTGAATAATAGGCAGCTTCTTACAAAACTTGAATAATAGGCTCCTCAGCTGCCCAAGAAAATACTGCGCATGCGCACGATGTGCTCTAAATAGAAATTGAGCGTGCCATGTGGTTTTACGTTGTTCCTGTTGCGGTCTGACAAGTCTAGGTGCTCTAGCCATTTTATGGAGGACACTGCTACCAGTCCTAGATCATTGTTAGATGTTCTTAGAGCTCCTCAAGCCTCAGAACTTACCAGGAAGAGAAAAATTGACTGTAACCCACCGACTGGAAAGAAGACGTCTAGGGGACAAGGATCTAGTGAACCAAAGTCAGTTACTCCCAAACAAAGAGTGAATGAATTCCCTGATGAGTGCTTAACTGTCTCTAGAGGTGGAAAACTATTCTGTGAACACTCACTCAGTTCTGTCAGTCACATCATATACTTTCGTCAGTTTTTTTTGGAATAATAGGGGAAGTCTCATGAATAATAGGGACCAAATGTTTGAATAAAAAATTTGAATAATAGGCGATTTTATTTGAACAATTAGCTCAGCCCTAGTCGTCATCTCAGTGCACATTTGCATGCTGCACTTACCCACAAACTTTTCTTCACCAACTAGCATCCCTTCACCTCAGGAATAACAACTTTTCTTCACCAACTAGCATCCCTTCACCTCAGGAATAACACAAACTTTTCTTTACCAACTAGCATCCCTTCACCTCAGGAATAACAAACTTTTCTTCACCAACTAGCATCCCTTCACCCCCACAATGCTTCCAGAAGACATTTCTGTGCCTAAGCAACCTCATGCATTTCATATCTCTAGTATAAAATCTATATCTATTGCAGTGCTTCAGGCTAATACTAGTGTAAGTGAAGGTGTGCCTTCCCTATCTGTGATAGAGCTCTTCCCTTGTAGCTAAAGCTTGTTTTGAACAAATCTTGTCATAAAATGCTTAGCTAAAATCTGCAAGAAGCTTTAAATTGTAGCAGTGGCACTAATCTCAAAAGTATTTTAGCTCAGATAAATCTGTACCACTAAACTCTAGGGTCTGTGAGTAGTTCAATTGGAAGAAGCAAGGTGTCTTCATAAGGGTGTTCTTTAATTTCCACTACTGCATGCACTGTATAATTATGCATCCACACTGGCAGTGAAAGTCTCTATCTTGCCCTCTGCCAGTGGAGGCCAACCCCTATGCAGCCCACATCTACTTCAACAGAGGCAACTTACACAGGTCACTAGAGAACTATGAAAGAGCTGAGCAAGACTATAGGAAAGGTACATGTATGTGACTTTGACTAGGAGGCCTGGGAACAAGTGATTTTTTGACAGTGAAACTTGCAACATATTTGAACATTCAAGTCATACGTCTTTAGTCAAGAGCGCATAAGAATGGGTGGCTTGAATAAGAGCGTGTAACTTTGAAACCGGACGGAATTTACCAACAGGTAACACTTACTGTGCATGCTGCATAGACATAAGCGATTGTTGCTAAGCATGCATGGGTGTTCTTTCTGTTTCTAATACTTTTGATTGGACTATAGGCTTCTACTGGAGTTACATGCTCTTACTGTTCTTATGCACTCTTGCTTTAGTATGTAGCTAAATCTATATCTTCAGAGTGTGCTTGTTTTCCCCTTCCTCAGCACTTGAACTGGAGCCTCGTGACTGGGTGGTGATGTACAGTCTCGGAGCCCTCACTACGAGACCTCAGGAGGCAACTGAACTGTTTAGAACTGCCGCAGAGCTAGAGGAAAGTAACACTGATACATAATTTTGTCTTATTCTACACTTAGCACAATTCATTGTACTGATTAGTTTTTGTGCAGTACAGTGTCACTGTCTGACAACTTAATTGGCCTTGTACCCTGCTAGGCCTTCTCATCCCACCATGATAGTCAAGTCTGGGAGGTGATTTCCACCAGCTGCTGAGTGGTTGTTGAGAATGACATCACCCTCGTGGAGGTCATTTCCTGGCCAATGGCCAAGTGTACTTACATAGTTTAACGTATACCTATGTTGTCCAGTACCTAGCATAGGGGCAGGAAGGGGGGGCAACTTCTTTCTTTCTCACTGACTTTGACTTAGGCTAAGGTCTGACTGGCCAGGTCTGAAGCATGTCTAAAATCTGAGCCTGTGCCTCGCACTTCGCACTCACCACACCCCCCCTCCCCCCCAAAAAACTTGAGTTATTAATCCCACACTTACTGACCATGCTTACCAATGGCTGTGTTACTGTTTGCTAGTCTCGCAAGCCAGACTCAAGCTAGTCCTACAAACCCCAGCGCGAATTGCTTCAAGTATATGTGCCCTGTACGCTATACTGAAAGCAATCCACGCTGTGGTTGATTGGGTCTAAGCTAGCTGGACTGTTGATAGCCTAGTGGTAACTATGTAATAGCTTTCAAATCCTAAGTAATGCGTAGATACTATTACACGACCAGTAAGCTATGTGTGTATGCGTTATGCGTGCATGTGTTGACTTGTGCATGCATGCGTTGACTTGTGCATGCATACCAGTACTATGGTCTATAGGCATAGAATAGACCTATAGTATAGTCCTTAGCCCATTGGCAGTTTCAGAGCTGCCAGGTTACCCGGACAGGTGACACGTGCGGCAGAGCCACTATGTCGCATGGCCGAGTTTCCGTAAGTAATAACCACAATTGAACAGGATTTTACCTGGGCAATGCCTGGGCTTCCCTGGGTCTGGAACCACTACTGCCCCTAGCCAATGCAGATTGTTTCCAGTGTTCCAGTAGCTCAGCAAGCAGTGATGATTATGATGATGAGTCTCTTCTCAAGAAGCTCTGTGTGCTTCTCTGTATGCCTGAGAACGCACCAGAATGTGCCTCAGAACACCTAAAATTACCAAAACTTCCTGGGGGAGCATGCCCCCAGACCCCCTACAGTGAACAACTGCAAGGCGGCCATGTTCTACTTAAGCTAATGACATTGCCACCCTGGATGAAAAAAGTTATGTACGGCCCTGTTGTCTCATCAGCCAGTTGGGGGCATGTTCTAGGGACAAAGAGTTGAAAAGAAAATTTATATCAATGAGTTCATTTCTAGTGAGCCCCATGGACAGGGGACAAGGGTATGGCATGTGACTCTCAAAAAGTGCCATCATCTCCACCCACTGGTCATGCTGAAACCACCCTACATCATGACAACTGAATTGGAAGTCGAGTGCATCAGCAAGCAACAATAATCTAGATAATGTGCAAAATGTTCTGCTTGACCTTGAAATTTATTGCTATACAAATGTTCCAATATTACTGTTATTAGCACACAAAACAACCAAAAACAATGAAATTTCAATCACAAGCAATACTATCTTCCTTCATCTCACTCCCTCACCTCATCCTTCATTTCACTCCCTCACCTCCTCGTCCATCATCTCACTCCTTCACCTCCTCGTCCATCATCTCACTCTCTCACCCCCTCGTCCATCATCTCACTCCCTCACCACCTCGTCCATCATCTCACTTCCTCACCTCCTCATCCTTCATCTCACTCCCTCACCTCCTCGTCCATCATCTCACTCCCTCATCCCCTTATCCTTCATCTCACTCCCTCACCTCCTCATCCATCATATCACTTCCTCACCCCCTCATTCTTTATCTCACTTCCTCACCCCCTCATCCATCAACTCACTCCCTCACCCCCTCATTCTTCATCTCACTCCCTCACCTCCTCATTCATCATCTTACTCACCTCCTCATCCATCATCTCACTCCCTCACCTCATCGTCCATCATCTAACTCCATGATGAGGGGGTGAGTGAGTGAGATGATGGACGAGGAGGTGAGGGGACATTATTCACCGGTGAATAATGTCCCCCCTCAGTGAATACTGTCCCCCCTAGAAGTAGGTTGAAAACTGTCATCTGCAGGAATTTAGGCACTAGTAGGGTGAAGATGAGCTCATTTTGAAACAAGCAAGTAATTTGGAGTGGCCTCACAAGCCACACAGGTCTGCGAGACTATGGAGCCATGCGTATTTGGCACACACTCAATTTATGCATAAATACTGTAGTGGAGTGGGATGATTTATGCGGAGTGTCTCCTACACCCTTACCCTGGACGTTCTTACCCCAGCATTTGTCGCTTGCAGGAAAGAAGCCGGAAAGGTAAGATTCTGTGAATGACCAACACAAGTCCAGAAGGCATGAGTACGAGGCTTAGTCACCCAGTTGGATCTGGCCACACGAGACGTATCCTTGCGAGCTGTATTTCACCTCAGATTGTGGATCGCGCTGCTGTTGTCAGGTCCAGGCATGTTGCCGGCTGCCAGTTGTAATGCTCTGAACTTGGCAAATAAAAATGCCAGACCACCTTGCCCACAGACCACGCATGCACGAGGGGAGACATTATTCACTAGAGGGGACAATATTCACCAGTGAATAATGTCCGGGGGGAACATTATTCACTCCGACAGCGGCAAGAGAAAAGTTGAATATGGGCAGCTAGTATTTGCCTCATACCATCAAATATACGTTTATTTCTAGGATACAGACTGGATTTGTGTAGCCAGGCCAATATCAGTCCCAACTGGATACGTGACACTCCTCCATAAACTTCAGCCTCGCATATTCAGTCTACTTCTCGGCCTTTTTATCTCAAAAAAATAGCCTAGCTACACAAAACTACCAAAACTGGAACTCACCATCTACAGCACGTTGGCTCGTTGCAGCAGATAGATCGCAGTCAGGTTAGATGAAATAAAAACTCTTTATTCAGCAAAAATTAGTTATTATATCACGTGATCTCCATGTAGAGGGTGGGGTTACTGCTTTTGCTTCCGGTACGTATGCAGAGAACGTTTTCTTCCGAGTATACGGAGGTTTGTCCTCGGCCTCATCCCAATTCCAGCTACGTGATCCTCCTCCGTATACTTTGAGTAACGTTCTCCACATACGTGCCGGAAGCAAAAGCAGTAACCCCACCCTCTACATGGAGATCACGCAATATAATGACGTTCTATGATGCATTTTTTTTGCTGAATGAACAAATGCATGCTGCATGTACATGTCAAACATGACATAAATGTAAGGTAGTCAAATGGGAAGCTTCATGGAGTTGATAAAAAGCCATATTTTTTTTCTACTGTAAATCATTCAAGAATCTACATCAGTACTACAAGTTATACTTCAGGGACTGATAGCCCAGTGCTAAATGAACCCACCCCCCTAGTTGATAACTCCACCCCCCCCCCCCCCCCCCCCCAAACTTGTTTAATAATTTGAATAGTCACAGCACTGTGAATGCCAACCAAGAGCTGGGCTCCTCAAACAAGCTTTAGGCAGGGAGTGGTCTCACCCTTTCTGCAGTAGGCCACAGGTTGGGAGTTCAAAAGGACCGAAACCATGGTCACACGATTTTGGTTTTTCCTAAAAAAAGAAAAAGAAGAACAAAGAGGAAGAGAAGGTAAGGAGAGAAAAGTAAGCAGTAGAAGAGGAGGAGGAAGAGGAGGGAGACACACTCCGCACCTGCATTGCACTGTCATTGCAATGGACTATTGAAGCCAATATCGATTCTGTGTCTGTGCATGTGGATGCATGTGTGGACAGTGTGTGATCATTCAACATTAACTGCGGGAAAGACATAGATAAATGTGTACACACACCCCTAGTATGTATGCTCAGGTAACCAATGCACAGAACAAGGTAGGGAAAAACGGGGGTTGGGGTATACTCTTTCTCTCCACCCATTATAGCGTCAAATTGACCACTGGATGAGTTCAATCGAGTGAGTTTGTTTACACGCTGCATGCTGCTATAGTAAAATCAGTGTAAAGCATACAGTGTAGTATCAATATTGGTGTCACAAGTGTACGAAAGTATACCAACAGTGTGCGGTTGCCATGGAATTTCATGGCGATTAAGTGCATACACAAATGGCTGAAACGAGGCTCTTTCCGCTCCTCTTCGGGCCAGGCCTGGGAATGAAGCTAGGTCACACCCTGAGGGTTCTCCACTTTGCCAGGTATTGTGCCAACAGTCATGTACTGCATGAGGCTTAACATTTTATGGAAGAAGGGGGAAGAGAAGGTTGGATGGGTAGATGGTGAAAAGGGTGGGGAGAAGGACAGACAGGTGGATGGATGAACAGACGGAAGAATGGATGAAGAGACTAAACAATGGAAGGACAGATGAATGGAACAATGAAAAGAAGGATGAAGAGACAGATGGACGGAAAGATAAACAGACGGACAGAAGGATAAACAGATGGACGGACGGATGGATGGACGGAGGATGAACAGACAGATGGATGGAAAGATAAACAGACGGACAGAAGGATAAACAGACGGACGGATGGACGGACGGACGGACGGACGGATGGATGGATGGATGGATGGATGGATGGATAGACACCTGGAGGGACGGATCTATGGACGGATGGATGGACGGATGGAGGGATGGATGGATGGAATAGGTATACCGTACCCCTAGCCTCCGGACACAATTACTGCCCCTCAACCATACCCGAAGGACAGTAATAGATTGCAATGAATACCCCTCCGGACACAATTACTGTCTAGTGTATTATGCACTAGGCTACGCGAGATCATACGGTTTCATAGCTTACAATGCCTTACACCTTGAGGCTGCAACTTGTACTGTCGAGGCACTGGCCAGAGGAGGTAGTGCAGGTATACGGATTTTGTATACGTACGTTACGTCTTCCGGTGATATCCATTATGATAATCGGAGTTATGCGGTTGTCGTACAACGAAAGAGCTGTGCCAGACGGCAGATTTCGGCACCATCTGTTCCAAGCTGTGTTCATGCGAACGACCTATCCTTCAAGATATGTGTATTTCAGGTGGTCAAGGGTCTACACAACTGTCGAGACCGCTGCTACTGCTCCCGTCGGTATGTGAAAAGCCGGGTCCAGCTTCAAACCTCTGAAATTGGTGAGATTCAAGCGTCCATAGCGCATGAACGCAGGGTGCTATCAAGACCGGACTTGCACCAGATTAAAGATCTGTTTCTGTGCTTTCTGAAAATCCTCACATGATGGGATTTGGAGCTATAAGCCCGTGAAGTTAACCATGTTTTGTGGTTTTGGTGTGCATGGGTAGCTTTGTCCAATCGTATCTCCTGAACCCTACCACCTATGGACATGAGACTCGAACCGTTGGATGCAGCAAAGATTGAAGTTTATAAGGGTATGTAAAAGTATTGTGACATCCCCATCAGATATGGAGCTGTGAGCCCGTGAAATAAACCATTTTTTCATGATTTTGATGCACACGGGTAAATTTGTGTGACTGTATCTCTTGAACCCTTCCCTCTTCAGACACCAAACTTGCACCATTGGATACAGCAAAGATTGAAGTTTATAAAGACATGTTCAAGCATAGTGACATCCCCATCAGAATTGAAGCTGTGAGTCCTTGAAGTAAACCATGTTTCATGGTTCTGTACGCATTGGTAATTTTGTGTGACCATAATATCTCCTGAACCCTACAACTTGAAGACATGGAACTTGTACCGTAGGACACAGTAAGGATTGGCATTTATAAGGATGTGCTGAAGTATCGTGACATCCACATTAGATTTGGAACTGCGAGCCAATGTGTTGGTTTTGGTACGTACGCATTAGTAATTCTGTGTGACCATATCTCCTGAACCCTACAACTTAAAGACATGGAACTTGTACCGTAGGACACAGCAAGGATTGGCATTTATAAGGATGTGCTGAAGTATCCTGACATCCACATTAGATTTGGAGCTGCGAGCCCATGTTATGGTTTTGGTACATACGCATTGGTAATTCTGTGTGACCATATTTCCCGAACCCTACAAACTGTGGACGTGGAACTTGTACTGTTGGACACAGCAAGGACATGCAGAAAACTTGGCATGAACCCTAGGGAGGTGTACATTATGCCGGCATCATAATTAGTAGCCTTGAACAAACGAGCATAGTTCTTAAAACCCGGAGCATAATACATAAAATTCAGAGCATAATAAAACGAAGAGGCTACACGTGCTCTTGCAAAGTCATTAGTCACTAGTTGCTGACTTGACTACAAGAAGAGTTCCACCTCAGCCAACGGCAAATCCAGTGATCAACAGCTTGCATCTATGTCCACTGAGTCTGAGTTTTGCAGGAGTTTGTCACTTAGTCATGCAAGCCACACCCTCTGCAAAAGGTGTGGCTTGCGTGACTATTTGTTGCTGTCACCAGGGAGATTCAGATGTCTGTATTCTATTGTATATTGAAGAAAGACCAATATTTCGTGAGCATAATTTCAGCATAATCAGTACTCTTTTAGGCATAATTAGGCATAAACTTTTGGAATTGTGGAATAGCATAATTAGACAATTTTTGAACATAGTGTGCATGTGCTTAATGAACCCAAACAGTTATTGTACACATCTGAACATGTAAACTGAATTGCATTTTGTTTACTGGAACACTTTAAACTACATGCTCAAGGCTAGTGATGCACTGACTTAGGCTGACCCATCCGTCACATGACATACATTTACGTCAGCATACAAGCCTGTAATACATATCAAACATCATGGTACTTTAAGTAAGAAACATCAATATCTCATTGTGTATTACGGAAATGCAATAGCTATCAATTTTGCTTTGACTGGAAGAACAATGGAACTGAACAATGTTTGGTGATTATTATGTGTTCTTGGTTTCTATGATTGGACGCAGCAAGGACTAAGCACAATAATGGAATTTAAGATGTTATGAGGTGAAAATAGAGGAAAGTGAAAGGGCCGGGAGTCGAACCATCTGGCTGTTGTGGCTCAGTGGCAGAGCACTGGCAGCCCAAACCAGAGGTGTCCTGGGTTTGGCTAAATTCCTTAGTCCTTGCTGCGTCCAATCATAGAACCGAGAACGCATAATAAAATGCACTCTTATAGAAACATATTAGCTTATTAGAGTGTTCCTGAAAACAAATGCAATTCAGTGTATTGAATGCATGGATGTTCAGAGGCATACTACAAATACAAATTGCTTGCTGTGTCCTATGGTATAACTTCCATGTCTTTAAGTTGTAGGGTTCAGGAGATATTATGGTCACACAAAATTACCAATGCGTACAGAACCATGAAACATGGTTTACTTCAAGGACTCACAGCTTCAATTCTGATGGGGATGTCACTATGCTTGAACACGTCTTTATAAACTTCAATCTTTGCTGTATCCAATGGTGCAAGTTTGGTGTCTGAAGAGGGAAGGGTTCAAGAGATACAGTCACACAAATTTACCCGTGTGCATCAAAATCATGAAAAATGGTTTATTTCACGGGCTCACAGCTCCATATCTGATGGGGATGTCACAATACTTTTACATACCCTTATAAACTTCAATCTTTGCTGCATCTAACGGTTCGAGTCTCATGTCCATAGGTGGTAGGGTTCAGGAGATACGATTGGACAAAGCTACCCATGCACACCAAAACCACAAAACATGGTTAACTTCACGGGCTTATAGCTCCAAATCCCATCATGTGAGGATTTTCAGAAAGCACAGAAACAGATCTTTAATCTGGTGCAAGTCCGGTCTTGATAGCACCCTGCGTTCATGCGCTATGGACGCTTGAATCTCACCAATTTCAGAGGTTTGAAGCTGGACCCGGCTTTTACAGCGTTCTCACATACCGACGGGAGCAGTAGCAGCGGTCTCGACAGCTGTGTGGACCCTTGACCACCTGAAATACACATATCTTGAAGGATAGGTCGTTCGCATGAACACAGCTTGGAACAGATGGTGCCAAAATCTGCCGTCTGGCACAGCTCTTTCGTTATACAACCGCATAACTCCGATTATCATAACGGATATCACCGGCAGACGTAACGTACGTATACAAAATCCGTATACCTGCACTACCTCCTCTGCTAAGTACGCTAAGTTCGCAAAAGTGGTTGTGTGCCGTGGACATTTACTGTTGTGCCTCTTCGCTGCCTGCACCTGGGGTCCAGACTACTTTACAAGGAATCTCGTTATGTACAGACTTGCTCATGAGATAAAAATTACGGGTTTACCCCAAATTTAGATTTTAACCCTCTCCCTACGAGATTTAACTTAACCGAATTTCTGCCTACAAGCATGCATTCAGAGAGTATGCAGCACATCAAGGGAGAAGAGAACAAGTAAGCATGGTATCGGTATTGCAGACGTTTTCCAGGTGTGCATGCTAGCTGCCATGTTCAATGATAGAACATACAAAGAATCCAAAGGAGCAAGTTGAACATTACCTCATAAGTGCCAGGAAGATAGTTTGAGGGAGTGCTATATAGGGGGTAGTGTAGCCACATACATTTATCGAACATCATTACTGAGCATACTTGTATGCTAAACATACGTATGTTACTTCAGGTTGAATTTTTTGTCAAGTACATGTACTAAGTCTATGACATCAATTGAACAAGTGAATATCAGTCAAATGCAAGCTTTATCCAGCTTGGAGATGATAGTACAGGATTATGAATGGGATGCCTAACACTTGAAGTAAAGGTGTAAATGTACACCCAGCCTCTCTTTGATTATGCTGTCTTTTCCAGTGCTCAAAGAGAGGGATGCTAGGGGAAGGTTCATCTGTGCGCAGTGTGTCCTGAGTTCTCTAGTACTCTGAAAGGGGTGCTAGGGGAGAACTTATATGTAGTCTCTGAGAAGGATGTCTGTATTCACTGCTGCATGCATTGACCTTGCAAAATACAAACCAAAAGCTGTGACATGAATATAATTATGTGGTTATTTTCCCATTTAGCCTGTAAAGAAGTTTACCACATAATGATATTCATATGCACAGCTTGTTTGTTTATATTTTGCAAGGTCAACCAAACAGCAGTACATTTGTCTTTTACACTGGAAATAAATTGGGGAAGTGTATCGTAGTCTCCTACCCAGGCTCTCCTCACACCCTGAGCTTGCAGTATGAGACTGGTTTCGTATGCAAGTGCGACAGTATAGAAATGAGAATTTTGCTGATATGTAAAATAAGAACAGCATTAACAGTGCAATTGAACTAGGTAAGGATTTTAAGTATATTAAGACATTGCAGAAGGTATGCATAATTTGAATATGTGCATGCATAGTGAGGGTTCAATTTGAAGCACTAAAGCATGCACGATTTCATAATTTCTGCTAATTCTGCTGCTAGAAATTTGTCACATGCACAGATTACACAAATATAAAGGACTTCATCAAATTTACAGATAGAGGAACTAATTGATACTCGGATACTTACGAAACGTTGCACTCTTGTTGCGTGCGCAGAGGTCCAGCAGACATAAGAACTGTAGGATAGGTGGGCTAATGTTCGATAATATATACTTGAAATTCAACTCCAAAACAGTCTTCTACCCAGGATTTAGCAAAAGAAATACTCCATCTGTTCAAGCACCTATCCTTGGACAAGTCTAATAATCATGTATTATATCACATCACTAACCAAATTTGGCAACTGCTGCAGCATGGTATGGGCTCATAGGCAAGGCCAATGGAAGGGCAAGTATTTTAGTCTTTCCTTTTCAGAGGAGGTGGCAAAGAAGTTACGCGTTGTTTTACAATGTATTTACAGACACGATTTTCTATCCCCGCGTACTACAATAGTTTCGGGTATCGAAAAGTATTCCATCCCCAGCATGGCTTGTTGCTCTGATGATCTGGCACAGTTGCTACTGTGCTTAGAGGTCCAAAAATATATCAGTCCGAGAATAAATTTTTGCCTCTAACATAGGAACATGAACACATTGAACAGACATAAAATAGTTTGATTTTTAAGCCTGATTTCAACACACAACGTCGACAATTTCAACAATGTTTGACCCTTGGTGCATAGTTAGCTTGCAGTGTACAGCAACGTAGCGCACAAATGCACACTGCAGCAGTGCACAGCAGGTTTGCTAATTATGCACCAAACACAAGAGTGTTGATCAGTTAAGGATCATGGATAGAAATAGAAAATACAATTCAAGATTATTTGCTGCCCATGAGTACACAAAACTTAGGCCTCCATACTGATCACCTTGATTAACGTAGCACGGTTGTCCATATATTTGACGACATTCCGAAAACAGACGATCAACATACCGCTGTAATCCTCTTGGGCTACTTAATTTGATGCAACCCTGACAGGTTCGAAAAATCGTTTGTAGGATGAGATTTCGAATTATAGCGCAGCCGACCGAGCGCGCACTAAACTGCTTATTCAGCATAATTTGTCGTCATTTGGCGTCAAAACGTCGCGTGATCCCCATGTAGAGGTGGAGCCACTGCTCTTGCTTCCGGCACGTATGTGGAGAACGTTACTTCAAGTATGCGGAGTAAAGATCACGTGGCTGAAATCGGGGTGAGACGCTAGAGCTTGGATCCTCATTCCCGATTCCAACCCCACCCTCTACATGGGGATCACGCGATATATGATATGCTGAATAAGCATTTTATTTGAATGTGCTTGCACGGTGTTGTCGCTGCAACGAGTCAACATGCTGTAGATGGTGAGTTCCAGTCTTGCTAGTTTTGTGTTTGTGCAACTAGGCTAGTTTATGAGATAAACAGGCCCAGAAGTTGACTGAATACGTGAGACTGTAAAAGCATAGATAGTAGAGTGACACTCTACTGACACTCTACTATGGTAAAAGTTTTTGTGTATCCAGCTGGGATTTACACAAATGCGGTCTGCATTCTAGATGATGGTATGAGGCAAATACCGGCTGCCCATTCATTCCTTATGTAGCTTTCCTCTTGCTGGTAGAAGTAGACTCAAGTGTATTTTTGTTTACAGTAGGATGCAAGTTACACGGCTAACGATGTGCCTGATAGTCCATTGTCCAGATCCTCCTGATAGCAGGAGGGCTTGGTCTAGTGAATATCTGGCGCTTTATGAGTGTCATTATGCATGGCCCTTACCTGAAGTGAACTCAACTACTGTACGTGATTTTACGATACCGTTGTCGGTGGGCAGGATGTCCCCCTGTGCAGAATGTCCCCCTGGACGTCTCGCCCTAGGGCACAATGTCCCCCCGTACATTCTGCCCTAGTCCCTCTTTGTGCAGAATGTCCCCCCACACTCGTCGTACTGGCCAGAACGCATGAGGGAGCGATGGAAAAAATTTCAGTTGAAGTGTCAAGTATAAACGAGAGCAGTATGGAGGACAATCTAGGACAGTATGCTGGCATGCCGCATACTATGTGCAGTTGTAGAATGTGAACTGAACTTGGATTGAATCGGCTGACATGTTATTTGTCTTGTTCCCTGTTGGATGTGACAGGAGCTGGTGAGCTGTTTGGGTGGTGAAACAAGGCTAGAAGATATAGATCTATGCTAGTCTCATCCCCAGACCCCTTTCAGAAATCTTGAAAGGGGCCTGGGCACGAGACTAAGATCTATGCATCTACATTGAACCAAAGTACTGCTGTTGTATCGGGAATTGTAGCATCGTGCAATTGCCCTCGGTTGGCTCAAGCGACGAGTGATAGAATTGTTTTGCCAAGGGCTTGTAATTTGAGTCATTGAAGAAGATACTCTTGGTTTGCCTACACTTTGTGGGAAAAGAAGCTAGTGATTATACGCTCCAGACTCCAAAACTATAGACTACTAGGGGGGACATTCTGCACTAAGAGGGGACAGTCTGCTCTAGGGTAGAATGTCCCCTGGGGACCATTCTGCCATGGTGACAACTCAATGGTTGCAGCTTGACCAGATCCTTCCTCTCTCTGTGAAGGGTGTGGCTTGTCTGACTACCTCTCCATATAATTATGCTTATCACCTACCCTTTATATTACATGTATACCATCCCTGTGCCTTATTAATGTGTGAAAGTATGAGCGCTCAATGCATTTTACATTATAGTGTGTAAATATTCACACTATACTGGCATTTTGATAGCTATCAAAATTGTTATGACAGTGTAAAAGTGGCTTGAAAAAGTGGAAATCCACTCCTGCACCGAATTGCCTTCAAGGGGATAACCAACTAAAGTGGCTTTGTGCCTGCCGATTTAGTAGCTGTGGCCCCTTGCTTCAAAGCATAAAAATATACTGTGTACCATTGTACATGGCAGCAAGTTGTATATGTGGGATGACCTCGACCTTTTTCTCCTTCCCAACCTTATCCTCCCCCCTCTCCCTCCGCCTCCCTCCGCCTCTCTCCTCCCCTCCTCCTCCTTCTCCTCCCACTCATTCTCTTCCCTCCTCACTTTCTCCTCCCCCTCCTCCTCTTCCCTTCTCCCCCCCTCCCCCTTCTCCTATCCTTCCTTCTCCCCTTCCTTCTCCCCTTCTCTTCCTCATAGCTCTAGAGTTTCTATGCGTGAAGTTTACACGGTATGAACCTTCTCATATTGGGAACCAAGAGTGCATGATGACAAAATTCTTTGAACCTTTTCTCCCTCTATGATGGGAAAGAGTGTGGGATACATTATCACATTCCCACCGTAATGAAGGGAATAAAGAGTGTACCCCCACTGTTTTTCCCCACCTTGAAGAAAGAGGGAACTACGCATGGGTACTCTCTCTCCATCCATAAGGTGGAGAAACACAGTGAGGGGTTCACTCTTTCTCCTCATCCATAAGGTGGGAAAAAACTGAAGTGGGGAGGGGGGTACACTTTTTCTCCCTGTCCGTAAGGTGGAGAAACACAGTGAGGAGTACACTCTTTCTCCTTATCTGTAAAGTGGAGAAGAAGCGCACTACAGCCTGTAGAATTTCTAACAGTTTTCTGTGCTGCACTATCATCACAAGAAGCACTATTTACACTATTGCATGTCACTATATATAAAGAGAAGAAGCCAGTTCTAATTTTCTTTGAGAAAGAGTCTACCCCCTCCACTTTACAAATGGAGAGAAAGTGTACCCCCTGTTGCTTTTCTCCACCTTATGGATGAAGAGAAAGAGTGTACCCCCCCAATGCTTTTCTCCACTTTACAGATGAAGAGAAAGAGTATACTCCCTGTTGCTTTTCTCCACCTTATGGATGAAGAGAAAGAGTGTCCCCATCGGACATGCCAGCTTGGTATCTGCTTTGGCTGGATCCCTGGCAGCTCAGCCTTTAAGTACCTGAACTCAGCCACTGAGTTGCCGAGTGACTCGGTAGCTCAGTTGGTTAGAGCATGGCAGGCCATTTGCCAGGTCGTGGGTTCGAGTCCCTCCCTGAGTCACTTTCTCCACCTTATGGATGGAGAGAAAGAGTGTCCCTAGGATTTCATACAGGATTTTGGCTTGGGGGGGAAACAGGATGGTAGCTGGATGATAGCGTGCGAAAGCACACTCACACACGTGTCAGTGTGCGTACCTACTAGGGGGGTCCGGGGGCATGCCCCCCCCCCCCCCCCCCCAAGAAAATTTAGATCTTCTCAGATTGCTTCTGATGCAATCTGGGACAAGATTGTTGTTTAATATCTGTGCCAAAACAATATTAACCATACACATTTCAAGATTTATTTTTTGTGTGTGTGTGTGTGGGGGGGGGTTAGGGTTAGGGCCTCCACCTCTGTATGAAATCCTGGTCACTCCTCCATTTTTCCCGCGTTGTTCTGTACATTGGTTGGGCTACCCGAGCATAATATACTAGGGGTACATGTACACATGGGATGTTGAATAATCACACACTTTCCGCACATGCATCCACATGCACATACACAGATATTGGTTACTTTCTAACCTGTGTCCTTGTTCCGTGCTGTTACTTTCTAACCTGTGTCTTCGTTCCGTGCCGTTACTTTCTAACCTGTGTCTTCGTGCCGTTACTTTCTAACCTGTGTCTTCGTTCCGTGCCGTTACTTTCTAACCTGTGTCCTTGTTCCGTGCCGTTACTTTCTAACCTGTGTCTTCGTTCCGTGCCGTTACTTTCTAACCTGTGTCTTCGTTCCGTGCCGTTACTTTCTAACCTGTGTCTTCGTTCCATGCCGTTACTTTCTAACCTGTGTCTTCGTTCCGTGCCGTTACTTTCTAACCTGTGTCTTCGTTGCGTGCCGATACTTTCTAACCTGTGCCTTCGTTCCGTGCCGTTACTTTCTAACCTGTGTCCTTGTTCCGTGCCGTTACTTTCTAACCTGTGTCTTCGTTCCGTGCCGTCACTTTCTAACCTGTGTCCTTGTTCCGTACCGTTACTTTCTAACCTGTGTCTTCGTTCCGTGCCGTTACTTTCTAACCTGTGTCTTCGTTCCGTGCCGTTACTTTCTAACCTGTGTCTTCGTTGCGTGCCGTTACTTTCTAACCTGTGTGTTCGTTCCGTGCCGTTACTTTCTAACCTGTGTCCTTGTTCCGTGCTGTTACTTTCTAACCTGTGTCTTCGTTCCGTGCCATCACTTTCTAACCTGTGTCCTTGTTCCGTGCCGTTACTTTCTAACCTGTGTCTTCGTTCCGTGCCGTTACTTTCTAACCTGTGTCTTCGCTCCGTGCCGTTACTTTCTAACCTGTGTCTTCGTTCCGTGCCGTTACTTTCTAACCCGTGTCTTCGTTTGTCTTCGTTCCGTGCCGTTACTTTCTAACCTGTGTCCTTGTTCCGTGCCATTACTGTCTAACCTGTGTCCTTGTTCTGTGCCGTTACTGTCTAACCTGTGTCCTTGTTCCGTGCCGTTACTGTCTAACCTGTGTCCTTGTTCCGTGCCGTTACTTTCTATCCGGTGTCCTTGTTCCGTGGCATTACTGTCTAACCTGTGTCTTCGTTCCGTGTCGTTACTTTCTAACCTGTGTCTTCATTCCGTGCTGTTACTTTCTAACCTGTGTCCTTGTTCCGTGCCATTACTGTCTAACCTGTGTCTTCATTCCGTGCCGTTACTTTCTAACCTCTGTCTTCATTCCGTGCCGTTACTTTCTAACCTGTGTCCTTGTTCCGTGCTGTTACTTTCTAACCTGTGTCCTTGTTCCATGCCGTTACTTTCTAATCTGTGTCTTCGTTCCGTGCCGTTACTTTCTAACCTGTGTCCTTGTTCTGTGCTGTTACTTTCTAACCTGTGTCCTTGTTCCGTGCCGTTACTTTCTAACCTGTGTCTTCGTTCCGTGCCGTTATTGTCTAACCTGTGTCCTTGTTCCGTGCCGTTACTGTCTAACCTGTGTCCTTGTTCCGTGCCGTTACTTTCTAACCTGTGTCCTTGTTCCGTGGCATTACTTTCTAACCTGTGTCCTTGTTCCGTGGCATTACTGTCTAACCTGTGTCCTTGTTCTCTGCCATCATTGTCTATAAACGTTGGTTGGCAAGTTCTGTATATATGATGGGATGATTGTTTACCTCCCTCACAAGATACCACAACAGTGCTAGTGCAAACTGACGATGGGCAACAAACTGTAACCATGACGAGCAGCTATTTCAACATCTTGTTGTACAGGATTTTAGCCAAGCTTGAAATGAAGCACACTACCACAGCTTACAAGGTATGTGTATACTTGTGTCACTGAAATTTCTGTTCTGCATATTTTGGATTCCTTGTATTGTGCAAATCACGAAAAAAAATTTTCTCCTTAATATTCTCTGTGTTTAAGCCTCTTTGGAACATTCCTGTTGAATTTCACAGATACCCATATGTCATGCATAGTCATATCTCCCTGTCACCAAGAGCTATACAATCTATGCTATCACACCCTGTGCATGACAGAGAGATATGTAAGGGGGATGGTACGCAAGATTGTGCCCCAAGTATGGAGGCTTGTTTCATTAGGACATGTGAATTCCCCATCAATCCCCAGATATTGGAGGTAGAGCATACCACTGATAGGTGCATTGGCAACATTCACCATTCCATTCCATTTTCTATTCCACCGTTCCATTCCATATTCCAGTCCAGTGATTAGAGACACCTAGGCAAACTGCCACTATGTTGTATAGTGACTGATACAGCATTGAATGCTTATAATACTACA